>OZ038506.1:64685801-64863301 GCA_964036315.1 Acanthosepion esculentum
ATAGTTCTGATGAAACAGAAACCCTTTTGTCAGTTTTCCTGATCATTTGGTCTTGATAGTCTCAGAAAGTTGGCATAGTTGATGGTGTGGCCCTTTTGAAGATAGTCAATACACACAATGCCTTTTACATCCCAAAAAACTGAAAGCAAAATCTTTCCTGCAGATGAAATGGCCTTGGCCTTCTTTCCAGCAGGTGAGGAGGGGGTGTTTCTACTGCATGGATTGTCTCTTTGTCTCTGGCACAAAGTGATGAACCCAACACACATCCTGGATTAGGAAACATTCAAGGAAACCTGCTGGATGGATCCACCTCAAACAATGTCAGATTTTCCTGTGATGTGATCAGCCTGATTTGCTTTTGATCAGATGTCAGAAGATGTGGCACCCACTTAGCAGAAACCTTCATCATTTTAATTTCATTCTGAAAAATATTCTCAACTCTCACGGGATATGTACTAATATCATTGGCTATTTGATTTATATCGACATGTGAGGAACACAATGTTTTCTTTGGTGGTGGCAGCTGCAGGAGACCCAGACCTTGGGTTATCTGCAAGACACTCCTATCCCTCCTAAAAGCAGCTGCCCACCTATGTACTTTTGATAAAGCTGGAGCAGCATCCCCTAATGTAGATAAACCTTTTTTCTGCATGTACTTGATAACAACACAATGCCAACTTTTGTCCATTTTCAAGAGAAGTCACTACTAGCTACTTTTGAAGTCTTCTGTAAATGGTCAGATGTCTGTTTACCTGGAAAGAAACAATGCAGTTATTAAAAAGAAGGGCTGAAATTAATGCATGCTAGGTTTCACAACTCTAGCATCACTTTTTCATAGTCAGCCTATGAACTATGAGTCCACCCTCATATTTGAATTTTTTTAATTCTGTGTTTTTTTTTTTGTTTCTTTATGTGTTTTGTTTGTGTGTGAGTTTTGTTTGCACATGTATTTTTTCTGTGTGTGTATATTTTAGGGCGTTTTTTATTTTGTTTCTTTTTTTATTTATTATGATTTTTTTACAAAGTTGTGTTCTCATTTTCTTAATTATTTCATGTCCTGAAAAGAAAAACCGGGAATTTCATGCTTGAATAAAAAAAAGTAATTTCTTATTAAGCATATTTTTTATTAATTTTTGTATCTTTTTTTTATTTTGAAAAAAGAAATTGGCTATGTCCATTATTTTTTATTTTTTTTTTCATATTCAGCTTTCAGTGCCTCATTTAATACAACTGCTCCTCAGATAGGTGAAGTTGGTCACAGGCTTCTGTGTCAAATATTTGATTCTGCAAATAAAATTACAAAGAAAGTTTGATTCTAGGTGATTTATTAAGTTCAAGTTTTCCAATATAAGTTACAACCATTAATACCATTACATTAATAATTAATGGACATTTGATGTATTTTCTGGCCTGACAACCAATTAGTGACCTTATGACAAAAAGGGCCAGTTCTTAAATAAAGAAAAAATTTTCTATCTTCATATATATTTTTTTTTTTTTTTTTTGCTCAAACGCTAAAAAAGTGTCCTGAACAGGTTCTGGAAAAATATTGTGTTTGAAACAGTAGTTCATAAAATACTATTCCATTTTTAGAAAAAAAAATGTTTTGACTATTCAGGCAACCAAAGGAAATATGAAAAGCAGATTACCTAAAAAATGCTTCAGAAAAAAAAGTAGCTAAAATATTTTTATATTCTGTATATATTATTGTATGCAAATACAGAAAATTTCCCTTCTTTCTTAAGAACATCAATGTGTCACAATGAGCACAAGTCTGTCTCTGCCAAGAATAGAACAATGGGAATTCCTCAGAGTTTAAATAATATTAATGGGAAATAAACAGTAAGTTACATCATTATGGATGACAAAATGGAGACCAAGTTAGTGAAACTTTTAAAAAGGCAGACCTTAATGTTATTGAACACTGAATGTGCTTGTTTAGCAGCATATCATCTTCTTATGGGTCATTTAATGTTGAAATTTAATTTTCTTAGGAGCATTAGTAATTTCTTTGTAGTGCTGGTAAAATTTTTTTTTTTTTTACAAAAATGTATTACTGGTAATTTTTACTTGGAAAATGTATTGCTGGTATTTTTACTATAGAGTTTTTTATAATTTCATAGTGTTTTTATCCCAGTTTGGGGGTTAACTATTTGCCCATAGCTGCAACCGTAATAGGTACTACCACCCTGAGTTAGGTTGGGCCTGGGAACAGCAGCAATTAAGAGTTGGTTCCACACCCCCTAAAACCTCCCAATCAGAGGCCTTGCTGCTGGATATAGTTTATCAATATATACAGGACAGTTGAATGTGTTAAATTTAATTCTGATTGCAAGATAATATAATTCAATCTCTATTTTCCCCTGACCCTTTCCCCATCCTCACAAAATCACTTTAAAAATCACTTTTTAGGTGATGTGAATAACTTGGCTTGCCTGTAATGGAGAAACATTAATTTTTCTTGGGTTAGCTCTGAAGTAATTCATAAACTTTTGTTGGTTATAGGATATCAATTGAAATATTTGTTTTGTTATAGTTTTCAATTTCTTAGATGTGTGGGTAGCGGCAGAGAAAGTGGAATTAGCTAGCCAGGTTCAAATACTGGCCTAATCTGCTATGTTCACTCTTGCCATAAATATATACTTGGGGAAAGGTGTATATATATATATATATATTATTTACTCCCACAGTTACAGGTTAAATAGAAGAGTAAACTGTGCTCTGTATTCTTGGGTGGCAACCAGTCTAAGAGAAAGAAAACTTTAAATTCCAAACCATGGACAAAGGAGAAAGCAAGAGGAAACTTTCTCCACTATCTTTTCCAAGAAGGCCTAGCAAATTGCAGATAGTAAAGAAAAAGTAATCTGGAGAGTTATGATTGCCTACGTCTTGAAGGAACGTTACATTTCTAGAATTAGACAACGATGAAGTATTAGAGAAAATGGAAGCAAAAAGCACTCCTCCTTCGAATCAGAAAGAGACAGTTGAAATTTTGGGGGCACACAATGAGAAAAGTGGGCTTTGAGAATTTGACACTCACAGGACATAATGAAGGCAAGATGGAAAGCAGCAAATAATCTACCTAACAAGCTTATATAGATTGTTGGAAAAACAGCGATTAGCAAAAAGACAAGCCTTACTTAGAGCTACAAAGGGCAGGAAGTTGTGAAGAGCCATGATCGCCCACATCCTGAAGAGACACAGCACATAGAAGAAGAATACACTCCTATGTATCATATGTGACCAAGATTACACCATCAAATAAAGAAAAATGACATTTTTAAATGCCAGACTTTTTCAGTCATTGCAAAAAGGTTCATTTGCATTGTACAATGACATTTTTCAGCATATAACTGAATTTATTTTGCTTCAATTTTAGCTGCCTGAAGGATTAGAATATTTCTTTTTCCTACTGTTTATAAAGTTGGGCTGTTGCCTCAATGTAGTTTTTGTTGCAAATAATTTATCTATTATTGTGTACTTTCTTGTCAGCAGAACTATTTTGGGGGATCTTTTACTAGAGTTATTTTTTGTAGGTGCCTTTTTGATAAGGTATGAATTACAGAATAGTTATTTGTATGAGTTCAAATGCTGAGATAATTCATTTGGTTCACTCACGCAAGCAACACATTACGCCTTCTTGGCCTCACATGAGTCACTGAAAATTTTCCATCTTGTACATTTACAGATCTACCATTCACCTGTTCATTGAATACTGTTGCCATATCTGGTCTGGTGCTCCTGCTACTCATCTTGAGATTCTTGACAAACTCCAAAGATTTGTCTGTGATGTAATCAATGCTGACCAGGCATCCTGATATCGGTCACTTTCTCACTGACATGATGTAGGTTCCGTCTGTCTTTTCTACAAATATTTTCATGGCAACTGACAAGCTTTTTTCTCTGGTGCCCTGACTACATAAATTTAAGTGTGTCACTAGACCTTTTTACTGTTGAAATAGCTAAAGACAACCACCACCACTTCTCCAAAAGTTTCTTTTCCCACCGATGCAACTCCCTTTAGTTTACTTGCTTCCTTGATAGCTACAATCTTCAAAAATTTAAATGCAACATCAATCGCTATCTTTTGTCCTCTCCTAAACCCTCCCTATTCTTAGTCTTCTCTTTCACCTTCACCCCCTGCAACCCTCTGTGTACTAGTGACATTACTGCCTTGCTTGGGGATGAAATGATTAACAAACACACACAAAGCATTAAACATGATTTTTATGTACACAACAAATTATGAAGTGATATATGATTGCTCAAAGGTTCAAATACAGAGAAGACAATTTTCTTGACATTAATCCTGGGTATAGCGATAAACTACATCTGGCAGCAAGGTCTCTGATCGGGAGATTGAAGGTTTTAAGGTGCACCTCTTAATTGCTGTTGCTCCCAGGTCTACTCTGACCTGGGGTGGTAGCACATTTTAGGGTCCCAGCTATGGGTAAATTGTAAACCCCCAAACAAAACACTATGAAAGTATAAAAATACCAGTAATAAATTTTTATATAAAAATTACAAATAATACATACTTATAGTAAAATTACTAACAATATGCATATACTAACAAATCATAGCGTTTCCACCTGAATTTCATCTACAATCTTGCCAAACGACCAACATGAATGAACTTTCATTACATTAAGCGATATAATATATCAAAATTTCTTAAATCAAACTGTATTTGAAAATATAACTTCAACAAAACTACAAAATAAAACACCAATCTACACCTCTAGTAATCATGTCCGCACAAACTTGTATACACACAAAAACTGAAAGCAAAAGCAGAATAACATAATTCCTATCTATCTATCTATCTATCTATCTCAGTCTGATTCATATCTATCTATCTATCTATCTATCTATCTATCTATCTCAGTCTGATTCATATCTATCTATCTATCTATCTATCTATCTATCTATCTCAGTCTGATTCATATCTATCTATCTATCTATCTATCTATCTATTTATCTATCTCAGTCTGATTTATATCTATCTATTGATGTGCAGGAGACAAGTATATGTGGATTAGGGAAGAGAGTTAAAGATCAAGGGGCTTGTGGCATTATTCATGCTTAAGCTACTTTGACTTGTTAACCTATTATCAACTTCAGTGCCAAAATTATTTTTTAAGTTCTTAACAAAAACAATAATTTTGAAAACGTTAACATCCTCTGGCACTGAATGCATTAAACTCCTACTTAAAACTAACATAATAATTGTCACAATTTAGCATGCTAGTTTTACAAGCCATTATTGGAAGCCATTAGTTGCTCCAACTGTATGGCTTTGTACAATAAATTATTCATATATTAGCCCTATTATGTCAGTGATGCATTTTTAACCATTTCCCGCGTAAGTGAAGGTAATGAAACTGACTGGAATTCAAACTCTAGTAATGCACTTAAATTCATAAAGTCTGTGTACTAAAGAGGAAAGTTCATCAGAACAATTACCATGAAAATATTTATAGAAAAAGCACAGGGGAGCCACGTTAAGGTGGTGGGAAAGAGGCTGAAGTTGAGATGCCAGTTCATACTTCCAGTAATCTCTGGTCACTATTTGTCTTTCTTGATTTCAAATCACAAAAGTTAGATTAAATGCTAAAAACTATTAAAACAATTTTTCAAAGTAAAATTTGTGTAATTTAGTATTTAACTGTCAAGGTTTTTCACACTTTTACCAGAAATGTTTAACTTTCAGCAATTTCTGTTTTCACTATAGGTGAGAGTCAGAGTCAAATGCACATGATATTGAAATACAGCCATGGCATTTTTTTCTAATGTTAGACAATTTCATCAGAAATGAAATGAGAGGAATCTGGTTCTACTAAGAGTGTTGCAAACACCATGGATGAAAGGTGACAAACAAAGAATTTATAGGAAGAATAGAATTTATGAAGAAACTGCTGCTAACAATCAAAGCGACAACTAAAATTTGAGATACATAATAATAATGAGGAAAGATGGTTTGGAGAATTTAACACTCAGTGCACACCAAAGACAAAACAAGAGAGGGAACATAAAGAAGAAAGTATTACTGAGAACAACATAGGAAGAATGGAGAGCCGTGATATTGCTTTAATGTCTGCATAATAAAAGTTTGTTCTTTTCAAATTTCACAGAGTAGTTTTGAGTCATGTTTGTTAGTGTATGCACCTTTTTCTATAATCGGGATAAGAAAGGTGACATTGTAACTTCTCTCATTTACCTCCCAGAGAAAAAACTTTTTACATGTGAGTGATTTGCTTAAAAAATAACTAATCTAAAACATTTTTTTGGGTGGGTAAAATTAGAAGTGTTAAACATGGCAAAAGAAATGAATTTGGGCACCTTATCATGGAATTATGGTCAACAAGCTTATGTAGTAGACAATTACTACCACAGTGAATCCTCACTGGATAACTCCAAAATGGTGAACCTGTTAGGGTCCAAGCTATGGGCAAATAGTTAAACCCCAAACTGGGGTCAAAACATAAAAATATAAATATACATTACAAAAAAAATTACCAGCAATACATTTTCATAGTAAAAAAGAAATACCAGCAATACATTTTCATAGTAAAAAAGAAATACCAGCAATACATTTTCATACTAAAAAAACATATTTTTAAATTACCAGCAATACATTTTTTGAAAAAATAATACCAAAGCTCATAAGAAAAGAAAATTTCAGTATTAAATGACACATAAGAAGTTGATACGCCATTAAACAAACAAACCAAACCAAAATTGTGTCCTTATACCAGACTATTCCAAGCTTAGTAAATGCTTATTTATGAACAAAAACTTATTTAAAGTTCCCATATTTTGGGTAACCATGTGTTTCTTTTAACCTCCCATATTTATCAGCGCGAGATGACAAAAAGGAGTTTTGAAATCCAAAAATCTTATTTCATAATGCAAAATCATACATTTGCTAGGCATTCTGGTGTTATTCTGGCTAAATTGGCTTTTGTAATTACTACGTTTATTTGTCTTGACTACTCATATGGATCTGTATGAAAAATATTGTGATATGCAGACCATATCTTTATAGATGGAATATTAACTGTAATACCAAAGATTGTTATTCATAAGGATTGAGACCTGTCAATGAGTACAAAATTGATTATTATTTACCTATGGAAAAAGAGAATCTTTTTGTCTTAACTCAAGGTGTTCAGCTCAATAGAATTGAGAACAATTCTCATTGATTGAATGGAGAAAACTTCAATAGTCCTGGGTATGATGATAAATTACATCTGGCAGCAAGGTCTCTGATCAGGATATTGGAGTTTTTGAGGAGTCTGGAACCACTCCTTAATTGCTGTTGTTTCCAGGTCCACACTGACTCAGGGTGGTAGCACCTGTTAAGGTCCCAGATATGGGCTAATACTGAACCCCCAAACACTATAAAACAACCAGTTAACAGGAAATTATATAAACGCCCGTCATATTCTGGCAAAAAGATTGAATTCTAAGAAAAACCCAAAACCACATACCCTAGATTTGTTTAACGTTAATTTGATGAAATAAATGAATAATCAATGTTATACGTATGGGAAATTTAGTTTTGTATTCTTTTCAGACTTCATTAACATTGCAGAAAGATTGAGAAGAGAAAGGTAATGTAGCATTAAAACATTTGGTTGTCTGCCCTTGACTCAGCTTTAATTTATGCACATAGTTTATATACACGCCAAAGGATAAGAAAAACCCTGAAGTCATCTGGCTATTTTGAGCCAATACATCGGAACGAGAATAAGGGTGCTTCAACCTTTCCATTTTTGCTCGTATGGTATGTCCGAAGCTTATTCACTGACATGGTGATGCTGACAACCATGTTGACTTACCAAGTAAAACCTTAAACTCCGCTTTTGTATGTCTGTTATGTTTCGCTTTTTGATAAAATTATTGCTGTCTTCATCTCCTGTAAATATGTACATAAACTTTTTTTTTTCAAACAATTATAGATATCATTGTCAGTTTTCATTAATGAACTTGTAGTGATAGAAAAATAAAAAACGTTCACTATTTAAAAAAAAAATAGAAAACGAAAAGTTGAAAAACCATCTTGGTTTGCCATAATAAAATAAAAACTAAAAGATAAAAAAATTAATAAATAAAAGAAGTCAAAAGGTCATCATTCCTAATTGTAGTTGAAGAAAAGGGGATTGTCAAATAAGTCACACCTGTGAACATGTAGCGGACCGTGGTTTTTTTACGCGTTGTGATATGAAACACGTGTGGTCTCCTGAAATAAAGTCCACTACAAACATGGCGTACTCAAAATGAGTCCAACCAAAAGAAATGTAAAAAAACAACAACCGATATATATATATATATATATATATATATATATATATATATATATATATATATATACAAACAATTATATGTGTATTAACAAAGAAACAGATAGAAATTACAAAAACAATAATGTGTATGTGTAACAAATAATTGTGTAAAGTTTTGTGTTCCAGGAAATGCGTGAGTGAATGTTCGTACGTACGTGCGTGCGTGTAATGTTCATAGCGTCTTCCCACAAGTAGGAACGCGTATCTTCTGCGAAAGCTTACATAGTTCTTGAAAAATGAGAGAGAGAGAGAGAGAGAGAGAGAGAGAGAGCGAAGTATTCACAAATATATATAATTTAGGGATAGGAACAATTTGGACAATTAGGAAATTAAGGATGAGTTAACTCCGACAAACCAATCAGGGAGAAAGAGACAATTCTTAAATGAATTCCTTTATCTCGGAAAAGTGTAAAAAAAAAAGCAAAGAGACAACAAAGCAAAGGAACCAGAGAGTCGATGAAATAATTTCGTCTGTTCTCCCCTGTCCTAACACCTAAAAATCCCACTTGCTATTATCAACGAGATACATACATACATACATACCTACATACATACATACAAGGAGTCTCTTCTCTAAAGGAATTAGGCGTTCAACCTGAGAACTTCCTGGTATGAACTTATGGAACCTTCCACATTTGCCTGTCACCCCCTACGGGAAGATGCACTCTTCTCCAAATAAACCTTTAACCAATCATCACTTTATTTTTCCAAACTCAATCCCCCATTGGTTAAATGGACACTAAAATGTAGCAAAGTTGAGACAAACCTTTTTCCTGTGCAGCACCCTGGGGCCTATTTTAAAAATCGAAAATCTATAAAAAGAATTGCTCAACTTAATTCAACTCAGTCAGACACTGAGTTTTTTTGGTGGACTCCATCTGACCTTTTTCTGACTGGTGTTTGCTGCCCGACTGTTTTTGGACTTTACGCTTTTTTGTTGAACTACATTTTTCGTTGAGTTTGATTTTATTACCGCCTTTTTGTGTTTTTTACGACTGTTTTGAAAAAGATTTTGATTTTTTCTTTTTCCCTCCCCATTTTTTATTTTTACCCCTTTTATTTTGCTCTTTTTTTTTCTTTTAATTTTCTTTTTGATTTTCATTTTTCGTTTTCTTTAATTTCTCTTTTAAATATATTTTCGGTTTTTATTTTGTAACCACTGCCAGTGTTTCACTTTATTTTTTTTTATGACTGACTTTAATTTCCTCTTTACGTGTTATTTCTTTATTTGTTTCTTTCCTTTTAATATCCTTTAAGTTTTCCGTGTTTTGTTTTTAAAATTTTTCTGTGCCATATTTGTTCTAATCCTTGTATTGTCTAATTTGTCTATTTATTTTCTTTTATTTATTTGTTTATCGGGTTGACTCGCTTTCGTAGCGTCAACCATTTTGTTTTGTGATGAGCTCAGTCTATTGTTGTAAGTTTCGTATTTTCTTTGTATAACGTTTTCCTTTTTCTTTTGTCTAGCATTTTTGTTTTATTGTTTATTTCGTTTTTGTGTTTTCTTTTTTAAATTTATTGTTTCGCCTCTAGGCGAACTTTGTTATTTTATTTTTCGTCTAATTTTATTGTACATTTTAAATTTGTCTTGCCTTTAGGTGAACCTAGTTTTATTTGTTCTCTTTCGTCATTTGATTTTTGTAAAACCTTTGTGTATATTTATTTATCTGTTCTTTGTTTTTGTATTTTTTTACTTGCTGTCTCACTTTCGGGCGAGCTTTGTGTTTTTTTCCTGATTTTTGTCTGTCACCTGCTGTTTTTGTCTGTTCATTTTTTCTTTTCTTTCTTAGTTTTGCCTATAAGGCGGAATTCATTAGCTATTTTCCCCCTTTTCACCCCTCCACTTCCCTTTAAAAATGGAAAAAAGTTTTAAAAAAGAAGCCTAAAATGGCTTCCTTCAGGAGATCGGTGAGGAAGCATCTTTTTAACCCCAAAATGATCCGCCTGATAAAGATGACATTGAGAAATACCCAGTCTTATCGAGTATTCCAACGAATGAAGAAATTATAGATGCTTTAAAAAAGCTTATAAGTCTATGGAGGCCGAAAAGAGCCAAAAGGTAGAAGCCAATAAAGACCAGGAAGAAGACAAGTCAAGTTAGAATGCAGAGGTTGGGAAATCGCCCACTTGTTGGACGTCTCCACCGACTTGCGTAATAAATATTGTGGAGTTCTTGGAGCGAGGTAAGAGTTACGCACGCCTTGTCGTAGAAGATGGACACTTAGAAGACCCCTAAGAATTAAGAAAAATTGATAAAAGAATAGTGTCGGTCTTCGTCGTGGACAAGCGTTCGCGCAAAATTTGTCGCTGAACGAAAGACACAGTAATAAAATCACTGGTGTCCTTGGGGTTCAAGTCCCTCAGAATCGTTAAGGGAGCCGGCTGTTTCATGTGGGACGTATTGTTACCCACGCCGGAAGACTGTGTTGCTGCATCAAGTCGTGACTTGATCACAATAGACTTAATTTTGTGCACAGAGTATGAAGGCCCGTTGCAATATATGAGGTCCCTCCTCAGGTTATCGGCGAACAACGAGCCGCTTTCCTATCGCAGTATGGCGAGATACTGGGCGCTTCCTGTGATAGTCTGAACGGTGAGTGGAGTTTCGAAATATTATTAGACTGCAAACACTTCCTATCCACCCCCAACTGTCTGGAAGTAAGGAGATTGAAGCTGCCGTTCATTGTGACCGGCCGAAAACCGGTATGTTAGAAGTGTGGAGAGACTGGTCACCTCTCCTCTTCCTGTCCAGATAAGAAGGCCTCTGGAAGTCATGCTGCAGTTGACCAAAATCCCCCTCTGACCACGTCTTTACCTACTGCCTCGCCTGTAATGGGCATGTCAGCTTCTGGGACCGGTACGGTTAAACCTCCGGTTGGCGCAACATCTAAGGCCACATTCTCCGATAAGCCTTCGTCCGCTGCTAGTGCAGTTGTGGAGAAGGGCGCGGGGGAATGGCTGGTTGCTGTTAAGGCCAGAGGGAAGCGCCAGACAGCGGGTCCTCAGTCCCATGAAGCCCCAAGGACGAAAGGCACACACAGCCCCACTCCCTCTGACAACAGTAAGGGCGACGCTCCGGCCTCAATACCGAACATTCAAGATTTACAAAGAAAATACGATCCAGGCTATGAAAAGACCGAAAAAATTAAAGACCTTTAACAAAAACTAGACCAGCAAAGGAAAACAAAATCCTCTCCCTCCAAAAAACCACTTCCTTCCTAATCCACTACACAGTCTCCCCAGCCCTCTATATCCAGTCAGTCAAAGTCCTCCTCTGCAAAGAAGGCCACTCCCTCCATATCCTCCGACCCACCACTTTCTTCCAATCCCTCAACCCCTCTTTTTAGAGAGAAGTCCTCACCTGCCTCTCCTACTTCTTTTTCCCAATCCCTCTCAGTAGAGACCCCAGCGCTTTTAGACAAGCATATACACCTCGCCACACCCCCAGTCCTTCTCCCATTAAATCCCCAGAAATGCCCCCTCCACTAAACAAAAGGCACAGAAGCCTCACTCATGAATCAACCGGAATAAAAAAATACAGCGGCCTCTCATTTTGAGGGTTGGACGGGCCCTACTAACATCAGTTATATTTAGTTTGTTTTGGGGTTCATTCCCTCTCCTCTCATTTTTCATCATAGAATTTTAAGTATTTATTACCATTAAATTTCTATGGTATGGGGCGCGTTTTGTAGCCCCTCCCCTTGAGAGGATGCGGTATTATGGTGTATAGAGGATTGATTGGTGATGGACGAGTTTTTGTGGTGAATGAGCAAATTGTAATGAGTGAATGGGTCGTGAATCGGATTAGTTAGGTATAAGATAGTGAAGACCAGCCTTAACCCCTCCCCTTTTTCGGCCTTGTGCCAGAATTGTATTTTTTTACAATAAATATCGTCAGGCACTTAGTTTCGAGAGAAACCAGCAGACCCCACGCGTGCCAATACACTGACTCAATAACCGCTACCAACCACTCAACACAACTCGCACAACTATTGCCGTGTGAAGAAACTTTACAATTTACTAAAAAAAGTGACATTATCACTACAAAACAGTAATTGTACATTCAATCAACTTTAGCCGATCAGTTAAAGGCGAACAACTCTTCAGAACTTAAATCAACACTAACAGTTGTCACACACATACACACTATCACTTGAACTTACACAATTGACAATTTTCCTTGCAGATATGAAACTATTTTAATTCCACAAACTTAAACTATCAACCTTTACTCACTAAATTTCTGCATGGACAATCTTTATAACCTTATCTCACTTGCCACATTTAACTAGCAACTTATTATCATTTTGTGTATGTCAAATATATATATATATATATATATATATATATATATATATATATATATATATATATATATATATATATATATATATAAATTCACGTTATTGTTGAAATCTCTAATTACGTTGATTTCAGTAATTTCTTGAAGTTGAATTGTCTTTATATTTTTGTTTGATTTATTTGTTGTGACCACGCATATTCTTGACCTTCACAAAAAATCACCTTCTGATGCATCTTACTCGGCATAGATTCCGCAACAAACTCTTTGAATATTGTATATTTTATTTTAAGAGATATAAAATTTTATCAATACATGCAAGATGTATCTTTGTACTAATTATCTTTGCATTCATTTTAATAGGTCAAAGATTGGTGCATATTATACAAAGATAACCACCTACATAGACACCACAAACTGTTATATTGTTGCAGGATGTTTGTGATTTGGGGTAAAAACATGTCTCCTAGAATAGTTACCCGCAACAATTATTGCAGACTCAATGTGAGTCCAATTAAAAAATATGTGAAACAAAACAATATAAAACAAGCTACAGCTAATTGCATGTATTGACAAAAAGGAATTACAATTACAATAAAGAAGAAAACATTTAAAGACTAGTTACATGGAAAACATTTTTAAACTAGATAAATTTGTGTCGACCTCCGTGATAAACATGTGTGTGAAACAGTACAAAAGCCAAGAGAGAAAAGTAAAATCATGAAAATGAATGTTCCCCAGTAGGGGACACTTTTTCCCCCACGCGCGAATACATATACCCCGAAGAGAAAAGAGAATAGGGTAAAAAATGAAAGCTCTTTTATCGGCTTAAGGAGCGTCCCCTAGCGACCGTTTGTTTTAGAAAAGTCAAGTGGGATAACCCACAATATCGGGGGTATAGTTATGCTCATATTTCGATGGTTAGGTACATTTATCTCCACTATTCATTACAATAATTGGTGATCTCAGCACATTACATCAGACATTTAGAAAAACGTAAAGCTTTCCAAAATATCTAAATTACTTAAAAATTAAAAGTGAATTTTAACTTGATATTTCCTCTGTTTCGGAAAAAAAGGTGATTGTTAAACTCTCATCTCCGTAAATAAAGAAAATAGTAAATATATTAAATAAAATTGTTAATAAAGGACATAGATCTTTCTTAATATTTTTTGCAAGTCTAACCTTCACAGCTAGGACCCACTGTGCCACGGGAACCACCCTCATTCCCGTCGTATACCATTTGTGGGATGTAAATTCCACTCGTGCAGTTCTTCCCATGAACCACTTCTTTGTAAAACCAACTCCTAAGAAGATGCTTCCTCAATCACTACAAACTTAATCTGTTCAAGTCTAGGGTTAACTGTTATCTTCCCAACATATCCTGTGTCTCTTACTCTGTAACCCTTTACCTCGAGTGGCTCTTGAGCCTTGTACATCGTAAACATTATTGTAAAAAAGGAGACGTTTCCCAAGAAATCGTTTTTAGTCTTTAAAATGCTGAATAAGTGATAAACTTGTAGAACAAGCTGTTCCTTTTTGTAATATGTTTAACCATTTAAAAATCAGATGGCAAGGAAATGCTTAAGTGGGACCCGCCTCAACACATGGTTGAAACTTACAAGTTATGTCAGCAATAGTCTGTGAATTTGGTGTTACTGCATTGACTAATATATTCCACAATTCATTTTTTACTTTTTCTCCTTCATTTTTTCTTTTTTCATATTTTTTATGTGTATGTTTCTTTTTCTTTCCTTAGTTTTTCTTTTCCTTTATTCTCAATTCTTTCCTAAAATTAAAAAAATACTTACCTTCTGTTTTTTCTTTATTTGATTTTAATCTAAAGATTCAAGTACTCTCATAAGTCACACATAAAAAGTTTTCAAAACGTCAAAATCATTTACCCTCGAAATAAAAAAAATTCAAGTCGAAGTGAACATCAAATAAAATTTGTTTTTTCTTTTTCTTTCAAAGAAACTTTCAAATAAGTGAGAATGAGGCAGTTTGAAGCAATGGTTTAAATTTTGTCACAATTCTTTTCGGCGCAATTGTTAGCCTCATTTTGAGTAGAAAACCTTCCACAATTTCTCTACTCAGATTGATTGGCATGTGCTGTAAGCATGAAAAAAAAGTATGAAAAACATTTTCCACGCTGATAATTAACATTTTCAGACGGTATCATCTGCCTATTTTATTGTTAAGACTGCTCACGAATAATAAACCCTGGTAATTCATAAACATATATATTGCAGATCAGTGGATTTTATTGACTAAAATATGGCAAATATTACTTATTTTGAAAGAAGCTGATTTGATATTCCTATTGACGTAATTAATATATATATTGACATTTTCACAAATTTTATTAATTTTTCTATGCCCGATAATAAAATTCGCTAGTTTTAGATAAAACGTTGCTTGTTAAATCGAAAAAAATATTTAAGATTTTAAAATAATCATGGTTGAAATACTATTTCGATGACAGTACAGCAAATGCAAGCAAACCTGTTCTTATTCAGGTTAACAGAATTTACATTGAGAGAATGTCTTTGTTGCCGCTGTTATTCAATTGGTGTCTACTGATCAACAACTCAGCAACTAACCCACGAATCAACTACTTTGGGGAAATTTAGACACCATTTTATAAGTATATTTGATTTACTTTTTATCCATAGAAATCATATAAATGCCACTTATAAATGGCATCTCGTTAGTTTTCTGTTATTCCAAACCAGAAACTTAAGATCTAATCCCCAAGCATTAGAATGTGTATCAGTGGCCAACTGGCGCCTTACGTTACATATTGTTTTTCAGATCTTTCAAACCTGGTTCAAGTCAATAAAAGGAAAACTTTCCATGGTTTACATATTCCTGATAGCGTAATAAAATCAATAAATCGAGATTTGTATGAAAAGTTTCTGATCAGTAGCAGCTGAAGCGAAGCTAAGATATTCTTCAACACATTTAGGAGATATGTCTAAAAGAAACTATAAAATGAAATGACTGTTGGTTACTTTAAAACGAATCAAGTTTTTCTCTGATAAACAAAAAGAGGAGAATTATTTTAAAAATACATCCTTACAGTATCGAAATATATTATTACTTAAGACTCAAACAACGAAACGTTTACTCCCGTCAATGTACGAAAAAGTGTTTGATTGAAGTATCACAGTTAGGAAGAAAACGGAGGTGCATGATCAGATTGACTTGATGCTCTCATCACACATGATCCAAATTTAGAGACCCCTTTCTGCCTTCCATCTGAATGGCTGATGCTAACCTCCAGGAGAAAGACTCGATGAGCCTTCTCGGGCTAACATTCTAGGTTGACATGAAGTGGAAAGACTATATTGAATCTATTGCTAGGTCAGCTGCTAACAATGGACACAGCACAGAGAAGAAGTTATTCTTCCTTCTGTTTATCTGTTTGAAGCACCATTAAAAATGAAACATTTCCTAAATTTTCAAACAAATCAGAACAAACCACGAGAAAAACAAACAGGTTTGCTTAACCGCACCTTAACGACTATAGCATGGATTTTACAAGTCGACCAAAATAATGTCCACTGTAAGAATGAGAGAATTAAAGACTGAGTGTCAAAATATCTCTTTGTTTTTATTGGCATCTTCCAGGATTATTGTAATTATTATAATCAAGGAACAAACATTTGTTTTCAAACTTATAGTCATATACTTTTGCGCACAAAATACATGTGCCGACACGATTAAATTATTTCATTCTATCCCCCTCCCCCAGGACAGAGCTCATTTCATCCGGTATGCTTACTATTTCCCAAATAATTTTTCCGCGCAAGATTATTTCCCACTTTATTTTATCAGTTGAAAAATTTGGCACATAAGGATACCGCAAGCTTTTATTAAAGTGCTGTTATTTTTTTTTCAAGGGAGATAAGCAGGTCTTTCCCATTTGGAATATTGACTTAATTCCTTCATCTATTTGTCACTGTGCCGGACTATACTAAATGTTGTATAGATATAAATAGATTCATAGAGTGTTTGCTTAAGTCGTTCATGAGGAGTGAAAATGTCTGCATAAGATTAAAACGTCATTTTTTTCAAAATGTCAAATTTGCTGGGCAAAACAAGAAAAAAATCATAGTCATATGTATTAAAAGAAATGATTTGTTAATTTTTTTCTCTTAGATATGACATGAATAATTCGGAGAATGTAAGTATATGACTGTATGATTTTGTTACGCTTAGCTGTTAATTATCCGTAGCCAAATCGATAAAAGTCACATCTATGTTAGATACTCCTTCGGGATAGGGGATAAGGATTTTGTTCTGGTTGGAGGTTTTTGATTTACACTTTATTTTAACAAAATAAGACTACAGAGTTGAACCACATGACGAATAGCAACACAAAGATTTTTTTAATACCGTATATTTCCGCTTATAAGACGAACTTTAAATCTCAAAAATCACCCTTAAAATTGTGTGCCGTCTTATACTACAATGCTAAAAAAGAAACCTTACATTCTGAGTGATGTTTGTCGGGAGGCTAACCCCGGCCTCGGTGTGAAAACCAATAACAAAGATGAAATATCAAATGAACTGTTAATAAAAGTAATACAACCATTTCTACCTTATATATTACTCGCATAACTTAATAGATTGCCTATTCGAAGAATAATTCTATATCAATGAAATCAACATGTATCCATGCAAGATCAGCTGAGAAAATTTAAGTTATAATTGCGTTCACATGTTGCATGTACTATTATCGTATATTATCGTACTGTTATTAAAGTTATTTTGTGGTTGTCGATGAAGTATAAGTAAATGGCCATTAGTACACCAGGCTGTTTGTAATTGTTTAGATATAGGAAAAGAAGAGGAAGAAGAAGAAACACTATTCGCAAGAGATCACGTGATGAAATGTAAACAAAAGAATGATTTTCCCTTTAGAAGACGTATGTAGGAAAAGCATGATATAGAATCGGTTTTGTTTTTTCTTTTATTTTGAATTTCTAAGGATACTGTAAGTAACATTTTCAATAACATCATCATATAATCAATAATCAGTCGTCTTATATTACAGGTCTAGGATAAATTCATGAAAATTTGCTATATTTTTGACCTCGTCTTATCTAAAGGTTATACCTTATACGCGGAAATATACGATAGATAAAATGTAATAACGAAAATACTTACAAAAATTCAAGTAAGTAAAGTTTTGTCTCTTTATTTTTTACCTTCGACTTTTCGTATTACTTTTGTCAGATTTTCAAACCGAATGTGACATGCGCGAATATTTCGGCATAGAATGAACATGGCGACCTTTTGGCAATGAAATTTGACGCAATGCATGTTTCAAGCACACATTAAAAATGGGAGCAAAATGGCAATCCTAGCGTATTTCTTCTTTTTGAATCTCCGGCGTACTGCCAACTATAGATTATTACCATTTTAGGGTACATTGTATTTGTGCGTTGCAAAACAAACGAGAAAAAGCATCTAATTAAATTAAATAACATTGTCAGTTCGAGTCGTTAAAAGAGAAGCATCGGAGAATACGAAAAAGAGAGAAGAAAAAGAAAAAATGTTTATGTTGTTGAGCAAGAATCAATAGGAAATATGGATATCTTAATCTGTTGAGAATTTAATGAGACATATCAGAGATAAAGCTCTCAAGGAATTGGGGAACAACGAAAATAATGCCGGCTAAAGACTTTTTGTAATTGAGAAAATCATTATTCGGATTACATACACATTTAAACGGAGATAACCTCTGACTGTGTTCGGATTATGAAGAACAGAGTATGACAATACACATAGACACATGCTCTTTCGCTATCATCCTCTTTCACATGAACACACATACGCACGCACGCACACACACACACACACACACACACACTCTCTCTCTCTCTCTCTCTCTCTCTCTCTCTCTCACACACACACACACATAAAACTTACACCAATGATAAGTGCATATACAAAAGAAAAATTGTGAAGTATATGGAGTCAATTGCTGATACCCACTGACGAATGGACGGACGAATCCGTGTACAAGACTCTGGAGGCGAGATACTGAAGGTAATATCTATCAGCTAAGTGACAAAGCTTTTACTTATATTCATTATCTATCTATCTATCTATCTATCTATCTTCCCTTCTATCTGTCTCTATCTTTCTTTCTCTCTCTCTCTCTCTCACATATATATATATATATATATATATATATATATATATATATATATATATATATATATATATAGTGAGAGAGAGAGAGAAAGAGAGAGAAAATTGAACATTCAAGCGGTGTTATCAGCTGTTGTTTAGTTTTCTGTATTAGATTGTTACATATATTCCTTCGGTTTTTTTCTGATGTTCTGAGAATGATCTCGAAGAATAATCTTTCGTAGCGTTTCTTGCTTCTTAGTAACTCTGGTCATCCCTTGAAGCTTTTATATAACGTTATTGAAATTTATTTCATATTATATCCCCCCCCCCACACACACATTAGCATGGAATGCCAACTAGACAAGAATGAACATATTCAACATCTTCAAGGTCACAAAGCTGCCAAAGCTGCTCGAGATATTTGTGCTGTGTATGCAAATAAATTGCTTCAAAACAACCTGTATGTTGACCAAATGATCAGAGGTTCAAAGAGGCAATTTATTTGAAAAGACCTGACCGGTGATATAGTGTGATTATTCAACCTGACAATGTACTCTCTCTCTAATCGCTAACATTACCAAACATGCACTTAAAGAGCCCGATTGGGAACTTCTGCCACACCCACCATATTCTCCTGATGTAGCTCCTTCGACCGCTTTCTAACAGTTTGAGGTGTGTTTCGTTCATCAACTACGTTGAGCTTAGAACGTGGCTTGCTGAATTTTTCGAGTCAAAACCTAATGATTTCTACCGTTGAACAATTAGTTAATCGTTGGCAGGAGGTCGTACCCAATGAAAGGGAATACATTGTGGAATGATTCATCAGAACTATTAATAAATATTAAGTATTAAAATAAAATCAAACGTATTTATTTAACAACCTAATATTTTAATAGTTTTAATTGACTTGTTACATGTATTATGTTTTTCTCAGAGGTTTTTAAGGTAACTCACAAAACTACATTCAAGCAAAGATACATGGTCACCCTACCGGAAAACAAGTGATATTGTTTTCTGTTCCAGTTAATCCCAGTAGTCATAAAAAGCAAATATGTCTAGAAAGATTGAGAAAAGTAACTCATGCGAGACGGGAACAAATCAGTGTAAGTTATACAGAAAACAATTTATGACAAAGAAAGAATAAGAAAGAAATATACAAGTGAATCTTTTCTTCTTCTTTTTTTTTTTTTTACAATGATGAAAAGTTGTGAAGGCCGCATTTTGGGAGACGTCAACACGACCTCTTTCAACAATGGCGAACCAATGGAAAAAAAGGCCGAGCATTTTTAATGACTACAGAAAGAAAAATAGAGGAAGAAATATACTTACTGCTTCCTTTTATACGCTCTCGTGAACGATTCTCGTAATGACTCTGACTGAATATTCCATACCTACCTCTCACCCCTCCGGGATAATGCACTTTTCACGCAAAATCACCTCTAAACTAATCAGCATCTTAGTTTCAGCTAGGTTTTTCATCGGCTGAGACCTTAAAACTGTAGCTAGTTTGAGCAAAAATGCCTTTTCCCGCGTATCGCTTTTGGAGCCGGTTTTGAGACCGCGAACTCAATAGATAGCGGCGTTTCGATTCGATTCGAACAGTCAGAACTTCAACTTTGCTGGTGAAGCGGACTCTTGATGCGAAGGTGGACCTTGTGCAAATCGATGCCGAGGGCCGGTTGATCGTGACCGATATTGCCGTGAAAAGTGGTTCGTTGCGATTTATGCGCCCAACGACCAGGAGGAACGGGTTTCGTTTTTTCGGCGGTTGGGGCCGTTCCTAGTGGATTCAACGCGCCTAGTCTTAATGGGGGACTGGTTTGCCGTCCTGGACCCCAAGCTAGATCGGGGGTGGGGTGCTAGCGGGTGTAGGGGCGATCGTAACTTGGTTGATCTGATTAACGATTTTGGTCCCGTTGATAGATACCGGGTCGATCACCCCGGGGGTAAAATGTGGACGTGGGCTAATAGTTGGCCTTCTGACAAGGTTGTTAGCTACCTTGACAGAATGTTAGTTAGAGGAGCCGACACAGATTTGTTAGATTGTCCCACGTTCCACTGGGTAGGCTATACGGACCAGAAATTTGTTTGTGCCCGTGTGGTGTTAGATCGTAGGCCTAGAATGGCTGGTTACTGGAAGTTCAATTGTCTTTACTGGACAGGCGGGACTTCCAGGAGCAGCTAACTAGCTTAGTGCAGCGGGAGCCAATGGGGGCGGTTATCGGGAATAAGTGGTGGGATAGATAAGTGTAGGATTAGGTCTTTCACAACGGATTTCAGCAAACGGCTCGCCCTAGATAGAGCTGATGAGGTTAAAGCTAGTCTTTCCCGGGCGGTGGCTGGGGGGGGGGGTCCCATAGAGATAGCCTTAGCTAGGGAGGCCTTGGAGCGTTCGAATAGCGAGCGCAACATGGGCCAGGTAATTAGACATAGGTTAAGCAAGTTGTCTTCCGAAGCTGTGAACATGGTCGCAGATCTGCGCAAGGAAGAGATTCGTCGAGGTTCAGATCGTTACATTCGTGAAGTCGATACCCCGGAGGGACGTACTCTTCGGGCCACTGACGACATCTGCGAGGCGTTTCAGTGGCATTTCGAGAACCGGTTTACCAAGGAGCCTGGTCTTCGTGAGGACGAGTTTCGCAGCTATTTGGCTGATTTAACTCGGCTTTCGCCAACTGAAACGGCTAGCTGCGAGGGAGAGATTATGGAAGTCGCCCGGTTTGAATGGTTTGCCCTATGAATTGTACTTGAGGCTGTCGCACATCTTTCTCCCGATTTTGACTGTGGTGTTCAACAACTGGTTCCGGCAGGGGTCACTCCCCGACCGGTTCTCCAGGGGTGTGATCACGCTGTTGAAAAAGGACAAGTGTGTTGGGGGAAACTAGATGATTACAGGCCCATAACTCTGCTAAACACAAAGTTAAAGATTTTGGCCAAGATCCTGCAGGAGCATTTGCAGTCAGTTGCCGAGTCTCTGTTGGGTCCGGAGCAGACATGTTCTGTGAGGTGATGAACAATTCAGAGCAACCTGCATTTGATCCGCACGATCAGAGAGGGTGTAAAAGACGACGAGGCCGCGCTGATCAATTTAGATCAGTCCAAGGTATTTGATAGGGTTGACCATCGCTACCTTGCTGCTGTCCTGCAGGCCGCCGGATTCGCACCCGACTTCTGCCGCTGGCTTAGACTCCTGTATCGCAAGTGTGTTGTGGTACAGGTGAGCGGGAAGCTGTCGGGCGCTTTTCCGCTGTCTAGGACGGTTCGTCAGGGTTGTCCACTGTCGCCCCTACTTTATGCTTTGGCGTTGGAGCCTCTCCTTCGCCGGCTGAGGGACAAGGCGTGCAGTCCGGCCTTACGCGGAATCGCCGTTCCTGGAGGGGCTCGAGCCAGGGTTTCTGCGTACGCCGATGACGTATCTGCTTTCGTGTCCCGCAGCGACATTGAGGCGGTACTGAAGGCGCTTGACCGGTACGAGAAAGTGACAGGGGCCAAGATTAACCGCGACTGATTAACCGGTCTGAAGTACGAGCAAAGGTCGACGCTGCCGGCCAGACTTGGCGTCGACGGAGATTGTCCGTGAATGGCAGGGCGGAGGCATGTGCCACTTACGTTTTCCCTCTTGTTCTTTATCGATTGTCCGTACTTCCTCTCTGTAAATACCATCGGAAGCCGCTCGAGCGCTCGCTATCCTTCATTTTATGGAGGGGACATGGGAATCGGGTTGACAGACGAGTCTGTGCACAACGTCCGTGTCTGGTGGGGTGGGGTGGGGGCTGGGAATGCCGCACTTGGCGAGTCACAAACTCGCCTCGAGGTTGGTTTTCCTACGCCGCGCATTGACAGGAGATTCGATTATGGCGGGGATTGTTACATTTCTAAGCCTTCTGATAACCTAACCTTCTGTTACGCCAAATGCATTCACCCATCTGCAACAACTCTTTGGGGCCAAGGAAATAAGTGTGCCATGCAGGTTTTACTTTACGCCAAACTTCACAGATTACCTGAATTTGACTAATTTTATTTTCTCTGGTTTTCATTCAAGAAAGTAATTAATCATATGGTAAGTAACAAAAAATCCATTTTGATTTCTACTTTTGAACCTTTACTACATTATCCACAAATTCTAAGCGGAAATTCTCATGAAGATTGTACAACAAAAGGTTAATACTGTCAGAAATGTTTTTGCAACATTTTGGTGATTATATGAATATCACATTCAAGCTACTTTCGCGAGATCAATCACGACAGAGTAGTGAGTTCGATCCTCACTGGGTGCTCTACATTTTCAGCCTTGTGCCACATCTAAGCTATGCTTAGTAAATTAAAGCACTTAAACGTGGTGCAATGGTAAGCAAACTTGTCTCGCTAGATCAATTATGACTGAGTAATGAGTTCGATCCTCACAGAGTGCTGCGTGCTTTCTACCTTTCTAATTCGTATAACTATATCACATTCTACCCCTCCAAAAACAGTCACATTTTATGGAAAAATGTCAAAGAATTATGCAAAAAACCTGAATGAGCCTGTAAATTTCTGAGCGGCCACATACTGATTGCGATAACAGTTCAATTATTATGTCTTCAATTGGGTATCTCGAGGTGGTGTAATGGTTAACAAGCTTGTTTTGCTAGAACAATTACGACTGTGTAATGAATTCGATCCTCACTAGGTGCCGCCTACATTCGGTCTTGTGTCACATCTAAGCTACGCTTGGAAAATTACTATAAGTCTTGAATTCTGATTCATGATTACAGGAAATTAGTGTAGTATCTGTTCTTGTTCCCAGTTTGGTCTACGGCATATCAACACCTCAATGGGTTATTTAATGCCGACAAGATTTTTATTGCTGGTAATATGTTTTCCAAAAATATGAATTGCTGGTAATATTTTTTTCTCCAAATATGAATTGCTGGGAATATTTTTATCCAAAATAGTATTGCTGGTAATAATTTTTCTTCAAAAATTCATTGCTGGTAATAATTTTTTACAAAAATGTATTGCTGGTACTAAAACCTATTCTTACACTTTCATAGTTTTTTAACCCCAGTTTGGTGGTTCACTGTTTGCCCGTAGCTGGGACCCTAACAGGTGCTACCACCAGCAATTAATAAGTTGTTCCACACTCCTCAAAACTTCCTGATCAGAGGTCTTGCTTTTGGACGAAGTTTATCGTCTTACCCAGGATGCGCATGTAGTTTATCATCATACCCAGGACGGTCCCGGTAAGGTGAATATTTATTAGAATGTTATTGAATTTTTATTTATTATAGCGAGTGTGTGACGGTGGTGTGACATATATTAGCGCAAAAAGTGGAATCGGCCAGTGTGTTACGTTCACTTTTGCACAAATGCGCTAGGAAAGGCATAAATCCGTCTTCCCCTCCTCTTCAGCTATGCTTGAAATAGTATTGTAGACCAGGCTTTATAGCCTTGACTGGCAGCCTGTCGAAAAGAAGTAACATTCTTAATTCCAAACCGCAGAGAAGATAACAGAAAACAATTCTATTTTTTCTTCCCAAAAATGCATAGCAATTCACAAATAATAAAGAAAAGGAAACCGTGAAGAGTCATGATCCTGACATTTTTTAAATTTATGATTGCAGTAAATTAATTTAGCATCTGCCCTTTGTTCTCAGTAAAATAAATATAGATGTTCATTTGAATGTTGTTCTAATATTTTCGATCAGATTCTCCTTAATGTTAAGATCTTAAAACGTCGCCATTAAAGACATTCTTTTAATCAGTCTACCTCAAGCAAGACCATAAAGCCGCTAAAACGCAAGAAGTTACTGTGAGAGAAAGATAATAGAAAATGAGAAGACTTTAGTAAAGAGAGAGGACAATAAAAGAACAGTTTTCATGAAGACAGGAATGGCTGTTGGTGTTGCATTTACATTTTTGAAGAACATAGGTAGCAGGGAAGCAAGAAACAGCAAGAGAGCTCCACAAGCGAGAAGTGCAAGAAAAAAAAACTACTAGAATAAAAACATACGGTTGCATGTAGCTAGTCCAAAATTAAAATGGTGAGATCTAGTTGACATTCTAGTAGCATGCTTTTCATAGTTTTTTAACCCCAGACACCAACGATGAAATCTCATCAGAATTATTGCCATGAAAATATCTGTAGAAAAGACAGAAGGAAGTCACGTCACAGCGGTGAGAAATTGACATGCCAGGTCAGGATTGATAACATTCAGTCAGTTATGTGCCATGCGATCATGTATCTTTCGATACATGACTGACGAGGCAGATTTTTTTCTCCCGCCGTGGGTTGCCATTTCTTTCTGCGGTAGACCAGTTGCCATCCAAGAACCCAATAGAACTCGGTCTGTCTTGCTATTTACCCATAGCTGGGGGGAAGAAGAGGATTCATACCTTTCCCAAGGGTATTAGCACGTAAGTGATTGTAATGGATTCGAGTGGAATCCGAACTCAGCTCTCCAATTCCTCAATCCGAGCCGCTATCCATTACTCCACCGTGCCTTTATTGCATTACAAACATTTATTTGAATTTTTTTCAAGACTCTCGACATATACGTATAGTACAGGCATCAAACTAGATGTGGCAGCAATATTCAATTCACGAACGAATTATAGATTTATAAATGTTCAAGATGAATTCTGATGAGAAAAAATTTATGTCACGACACAGTGAATGAACTTTCCTAGCAGAAGACTTAGAAGTTGCTTCAATTTGTCATTTTTTTTAATTATGAATTTTTGACAACTTTTCTTTTGATCTTATTTTATGTTACCTTTTTTATCGCAACACTACGATTGTTTTTATATTCTACAACTCTTAAGTGTGCATAAAATTATCTTTTGTCAAAAAGCTAAGTAAAGTATTAAGAAAGAAAAAGATTTCGTTACAAAAAAGAAAAGAGTATTGAAATGTTATGTAATATCGGTCCTTCTATATGGCAATGAATGCGGGACAATCTCATCAAAGATGAAGAGACTTGAAGCAACACACAGAAGCTATGCTGAAAATACCATGGACCGAACATGTGAGCAACGATGGAGTTTTAGAGACAATGGAAATAAACAGGACACTTATATATAACACCAGGAAGAGAAATTTCTAGGTTACATAATGAGGAAAAAGGGTTTGGAAAATTTGATACTCACAGGACTGATTGAAGGCAAGAGTGACAGAGGAAATCAAGGCTTAACCTACATGGATGGCGGAGCAGGACTTGGGAGGGATAGAAAAAGACAAAATTTAATAAGGGCTACAAAAGACAGGAAATTCTGGAGAACCATGATCGCCAATGTCCTGAAAGGACACGGCACATAGATGAAGAATAATCGAAAGTTGAATCCCTTTTAGCGGGTCCAGGTGATTAGTTTTATAGAAAATCCTTTAAAAACGTTTGAAGGGTTTATTTTTTAATGAAATAATCACAGACGGGGAGTGGGAGCTCTCTATTCACTGTATTTACTTGTCCCCCCCATCACCGAGTCAGGTTGTGACAAAAGGTCGTTTTTTAACGTGGGGACCCAAGTGTTTTCATTCGAGCCGGTGGTTTTAGCTGGTCATAGCTTGTCCAAGCTGGTCAGAGCCGGTCCAAGCTAGTCATAGCTGTGATACTACCAGCGCAGGGATGGGTCCCTGTGACTGGTATCAGGATGTGTATACCACTTGAGAGGGAGAAGAATTTACCTGCTGGGGAGCTCTCTATTCACTGAGGTAAGTATGTGAATGAGTGCTGAGATTTCATTGGAAGAAATAGTAAAAGTCCCTTCGCGTGAGAACTTATTGCCTAGATTTGTTCAGAAAAATCTTTTTAAGAAAAAAAAAGATAACAGACTTTCGAAATAATCTTTACATATTTGTCAGTATTGGCAGTATTTACTAAAATTCTATAGGTTAACTGAGCCCCACACCATCGAGTAATTTATCTAAAATCTATCTTCAAAAGCGTATATCCAACTTTGTGCCAGGTATTTATTTGTACAGACTCAGCCAACATCGGCAACGAACCATATTTATAGAGCTTCTAAACACAATTACAATGATTTTCAAATTCTTAAATGCTCCATGTGATGCTCCATTTTCGGTCAAAAGAAGACGAAGTCATGTCTGGTACAGGGGTACATTGATGGAACATTTACAGATTATTGAAATCACTGTTAATAGCTCATAAAACCAGTAGATTTTCTCCCAAAATAAATAACGTTTCTTTCTGTTTTCGACTTTCCGTGCTTATTTTATCAATGATTACCCCGTAAGAAAATTTATGGGAACTACCACAGTACTCGTAAAAATTGAGAGTTATTTATATATGAATCGGCACTTCTGTCAAGGATCAATGTCGTATCTGTGCGATCTGTTTAGGATCATAGTATCGCTTTTTGGGCCTTTTGTCTTCGAGGCGCAGTAATAATGTCTAGTTATAGGGAGCCCGTCTCTACAATCTACAGACAATACCACTCCTTCCGGATAGGGATGTTGTCAATCACTGGCGCCTGAGGCATCCTTAAAAGCGGAAGTGTCACCGCAGCTGGACTATTTTTAGTCCCTGGTACGTGAGACCCCACTTTCAATAAGTTTTTGTCCCAGATTCATTCGAGTGGGTGTGTGTGGATAAATATTATCATTTCCTGGTACTTTTGCTCTAGATCAATGTAATATTTGTGTGGTCTGTTAAATGTCTCATATATATATATGTTGCGGACCACGATAGGGATGCAGCGCTGGTTTACGGAATGACCTTGTGCCAGACACCACACACCACTACCGAATCCACAGACAAAGTAAAAGAAAAGAAAATATAAAGGACGTGCTCTTTCCACCGTACAAACGTACAAAGTGAAAAGAAGTAGACAGGCAAAACAACAAAAGGTTAAGAACAAACATAGATTTTATTAGAGTTTAACAAGTAGTGTCTTCAGTGAAGACCTTCAGTAAATGTACTGGAAAATGTAGTTGAAAAAGAGGCCAAGTAGATTAGTAAATTGTCTTCTGTGAAGACCTTCAGTAAATGTACTGGAAATGTAGTTGAAGAAGAATTCAAGTAGATTAGTAAAATTGTCTTCTGTGAAGACCTTCAGTAAATGTACTGGAAATATTGTAGTGAATGAGAATAGATCCCGCGCCAAAATTCAAATCTAAGATGACTATGGCGGGAAGGAGTTCTTCGAGAAGAAAGGTTCAGAAAGTCAGTTGTAATGCATAGTAACATACGGCAAGGAAAAATACTCACTGCGAGAGTTTATGATTGTGAGTGTATGTAGTTCTTTTTAAAGTAACAGGTTCTGAGAGTATGAGTTCGAAGAATGTGAAAAATGCTCGTTCATCAGGTTGGAAGTTTTTTGAAAAATTCCTGGAATTGGGAGCTCGATAGATGTTAGCTTCTGTCATGAAGGTGACGACCGTGTCGTATGTATTAAGATACCGAGACGAGCCATGAGGTCTAGGTATTTTGGTTTTTGCCGAATAAAATTCTCTGCCAGTATCTATGGGTTCACCGGCGAGAGGATCAGGTGAGCCGGCCCGTGCCGATGGTCAAACGACCACGGGGGCGACTAATTTTGAAAAGCCAAATTTGCCGTGACGTCAACGCAAAAGCGCGCGAAAAATATGAATTCTTCCTCATCTTCGGCTAAGACAACGGTTTACTACTATGACTGACCGAACGTGAGAGGAAGGGGTGAAAAGTCGCGCGTGCGTCAAAAATGAAGGTGGGGGTAGTGACATATCCCACACACACACACACACACACACACACACACACATATATATATATATATATATATATATATATATATATATATATATATATATATATATATTTATGGGATAACGATATATAATATTTTATATATCAAGGACAATTTTAGGAGAAGGAAGTATGAAAAAGTGGGAAAAGGTTTGCGTCCAGGTTCTTACAACGTTTCGCCATTCTCGGCAAATCTTCTCTTATCACAAAGTGGCATAGTTAATGACAAATGTGATGGAAATATAAACAAAAACAAAAAAGAATCTAAATGAAATCGGCTAGATCATATAACGAAAACACATATTACAAAAATAAAAATTATTTTAAATTTAAAATTCTCAGCGTCTTTTCGATCGTGCGCATGTGCAGTCGCATCGACTTAAACATAAACTCCAATTAAGTCCTAAAGGACGAATCACGTCACACGAAATCTTTGTTATACTTCTTTCTCTTAAAATATATATATGTTATCTTATATAGTTTAGTTTATATGGTACACACATACACTAATATATATATATATATTCGGACAGTTTTTATATAATTTATCATCTGAAAAGTAAAACACCATTAGATCGCACGAGAAATTATTTAAAAAACTAAATAAAATTACCTTGTCAGTCGTTTTTAATGAAATGTGCATGAAAGAAGGATTGCTGCCTAAATACACAATATATATATATATATATATATATATATATATATATATATATATATATATATATATATATATATATATGATAAGAAAATGAGCAAGTAGGAAACAGTTCTTAACCTAACATATTTCACTTTATTAAAACTTCATCAGAGATCAAGATAGAACACACACACACGCACACACACATACACACACTTACGAATATACATTTTCATCTGAATCCCACATAGGCAAACTAGAATTATTATACATTTACATACATAAAGTAATATTTGCGTTTTTTTTCAGTTAGGCTTGGAATCCGTTAATTTCTTGAAACTATGGACGCGCCGTCTCTCCTTGAATTCAGAACGCCACAAATTATACTAACATTGATTTAAGAGTTGAATACACTTGATATTTGATTAACCAATGAAAATCAAACATCACAAAAGTAAAATTACCACAATTTCTTTCTTCTTTTTCTCCATATCTCAGTCTGTGACGAAACTTTAATAAAAGTGAAACATGTTCCATTGATAAACGTTTCCTATGCGTTCTTTATCTGTCTGATTCCGACCAATATTTGATCCCAACTCGTAAATATACACAGAACAATCATTAAAAGCGAATGTACCGACATGTTTTTTCGTCTTAAAGCTGTTAATGTCTGTTTGATTTGATATTAGCCCACTTCCAGAGTTAAATTTTTCTTTCTTAGTTCGTATACCGCATTGTGCTACTATTCCATTCGAGATGATCGGTGATAAATAAACATACATCTACATTAACATACATGTCAATATACACATACTTTTTTAATCAGTTCACCTCGAGCAAGGCGATAATGCCACGAAGACGCAGTTGGGCTACAGTGAGTGAAACAGAATGAAAATACTTAAGAAGGAAGCGGAAACCTAATCCTAAACAGGAAACAAAGGATAACATCTACTCCTGTTCAAAAACTGGGGAGAAGTGTGAATCAGACGATAAGCGAACCTGTCTACTACTAAAGGGCGCTTGCCGTAGTACGATTGTTTGTAGATATGTTTTGTAGAACATTGCCCGTGTCTTCGTTTCGCACTAGGTACTCTATTCTTATGATTTTGTACCAGACTAAGGTTTACCTTAATAAATATCATCATTAAATATAGACAGAGTGATAGACACGTACCTATGCGACTATACACAAATTAAATATACTTATATATATTTTTTTCATATCAGTGAATCCACAGCTGGCCAGTGATAAAAAGTATTTATTTTAGGCAAAAATTATTGATTTTTCAATATAAACGCTTTCCTTGTTAATGCATTCAATATTATACAATGAAAATTTTAGATTTAAACTGAGCTCATAAGCAACAGACTTATTGATCCAACCTTGTAAATAGGCAATCCCATTATCTTAAACTTACAATGCACAAAGAGACGGATATTTCTTTCCTCTGTGGGTAAATGGTATAGCACGTCAGGCTATATGACAGTACTGTATAGAATACAAGTTCGATTCCTGTCGGAGGGAACATATTTTCTATGAAATTTCTCGGACATTCAGGTCGGTAAATGTAGTTAATACAGTTTATTAAAAAAGAGCATTTAATTAATAATTTGTATCTATAAAAATAACATAAACAGTTAATATATTAAAATAATTGTTGAACTTAGTCCATTTCACAATATATATGTGTGTGTGCGTGTGTGTAAATTATCTATAGATAGAGTGTATCAGTAAAGGAACAAAATGAATAAAAAGATAAGCGGAAAAGACCATTCTTAGCCGACGTGTAACGTCATCTGAAGGACCTTATCAAAGCAAATGTGAATTTGACTTGATAAAGACCCTCAAATTTATGATATAAAAATCAAATCAAATACATGATATAAAAGAAATCAAATTTATGATATAAAAAAGAAATCAACATATGTTCTCATGAGGAAAATAAGGGTGACAATGACATCAGAAAGACATCACTTGCGTCACAGTGTTTAAACCATTTCTCTTTGAAACAGTTGATTCCGTTGAGTTTGGAGGCAACTTATTCTCCAAAGTCAGTGGAAACATTCAACTGATGAGGTGGCCACTGTTTCGTCAGAGCAGGAATTAATATTCAGCTAAAGGTTTCGTCTCCGTCACTCCAGAGAAGTAAACGAAATACTACAGCCCCAAATAAGATGAAAAGCCAAACTCCATCTTAATCCCGCTATGTCAATAATAGATCCCCAGAGAAAAGCATAAAAAGAAATTGTAATCGACAGATTACAACTTCAAGACTGTAGTAGTTCAAAGTGGTTGTCTTTTCTTCTCTACAGGAATCAAATTTTCTTTTCATTTTCTACTATGTGTGAGAATAATCGCCATTTTGATGAGACGGACGTTTGATCAGAAAGAAAATTCAAAATGTAAGGATGATTGTCAGTTTCCATTATCCATATCTTTTATAGACCGACTACGGCTGTTAAAAATATGTGATGCGTGGGCGTTACAATGTCAAAGAATGTGTTCTTATCAAAGACAGCTATCTGTTCTTGTATATTTTAGAAGCTAAATTTGCCGTATTGGTCTGTCTATATTCCATGGTTACATTTGCACTTCCTCGAACCTTGCTTCTAAATGCGCAATATCAAATTTAGCATTATAATTATTATAGGTTAATATTAAAATCATTATTTCCGAGTTTTTTAAAATCATTTTCATCTATCACATTTAAATTGCTGCATTCTGTTGCCGTTTATAGTCAGTATTACAAAAACAAAAGATAATAATGTTTAATAGAATTAGTATGAAACTGGTTAGTACTTTTTTAAATTTTATATTCTGGCTCTTTTAAATAATCATGTGAAGTGCCTTACAATAATCAAATGGATTGTAGCGCTTAACACTCTTCCTGCCTTTCTTTTACCAAATTTTATAGATATTATTTTATGGTAACATTTTAAGTACAGGTTCATCTATTATTTTTATGGCTGCAGAACCAAAGTCATGGCAAGGGCACTGTATATAACAATCTGTTATCAATGGTTCCCAAAGTTTTTTTTTCTCAAGGCCGCATTTTCGGAATTAAAATTTGCCCATGCCTCATCAAATTTTATGTGATAAACTGTACATTTAAAAATAATTTAAAAAAAACAGAGAGAGGGTTAAGGGGAGATAACCGCTGATTCGAAATCAGAACATTATCATTGATAACTCTCATTACCAATTTGCAGACCCTAGTTACTTGATATAATGCAAAAATACCACAATGATAAAATCGGTCAATAATTAATCATGACTATTTATTACTGGGACTCATGCATGTAATTACGAGTAATGCTTTTTGGCATATTAATTTTTTGAAACTGTTACTAAATGTTTGATTGTCTTTCAATCATCCTGCCTCACCTGCTATCCTCTTCCGCCTCACCTGCTATCCTCTTCCGCCTCACCTGCTATCGCATATATGAGTCGCGTCGCACCATTTGGGAACCACCATGTTAAGTAATGAATGGAAATACATACATACACACATACATAAATACTTATTAATATCCACCTGGGTGGACCAATATCTACACTGGAAAATATGCAACTTTTACGGGAAGGAAACTGCAAGAAACTGGTATGAATATAACCCAAACCCGGTTACAAAGATGGGACCTGTAAGAATTTTATGGGGCTTTGCAATACACACAGACAGAACAATCAAAGCTAATTGCCCAGACATCATGATCAAAGATCTCAACAACAGAACGTGCTTTCTTATTGACATGGCTGTCCCTGCAGATTGTAATACATCTTTGAAGATCTTCAAAAAACTATTAAAAAATACAAGGATCTTGAAGTGGGAATCTAAAAAAATGTGGCACATAAAGAAAATCAATAATTGCAGTTGTAGTTGGAGCCCTCGGGTTGATTGGAAGACATTTTGAAGGGATTTCTGGTAAGCCATGCCTTAAAGAAATATAATATAATGTACTCCTAATGGAGATCTTTATCTATGTAAAATATAATATAATGTACTCCTAATGGAGATCTTTATCTATGTAAACTATAATATAATGTACTCCATTATAGAGATCTTTATCTATGTAAAATGTGTGTGATCTTAGGGCTTTTTTTTTTTTACAAAAATAATTAGTGGAAAATGTCATGAAGCAATTTCTAGTTGGGAGGCCGAAGGAAATGTGTATACAACAGAAATCAAATGAAATAATAATAATAATAATAATAATAATAATAATAATAATAATAATAATAACAACAACATGCAACATATGATATACAAATCTATATATCAGACAATAAGTGGGTAATTGAATGATAAAATGGGAAAGGACTTTTTCAGACGAATAATGATTTTGTCGATGGATTCTTATATATATATATATATATATATATATATATATATATATATATATATATATATATATATATATATATATATATATATATATCGTGTTTGTTTGTCATCTATGTTTCCAGTCATAACCTCAAAACAAATTCACATAAGTTCAGCTGCGCCAAATAACTTAGATATGCGAGTATCACTGATGTAGTATGAATGGCGTCATTTTCCTTGTTAAAATACTAGACAGCCAGAAGAACAGGTTCAATTCTCCGAATACTATTTGTTATGTTAATGATTCTTTACAAAGTTATAAACAATAGCACCACCTTCTTTGAATGAAGACCGGTTTGGGTGCGGTTAATAGATGTTCATTCGGGATTGCTTCCCTATTTCTTGTGCTTTACGTTGTTTCGACGTATCTACTTTTCATCGTTCGTTACAATGATTTTTTCAAAAATTGCACATTTTCATTATATGTAAGCAGTAAATCATACTTCCCAAAATTTGACCAAATAGCAAACACAGGTTTTTAAAAATCCTTCTTGATCGAGTCGAGTAGAAATCATTTTGGCACCTCACCATATACAGAAATACAATCTACTATTTTATTTTATTTTTTCGTTTATGCAGAAAATTGTTTTAAGTATGTAGGCTGTATCCAACGTCATATTACATTGATCATTCTCAAGTCATTTGGATTTGATCCTTTTCAGTCAAAATTGTTCTAGCCAACCACAGTGCATCATTCATCTAGCAATTTCCAATGCGGAACTTCACAAACCACTTTTGATACATTCGATCATTCAATCATTCCATCATTCCATCATTCCATCATTCAATCATTCAAAGCACCTACTCAACTTTTAAACTACACAACTTTTTTTTTGTACGGCAGTTTTTACTTTCTTAATAAAAGAATGGCATGCCAAAAGGTTACTTATTTTCTTTTACCTTCATTATTAGAATCAATTAAGAAAAATGTATCAATTCTGAAAATATTTTCATAAATATGTTGATAAGACAGACATCTATATATATTCAAAAGTGATCTTATTTTAATGAAAATAAGCGTTCTTAATGGCATTTAATTTCAAAAAGAGAATAACGTACCGTATATGTCGGCTTACAAGGCGACGTTTTCACTTTAAATGATCCCCACCACAAAATAAATAGGGGCCAATCTTACACTCCAGATATAAAATGTGAACCTTAAATTCTGTGGTTTATAAGTTGTTAGCATGGGAGACTTTTGACAGTAGGTTAACCCCTGCCTTGGTGACTATCGACACAAATATTTGAACATTTGAATAGCTGAACAGAAAAACAAGTGGATGTGTGTCTCAACAAACCGTTTAAAGATCGCATTCGAGAACAGTGGAACGAGTGGATGGTTATCGGGGAAAGTCATTCAGGATACCGTAATTGCCTACTGAAAATACAGCACCTGCTCATGAGGTATTGTGGATTGCAGTAGTTACTTGACAATATCTCCCCACCGTTTTTCATTAGAATTTGAGTGAAAAAAAATGAATACGCTTACTGAATTTATTTAGTAAATTCAATACATTTTAAAATACGATTGTGGTGCGTCATGTACGGCGAATATAGACTGAAACTTACAATTAAACTTTAAAATTTGGGGGTTGTTTTATACGCCCACTTGCCTTTTACGACAACGTATGCGATATGTTTTGGCGTGCGAATCAATTCGAGGATAATACATTGGAGTCCTTACAAAAGTGAATATTAATAATGTATTTGCTGCTATTGTCCTTGTTCTTATTTTAAATCGTTCTGGAATAAATCATACATAAAACAACACTTTAAAACTTCCTTAAAATTAACTGAAATTTTTTTTATCTAATTCACCCTTATTTGGATATATTATATGATTAAATATATAATGAAAAAGTCAAGTTTTTGTGAAATAACTATATGTATATTTATAGGCTTAACCTTCAATTTACACGGAGAAACATAAAACATCAAGTGTTCTATTGTTCATTGTGTTTATTGTAAATTTTTAGTTTTACAGGTTAATACGCCTATCTAGGGTAGAAAGAATGCAATTATCTTTGTGCCCACTAGCTAATGAATTTACAAAAATGATCCACAAATGCCAACAAACAAAAAACAAAAAAAAAACCTTAGGTAATTTTAGTGAATAGTTTAATCTTGTATGATAATATGCTAATAAGTACACTTAAAGATTTGTATAAGACAAATGTAATCGCCCCAAAATACAAAACGATATAAACTATAACGTTTTAGTGTGGACTACAAAAATCATAGTAATGTGCTAATTTTATAAGAACATTTTACTTGGTGTTGAATTCACTGCTCATTTTTCTATACATACGTACATAAATATACATATACATACACACACACACACACATACACACACACATACATACATACACACATACACATATATTCGACTCTCCCGTCGTATTCGACGTATGGGGTCAAGCAGCTCAGATCCTAGGAACCGACAGCCCGACACCAGCACATATGATTTGATTACAGTGGTGAAGGTTTCGTGCAGAACCATCCACACTTTGTGAAGAGCCGAATACAGAGACCTGGCGCACTAAGTGCCACAAGGTCCCCAATCGACCTTCTGCAGGTTTTGAATTCAGAGTTGGCCTTCTTCTAGACCAATTGCCATCCAAGTCTATAGAACCCAGTCTGTCTTGCTATTTACCCATAGCTGGAAGGAGAAGAAGAGGATTCACACCTTTCCCAAGGATATTAGCACGTAAGTGAATGTAATGGATTCGACTGGAATTCGAACTCGGCTCTCCGAATCCTCAATCCAATATATATATATATATATATATATATGTGTGTGTGTGTGTGTGTGTGTGTGTGTGTGTGTGTGTGTGTGTCGGAGCGGAACACTAATGGTAATGCCGTGGTTAACGTGTTGATTCCCCTAAATACTCTTGAGTGAATTCTTTCCTTACCGAGGTCTCTACGCCTATGTTGGCCTTATACAAACAATATGTTCACACACAATTTATAAGACAAATCCGTTAAACTTCTGGGAAATCCGTACGTTTATATATATATATATATATATATATATATATATATATATATATATATATATATATATATATATATATATATATATATATATATATATATATATATATTGATCAAGTAAAAATCTACACGAAGCGGAATTTCACTACATGAAGTACAGGGGAAAAAAGATTTGTTCTAAAAATGCTTATCTACTACAAAATATTTGCAGAGCTATACAATTTATGTTTCGTAATGGGGGTCAGTATCGCCATTGATTGCAGACACAGAACGTAAACAGCGGGAATTCCCAGACAATGTAGTAAAGGAAAACGAGAAAAAAAGGAATAACCATCAATTGTAGGAAAACAGAAGCAACAGAAGCCACCCAAGACACAAACCACGAATTGGAGAAGGCATGATCAAAGAAGTGCAGATATTATAAATATATGTGAAGTGTTTTGGCGGAAGAATGAAAAAGAGGTGCAATGGAATAGAAAAAGATGCCTTCACAAAGCTAAATAAAGTATTAAGAAACAGGAAAATTTCGTTAGAAACAAAGAGAAAAATGCTCATTTGCTATGTAATATAAATCATCCTATATGACAGTGAATACTGGACAATCTCCTCACAGATGATGACTTGAGGCAGCAGAGATCTGGTCCTACAGTCCTACAGTAGGATGTTGAGAATAACTTCGACGGAGTGTGTTTGGTTTGATTTCGTTTAGTGGCATATCAATCTCTATGGGATATTTAATGCCGAAATCTATATATTTTGAACACAGTTTTATTGGCTTCAACTACAGATGTATTGTTGATCATTTTGCTATGAAATTTACTGTTCGTAATTCGGCTCTGAAATGTATTGTTGGTAATTCTACTATAAATGTGTATCGTTGATAATGTTTTTGTTTTCTTTTATATAATAATGTATTTCTGGTGTTTTACTATAAAAATGTATCTTTATACTTTCATAGTGTTTGAAGAAGCATGAAAGGAACGAGGACATTTTAAGGAAAATGGAAACAAAATGATGATACATGTGAGGAATAAAAAAGGCTTGGAAAATTTGACACTCAGGGGACACATCGAAAACGAGAGGGGCAGAGGAAAAATGGAGAATCCTACCTGATGAGCACGTGTAAATGGACATCAGAATAGGCGTTGACCGGGATAGTAAAAAGATAAACACTACTAAGAGCGAAAAAGCATAGGCAGTTGTGGAGAGTCATGATCGCCCATGTGCAGAAGGGATAAGGCACATAGACGAATAAGAATGGGTCAGTGGGAAGTGAAATAAGACAGATGAAGGTAAATGCCTTCGTTCGATGTAGAAAGTATGAATGGAGTTGTAGGCTTATACCTAATGGATAAAATTACATTTTAAGGCGGATGATTTGGTAATACATAATAAGATCTATTTGTAAATGGAAATTGACCTAAAGCTGTCATTTTCTAAACCTAAATGCTGAGACCATCGTAAGTTATTTTTCTTTATTGCAAGTAGCAAATAAATAAAATACATTTCAGAGGCAAAAGGATTTTATTTATTTTATTTTATTGTTGATAGATTCTTAAAATATTCTATAAACATGGGCTGATATCTTTTCCATATGGATATTATAAAACTTTGTAGTCAGTAGTTAAATTGTTGTACTCACTGGTTAAATTCTTGTAATCGGTGGTTAAATTTTTTTAATCAATAGTTAACATCTTGTAATCAGTGGTTAAATTCTTGTAATCAGTTGTTAAATTTTTGTAATCTGTGGTTAAATTCTTGTAATCAGTGGTTAAATCTTGTAATTATTGCTTAAATTCTTGTAATCAGTAGTTAAATTCTTAAATATTACATTAATATTTACTCATTCTACTTAAAAAAAGCCGACTTTGTTTACAACTTAGAAAAGTCACAAGTATCATGTCTGAAAATTGATGGATGTCGAGTCTAGATGAGCAAACTTACACAAGGACAATATCTCAGCTCTTTATATTGTCCTTTCTTGTCAATTATCTTCCTAGAAGTAATAATTGTCTATCGATATGTATTATACAAAAATTGGATCTGACAAAATGATTATGCATTTAATTGTCAGTTTGCCATATTCGTCGTTGTTCTCTGATCTCGTATTTTCCCTTTTAACTTGATTGATGTCCAAGAATAAGAACTAATAAAAGCAGGCAATTTCACTAAAAAGGTTCTTTATCGTTTCTTGTATTGTTTATAAGTATATTGGGTAATTGACACAGTTTTAAATATTTCCCATCACTTGCTACATGAAAAAATCAGCTTCTTTTCATCTTTAACTCCTAGAAGAAAACAAAATGTGTGTTCTGAATTTATTTAAACTTCCTTTTTCTGCTATTTCGTGCATATGTTATAATATGAACCAAAGGCCTCATTTGAAAGTAAACTAACAAAGAATAAACCTTTTCTTTTGTTTATTGTAATCGGCGATAAAATCTGTTACAGGTGGGCGGGAAATCACAAAAGCGGACAATCCTCCATTACTCAACTGTTTACTGAAATTAGATACTGATTAATCGTTGGGAAACGCCTTCCGGTTAGATATTTTGATAGGCAGAGTTACGCATGTTACGTACACACATACAAATACAAAGTGGGATAGCTGGTTAGTTACATATATGATATAACAATATATATTTTAAAATCTTTTCCACTTTGTCATATATTTTACCCCGATATATATATATAAAATTAATGGTCAGAGTTGAATCAGACCAGGAAACAGTAGTATTAAAAAGTGCTCAATACACATATAAAAAGATAAAAATTTAACATGCAGAGCTTTTAAGTATAGAAAATTAGGAAAACAACGGATTCGGCTACCTTGGTTTCAAACTTTCGGTATCTTCAGTCGATTTCTGTCAATTGATTTTCTAACGCTTTATTTTAAAAAAATTAATGAACGCTTATTATTTAAAAATAAATAAATAAATGCATGACGTTAGATATTATGTATATTCACTAATATATACGTATAGCTCTGTTTCACAACATTGAGCACTGCATTTATAACATTTGAGGAAGAAATATATTTATATGTACATTCAAGTATCTATGTATATAGATTTTTTATCCTTCCCATTCCTATATATATATATATTTGTCATCCACAGACAGACTGTTTCGCAGCTCATCAGTGTGGCTAGACGTCCGGTTGCCTCTAGCTAGGATCGAAACCCGACTGAATTGGTGTCAGTCGGAACTTCTACCACTAAGCCGTCGGCAGGGATGAAGGTGAATTTTAGCGTGTTTATTTTTAGATTTAGATAAACACACAGTGACTGACAGTGACTCAATTCTGCCGAAGAGTCATGCAATATTAGCTTAAATAGTCACTGTTTACAAACTCACACCTCAAACCAAAGAGCTCAACCGAAATTAATTTTTCAGGAGCCAATATTTTTGTATATATATATATATATATATATATATATATATATATATATATATATATATATATATATATGTCTGTGTATGCGTGTGTGTATCTATGCACTGATTTGCTGTGTGCTTCCAGTTCTGGTGCTGTTTATGGATGAGTTCGTTGCGTAATGGATGGCGTTCCGGAATAAGAATTCGTCAGGCCGAATTCGGATTCCAGTCCAGTTTGTCGCCTTCATTTTTGCGTATAGTAGGGGCAGTTGGGCACAGTCTGTGGGGAAAAGAGCACCATGACGCAATTCACTTCGCCAAAAATTTGGAAACAGTATGTTGTATTGTTTAACATTCACTCCGGAAGCTCCAATACGAACATTTCAGAGTGTCTGGGTGTCAATCTGAGGACAGTGCCGAGGATTCGGAAAGAGATGGATGATATATCCAGTCAACATCATGGTGATTGGAGTGATCACTAGTGATGGCAACGTTATGCCTTCATTCTGACAGACCCAATGTCTGTCAACAGGACTCTGCACCATGCCACACAAGCAGCATAATCCAGTCATGGCTGTCAAACAATTTCTGCGACCACATCACCCCTTACACCTGGCCACCTAACTCCCCAAACTGCAACCCCACTTGATTATTATGTGTCGGGCGCAGTTGAACGAGAGAACGACAAAACTCCTTGTAATACCAAAGATGAACTGAAGGGAAGGATTATGTCAGTATTCACCAACTTAAACATAGAGACCCTCCAGAAGAGTTGCAGGAGATACAGAAATCGTCTGGAGGCTGTGGTTGAAATCAATGTTGATTTTATTAAATAGATTTATTCTTTAGTATATCAAGATATTTTGTGTAATTTTGATAAATATATGTTGTGGATTCCGCGATGAATCCGATATCAATGAATAACAAACGCCAGCAATGGTTAAGGAAAATAAATGTATTAATGTAATAATACAAACTGGTAATACGGGTTAGTAGCTTCAGGAATGCGGGTTAGTAGCAATAATATATATACAGTCTTGGTATTGAATTATCGTGGTATGACTCCTTACTGAGTCTATGTGCTGTGACGGTGACTCTTGTGCTACCCTCCTCTAATATTACTCCCCGAGTATTCACTGCATGTATACCTCGGTTGAGTCCATTTGTGTGAAAAGGGGAGACTCCTTAACAATATATCTGTTAAAATGAGAAGTCAGTAATTTAGATGACAATTCATCTATCGCACACCTATATATATATATATATATATATATATATATATATATATATATATATATATATGCTTAAGTACCCAAGCATCATGTGTATCAACGTTTCTTAATGGCTGTGTGAGCGAAGGAGAGTGACTGATATGTATTCTGATGCATGGAATGCGAATACAGTTGGGCAACCATTTAAGAACAATTCGCTTAACGAACAAATTGAAAAACGAAATATTTTGTTTCTAAGAAAATTAAATTCGACTGATGAGCTGAAATTCGAACAATCAAAACGCGAGTAGATATGGTTGCGTGTAAGTGGATGGGGGCGTTTTCAACACAGTCCTCAATCTTAAGGTGTGAACTTAGGTTTAAAATTTCATGCTTTACATTGAAAAAATATTTTTAACATAACCATGGATCGGCAGAAACGAATAAGAAAATCAATTACCATTATAGAGGAAATAATTTTTAAACATGAAAATGGAATAAGTATGAGTGAACAATCTGCAAAAACAAAAACAAAAAATACAAGGATGAATTAAAAAGTGTTCAGATGGCTAAGGGAATAACCAGATTAATTTATTTTATCCAATTTTATTAAAGAGATGGAAGAATTGCTTTTGGTGTGGATTAAAGAAAAATAAATTGCGTTGATAATATCAGTGAATCGATAATTTATGCAATGACCAACCAGTTGTTTTGTAATGAGTTAATGTTCCTAAGTGATAATTACAATGTCGGATTTTTTTTGCTTTACTTCATTACTGCATTTATTAATTTGTTCTTTATTTATGTACATACGTATGTATTTGCTATTTAATTTGTGTATTTTCCATTTTTTGTGTGCTTTTATCGTAGTTTGTGTTTCAATTACTCACGTAATAAACAACTTAGTTAACGAACGGAATTCCAGAACAGATTTCATTCGTATATAGAAACCCCTTTCTATATTGACAATAAAATAAATAAATATCCGAGATCATAATGCAATGTATGTTTTTATAATACAATGTATGTGTTTATGTATATGTGCACATGTATTCCCGTGTTTATGCTTTAAATATCAAACCAAAGATTCTTGCTCATAAGAAAATATTTCCTCTGGATCCTAACTTTCGGAGAATATGAGAATATGATGAGAGTTTCAATATCGCTATCAAGTCACATAAGCACTTGGATTAACAAAAAATACCGCGCCTTCCTCGATGAATCTCATCTTAACATCAAGAAACTGATTAGAAAACTAGAAAGGATAATTTAGCAATAAATAGACATAATATGTCTATATTATTCAATGAAACATGTTTGATATATATAACGAATATGTATAACAAATAATCACTGTGAGTGTGTAGAGATGAATTATAAACAGCAGAATGCTTATGTGAACACATTTCAATTGTCTATTGAATAAATTCTCACCTGCGAGGGAGTGCTGAAAAGTCCTAGGTTCGACCCACTTCACAAAGTTCGATGACTAAACATCAAAACACTGATTTGGGGAAGTGGGTCGGGCCGAGAACTTTTCAGCGTCTCTTGTATATCCTCCGTTGTTTGCTTCCTTCCTAATGAAAGAAAAAAATTCCCTGGCAGCGTTGGTGGTGGCTGTGGTGTTGGTGGTTATTCAAACAGGTTAGCCTACCTACCCATGAATAATAATAACATTTGCCCAGGTATTTATGTCGATTGTCGTAAGCGAAGACAAGGAAGAGGCTATCTGCCCAGTCGACAGGCAGGGTCTCTAGTTTCGAACATTATTATTATTGCTGTGATCAACTTTCAGGAACATGGATCGGCCAAGCTCACTTGGTCGAATAAGAAGAGGATATCAATTTGGAGTTTACCTCAGAAAAGAATTGCTTTTGAAAGGGACGATATGGATAATTTATTTGTTACAGTTAACCACAGCTTTAGGTATGTAATAATCTTGGACAAATAGATAACTGGAAAAGAAAAAAATTGCTTTCAATTTTAAATCTTTATGTGTTTGTATGCTAATATTTTTGTATAATTTGAAAGTAATTAATAACAAAATATTTTAAAATCACGAGTCTAATTATTTTTTTCTTTAATGAATGATCAGTCGAGTGATATGCTCAGCAAAAGAGGAATGAAGTGAATTGATAATTTTTATATAAATTGCAAATTGTTAAGAAAACAGTAACCCGAAATTGGGAGATAGATTAAACCTAATAGCGTTTTTAAACCAATTCAACGATACACGCTTGGAAATAGCGATTGATTGATGAAAGATTAATAAAGTTTAATGAAAAAGAATAAACGTAAAGAGTGTACTGTAAAAGGAAAATAAATGGGTGGTCAGTTGGAAAATGACATAATAGATAATACATAAAGCGGAAAAATAATTAAATAATTAATTGGCTCTGAGTATATAAAAGTTTGAACAAGTTTATTTCGGTCAGATATTAAAAATTACATTTTGAAAATTAGACTTTCGCACAAATCTACACGCGCATCACATTATTATTTGTACGCGAATGATTTCGATTGCTTCAAGCTTTCTAATAACTGCCTACTTTGTTCACAGAATATCTTAGGTTTAAAAACGACAAAAAACAGAACAGTAATAAAATACATTAATCACAATAGACTTGCCAACTGAATTACTTAAGTTGACCCCATAGTTTCTAAATAAGAAAACCAGTGGACGCTCTGTTTAAGTTTACTACAGCAAAAAATATCTAAGCTAAAAAAAATTGTTTACGTTTAAGACAACATATATAAAATCAATTTGAATATATGATAAACTCTACGCAGGGAAAGAGACCCATTTTTTTTTGGCCTGTATAATTAAATTTAAAGAGATTACAATATATTGGTTCACGTTTAGTCATAAAATTGAATCTTTGTCAAATCAACAACATTATATGTAAAGTTGCACAGTAAACAAGCATAAAAATCTGTTAGCTTTCAATTCTTATTTCTTTATTTGCCGTGTCACTTCAGTACGTGGGCGAACATGGCTCTCCATAACAACCTCCTTTGTAGCTCTTTGTAATGTTTGTGTGTTTACTCTCTCTCTCTATCTCTCTCTCTCTCTCTCTCTCTCTCTCTCAGTCTTCTGCCATCGATGTACACAAGCTTGTTCTATCCCTTTTGCCATCAATATGTCCTGTGTGTGTCAAATTCTCCAAGCCCACTTTCCTCATTATGTGTTCTAGAAATTTCAACTGTCTCTTTCTGGTTCTAGGTATAAGTTGACTTTTTTGTTTCCATTTTCTTTAAAACTTCCTCAGCGTTCACATGTTCCGTCCATGGTATTCTCAGCATTCCTTTGTCAAACCACTTCCCTTTTGCCCCTATACCAATGAGGAAATTGTCCAGCATTCAGTGCTATATAGGAGGATTACTGACGTTTGAATATGGATTCTGTCTTGATATATATATATATATATATATATATATATATATATATTTATTCTGTCTTGATATATATATATATATATATATATATATATATATATATATATATATATACATACATACATACCTACATATGTGTGTGTGTGTGTGTGTGTGTGTGTGTGTGTGTGTGTGTGTGTGCACAAATGCGTGTCTGTACCATATATCAACCCTATCAACATATATTCCCAAATGGTAGGCTTGCGGCAGCAGCCTGTCACCCTCAAATATTATTTTGATTCCCTACGTTGTGAAAATGATGTGAATTATTTTTTTAATTATAATGTGTAAATTTTTACACGCGGACCCCTTGACTTATAGGCCGGCACCCTCATACAAAATACTCTAGCGAGGGTGAGCCTGACTCCCACCACTGTTAGAAATTAAAAAAAAAATATCTATTTGAGAGTGCATTTATAAATCTATATCAATGTCAATGAGCTAGCGTGTGTGTGTATGTGTGTGTGTGTGTGTGTGTGTGTGTGTGTGTGTGTGTGTGTGTGTGTGTGGTAAAGGTAAAAAATGTGTTAGTAAATAAGCCAAGTGGATCCTAGTAATATAAAATATTAAAACTAATCTACAAAAAGAGCTCAATGTATTTATTATAATAAAGTCAATAAGTAGATCTATTTCAACGGTTGAAATAGATCTATCCCTCATATGATGTTACTTTGGATTTTGTAGTGTAATACTATATATATATATATATATATATATATATATATATATATATATATATATATAACGCTTACAAATAGATTGGCAAAAATGCCTATGTCTAATAATTCTAACGGAGATTTCTTAGGACCGATTATAAAACATACGTAGTTATTACATCAATTCACGGAAATTTATTCATTTGGGCTATAACTTTACACGCAAACAATTTAGTTTTTTATTAAATATACGCATACGCCCACGCATAAATTCTTCTGTTATATGCCGTGTCCCTTTAGGACGCTGGCGATCATGGACCTCCATAATTTCTTGTCCGTTGTAGCTCTAAAAATAAAATAAATTTTGTCTTTTTGTTATTTCTCCTAAACTTTGTTCCTCCATCTATTTACTCACGTTAGCTAGATAGGTTATGTATTGTTTTCTTCTGTCCCTCTAGCCTTCAATCTGTCCTGTGAGTATAAAATTTTCCATGCCCTCTTTTCTTATGTGCCATACAAATTTCAACTGTCTTCCTGATATTAAGTATAAGTGTCTTTTTGGCTTCCATAAATTCATATCTGTACGTTTGTAAGCCTCTTTCCATAGATGAATATTTAAGTGTAAACTTCTATGATAATGGGTTTCTATGTATTTATGTGTTTGTATTAATACTTTATTTTATACAAACAAATACCTCGACTATACTTGATAATAATTTTTTTAAACCTTCTCGTGTGTAAGATCAACATAAATGACCAATTCTCGCAATTCTAATGACCTTTCTTCTTTTTCTAACTCTAAACCCCGAGCAAACTACTATCAAGAATAATAGATGCATTCGTTTTGAATAGGCATACAAATACAATTCCTGGAATAAACGGTTAGAAATTTGGAGATAAAATACATATACAAATTTTGTTCCCAAACATAACAATGTCTTTATCAACTCATAACAGACGACTTGTAAGCATGCCATACTTAACTGATAAGTCATGTTCTATAATCAACAAAAAATATATACTGTATCTACGAGTATAAAGGATTTCATTTTCTAAAAAGGAGCATAGCATGAGGAAAAAGGCCCCAAAATTGATAAAAACAGTTTTATCGTCAAAATGTTTTTAAGAGGAAAGACCAAAGCTTTTTAGATGATATTATTATTAATATTAAATGAAAACTATATTAAATAATCACAAGTGAAAGAAACTTAATACAAGTCATCGAACACAGATATTTTTTTTGAAAATTTGATTTTTTTTTTAATGTGCATAAACATGCCCATTTTTGTAAAATAATGTCGTGTATGGTCCGGGCGACCATATACGACATTATCAGAAAATAAGAGCGATGACTATAGTTAATTTAAAGTCAACATTTAAAATTTAATAAACCTTATTAGATTACGGAGAATATTTTCCAAAGTTTTTAAGATTACTAAGTACTTAAAAATTATATAAAAAGGTGCTCACGTCATTTTCTTAAATTATGTTTTACAGATAAAGTGTCCGTAGAACAACATTAAACCTGTGATCACGCTATCAATATTTCAAAACAGCTACTGTCAGGCTAAAAATGCATATCTGCGATATTTTAAACTTAAAGTAAATAATATTTGTTTCAAATCAGATGAATTATACTTTAAATCAGCTAATATTTCTCAAATAAAGTTTCAGAAAAGTAGATTTTATTTTTTGGAAGATTCTTTAACAAAGAATGAAAGACGATTAAAAAAGGGAGGTAATCAATTATTTTAGAAAAAAACAAACCTTCCAGTCTTAAATTAGTTTTTGAAATATAGCAAAGGAATCTGCTTATTGGCTATATTAGATTTAATCTATAAACTTGAAATTAAAACTAAAATAAAAGCTTCAAGAAAGATTTTTCATTTTTAAAAATTTATTTTAAATCTTAGGTATCGTTTTTTTTCTGTTTTTTGTGAAGGTATCTATGTTCATGGCTCGTACATGAATAAGTATTTTTAACAGGTTTTCTAAAATGTTTATGCTATCCTTGATAATTATTAAGTAGTTAGGGCACATACTGAGAAAAGAGGGTTTAGAAAATTTGATACTCACAGGACATATTGAAGGCAATAGTTATAGCTGAAAACAACGCATAACCTACCTGACGAGCTTGAGTAAATGGATGGCGGAGTCATTTTTAGTAGAGATAACAAAAACAACATTTAAGAGCTACAATTGACAGGAAATTGTAGAGAGCCATGATCGTTTACGTCCTGAAGGGACACGGCACAACCAACCAACCCACACACGCACACACACACAAAGAGGATTATTTAAGAGAGAGAATTCTTTTCCTTCTATTGCATTTTCCATGTCTAGACCAGCGAAATATATTCTGTGTATCAGGAAACTCCTGCATCCTATAAAAACGACATATAGACCTCGATAAATACATTCCCTATCATTATTACAATTTTAAATAATATAAGAGGTTGAAGCCTTTAACCAAGCATTTTCTAAATATTGTTAGATACGTACATAGTAGAATTACGAATCTAAAATTAAAAAAAAAATATTAAAAAATGGATTAGCCCAGTTATCGCTATTTCTTGCTGAACCCTAGCGTTCCTGCGGACGCCGTTTAAGAAACACTGAGACTCTTAAGTTTAACATTTGAAATTTAGACAAACAATAAACACTATGATGATTTAAAACCCAACTGAAGAATAACATTTCATTCTTCATCTTACATATCTGTAGCTGTTTACAAACATTCGCAGATGGGATCCACATTTTGGGGAAGTCCTTATATATACATTTACGTGTCACATAAACAGGTGTTTTTGTCTTCTTCTTAAGCAGGAATTAATTCTGCTTCTATCATCTGTTTGCATATAATGGTCTATATGTTCAGGTTTTTCAGTCAAGCAATGTCTGAATTGAAGCTATGTGAAAATTATATTACGATTATAATTTGTTTTTGTTTGGAAATTATTTGTTTTTAAAAGCTCGCTTCAATCCACGTAATTTCAGCTTAAAATTATTAAGTATAAACTATTTTTGAGTTCAGCATTCGTTAAAAGAAGAAAAAGAAGAAGAAGAAAAAAACTCCGACAAAAGAGCCAGTCAAGTGTTTATAAAATTTGTAATAGAGCAAAACAAAATTACCTCACAAAGAAATTGCCTACTTGTGGTTATTTTGGTTCCGTTTCAGTTCGTTGCAGAAAAGCAGTTTAAGCAAATATTGTGAGTAAAATATATGTCTCTATGGGCAAGTCAAATAATACATGGCACTGCTGATTTGCCTTTAAGGATATGTTTCGTCTATAATAAATGATTATATAATATATACATAAACACACACACACACACACACACACACACACACACACATACATACATTACAAAATGAACATAGTCCGACATTTATTTTAATATATTTTGTTGTTATACGTTATTTATATAGACACAAATATTTAAGTAAATGCTCTGTTTATAATTTGTGTCTCTATAAATAACTTATAATAATATATCGAAAATTTCTTCGACTCAAGGGTAATCAAAGTCGGTCCGGCAGTAAGCGATTGCGAAACACGCCTAGTCTCGCGTCCCAATTTTAAACAGGGATCAAATAATAGGAAGAAGAGCGCGCAAAACAAGTCCGTTGTCGTAATGTCCTTCTTAAAAAATAAAGATAGGTGAAAGGAAGAGAAGGCAGACCTTAAATAACAAAGAGCAGACATGCGTATCCCACCCTTCCGGTAACAAAAGGCTACAAAATCAGTGCCCTGTTTCAGCCTCGCTTTGATAAACTAGACTCCGTCAACCATTCAGTTTCTATGTCCAACGGCCGTCCCATTAACGCAGAAATATATTAAAATAATTGTCAGACTTTGTCCATTTCGTCGTGTGTGACGTCATTTGTTTACGTTTAGAATACACGCCGAGAAGATATGAACATTCGAGGGAAATCATGGAAGATGGTAGTTTAAAAACAGTAAAATCGACCTTACTAACCAGACGATCCTCTGTAGCTAAATTGCTATAGCAAGTCAGGCTATATGACGGTTTCGTGTAGAATACAGGTTCGATTCCTGTCGGAGGACACATATTTTTTATGAAAATTTCTCTGACGTTCAGGCCGGTAAATGTTGTTAATACTGTTTATTATAAACAGAGCATTTACTTAAATATTTGTGTCTATATAAATAACGTATAACAATTATATATATATATATATATATATATATATATATATATATATATATATATATATATATATATATATATATATATATATATACGCACGCATACATATCTATATGAATATATTGAATAATATAGACGTATTATGTCTGTTTATTTCTATAATAATCCTTCCCTGTTCTGTAATCAGTTTCTTGATGTTAAGATTAAATTCATCAAGGAAGGCGCCGTAGTTTTTTCCTACCTAAGTACTTTCGATTTCACCCAAGATCATCCCCAAGGGTGAATTGCAAAGACAAATTTAATAAGGAACCTTCCTGGATGAATTTCATCTTAACATCAAGAAACTGGAAAAGATCATTATAAAAATAAATAAATATATCTATATTATTCAATGAAACATGTTTGAATGAAGATATTTAAGATATATAGACTGCATATTTTAAAAAGAATTTATATAGGTATGAGCAAAAATGGAAAAATAACTTCCCTTATACCGCCCCCCCACCAAAAAAAATCACGTGAAATATGAACTTTGAAATCTAGAACGCTGCATAAGCAGTAAAAACGAACAGTTGAAATGTTTTGAATTTACAGAAACATATACATACTCACAGATAGCCCCTGAAGATGGTATCATATGAGTTTTAAAGTACTTGGGAAAATAAAAACTATTTGAAATAAATTGTTGGTATTTTTCTTAATCAATTTCTAAAGCTACCAAGAAATTGATCCGCAAACTTGAAAGGATCACAACGAAAACTAATCGACATGACATGTCTAAATTATTTAAACAAACCTGTTTGAATATACACATACACACACACACAAACACACACACAAACATTATATATATATATATATATATATATATATATATATATATATATATATATATATATATTACTTTATTAAGTTTTTCTGGAATGTTCAGGCTGATATATATAATACACATTGTTTAAAAAAATATGCGGAGTCTATTTCAAACACGGGTATCCACTGAAAATAGCCTTTGAAGTTATATATATATATATGTGTGTATGTGTGTGTGTGTGTGTGTGTTTGTGCGTGTCTGCATGTGTATATGTATATATTTGTCTGTGTATGGGGATCTTTAAAATCAACCTCAGAATGACATCTTAATTCAGCTTAGAAATACACAGTTATTTAATTTATAATTTAACTCTTCTTCCATAAGAATAAACTTTCAGTTGATTTGAAACTTTGTGATGATCAAAGATTTCATTAGCTGAAATTTCTAACTTGAAACTGAAAGCGTTTGAAATTACATTTGGTGAAACTTGGTGACTTCATTTAATCCGAAAAGGGAAAATTATAACATCAAGCAAGAACAATGCCTCTTATCTGTCTGAAGTCAAAATTATTCATGTCAAACAAATAAAACTCAATCGTCTGTACACAGAGAGAGAGAGAGAGAGAGAGAGAGAGAGAGAGAGAGAGAGAGAGAGAGAGAGAGAGATACACCTATTTATACGCTAAATATCGTTTACAGTTTTTACTTTAAAACACAGATAAATACATATATGCATAAATACGTGATTTGAAGGTATTTTATTGTTTTCTGTACACAATTTAAGCATTGCTTAGTCCACAAATCTAATAACTTCTTCGGAGCACGTGTTCCTCCATTAATAACAACAATTCTAAAAAAAAAAGTAAAAGCTATCTGAGAAAAGAAAAAGAAACAACTCAAGATGCGGGCTTTAAATTGGCGGGGGTCAAAAACAAACAAGTACAGAAATTTAGATATCTGGGAAGTGTTTTAAAATATTTCGAAATACGGATGCGCACCGAGGTAACAAAAGACACCTTGCAAAAACCAAAGAAAGTATTAAGAAAAGAGTGCGGAAAGGCTATCGGTTCATTTATATGGCCGTGGATGCTGGACAGTGTTTTCATAGATGAAGAGGAGACTTGAAGCAACAGAGATGTGTTTCTACAGAAGGAAGTTGAGAATATCATGGATGGAGCATGTAATGGACAAGGAAGTTTTCTTTTAGGAAAATGTCAGAAAAGGTGAATTATACTTAGAATCAGAAAAAGAGAATTGACATTTCAAAGACGCATAATAAGGAGAGAGGGCTTGGATAATTTGACATTCTTTAGCTATATTATAGGTAAAAGGGGCCGAGGGAAACAAAGAAAAGCCTTCCTAATGAGATGGAATAGTATAGACAAATATTGCTAAGAAGTACAAAAGATAAGAAGTTTTAGAGAGCCATGATCACCCATCTGGTGGCTTGTATCATCGCCGAGAATATTCCCTTCAAAGAAAACGTTTAGTCAAAACAACTTATGGTGGCATTTAACATCAGGTGATCCTTTTATTGGTCTGCTTCCGCTTGTTAATCCAAACTTTATTAGAATCTTCCCGCTTGTTGATCCGTAATTTACTGAGATGTTTCCGCTTTTTGATCCATAATTTACTGGGCTGTTTCCGCTTGTTGAACCATACTTTATTGGACTGTTTACGCTTGTTGATCCATACTTTATTGGACTGTTTCCGCTTTTTGATCCATAATTTACTGGGCTGTTTCCGCTTGTTGATCCATACTTTATTGGACTGTTTCCGCTTGTTGATCCATACTTTATTGGACTGTTTCCGCTTGTTGATCCATACTTTATTGGGCTGTTTCCGCTTGTTGATCCATACTTTATTGGACTGTTTCCGCTTGTTGATCCATACTTTATTGGGCTGTTTCCGCTTGTTGATCCATACTTTATTGGGCTTTTTCCGCTTGTTGATTCATACTTTATTGGACTGTTACCGCTTGTTGATCCATACTTTATTGGGCTGTTTCCGCTTGTTGATCCATACTTTATTGGGCTGTTTCCGCTTGTTGATCCATAATTTACTGGGCTGTTTCCGCTTGTTGATCCCTACTTTATTGGACTGTTTCCGCTTGTTGATCCATACTTTATTGGGCTGTTTCCGCTTGTTGATCCATACTTTACTGGGATGTTTCTGTTTGTTGATCCATACTTTACTGGTATATTTCCGATTTTTGATCCATACTTTCCGCTTTTTGTTTCCGCTTATGGATCCATACTTTACTGGGCTGCTTTCGCTTCTCGATCCAAACTTTACAAAGTTTTTTTCCACTTGTTGATCCAAACTTTAATTTTCACAAGTTAGATCTGGTTAGTATTAGTTTTAGTATAGAACGCTCTCAGTTTCTGTTCTATCTTGTATAAGTTGAACGGTATATTTGCGATAACCTCAGTTTTTATGTGTTACAAGTAAATTATTTTTAATGAATTGGATCAACATTTTGTACATCCATGAATTCAGATCGGCGTTACATTCTCTTATTGTGTCGTGTTATTAACATTCACATACATGTACATAAACATTAATTCTAATGGCAACATCTAACACGAGTGGAATTTAAGAAAAATAACTGCTGGAATTGAAATCCGGTTGATATCATACATTAAAATAACCTAAAATTATTTAAATAGTGGTTTCAAGGGTGAAACTATTTCTAGCCGAAATAGATCACTGGAATTTGTTTCTTGGAAAGCTTCAAATCTGATAATAAATTCACACTTTATTCTCAATATCTGGAAAGAGCAAAATAACTATTTGATCAACATAAAAATTATGACCTTTCTAATATTTTAGGGTGTAATTCGGATATAATGATTCTAAAAATTCTTCAAAGTTAGCATAAAACTCTAGCCGAAACTCTAGTGTAGAATTTCATATAACATATTCCCTATTTTAGTATATAATTTGAATTCCTCCAGTATCTTTTTCTCTTTTTAACTTCTGTTCCCCTCTTTATCTGTGTGATCATTGTGAAACATTACTTTGTATATTGATACAAAGTAAATTACCATATAAAAATATTACGTTGTATCAATATACGAAATAATATTATAAAATGATTACTCATTCTTAAATCGTAAATTCTTTAACAATCGAATTGTTTTCAAGATACTTTTCATAAAAGCTTGAAAACTTATTCTTTCTTTCTTTCATTCTCTTTCTTTCTTTCTTTCTTTCTTTTACATCTTACATTTTACAGACAATATAAAATCTGCACATATAGAATTCCAAAATTAAATAATCTTAACTACCAAACAGGTAATTTCTACTCCACAATTAAATTGCTAGAATTTCTTTCTTTTGAGGTTGTCATAATAAATGGTAGACCAAAAAGAAAAATCTGTTCCATTTCTATTCAATTTCTTATTAAAGCTGAATCTGACACGAAAGACATTTGGTAAAGATCGAATTTAATAAATTAGCGAAAGTTAAATAAGATTAGTTTTCTGACAGTGGCTCTACGCCATTGTCCCTAAAATTTGTCACTTATTTTTTGTTCTGTGTTTAATTGGCTTGATAAAAAATAAAATCATCCAAGAATACAAATGATTCCGGTCGCTGTTTAAACTTGGGTAATCATGAGTAACATTTTCACAAAAAAAAAAATCATATTAACGTTGAGGAGAAATAAATTATTTTAAGATTCAAACTTTCGAAATATCCACCGACTCTAAGCAACTTGACAAAACACTTAGATTCACAATGAACTGCTAAAGGAAAACAGCAAATTAACATTAAAGTCAAATTGATTTTTATGAATTTAATGCAGAAAAATATATTTGATGGCTGATTATTTATAACAAGTTATTCTGTAAGATTATATGTTCATATTAAATTACTTTCAATGATCTAAAACAAAATTACACAATATTTTTCCGTGTTCTGAACATGTCAGTCGTAAAATGCTAGCAGAAGAAATGCCACCATTTCCATTTAACTCACAAATTACGAGCATATTCTATTTTAATAATGTTTTATTAAAATAGAATATGCTCGTAATTTACACATAAATTAAGTCAACGAAGTAAATTATATTATTCATATAATTTATAGCTTATGAAATATCAACTTATATAATTCAATGTTTCATGAAATAGTGAGCTACATAACGCAAATTAACTTTTGTATATAACTACTCCTCAATGTAGTTGAATTAAATGAATGCAACTGCGTAGATTGTTGATAATGCAAGCGAAAAATATATTTACGTAATTCAATACTATTTATTTGAATACCTTAAATGTGTCATATGATGATTTGATTTTTCTTATTTAACGAATAAAAAATTAAAGAAATAATTTAGTTCATATTTTTTGCAAGATTTGTTGAAGGAATTGCAAATTCTTTTTTCTAATAGCCACAAATATTATAGCCATATTTAAAATCATAAGCAGTATTAATATAATTCGAATTTAATTGCTACGAAAATAACAAATGGAAAACTATTTATATTTAATTATGCTTTTCAACGAGTATTATATTTATTTGTTTCTATCACTGTTTATGACTTTGCACTTAGCCAAATGCTTATCAAGTGGGCATTGATGCAGGGCCTCAACTATTTAATAGCTGGTGTTAAAACCTGTTCCTGCTTTGCTAATTTTATGCTATGTTCCAAATTAAAACGCTGAGTTAAATAATGTCAGCATTCTGTCAAGAACAATTTGAACACTTCGGTTACTGCTTCATCGTATTTTTACGCCATCATTCATATGTGTGTATGAGTGTGACCGCGTATTTAGAACGTTCACTTTTCAACTATGAGACCCGGGTTCAAATCTTATCATGGTCAATTTGTCAGGAAGGTGACTTCTTAATTTTATCAGCCTGGTGAGGCAATCCCAGTGCAAGTAAAGAGCCTGAAAACCATACCCAAGTGAGTAGAATTAGTCGATGGTTGTGCTGGCATAAAATCGCAAGTCGTCGTGACCGAGAGTTTGATCAAACTGTTGATCGCGCTAGATTATCTCTCTCCCAGAAACTGAGGTCTGTCCATCATAGATCCAGTATAAACCATAGGTTGGCTTTATGCTTATTAAACGAACACAAATGTGTTTGAACAGGCGTCTTCAGCTGGGAGTAGCTAGCCACCCTACCAGATGGGTGTTCTCGAAAAACGAGTAGCCGACCATTATATCAAGAAATCAATATGTAACTACAAAAAAGAAATCCTTGAGCTGCAAAATTATATATTTGAACGTTGAAGGAGAAACAACGTATTTTCATATAAAGCTTATCGAGGCGGAAGACTACCACTAGTAAGGATCGAACGCAACTATTCAATAGTTACAGTCAGCTAACCTGACACTGGGGCACTCAACAATGGTTTTTATGCTAAAATAAATGAATAATTACTTTAAAAAAACACAGGAGGCAATTAACAAAACATTTGGTGGGAAGGATTTTGATATTCGACCAGAGAAATAAAACTTAACAAGCATTTATTTTAAATCCTTCATTTTTTTTAATTGACTTTGAGCAAAAAAATAAAATATCCATAAAATTAACTCAAAATAATTATCGCTATATAAAGTTTGCTTCATAAATGCTGTAATAACATTTTAAAATTTAGCATTTATGAAGCAAACTTTATATAGCGATAATTATTTTGAGTTAATTTTATGGAATATTTTTTTAAAGATTTAAATTTAGTTAAATGTTGCGATCTGTTATTATTGTTTGGTTACTGAGTAAACTTGAAAATGTCAAGTCTGCGAATAAATAAACACATAAATTTTTTTTCTGTTTTACTTTATTTTATTAAAGAACATTATTAACTGCAATTTAATTTAAACAAACTCATACAAATATAGATAAATATTTATTCCATTCGCATTTCTCTTTCTAGTTACAAAGACAATCGTAATGCATACATACAGCATGTTTCGAAAGTTTTGTCACTCTAACCCTCTCTTCCAAACTGTAGGAGCTTGTGTCAGCTATCTGAAATAGTAAATTATATTGTGTATGAGTGATGAGACTTTCGGACCACCCTGTACATTCATATATATGTTTTATCTCATTCTGCTTTAGATAGATATATAGGGAGAGAAACTAGTAAATAATTGGTTAATTTTTCTTTTAACTCTAGTCAAGAGAGTCTGCCTAACAAAGTTAACTTTTTCAAGACTTCTGTATTTAGAAAATTTAAAAAAAATGAGAAACAGAATAGTCATTATAAAAAAATTGATATTATAGGATTTTGTAGGGGAATTATAACTTTGAGTAAATAGTTATAAACCCCCTAACATTTATATATGCAAAAATACTCGTAAAAATGAGAAACAGCAAAACGAGAAAACAACAAAACGAGTATTATTTATTATCTGGTTGTTATGCAGTGTTGGAGAAATGAAAGACAGTTATACTGGGTAAAATTGTGAGATTGGAGTCAAGTGTAGCTAAAATATTGATCAGATAAAGTAAAGTGTATTAAGTTGTTTTTGTATGTTTTATATATATATATATATGTGTGTGTGTGTGTGTGTGTGTGTGTGTGTGTGTGTGTGTGTGTGTTTGTGTGTGTGTAACGAGTGTCCAGATAATTTATTTCTAAAAATACCAGAAGTGTCTGGAGTCTTCCTACGACAAATCTTTGTTGAGTGCTAAGAAATAAATATTACTATTATGGCCAGAAAAGGGAAAAGGGGCCGACATTTTCGTTGACACCCGTGTTGACAGCCTGTCCGTGTTAATTGCATGTCCGATAGTGAGAATGTCACGTGTTTGTGTGTAGAGGAGAAAATTGGGGTCGATACTCATTAGTTTAGAAGGAGTGAATTTAATTGTTCTAATCATTTTTTAATAATTATTTTTGACACGATAATTATTTTTTATTTATTTACTTTTTATGGACACGACAAAGTGACAGTAAAATTATTTTTTATTTATGTATTTCTTTATCGAGATTACAATGTACATCTATATGAGTATTTAAGAACTTAAGAGGAAAATAAAGAAATTATTGGCAAAGATAAATGCATACACAAATTATTAAAATGCAAAAAAATGCAAATTAGAATGTAAAGAACAGGAAAGAAAAAACTTAGTTATGGAATGCGTATAAACAGAAAGATAAAATTTATTAATAGCTACAAATGACGAAAAGTTGTGGAGAGCCATGATCGCATACGTCCTGAGTGGACACGTCACATAATGAAGAAAAAGATACAAAGGTTTTCACAGAGAGAATTCGTGTAAAATCTATGGATGGATTGATGGCTAGTTACACGTATCCGAGGATGCCGTCTACTAGGGTGGCTAGCTAGTCCCTATTGCAGACGCCTGCTCATGCATATTTATGTTTGTTCAACACCCACAGAGCCCACCTGTGGTTTATACTGCAACTATAATGAGCGGACCTTAGTTACAGTTTCTGAGAGAGAGAGAGAGACAGAGAGAGAGAGAGAGTGCGTTATCTAGCGTGATCAATAGTTTGAACAGAGCTCACACCCTCGATCACGATGACTTGTGACTTCGTGCTAGCACAACCGTTGACGACTCTGTAATATCTGGCTAAGAGAAGAGGAGGTCATATGCATACTACCCATTGAGAAGATAGGATTTTTATTGACAAATAGCGTCATAAAAACCCAATTTATTAAAATAGAAGATCTATTCAATTTGGGTTTCTCAAATTTGTTTTCTTAATTCTTATAAAATGTTGAATATATACAGAATCATTGATAATTTATTTGATAAGTTCTAATGACACAAATTATAATTACTTATCAGAACCAGTGATAATATGAAATCAGCTGATATAATGAAAGAGAATCAGAAATAAAAAATGGAGCAGACCCTTTTTAAATTCGAAAATACAAATTGTATTACTTTAGTTCTCGTTGGTGGGGTGGGGGCTGATGACAGCCTAGACAGCATATTTCCCATTGCACTAATGGGTAAAGGGTCAGAGTCAATCACTGATGCCTGAGGCGTCCCAAAAAAGGAAGTGCCGAGAGAACTAGACAGGTTTAGGTTTCAATTCCAAGTAAACGTGGGACTTCCTTTTTAAATCCTGTCATGTGCCATATTTCGTTCAAGTGGGTGTAAGAATAAATATTTATGACGGCGGAAGAACAAGAATGAAAACAGAGAGATATCATTTATTTATCTGCCCAGGAAGGCAAATACAACACAATATGTGTGTGTGGGCATGCGTGGGCGTACGCGTGTATCTTGATAATACAAAGTATTATCAAAAAATATTCAGAGAGTTTATGTTTTGAAATAGTTTAAAGTAAGAAACATTAATAGAAAAAAATCAATGTTAATATTTGTTTGTTTGTTGGAATGATGCCAAAAGACGGATGAATGACCGACGAGACAAGGGAAACGCTAAAAATTTGTCAGAGGAATAGCTTTTAATCATATGTTGAAATTCCTCGAACATTTGAGTGGCTCCCCGTATACTAATAAAATATCTTATCGGTTTCAGATTCAGAAAAATATAAGCGTAACTGATAATTGGTTAACTTTGTCAAGGATTTTCTTTAATAAAACATAAGAACTTCGTATTTGTACTTTGTTATTTCGCATTAAGTAGTTCCTCATAGAAAGAAATCAATTATCCTACATGATTTCAAAAACATTTTTGGAAAATCGTCATATTGCTCTATAAGTGAAACGAGGGAGAGATATGGAAGAAAGATTTATTCTCTAATAATTTCCCCCGTTATGGGCATTATTATATCCGTGATGTAATAGCATCGTAATTCGCGGACGGAACGGAATGACTGAAAGGAAAAAGAATGACAAACATGTTTTGTTCTCAGAGAGACTTTAATACTACTAAGACATATACAAAACTATATATACATAGATACACATGTCCCACGCAGAGAATAATATATCACATATATCTACACAGCAAAGCAGAGGTTAAGGAGAAAGAAAAAGGAATGTTCTTACACATATGGAGATACTCCTGTGTTTGGAGAAGCCATGTTTACGACTCCAGATTCAAACGGCTGGATTCATCTATGTCCCAGGCGAGGACATATTCCACAAACCGGAAACAGTGAGTCTTGAGTTTTTCTAAATTGAGGACTGCGAACAATTTGTCAGCCGCTTTCGTCACTGTATGAAATGACATCACTAAGCGGTCGACACATGACTCACGTGACTTATCTCCGGCAAAGGGAGATAAGCGCCTTCTGCACCCCCGTACATAAGAAAATATTGAAGACATGCAACTGATTTCTTTTAAATTGACACCATTAGATCTCTTCGCTTTGAAGGTGTTATGAAGTGTTTGATCAGTCCACCGGTAGTCGTTTATCTCGCTCTGACTTTACTGCTTGGGCATTTATATAGTCTATGCCTTAGCTGAGCTAATTAGACAGTCATTTACATATTACTACAGAAGGAAAACACTGATTTAAAACACTCGCTGACTTGCAAATGACCCCACTCATTGGGAAAGGTCTCTGGAATCAGATGCGAGGAAAAACCCGAAGTCCCTAAGGTAGTTCATGGCTGTATTTAGCAACCTCTTGGTACCACTTATGACGGTGCTGGAAACGTGTATCGGCATTTGTCTTTTCATTGGACCATTTCAGTGACGTGAGGAAGAGGTGGGGGCTGCACCATGGGTGACTATCCTCCATATCTGCCAATCCAGGGTCTTGTGCGCTGGAGAGACAGGGAGAAGCAGTTCTGACGCATCCAGGATATGAATCTCCTATGTGATATCTGTTCTTCTGTATGACAGCGAGTAATGTACGATCTCCTCAAAAATGAGAAATCAACAGAAATGTGGTCATACAGGAGGATACTGAGGATACCGTTGACCGAAAATATGAGCATCGACGAAGTTTTGGAGAAAATGGAAATAAAAAGGAAACTAATACTTAACATCAGGAAGATACAGTTGAGGTTTCTGGGGCATATAATGAGGAAAGACGGCTTGGAAAATCTGATACTCATAGGACAGATATATGGCAAGAGAGACAGAGGAAAACAACGCATAACATACTTAGTGAGCTTAACTATAAAAATGATGGAGGAGCAGGGCTTAGGAGAAATAACAGAAAGACGAAGTTTGTTAAGAGCTGTGGGGAGCCGTGATCGCCTACGTCCTGAGGGGATACGGCACATAAAGAAGTCTCCTGAGATTTCGTGAAAATAACCAAATAAAACTGAACTCGCTATGGCCATTGATATCATTTCAAAATTGAGTTGGAAACAAATCATGATTAAAACATTTAAGGCTAAAAACGTTTATGGCTAAAAAAAAAAATGGCAGTAAGTAAATCTCGTTTAAGGCTAAAAAATAGCAGTAAGTAAATGTCGTTTAAGGCTAAAAAAATGGCAGTAAGTAAATCTCGTTTAAGGCTAAAAAATGGCAGTAAGTAAATGTCGTTTAAGGCTAAAAAATGGCAGTAAGTAAATGTCGTTTAAGGCTAAAAAAATGAGAGTAAGTAAATCTCGTTTAAGGCTAAAAAATGGCAGTAAGTAAATGTCGTTTAAGGCTAAAAAAATGGCAGTAAGTAAATCTCGTTTAAGGCTAAAAAATGGCAGTAAGTAAATGTCGTTTAAGGCTAAAAAAATGGCAGTAAGTAAATCTCGTACTAATCAACATGCTTTATCAAATATTACAACAAGCAGAACTTAAGATAAACATATTCAAAACAGTAACTATGATCTGAAAATAAAATGTGAGCAATGCTGGTACACACCCTGAAACCATCATACAAATTCAAAATGTAGAATACCTTGGTGTAAGGATCACTTCTAACAAATTTAGTAGAGGAGATAAAGAAACTGAACACAAGAGAGGTTGCTCTAGGGCAGTGATTCTCAACACTAGTGTGCCGCGCGATCCTCTTAAGTTTGTTGCGAAATATTGAAGAATTCACGATAGCTATTAATGTCAACAACTGAGCACAAATAGTTATTCATTAAAAAAATTAGTAATTAATGTATATTATATATAACTACACATACAAGAATGTCGTTTTTGATAAAAGTTTTTAAAAAATAACTATAAATACGTAAAAAATGTGTATATTGTCTAAAATTCCTTTTTCCACAATATAGCTATTTGTGCGATGTTATAATGCTTATTACCTAAACAATAATAATACTGAATAATTTTTTTTTAAACGTTAAAGTATATTTCATCACATTGCCTTAATAGCTGTCGCGATCTATAAATAAGCTGCACAAATAGTTGAACATGGAAATAAAGTAAGTTCATATTTGTCACAAATAATTTATGTATGTATTTTTTTTTAATCTATGGTTTTATTTCCTAACATATAAATGTATACCCTTTAAAACTTTTGCTAAGTGAGCCGTGATATTTTAATTTGCTATTGCTTAAAAAGGTTGAGAAATTCTGCTCTCTGGGTATTTTTGTCTAACACCTTAAGATGCTACAAATCCACCATATTAACATGAGAACTCGAACCGTGATCTTAAATAACTTCATCTGATCTAGACTTTTATATGGATGTCTTGCATAGCGCTCAACTCCTTATCATCTGTCTACAAACATTTTCAGTGAATAAAAATGGCTTCAAACAAATTAATCCTTTAAATCCTAAAGAAAACGATTCTTCATCAGAGTGTATAGACTGGCGCTATAAGTTACAGAAGCTATACCAAATAATAATAAAAAACATTACTTGAATACTTCCAGCAGTAGTAACTACAAAATTAGATAGCACATGTAATTAGAAGAATAATAATGCTATAATCAAGATGCTGACTTTCCACACTACCAGCTGGAGTGTCGTGGTGGTATGTCTGCAAGACCCACAAAACCCTCCAGTGGGTCGTTTTCCAATTTCTTTTCTATGAGGATTATTGGGAGTGGGTATGATTGAATTATTTACGAGATCATGGTACATCAGAACCACATTTTTTTTATATGATTATATTAAATTTTGTGTCTTTCATTTCGTTTTGGGTCATTTTTTAAATTATTTTTACATCCACAGAGCTGCACCATTCATTCAGGTAAACTAAAAGATTGAGTAAATAAAAAATTTAATTGGCAAAACATTATGAAATTTTAAAAAAAGTATGCTTCATTCACTTAGAAAACAAAACAATGCCTACAACCAGTAAAATAAACAAGAATTCTAATTTATTAGACATCACATTCGTAATAAATAAAAAAAATCATTTTCCTAATGAAATGTCTGATTTCTTGAAATGATATAAACGAAAACATTTAAAAGTACATATTGCTATACTACTAAGAAAAGTTGAATTGATTCTTATTTTATATGTTTCTTATTGAAACACTCAAGGCAAAGGGTAGGGTTACCTTTATAGGGTTGAAGCCATCATGTTGGACAAAATGTTTGGAAAGATACTATCATCAATATTAGAAAGAGCTATAAAAGTTAATGGCCTTTAGAAGTTTAATTAACTGAAAAAATAAAATGGTTTGGGGGAAAAGATTTAATAAATTTCAACAGTTTCAATGAATGCCGAAAGTTTGTTAAATGAAACAGCTAATCTCACCGTCACCATTACAATTCCACTTGTGTACGGTACTAAATAAGGAATAACTGGTCATTGAGTAATGGTTAACATGCTGTTCTAATAAATCATTACTTGTGTCCTCAGTCATACGAAGTTAAGCTCAGTAAATAAGACAAACGATTTAAAATATAACTGAATTTCCAGATAATAAAATTTCTTTCTCGTCAGCAGCATTTAACTTCCGATATTTTTAAAATCAAATTCTTATTAACAATGATGAAACGTTATGAAATTTGTTTTCAACTATTTCTTTTTTCTATTTTTTTTTTTTTCAGATCCCCGAAACCGTGTGATTTCTGGTTGTTATGGAGATAGCATCACCATATCTTGTCAAGATTCTGATGAGGTCATTATCGTCAATAGCCTTAAGGTTGGCAGCAAACCGTTACAGACGAGATCAAATTGCAGTGTGGATCCAGCACCCAATGATTGCTGCTCACTGGACGGCGACAATGATTGCATTTTCAACTATGAGAGCAAAGTGTCTTCGGATAAACATGAATTTCGTTTATGCCAAGGGAAACTGCGGGAATGTCCCATGAAAGTAATGTGGGCACAGAACGACGGAAAATGTTCCAGCAGTAAATACCCACGGACCACAAATTACATGGTGGCTAACTATACATGCGCAAAAAGTGAGTACACGACTATACAAAACTCTATGTAGCAGGTTTGTTATCATATAACTGTTTAAAAATAAGACGAATTAATCTTGTACCATCTAATGCTTACAACAAAAACAACTCCTGTAAGATGCTTACAATTTCTTAATGAATTCATAGCGTATCAGGGGTTAAATATGGAAATTACTATGAACTGAGTTCCATTCGAGATTAGTGACGTCCATTACGGTCATACAGTTAAAAATCTGATATTTAATCACTGTCTTGATAAAAGGCTTTACTGAAACGGTCATGTAAAATAATCGTAAATGATAAATTAGTATATATGTTACGCGGGTAAAGAAAAATTTACAAATACTAAACTTATTGCAAGCAATAATTATTATATTATATATTATTATATATAATTATTATTATACAGCAATAATATAATAAATAATTATTATTATTATTATTATAATAATAATAATTATTATTATTATTATTATTATAGTAGGCATCGTTTATCTCCGAGATAAAGGTCAAAGTGGTGGTGAAACTAGAGTGACCTCGCCAGGGCGCAGACCTGGGTGGTGGTATATAGAGGCCATGCGCTGACCAGACCACATCCTCCGCCTCTCGGTCGTCATTATTATTATTTATGATAAATCTATTATTATTATTATTATTATTATTATTATTATTATTATTATTATATTTTTTGTTCTGAGCTAAATTTTATAAAAACAATGATTATCTAGGAGTTAAAGATTCAATGTCCTGAGCCAATGACAGGATGGATGTATAATTTTTTATGGCAACCGAGTAGTCAGAAACTTTTTCTTTCATTTTTTTACGGATCTAATAAATTTGGTAATATTATTTACATAGCTACTTTTAAGAAGATTTTGTGAAACCATCTTTAATATTCGAAAAATAAAAGACTAGAAACCATTTCGAACATTGAGCGTTAGATAAACTTGCAGATTATGTGCAAAATGATTTCACGGTTTTTATCAAAATACCTTTCATTTCCAACCTGTTCCTCGTCCGTGATACCGGAATATCATTTATGCCGAAACGTGTTTTATAGCCGCCACCAACTGAAGAATGTCGGATTTTTCATTTAATCTCTAAAAGTGGAAATTTTTCTTCAAGCGATTGGCTTTTTATGAATATCATTGGCTTGGCACATACATCGTTGCTTCATTATACAAAATAGATTATTACTCAGTTCAAGTAATGTCTTTCCATAACGCAGTTCAAGTAAATTGTATCCCTAATACTTTTTCCTTAATTATACTGCGCATTCAAGTGCTGCTCATTTCGCTCGCTAATGAAGAAAACTATCATTTGGTACATCAATCACTTTAATTTAAGTATCTCTACTAATTCGCCGAAAAACAGCATACCATGATGAAAAAAGCGCCAAATTTGAAAAAAAAAATTATCGTCTAAATGTTTATGCTATTATTAAGATGAAAGACCAAAGTATTGTTTGATTTTCTTATTAAATTTGTTCATCCTTTTTAGAACATTCGAAATTTTGATTAAAATCTTGTTTTTCTTGCCTCTGCGGAAAACCATTATAAAAGTAAGTCTTAACCACAGTGACTTGTTTTTTAGGTGTTAACTGACACTTACATTGATGTATTAACAGCTTAGGTCAGGGCGGGTAGTTATTGGACGGAAGAATAAAAGTGACATAACTTTTTCGAATTTTACAGAGTAATTTAAAAAAATTAACAAATACTTTCAGCAATTTTATTGATTTTTTTCTTTTTTAGATACTTTAGCTTTATAGCCATACGCTTGAAGATGATTTCTGGAAAAATAAAATTTAAAATACTAACAATAAAATAAATTTAAAATTTCATGAGATAAAATTTCATAAGAAAAAAGTACCGAATGTTTACGTTCATCTCTTATGAAATTTTATGACATTATTTTTATTTCTTATTAATTTGTATATATCAGTTATGAAAGAATTTCATAACTGAGATAATATAAAAATAATTAAAAATAATACCATAAAATTTCATTAATGAGAGAGGTGCCTAATAATTATAGGCACCTCTCTCATTTTTATGAAATATTTTTTTTAATGTGTTAATTTTTAATTTTTCTTATTTTTAATATTAATTGTTATAATATAACATTTATGAAAATGTGATTTTTAAAAAAATTAATTATGTAATCATTTACACTTTTTATTTTATTTAATCATCATCCACTAAAAATAGAAATGTAAAAATAAAAACAAAAAACTATGCAATTGATTTCAGACTTTCGTGAAAATTTGGTGCCCCTTTTTTTGAAAATATTCTAACGAAGATATACCCAAAGCCTGAATCACTGTTTCAGGCCTTAAAATTGGAACTAAAAAAGAAAATAATTAATAATTGCAGTATGCCTCTCACCGAAAAATAATAAATTGTATTTAAAAAATTAAATTAAAATATTTAGTGAAATAGGACGTAGAAAAAAAAAAACTTTTGAAAATGCGACAATGATGTTCTAAGTCAGTCCGATAATTCAACACGTATTCGCAATAAGAAAACTAAAGTTAAAAACTAAAAACACATGACATTAATGTCACTTACGGTCATCTATATATTTGGAAAAAAGTTTTTATGCACACTCAAAAAATGTGTAAAATTCTTTTTTAAAATGAATGTGTCGGAGATTGTAATAAGCTTTCAAATTTATGATAAGTCTACTTAATAACAGCATTCCCTAAAAGTTACGGATTGAAATTTAATTTAAAAATATTTAATACATTTATCACATTTTGTATTTAAAATTTAAAAAAAAGAAAGAAAATAATTCTGTAAAAATTCATTTTCATCAAAAATATTTTGGCTTGAGACAATATTATCCTTAACATACATTATCTATAAAAACCATTAAAAGCTTTTCGAATTCAATAATGTCTTAGTTTTATTGGATTTTGTATGTTACAATTCAGAGCTGATTTTCAGTAACTGTGTAATTCTATTTTACAAAAAATTCAATTATTTATATTCTTCAAAGTCTTCTGCTTTTAAATAATAACATCAATAAAAGCTACGCCGTTGAATTTCTCAAGTTTTCATAAAATTAAGTAAGGGGAGGGTAACAGATGTAGAAACATATTTTTACCATGACTTTCTAAAAAAACATGTCTAAAATAATTTCATTCATTTGTGAATAAGTTCTGAAAGTTTCATTAAAATCCGACAATTATTTGCCAAAAAAGACGCTAAATTTCCTAGTACTAAACTTTGGCGGACTCGCTGACGCAAAAAGAATCATGATTTTTAACCAAAATTTCGAACGTGCTATAAAGGATGAAAAAATTAATAAAATAATCAAAAAATATTTTGGCCTTTCCTCTTATTAATAACATAAATATTTTGACGATAAAACTTTGTACTCATTAAGTTTGGAGCATTTTTTTATCATGGTATGTGGTTTTTTGTTGAATTAGTGGAGGATACCTACTTTAATTGGAGCTTAATTAGTAAGATTTTTTAATGAATAGAACTACATTGTGCTCATATATGGCTTAAAATGACTAAAATCAGCGATTTTTAGCGATTTAAAAAAACTGTCAAGTTATTTAGTTTTGAAATACAGCAAAGGGTTTTGCATATTGGAAATATTAAATTTAATCGATTAGCTTGAAATTGAAAACTATTATAAAAGCTTTCAAAAAAGATTTTTCATTTTTTTAAATTTATTTTAAACCTTTGACGTAATATAAAATAAAGAATATTGCTCTACTTTTGTATTGAGCCCTCTTAAAATGGATGTTACGAACGTCGGAATTGGATTCTATTCGTTCTCATTTTACATGGATAATATATATATATATATATATATATATATATATATATATATATATATATATATATATGTGTGTGTGTGTGTGTGTGTGTGTGTGTATGTGTGTGTGTGTGTGTGCCGCGCGCCCGCATGTGAAGTCCGTTATGTAATTATGTATCTTTTAATTGAAGAATTTATGCTTAAATTGTTGCATAGAAAATTTCAATGCTTAATAATTTGAAACTCTGATCCTCCTGATGATCGTATAACTGCGTAAAAAATACTAGTCAACGCATAACCCTTCCCTTACAATCCCTCAATAATTTCATATTCATGTTCTGATGACAGTTAAGGAATTTGCTGACAAATTATTTTCCTTAAATTTCTGCAAGAATTATTAGCTGAATATCGATTTTCAGATACAGTTCCAGACTACTAGTTAAATTAGTTTAAATTCATTTGAGAGAGAACCTATACTCCTAGACCTGTGTAAATAAACGTTTATGCAGCTATCTTTATAAAGTTTTACTTTTTCGACCTTGGGAAAAAAATAAACTATTTTAATTCATAGTGGCATAATATATGCTTACCAATAGATCTTACTATTTTGCTAATTCTGTTTTTATCACTTCTAAAGGGCGAAAACCGGACGAATGTTTGTCCATAGGCACAAGGTTACTGCGATAAAACAAAAGAAAGATACGACTATTGTTCGTGTTGTTGGAATTTTAATACCAGACAGTATTTTTAAGCAATAATAACATGAACAAAAGCATCCATTGAAATTCTTATAATTCTGGCCAACACAACATTTTTAATCAGAGATATTTTCTGTTTTGTGACGCTGTCGTTCATTTAAACATGTTTACCTTTCATAGAACTGACAGATCGACCGATCCAACTTCATTCTTTCTCCAACTCCTGAGCACTTTCCTTTATCATTCCGTTCAACAAACACCGTTTTTCACTGATAATCGAAAGGAACATGTGGATGTTGTAGGAGTGCGATAAAATGAAATGAATGAGTAATTTTTATTTCTTTCAGTTAATCATTTCTACCCCCCACACACACACACCATCTCTGTCTCTGTTTCTCTCTCTCGCTCTGTCTCTCTGTCTCTCTCTCTCTGTCTCTGTCTCTCTCTCCCTCTCTCTCTCTCCCTCTCTTTCTCACTGTGTGTATAATGGCGTGTAGAAGATTAGATTTCTGACCATGGTCTGGGTTCGAATGTTACCATGATCTATTTGTCAGAAAGTGATTTTTTGATGTTATCGGCCTGGAGATATGATCCAAGCGTACGGTCACATTGGGATGAACCTGAAAACCATACCAAGTCTTGAGTAAACTGGATAGACGATACTGTTCAGAAGGTCTCAATGGCAGTGCTAGTACGAAGTCACAAGTCATCGTGACCGAGTGTTTGAGCGTAATGACCTTGTTCAACTACCGATCACACTAGTTTTCTCTTTCTGAAAAATTGTAACTGAGGTCCATTGGTTGAAGAAACACAAATGTACCTGAGAAAGCATTTACAACAGAAATTTGTTATCACATACTATATATAAGATCGAATTAAAAAAAAAACACAGAATATCTCGTGAATTAGCACAGTGGTTCAAAGGTGCATTAGAACAGTGAAAGTGGCCTACCAGAAACTAAAAGCATCTATCAAGATATAAGAAAATTTCGTTAGAACAAAGAGTGCCGATCTGTTGCGTCATATCTATCCTCCTGTATGGAAGAGAAGACGTGACAATTTGCTTACAGATAAAGAAGAGAAATTCATATTTAATATCAAAAAAGGGATATTTGACATTTATAAAATATATTATAAGGAAAGAGGGATTGGAAAATTTAACACACACGGGACATATTGAAGGGAAGGAGGGTCAAAGTGAAAACAGAATAATCTATCGAACAAGTTGTAAATGGATGGTAGAGCGGGAACAAAGAAGGATAGTAAAGGGTTAAATGCCGCTTAAAACGACAAGAAACAAGAAGTTGAGGAGAGCCATGATCACCTATGTACTCAAGGAACACGGCATATATATATATATATATATATATATATATATATATATATATATATATATATATATATATATATTAGTGGTTATACATAATAGAATGACAGTTTATATTTCGCACCTGAAAATTGTACGCTTGCTGAAACTCCGAGTCGTGCCATAGACGTTGGATATTATGCATAATCACGAATATATACTTATTAGCTCTGTTATTTAACATTAAGCACTGTTTTTACACCTGATAAATTAATATATACGTACGTGAAAGTATATGTGCGTATACGTATGTTTTTTATTATGCTCATCTCTCTCTCTCTCTCTCTCTCTCTCTCTATATATATATATATATATATATATATATATATATATATATATATTAACATAATTCAAAAAGAACATAATACTTCCTGAAATAACCCAAAACATATCGACCTACTATACCACAATCAAATACACTCTAACTACAAATATGATGAAAAATTCAAAATACTCATAAGTACTAATATCCCAGTAAAAAAATAAAATGAATTATATATATATATATATATATATATATATATATATATATATATAAAATGAAGAGGTTATAATGGTTCCAACGAGAGAAAAGTACAATTATTCCTACCTACAAATACAAGAAAAAAACTTCATGAATAAATTCAAACCGGAACTAAATAGATCATGACCCCACACACAAAAGCACACAGCATGCACACATGGTGACCAAATACAGTGATCAAACCACTCTAATACATGCACGCAAGCTCACATACGGGTATCTGTGGAACACGAAAAATGTATATATGTACGCATATGTGTGTATGTGTGTGTATGTATATAATGTGTATATGTATATATATATATATATATATATATATATATATATATATATATATATATATATATGTATATATATATGTGTGTATGTGTGTGTATATGTGTGTTTGTGTATATGTATGTATGCATGTATATGCACGCATATTGGCGAAAGCAGGGTAGCTACTCACACAAACCTCACACAACTTAGGGAATACGTGTGTGTGTATATGCGTATGTATGTGTATATGTGTGTGTGTGTGTGCGTGCGTGCTGGTTCCATGTAACTTGGGAAAAATGTGTGTGTTTGTGTGTGAGTGTGTGTGCGTGTGTACGGATTCCTTGTGGTGGGACAATGTACGTGTGTGCGTGTATGTTTGTGTGTGTGTGTGTGTGTATGTGTACAAATGTGTTTACTAATTCTACGTAGTGAGACAGTGTATGTATTCAGGGGGAATGTACACGCACATATATACACGCATGCTGACAGAAACACACGAAAATGGAAATAGATCTAAGAGATCTAAGAACACACAGGGGTTATTAAAACATTAAAAGATAAGACAACCGATTCATCACTTCTCAAACCAACCTTAATTGTTTTATGACCCTTCACTCAGAACTCTTCACTACCATTTAAAGAAAGACATTGGAATGACCAACACAAAAACAGAGAATGTCTCATATCGAGAACATTTAACATTGAAAAACATAAAGGAAAAAAATTAATTATTTTTAATAATTATTTTTAATAATATGTGGAAATCTCCACCCTTTACCTGAAGACGGTCGTGAGACCAGAAACACGTGTTGTAAAACTATGAAAAATAAAGAATAATATTTTTTTAAAAACCCACATTACAACCCAAAAAGTTTGCGGTACCTCTCTTCTTTTTAATATATATATATATATATATATATATATATATATATATATATATATATATATATATATATATATACTAAATTTAATACAACCAACAGAATCAACTGCAATAACTATTTTCCGTCAACTAATGTTTTGTAAAAGACTGACACTTTATGTCAGTTTAAATGTCCTTTGGGAGATTGTATCACTGACAAAAAAGTAAATATATATGTTGGTTCCATGACAACAACATTATTGAGGAGACTTACATTACACATGGGAGATTCAAGCTCCATAGCCCAACATTTAAAGGAACATTCCTGTTCACATTCGCGATTTAGAGAAATATTAACTGGCAATATAAGTATAATCCACCAAGAAAATAAAAAACAAAAATTTCAAATTCTTGAAGCCCTCTATATACAAAAATTACAAGCAACACTAAATAAGATTAATTATGAGTATAGCAACAATGTTTTAAAATGGCTATAATAGCAAGGTTTTAAAATACCTAAATTGTAATTTTTTAAAAATGCAATTATAACAGCAATGTTTTAAAATAATTAAATTTTAATTCTTTAAAAAAAAATATAATATAAATTAAGTTACCTTGATAATGTTAACTTCTGAATCAACAGAGCGCGTTTCATGGTCATTTACAAAAAATCGCAACTATTACATTAGTTTTGTCATAGCTGTTCACCTCTGAAGATGATCTTGGATGAGATTGGAAGTATTTGTGAAAATAAAGGGAATGAGAAAAACTACGGTGTCTTCCTTAATGAGTTTAATGGCGACATTAAGAAATTGATCCGTGAGTTTGAAAGGATTAAAATAAAAATAGATATATGTCTAGATTATTCATCCAAACATGCCTGATTGAAGATATGCTGCCTATATATATATATATATATATATATATATATATATATATATATATATATATATATATATATATATATATATATAGGGAAGAGGTTATAGCTGTTCCAACCAGAAAAAAGTGTATATATTAAAAAGAAGAGAGAAACCGCAAATGTTTTTGGTCGTAATGTGGATTTTAAAAATATATATTATGCTTTATTTTCCATAATTTTCCAACACGTGTTTCGGGTCTTGCAACCTTCTTCAGGCAAAGAGTGGATATTTCCACATATTATTAAAATGAATTAATTTTCCTTATGTTTTTCGATATTAAACATTCTCTTTTTGTGTGGTAGTGGCACAAATGTCTTTCTTGGACTGGCAGTGAGAAAGTTCTTCTGCTTGAAGGGTAATAAAACAATTAAGATTGGTCCGAGAAAGGATGAGGAAAGATATATGTATTTTTATTTTTAATGACCCCTGTGTGTTCTTAGATCTATTTCTATTTTTTGTATTGTGTGTGTTTTTGTCAATATGCGTATGTATATGTATATTCCCTCTACATACATACATACTGTCTTATTATTAGGAATTAGTTTACGCATATATACATACATATGTACACACACATATACATATATATACATACATATATACATACATACACATACTTCCTATGTTGTGTAGGGTTCGTGTGTATGCTTGTGAGTAGTCTATTTGTTTTTGCCAATATGTTTATATATATTCGTGCCCCACAGATACTCGCGTGTGAGTGTGTGCGTATGCATGTGAGTGGTTCGACCACTGTATTTCGCCATATGTGTGCATGCTGTGTGTGTGTGTGTGTGTGTGTGTGTGTGTGTGTGTGTGTGTGTGTGTGTGTGTGTGTGTGTGCGCGGGGGGGTTATGATCTATTTAGTGCCGGTTTAAATTTGTTTATGAAGTTTTTTTCCTGTATTTGTAGGTAAGAATAATTGTCTGTTTGATATATTGGCATAATTTTAAATTCACCCTGGTTACATTTATAGATGTGTTGTGATATAAAAAACTTTCTATTGTCTGGCAATTTGTTGTTGCTTTTGTGAAGGGAAACTCTGTTGTTTAGTGCTTGGCTGATACCTATATATGACTTCTTGCATTTTGTGCATTTGAGTGCATAGATCACATTTTTTGACTTGCAGTTTAAATTTTTATTTATTATGAATGTCGTTTTGGGGTTTTCAAAACTATAGGAGTTTCCTTCTATAATGATGTCACAAACCACACATTTTTTGTTGCATTTTGTAACTCCCTGTATTGTGCGTTGGTTAAATTTGGATGAGGTTAATATGTTTCATGTTTTTAGATTGGCGTTTGCTTTTAATTATTTTGGTTGTTTTTAGTATATTTTTCAATTTGTCATTTTTGCTAAGTAGGTCTAGATTTTTGTAATTTCTGTAAATGATACTCGATTGTTCTTGTTGTATGTTGAGGCATGCTAGAGTTTGTTCGACGTTACGTTTCTTTGGATTTCGTAGTTGGTCTAAATGAATTTTTTTACGAGTTCAAAACCTTTGTTTATTAGTGTTGTGGGGAAGCTTCGTTTTTTTAGAGTTCTATGTAGTTCTTCTAGGTGGGCTTTTCGGAGGTGTTTGTCAGTCACTATAGTACAAACCTTATGTGCCAGAGAATAGGGGATGAATTTCAGGCAGCTTTTTGGGCGATGGCTCTTAAAATGAAGATATTCTCGGGTGTCTGTAGGTTTATGGTAGATATCTGTGATTATGTGGTTGTTTTTATTTCTAATGAGTATATCTAAAAATGGTAATTCGTTGAAATTCTTGGGTGAATTTGATTTTGGGGTCTAAGTTCTGAAGTAGAATGTGGAATTGGTTAATATCACTTTATGAGGATTTCCAGAAAATTAAGCAATCATCTAGGTATCGTTTCCAAGATTTAGTGAAGTGGGTTTTTATATTTTCCCTATATATATATATATATATATATATATATATATATATATATATATATGTTCTATCAGTTCATAGAAGTTTTCCTCTAGGTAAGCTAATGTTAGGGTGGCATATGTTGGTGCCATTTTCGTTCCCATTGCAGTACCTAGGGTTAGGATATAGTTTTTGTTGTCAAATTCAAAGGCGTTATTCTTTAGAATTAGGTCTGTACTATCGATAATGAATTCCTTAGTGATCTGGGATGTAGTGTTTCCGGATGTTTTTCAATCCAGAATGAGATTGCCTGTTTAACTTATTCATGGCCAATGTTGCTATATAGGCTACTAATGTCAAAAGTTGCCATAAGTGTTACCGGATCTACTTTTTGTGGAATGGAGTTAAAGAACTGAATATCGTCTTTGATGTAGCTTTTAATTTGCTTAGTAAATGGTTGTAGTATTGTGTCTATTAGGTTACTGAGTCTGCTAGTTGTGCAGGTTGGTCCTGCTACTATAGGTCTGAATGTAACGTCAGTCTGTGTGTGTGTGTGCGTGTGTGTGTACATACGTGCATATATATGTAACGTGCATATTGCGATTGTTGTGTGCGTTTGTGAGCACATACGAGCATCTGCATGAACACATAAATGAAGTTGTTTCATTGTGGTTTTTTCCTTTTGATTATTTCACCCGAGGCAAGGCGATAATGCCACTAAGACGCAAGGGAATGAAACAAAATGGGAAGACCAGGGAGGAAAAAGGACAATAAAAGAACATTATTCAGGGAGACAGAATATGGCGGTTGAAGTTTCACTTAAATTTTTAAAGAATGTTGGTGGCAGAAAAACAAGAAACCGGAAGAGAGGTTCACGGGCGATAAATACAAGAAAAAAAAACTATTAGAATAGATTTACGATTACATCTAGCTAGTTCAACGGTAAAACGATGAGACCTAGTTGCCAATCAAGTAGTAAGTGGTCAATTCATGCGGTCAACGGAACACGAAGGAAAGCTCATTGGAACAATTGCCATTAAAATATTTATTAAAAAAACGACAGAAGGAAGACACGACACGGTAGTGAGAAAGAGACTAACGTCGAGATGTTAGGTCAGGATCCTTCGTTGGATTCTGTCTTTCGAGATATATGGCTGTAGCGCTAGACCAGATATGGCCGCAATATCCAATGCATGGACGAATGATAGATTTATAAAAGAGTAAAATGGATTCCAAAGAGAAAAATAGTCAGGCACGACACAGCGAAACAACTTTCCTAGACCTAGCAATTCATTTCACATAACCACTCCACTTCATGCAAGCGGAAAACGTGAGACCAAGAAGGTGCAATTAGTTGCTCTCTTGAATTTTAGCATAAGCCATGCTGATGGAAGGAAAAAAAGGTTCCCTACGTTGATTAAAAGATAGCAGTTTCATTATTAAAGACGTCACTTGCGCCAGATGACAACTGATTATAGGTCATTTTCTAGAGCTGCTGTCTATATTGTCGAAACTATCGGAATTACAAATAAGGCAATAGTAAATAATTGTACCATCAGAAGAAGTACTCGGTTGGGAACTGATGACATCGGGAAGGTCATCGATGAAGACATGAAGCAATGTACGTCCAAGGATAGAGTTCTGGGTATCTCCACATGAATGTGAAATTGTCTAGTGGCGTGTGTCCGTTCAACACCTGCTTCATTGTTTGATTTTAATTGCATGATATTAATGAAGCAACAAAAATCAAAGGATAGAGTTCTGAGTGTCACCACCTGAATGTGAAATGATCTAGTGGTGTGTGCCTGTTTAACACATGCTCCATTGCTTGATTTTAATTACATGATATTAATGAAGCAACGAAAATCCAAGGATTATGTACTCGGTGTCCCCACATGAATGTAAAATGATCTAGAGGTGGTGTGTGTCCATTCAACACATCCGGTATTGCTCGATTTTAATTACATGATATTTATTAATGAAGCAACGAAAGTCCAATGATAGAGTTCTCGGTGTTATCACCTCAGTGTGAAATGATCTACTGGTGTGTGTCTGTTTAACACATCCTCCATTGCTTGATTTTAATTACATGATATTAATGAAGCAACGAAAATCCAAGGATAGAGATCTGGGTATCCCCACATGAATGTAAATTGATATCGAGATGTGTGTCCATTCAACACATTCTCAGTTGCTTGATTTTAATCAATTAATTATTAATGAAGCAACAAAAGTCCAAGTATAGAGTTTTGGGTGTCCCCACATGAATGTGAAATGATCTAGTGGTGTGTGTCTGTTTAACACATCCTCCATTGCTTGAATTTAATTACATGATATTAATGAAGCAACGGAAGTCCAAGTATAGAGTTCTGGGTGTCCCCACCTGAATGTGAAATGATCTGGTGGTGTGTGTCTGTTTAACACATCCTCCATTGCTTGAATTTAATTACTTGATATTAATGAAGCAACGAAAATCCAAGGATAGAGTTCTGGGTGATACCACCTCAGTGTAAAATGATCTAGTGGCGTGTGTCTGTTTAACACACCCTCCATTGCTTGATTTTAATTTCATGATATTACTGGAGCAACGGAGGTCCAAGGATAGACTTCTGGGTGTCCTCAACTCAATGTGGGATGATCTAGTGGTGTGTATCTGTTTAACACATCCTCCACTGGTTGATTTTAATTGCATGATATTAATGAAGCAACGTAAGTCTGAGGATAGAGATCTGGTTATCCCCACATGAATGTAAAATGATCTCGAGATGTGTTTCCATTCAACACATCCTCCGTTGCTTGATTTTAATTAATTGATTATTAATGAAGCAACGAAAGTCCAAGAATAGAGTTCTGGGTGTCCCCACATGAATGTGAAATGATCTAGTGGTGTGTGTCCGTTCAACACATCCTCCATTGCTTGATTTTAATTACATGATATTAATGTAGCAACGGAAGTCCAAGGATAGAGTTCTCGGTGTCCCCACCAGAATGTGAAATGATCTGGTGGTGTGTGTCTGTTTATACATCCTCCATTGCTTGATTTTAATTGCATGATATTAATGAAGCAACGAAAGTCCAAGTATGGAGTTCTGGGTGTCTCCACATGAATGTGAAATGATTTAGTGGTGTGTATGTGTTCAACACATCCTCCATTGCTTGATTTTAATTAGATGATATTAATGAAGCAACGGAAATCCAAGGATAGAGTTCTGGGTGTTTTTATACTGACTTTCATATGCACGACTATCTGTCGTGTTGCTGTGCATTAACATATAAAGTTCCACAAGCATCATTATGTATGTATGTATGTATGAGTGTATGGACGATAGTCTGTATCTGGTCTATTTCCACTAGTCTATTTTTATGTGTTTCTAGGTCTTAGTAGTTTTTTTTCCTTTTGTTAAATCTCCTAAACCTTGCCCTGCATTCAATTTACTCAAGGTCGTTCGTTTTCTTCTTCTGTGCGGTGTCCCTTAATGGGACGATGGCGATCATGGCTCTCCACAATTTTCCTGTTCTTTGTACCTCTTAATAGATTGCTCCGCCATCCATTTACTCAAGCTAGCTATGTCGGTTATGCGCTGTTTTCTTCTGCCCCGGTTGTCTTCAATCTGTCCTGTGGGTATCACATTTTCCAAGCCATCTTTTCTCATTATGTACCCTAAGAATTTCAACTGCCTTTTCTGATTGCTCACATGTTCGGTCCATGGTATTCTCAACATCCTTCTGTAGAACCACATTTCTATAAGTATTATTAATGGCGAAGACTTTGCTCATTAGTTAATACGACACGTCGTCAACGGCATATGCATGTAGACGCATGTGTACCCATGTGCATATTGCATTTTCGTAACGCTTGAATAGAATGCAGCGACCATATATAAACGGTAATCACACAATAAGTGTGTGAAGGTCAAATATTCATTCAGATGTTTGTATATATATATATATATATATATATATATATATATGTGTGTGTGTGTGTGTGCGTTTATGTGTGTGTGTGTGTGTGTGTGTGTGTGTACGTGTGTGAACACATGTGTAGCCATATTTGTGAGTATGCAGGCGTTTTCATTAACGCAGGCGGATTTTGTGTCGACTTTTGTATTTATTTTTCCGAGGACATTATTGTGTTACTGAGTGCGCATGCGCAAGCAAGTTTATTTGTAATGCGTAAACGACTGTCGAACACTTATTCTTTAAGGGCGTTTGCAGCTGACTGAAAAATGTGCACGTTTGCCAAGTCAGCGGTTTCAGCTGCACGGTTCAACTTTTTCCACTCATCTCTCCTCATTTTTTTACTGCATCCTCCTCCTCCTCCGCATTTTTCTACCATCTCGACCTTCATTTCTTCATTTTCTCTCGTCATCATCCTGATGTCCGAATCTTTCTTCTTCTTCTTCTTCTTCTTCTTCTTCTTCTTCTTCTTCTTCTTCTTCTTCTTCTTCTTCTTCTTCTTCTTCGTGAAAAAAGGGAACTCCTCAAAATTTATTTTAGATGAAATAATTGGGCTATTTAATTCAGATATTTATACACAAATGCATACACATACACATACACACACACACACACATATATATATATATATATATATATATATATATATATATATATATATATACACGCTCATTCAGAATTCAAACACGAATGGTTTAATGTGTCGTCAAATATAAAACTGCATACATGAATACACATAAAATCCGAGAAGGACGCACAAGGTGCTCACATTGCATAGAAAATTAGGTATGCACACAGAAAAACTTATTTTTTTATCTTCACGTACACACACACGTATATATATATATATATATATATATATATATATATATATATATATATATATATATATATGACAGCTTGAAACATACCGAAACAAGAAATTTTGATGAAATTTAATTCAAAAAAGATTTTTGTAATTTATATATTTGAACTTTGAACAGACATTTTTAACGAAGACAACTGAATGGTAGAAATGGTGGTTAACTTTGTCTTTATTTCCTATATTTATTAATCACCATCAAGAAATGACATTCAAATAACTTTGGTCATGACTACTACAGGTATGGAAAAGAAAAACTGTTCAAGAAATCGTATTTTTACGTTGCATTTTGAAGGTGCCTTTCATATTAACCACTCTCACGTTTTAAAAACAACTTTAAAATTATTAACTATTTCATGTTGACTCACAAATCCTTGTACGAAAATGGGTCAATGAGCAGGAGATGAAGACAAGATATTAGATATAGTGGGACCAAGCAATCATGCCTGCCATGTCAGATATATTTATTTGCTAACAATATAACAGTTTCAAGTTCATACCTTGTAGATATCGCTGGAATGATTTGCTTTTATAATTGCCTGTAAAAGTTCACATTTAACTTCACAAAATACCTTCATCTATTCTCCCTCCGCCTTGTCTTGAATCCAAATCATAACTATAGTATACGATTGCCAAAGATGCCATTTCTATTTTATTCATTCCCTAGTAGAGTTACACAAGAGAAAAACAATCAATAATTGACGATGATTCATTACAGTTATTTCTATTTACTTTTGGATTTTGCAGACCTTTCATTGCGTAATTGCTTTTGCCAATAAAATAGGCCAGTTGCATGTTATCCAATGAAACAAAGAACTTTGTCATCAGATATACGGTTGTATGTGTGACTTTCTCACGGCTTTCGAAGACTTGTTTTCCTCTTTTAATTTTAAATTCGAAAATGTCTTTTTCCCTTTAATCAGTCCATCTGTTTTTTTTTCGATGTTTTGACAGGCAGTGACAGTAGTGACTCATACAACATAGACGCACATAAAAACATATCTATTCCCCTACTTATATTTGCGTAACTATACCCACATATATACTTACTTCCTATACATAGATAATTATGCCCATACATATACACACTTACCTGTGCTTATACATATACGCACATACATGTGACCATAGATATATACAACTAGCTGTGCACATGCAGTACACACATACCATTCATATGTAACTTTTATAAACCGGTTTGAGATGTTAAAAATATAGTCGATTTTATTTCCGGTCAGTTCAAATATAGAATTCTTTTGAATTAGTCAATTTGAACTTTATAAACATACATCTTAACTTTTCAGACTTAATTGAAAGTGTTGTTTAACAAAGAAATGATTTAAACTGAACTTTAGTCCTTACTTACGTAGTCTATCTTAAAGAAATTTGTTCTTATTTACATTCTTAATAAATACACTCAACTTTGTTGTTATTATCAAAACAGTTCGGCTTCTGTGTCCTCCGTTTTTTCTTTACGTGTCTGGATATTAGCCAATTGGATTAAAGCGTTGCTTCGTGAATTTGGTGGTATGTCAATTGTGAGTTCAATTCCTGGGCCAATTTTTTTAAATTAATTTTCACCCAATACAGTGCCAAAGATCCACTCAAAGTATAGGGTTACTGTGTGGTGCTGTATTAGCGAAAGAAATGGTGAAGTTCTTGTGGTTATGCAGGAAATATAACAGCTAACTCTTGACTTGAAAAGGTAAAAATTTAATTAATGAATAACATGCCAGAGTTCAGTCGAAAACGTTAGAAGTATAGTGTGAAAGAAGACTTTAAAAGGAACTGGAAACCCAATCTTAAACAGGAAACAATGGATAAATTTCTACTCCTGTTCAAAAGACCGGGGAGGACGGTGAATAGGACGATAGATGAACCTATCTATTCCTACGGGCTCAAGACTCAGTAGAAACGGAAACTAATAGAGACAAGATAAGATATCCTTAGTCATGCAAATTCTTCCAGAAACTGTTACTAAGGCATGTTGGTGCTAAATAAATATAGATTTAGGCGTCTGCAACAGTGATTAGCTAGCAATCCGAGTAGAAAAGCATGCTCGAAAACGAGTGGTCAGCCATACTGATATTTAAATATTAACCAATCAGATTCTCTTTAAACAAATATGGCGATACAATTGCTTTAGTTTTCTACATCACTTTTTTAAGATGGAGAAAATCACATCTTTGAGTGGTCTAAGTTTTTTGACTATCATATTTATTTTATAAATATGTACTATCTGATCATCAAAGAGATGTGGAGCAAAATCCAAATTCTATAATTAAATTTAATTTTTCAAATTGTGTAATTATACCTGATAAATCTTCAGTGAAAAAAAATCCAAGATCCAGAAGATATTTGATAAGATTATGACATTTTTTTTATTGTCCATTGTTTTTATCATAGTGATCTTATTATCTATATTTGTTTAATTCTTAATTAAAACTTAAATTGTATACCATCACAACCTTTTTATCTATTAATTAGTGAAATATATGAAGTAGACTTTCTTGTTGCTATTTTAGTTCTTCTTCTTCGGCTTATTATTATTATTATTATTATTATTATGATTCATTGATAATAATAGCGTCATCATCACACATGGCATCTTTGAACATATTTGATGAAATGAAAGTAATAAAATGGATTTCTTAAAAAATAATATGGATCAACGATAAATAACGTGTCATTTCGGTAAGACATGAAAAAAAAAACTTTGTAGTAGTCTACAATCTTCACCCAGTATTGTTATGAATCTTCTTTTTCTCTTGTGTATGTTGACCCTTCAGTTCTTAGAAATGTTTATCGTCTTACTGCCCCCCTAATCACTGCTCTGTCATCCATTTACAGAAGATCGTTAGCGAGGTTACTTGCTGTTAACTTCTTCCCTGTTAGTATGTCATGTGAGTGTAAAATTCTCCATGCCTTCTTTCCTCGTGATATGTTCCAAAATCACAACTTTCTATTTCTGATAATTAATTATAATTATGAGATAATTAATAATAAGCAATGATAATTAATTATGCGTATAATTATTATACAAGTGATCTTTTTATTTCCATTTTCCTTAAAACTTCCTGGTTGCTCACATGTTACGCCCCCGGTATTCTCAACATCCTTCTGTTGAGACACATATCTGTTGCCTCAGATCTCCTCTTCACCAGTGATTAAATTGTCCAATACAGGAAGATTTTATAACATAGCAGATCAGCTTTATTGACTTGGTTTCTAACGGAAATTTCCCGTTTCTTAATATTTTGATTAGCTTTTGGAATGCATTTATTTTTTTATTCCAATACATATTTTTTAAAGCGAGCAATGAGAGGATGTGTATATAAGTATTGTAGGGAATAATTATATAAAAATTACGGTGATTACTTAATTAAAAATCAGAACAAATTCTTATTTTAAACAAAATAATAATTTACATTATGTTTTTTTATTCAGATATTTATGGTAATTAACACATATTTATTGATATTGAAAAATTTTCGGCAAACTTGGGTATTTGTTCTCGTAAAAACGAGTATTCAAAAGAATGTTTTTCTCCTTTGATACCCGCTATTATTTTAACTAACTTCACTCCCTCGTCAAAGTTTATTGTTGTAAAAAGCGATGATTAGAATTGTAATCAAACCTAAACATATGAAAGTGAATTACATTTACATTTTCTTTGTTCTTCATAATTTACAACAGAAATATCAAACACTATTTATTTATTAGATTGTTTATTTACAAGAATAATTTTATCTTTAAACATTCTAAAGACTAATACATTTGTATTCAAATTAATGCAATGCAATATTTATCGTTTATCTATAAAGAAATAAATATGAAAACAATTTTGTATTCATAGATTTATAAACATTTACTAAATTATTAAAATATGTGAATCAACTCAAAGGAAATCCTTATTATTTACCATTTGATACTCCCTTTTTTGCAAGAACGAATAACCAAAGTTGCCGAATTTTCATTGCTTGTTAATGTTTCAATTAAATTTAACTTCAGATTTTTAAACATGACACTAAACTTGAATTCATAAAGTGAATTTCGATTATTATTTGTTATATCCAGATGACATATTTCGCTGTATTATATAATAATGATACAAGGTGAAATAGTTTATTCGTCTTAGAGTTTTGATTATTTTTTTTATCAATAATATCTGGTGTTGCTTACACGAAATCAAGTGATAGCAAGATTCACTAATACTCCAGGATTTCTTTCAGTATCCTTGCTGATTTTAGTCAGCATGTTCTTTCGCGAATTTCCAATATCTGACAAGTGTTTCAATATTGTTTGGTACAATTGTCGTTTTGATACAATTTGTTCGATTCTTAATTAAGGTTCAATATTTCCACAACTTTTCACGTTTAATTATAATCTATGCCCTGCTGGAACAGTCACATCTAATGACTGACATATCTTCCTTCATTTACATTCCGCCTAATATTCTCACCTTATTTTCTATTATCACAACGTTTCGGTCGTTGTTCACACTGGCCTTCTTCGGGTGTATTTTGGACTAAACTCTTTATTTAATCTACTGGTGTAAATTATTCTTATTGCATTGTCCATGTCTAGGGATATCTAGTCTTGTTTTTGTTTTTTTTTGTTTGTTTTTTTTTAGCACTGCTCAGTGTTGCTCTTCTTATTTCTACTGAACCTGAGTCTGTACTACCCGACCCAGGGATTGAACTTACAATTACTACGCCACCAAATTCACTAACCGACGCTTTGTTTTGTTGTTCCACAGGAACATAGCCTAGAGAATGAATTGGTTCGTTTGAATTTAAAGCCCATAAAGTTTTATATTTTCTCTTCTCCAGGACTGCTTCTGGTTTGTACATATGTCGTTCTGTATTACGGATTATCCATCGTTTGCATAATTTTTAGTGGATTTCACTCTTCCCTGATATTTTAATCTCTGTTCTCACTAGTCTCATTTCCTCTTCTACTGCTTTTTGTCTATCTTAGCTTGAATATAATTCGTTTTAATACACTTACTCGGTACTGCTATTAATATTATATTTCATTCTTTTTTTTTCAAGTGTCCTATTCACACTCGTCCTCTTGTGTCCTTTCAACTGCAATTTCTCTTGTCGGCCGGCCTCTTGATATTGCCATATTTGTTTCTCTTCTCATCTCTTGCTTCGTTATTTGGAGCTTTTCTATCGACAATTTTGATGCGTGAATATTCTTTCTTTGCGCTGTCATGTGTATTCCGAATGATATTTAATAGAATCGACAAAATCTTCGATGCTGACTAGTCTTTACTCACTTTCTGTTCTTCTTGCCAAAGGTTTATCGACTATATTCGTGCGGACTAAAGTTTTATGCTCAGACATTAATTTTCACTCTCCAAAACATTAAATTCTTGTCTTGTCCAATTTAACCTGGTGCCTTGAGAGCTTCTTGGGACTAAACCAAGACCTCAAGTGAATGTATCGATAAAGATGCTGGCAAAATGGTCAGTTCCCTGTACCGCTCCAGTAAGTACCCGACTCCTTCTGCTATCCTCTAACTTTACAAGATCCAGATCAGACTGGAAATATACTTACTTATATGGGTAGGAGATGCACAGTCTTCATTTTCCAGACTTGATAGAATTCAAAAGTGTCTCTTCTGGGTAAGGAATTGTTTTCTACCCTGCAACCGTTTTCCCGTAGACGAAACGCCGCAAGCCTATCTCTCGTTTATCGTTACTTCCATGAAAAATGTTCAGACGAATTATATTTCTTAGTTCCACCAGTTCTAGCGTTCACCACTAAAATCCACCATGCCGCGCACATTGTAGCGAACTACCTTCATTCCCTTCGTATTCCACTGATGCGATTAAGTTCCATACGAACAGTAGCTTCTCATGAACCGCTGCTTTGTGGAACAGACTCGTAAGAGCAGGCTTCCCCAATCACTACTATCTTAACCTGTTCAAGTCTAGGATTAACCATTATCTTCCCCACATATCCCCCAAACTGTGCCTATTACTCTGTAAACCTCTATTACGAGTGGCTCTTAGGCCTTGTATAGGGTGAACATTATTGATAAAAAAAAACAATATATAACAATAAATGCTAGGAATGGATTCCTGCCATTTATTTTTGTTTTTCATTGATGAGCCTTGTTTCTAGCATCTTCCTTCTTCTTTTGATATTCTATTAGTTTTCTTTCCTTTTATTGTTTAATTGAATCTGTTTCTAATCCACCAAAATATTGAAGCTTTTCTGTTAATTCACCCCAAAATAAAATGAATTTATATTTACTAAAATTCACACCAAATTCTCCCAGACCGAGGCCCTTCCATTGCACTCCGGTTGAATTGACCTTTGCGATCGCTCCAAATGTTGGTGATTCGGGTGTGCTATTTCTAAGTGGGTGGTCCACGTTCGCGCTCAAACAAGCCAAAAACTTCTTTTTTTTTTTTTTTAAATTTAAAAATTCCTTGTAAGTATCTCAAATATCATTCGCACTTACGAAATGGGAATAACTCTCTGTTTTTTCCTTCTGAGGGTTGGAATTGTTGCGAGGCATATTAAACAAAATTTGATTTAAAATTTATAATTTCTTGGGGTGAATTAATAAATATTTACGATAAATAACTGAAATGACAAGAGTACGCAAGTGTGGCCTTTAAAAAAGCTTTATTCAACTGAGAATACAAGGTTCGCGTATAGTGTCCATTTATAGTCCCAGTAAACTGAAATAGCTCTCTCAAAGAGGAGAGTAACAAAACAAGAGGAGACCACTCTTGATTATTCATAACAGTAACTTTACATTATTTGAGACGAATTAACAAAAGATAAAAAATATTTTAGTGATTATTATTATTTGCAGCTCGCCTGCTTTATTGTTTGATAAAATCCTTTATCAAGTATCTTAGCTGTGACCTGAAGTAAACGAAGCTTTAATTGAGAAGGGACATCAAATTTGGTTATTGGGGAGAAGCTGCCCACTTTTTAACGATTTTAGCATCTAGATAAAAGCACTCATCGGAGAGGTATGGCCGACATGTTACCGTAAGCTCTTGTTAATCGCGTCATTCCTTTCTGAGAAATGTTTTGTTGTTTTAATCAAATACATATTTAGTCTCATAATAGAGGCCTGCGAATATTTCTTTATGTATTCTTTATCTCACTAAGTAATGCACAATGAAATCGGACAGCAGTCACCAGGTGCGCCAATACATACATACACACGCACACAAACAAAAAAAATACAAAAACCAAAACACTATGATAACCAAAACAATATCGTAATAACGTTTAAAACACGTTCCAACGTGTTTTAAACGTTATTACTTTTCTTCATCAGCGTGTGGCAACGTTCTTCATCAGCGTGTTGTCAGCGTGTGGTAGCGTCCATTTTACACATGTTCCGCAGATAAAAGGTATCCCTCTAGAGTGTAGAACTGATAAAATAGAAGAATGGAATAGTTGACATTTACCTAGAACTAATAGAATATCTAAGGAAGATTAGAATAGTTGACATTTGTCTAGAACTGATAGACTATTTTTGGGAGATTACAATAGTTAACATTTGTCTACTTTCAGTCAGTCAGTTGTGTGTCATGCTTGATATACGCTTAGGCGATCATGTATCTTTCGATACATGACTGACGAGGCAGATTTCTTCCCGCAGTAGATTGCCATTTCTTTCTGCAGTATACCAGTTGCCATCCAAGGCTATAGAACCCGGCCTCTACCGGTCATAGCTGCTGGGGAGAAGATGGGGATTCATACCTTTCCCAAGGGTATTAACACGTAAGTGAATGTCAGGGACTTGACTGGAATTCGAACTCGGCTCTCCGATTCCTCAATCCGAGTCGCTATCTATTACTCCACCCCTTGTCGTTTACAGAACTTACGCTTAAAGGCTCTCATCCCATTCGAGTAGAAATGCAGACATGGCGTTTCATGCATCGAACAGTCGGATCTATTAAACAATCTTGATATGCGTGTGATGGTGCAAGGCATTTCATCAGCAGCATGGGGATTTGTTAATGTATATTTCACATTAGATTTACTATCTCTAAAAACAATAATACATCTTCCTTGGTTTGAAATAAAATTTACCTGAGGTAAAGTTATTGTAACAAGGTTCAATATTGTATCCGTTAGAAATGAACTCTTGACTACTCTGCTTCTATAAAACAGTTAATACTTGTCACAGGGTGGTGGCCATTTTAAAATAACGTTTAAAATTTAAATTATTCTTGAGAGTCAAGTTGCAAGAGAAATGAGTGTCGACAGACCACGAAATACAAATCACATAACGAGGCCGCCAATAGACAAACAGCTTCTGGCTAGTGATGTATGTTTTTTTTACTGGATTGTATTACATGGTGGGAGAAGTAATTAAAATAGTGTTTATCTTACACTTGTCACTGTATGTAGACATTCATTTGGGCATCACTAATTTCATTAATATACCGAACATAATTGAATGTACTTTGGCCTAAAATCTAAATGCCCACAAACGGGTGTAAATTTTAATAAAATGCGAGGAGTTGCTGAACATTTCTCGGCTCAACACACTTTCTAAAATCAGTAATCTGGTGTTTGGCAATTAAACTACTGATTTTAAAAAGTGGGTCGGTCTGAGAATTTTTTAGTACTACCTCGTGACCAAAAAATGTTTGATAGCATGTTGGACAGATATTCATAGAGTTCAAACCTAAATAGTAGTCTTTTCTTTCTTCAACGTGCTTTACTGTTCGGCGAATTATCATGCGAAGACGTTTCGTTCATTTGCCGTCTATTTCAAATACGAGTATCCACTAATAATAATGTTTGAAGTAATATGGGATTAAAAATAAATTCATTAATTCTTTATAAATTGCTTTGTTTACGTTTCGGATACGAAACTGAGCAGATATGGGCTTTCGAAAAAAAATAATCTGAACAAGGAAGTGTGAATTCCTTAAAAAAGAAAATAGAGCCTTGCTGGACTGTGACATAGCCGAGCGGCAAAGCACGCCGGGTCAAACGACGGTTTCTCCTTCAAAGGGGGGGGGGGCACAGAAGAGCACATTTTCTTTTATTAAGATTTCTCGAATGTGCAGGCCGGTAGACTTAGTAGACATTGTTTAAAACAAAAATATAAATGGAGCGTCTATTTCAAATACGAGAATCCACTAATAATAATGTTTAAAGTAATAACAATGTCAGATTAGAAATAAACACAATAATCCTTTAAAAATGTGTGTGTGTGTGTGTGTGTGTGTGTGTGTGTGTGTGTGTGTGTGTGTGTGTGTGTGTGTGTGTGTGTGACTTGTTCTAATATAAACTATGGTAAATTGAATAATGCAATTCGAGGTGCTCTGAAATATTTCGTCAATCAATCAATAGGCAAAACGTTCCTCATGACTTGTCGGATGTCGGTACATTTCAAATACCTTCTGAAGCATGTAACACTTATGCAAAATAGTAAAAAAATGTGATGGTCTTGAACAATGTTGCCCTTAAGAAGAATAAACCAGTTAATCTTACAGGAAGTCTTGCTGCCATGCGTTATAGAAGTAACTTTAACAGAGCAAATAATGTCAACTTGTGAGACTTTCTTAGCGATAAAAGTTTCTCAAAGTAACTAATTGTATCGAAAGACAACCAAAAAACAAGAAACTGTTCACTTAGAAGAAAAGAAAACATACAACTTATTTGTTATTGTTTCAATCATTACGTTTCAGCCAGTGGATTATCCGACTTTCTTCAGGTGTCAGAGTAATCTTCAATTCTCTTTTTAGTTTCCATTTTTCATTGATCAAGCCACAAAGATTCATTTGACTCTAATGTAAGAAGACTCGCCCGAGCAATTCATCGGATAATGAGAATTGCTTCATGTCAAATTTCACTTGTTGTTTTACTTTCAAATTGGAGTTTCTTCTTGTTGAAGACGAAACGTTGGGCATATCTTCAATTTCTTGTTCTACACTAAAGTTACAAGTATTAATATACCTGATGATGCCCCCCCCAAATTGACTTAATTTAAAATGTGAATATCTGAGTAACTACATGTCGCAGGCAAATGAAATTAAATAGGCCTCATGTCGAACAATAAAGGATTTATTTATCAAAATTCGAGCAAGATATTCAAAACGATGTCGATTTTATAACCGATTTCACTAAGCTTCACAAATGTTCAATAAGCTCACCACTTGTGACATGACACACGTCAAGTCGGTAGTCCAGCTCCTACCAAACACGTTGTAACAAGTCTTACGTAACATTCCAGCGCCTCAGTGACTCTCTGCTTGAATTCCTCTAGGCTTGTAGGAAGGGCGGGGGGATGGAACTGTCCTTTTTTCACATAGCTCCATAGAAGAAAAATCACAAGGTGTCAAAGTCAGGTGGACGTGGTGACTATTACACCAGAGAGCACATTGTCATTATCACTGGCACGCCCGGTCTATCTGCCTGGTATATATATATATATACATATATAAATATATAAAAGTGAACATTGAAGTCAACACTCAGGGGCAACAAACTGTTTCATGCTAAACACAATCATCAGTCTGTTGCCTCTGAGTGTTGACTTCAATATTCATTTTTATATTTACATATGCTTTATCTCTGATATTGAGCAGTTTATCCCATAAATACAGCATACCCTAAAACTATATTTCTTCATATATATATATATATATATATATATATATATATATATATATATATATATATATATATATATTATATTAATTGATTTAAAATATGGTTTTTATCGCTACACAGTGATAACCATGATTCGAAAATGGAAGCCAAAGCCTTTGAATTCAATTTTCTTTACCAAATCAAAGACATTAGTTCCATTGACGAGGAAATGGAACTAATGTCTTTGATTTGGTAAAGAAAATTAAATTCAAAGGCTTTGGCTTCCAATTTCGAAACATGGTTATCACTGTGTTGCGATAAAACCATATTTTAAATCAATTAATATAAAATATTAATGCTCTGTAAATTTACATTGAGCCCTATTGTGTAAAAATCAAAATATCTATAAGAACACCGGATTTTATATCTTACTGTTCTTTCTTATATATATATATATATATATATATATATTACTGGTAGATTCTCATTGAGATGATTCCGCACAGTCAACTTAGTTTAGTTTTTACACATTTTGTTAACATTTGAGATCATTTCTGCGAGAATTGGCTATGTTACAGAATGGTGTTAATACTTTTGGAACACTATATTTTAATACGCAAGTGTCCATAAGAGTTTTTGTTTTGGGATCCTGTGTGTACATGTGCGCATGTGCGTGCGCGTACACGCTTGTATGCGTGTGATTGTACACGAGAGAAACGTGTGTATATATCCAACAGAAATTACAATTGTTTCATTGACTCAGTGAGCAAATGACCCGAGTTACTGTTTATATATTTTATTTTACGAATGTGTTTTCGATTATGCATTAAAATTACTTTTCCTTTTCAGGTGGTTTATTAAGAATACCGAGGATAAATCATAGTAATTTGTAGATACCGGCGTGCAACTATATCCATATGTACGTCTGCGCATGCTAATTTTTTTTACTAAATTGGGGTCATTGTGACATAATGTAATTTTTACAATCTGTTCTTTTTCATTGTATTTATATACTTACATAATAATTTCAAAGACAGTACATGTGCACACGAGTGTAGGTGCGTGATTATATACGGGTCACCCTTTTATGTGAGTTTGTTTTCGTACACATGAATTTTGTTTGAGCCTATGGGAAAGAGTACCAGTTGCTGTTTCTATAAATATTTTCACAAAATGTTCATTTATAATGAATTCCAGCTACAAGGTCATTGATGGCTGAAAGTGAACGGAAAGGAAAAAGACAACTGGGGCCAACGACTTTGCCATCTTATTCTTAATTCGATACTTTCTTTGGCCGACAAGTACAATAATATATTCTTCCTGCCAATATACAAGCGCTTCGCGTATATTTGCAAAGATTTCTTAAACCGTTTTAGTCCATCTATACAATTAGCTTTGAATGTTATTATCATGAATTCAAATAAAGGGTGTTCCAATAATTTGGACCGATTTTAAATGTGAATCAAGTGTAAACGTCTAATGATTTTTCTTTTAGATTTGGTGGACATTTGGGCGATCTTATTTTTCACACATAACTGCTATGACTTAAATAACAAGATCCAATAGAGAAATAAATAAATTTTCACTAATAACACTGATTTATTTACTGCGGACTTTGATCCATCTTAATGAAACACCCTTTATAAACTGAAAACATATATATATATATATATATATATATATATATATATATATAATCCGTCTTAATGAAACACCCTTTATCAACCGAAACCGGATTAAAAACATTTTCTAATCACTTAATACTTAATGACCTCATCGTTAGTTTTAAGTTCTTCAGAAGACATAGAAATAGTGTAAAGGGATTTTCTTACGTTTTACATTTTGCGAGAAATCTTTACTTGTAGATTAATCGCTGCTCTTTAAAAAGAAAGAATCACAAGTAACCTAGTTGTATTTTATCATAACACTCTGAGTTGACATACCAGTGCAGACATGGCGGCCCCTAACAAAAACCCTTGAGAGGAAACTGATCACTTGTGAGTTGAAATGCCTGAGTAAAGCAGTGAACAAGACCAGGCGAGACAAGATCAGGAATGAGGCAATGGTAGGAGCAAATACCAATCATACAACACATTGAACGACGGAGGATCAAGTGGTTCTTATGCCTATCAACCAACCAGCCCTACGAGCATACACACTCAGGTACTCTGGCTAGAGAGCGAGAGGCAGACCGAAAAGACGCTGGAGCGACTCAGTGACAGACACTGTCAGAGCACACGAGATATCTCTCCTCCAGGCCACTCGCCTTGCCGCTGACAGACGATTGTGTCCCCCCCCGCGACGTCTAACTGCACAAGCAGAAGGAAAAACTAAAAACTAAACTCAGAGTTTACTGAGTTGATAAACACTTCGACCGCAAGAGCTGTTCAGAACTAACATAGGAAATTAAAAATGTAACTTCCGATTAGGTTTGAACTCGTATTCCCAAAATATATAAAACATATGTATACATATACAGTGATCGAAATAAAGGGTTCAGTTCGAAATTCCAACCACCTGAAGAAGGCCGGAGCGTACAACAGCCGAAACGTTGTGACAAATATGGCGACAAAGATGAGGACAATAGTCCGACTAATGTAAATACTATATGTATACATAGTTTGATAAAATACGATACGATACAAAGAAATGTTCGAACTGCTAGGTCAGCTTGATTTATTTGGGAAAGATATTAGAATAATCCAGAACTTATCCCGGGAGCAAACCGTCTGCGTACGGATAGAAATGAATTCAGTAAATATACAAAAATAGAAAGGGACGTAAGACAAGGATGTGTCTTCTCACCGGACTTATTTAACCTTTATAGTGGGGAAATGTTGAGAGAATTAGAAGTCATACAAGGATTCATTATTGGTGGTCACAATCTTAATAACATAAAATATCCAGATGACACAGTGTTGATAGCAGACGGAAAGGAAAGTAGTGAAGCTCTTGCAGAAGGAAGTAAAGAAAAACGAGATGAAATGACTGAAGAGCAATTGTAAGTAGATAGAATGTATGGTTGTCAGCAAAAGGAACACCTAAGATAGGAACTACTAAGTAGAAGGACAAAAATCAAGCAAATACAAATATCTAGTAAGTGTTTTAACAGAAAACGAAAGATACGGCAGCGAGATCTGAAGGCGCATTGAAATAGCGAAAGGTGCCTTCCAAAAGCTAAGCAAATGATTAAGAAACTGGAAAATTTCGTCTGAAACAAAGAAAAGAGTACGGAACTGTTATGTAATATCAGTTCTCCTATATTCTAGTGAATGCAGGACAGTGTTCCCAAAGATGAAGAAAAGTAAATCTATAAAAGATGCTGATACCCGCTTGGACTGAACATGTGAGTAAAAGCGAAGTTTTAGAAAAAATGGAAACAAAAATGACACTTATATCTAGAATCAGAAAGAACCAGTTGAAATTTCTAGGGCACATAATGAGGAAAGTGGGCTTAAAGAATTTGACACTCACGGGACATATTGAAGGCAAGAGAATCAAAGGAAAGCATCGAATGACTTACCTAACAAGATTGTGTTAATGTTTGGCAGAACAGGGTTTAGGAGAGATGGCAAAAAGGCGTGCTTTCTAACAGCTACAAATGACCGGAAGTTGTGAAGAGCCATGATTGTCTACGTACTGAAGGGACAAACAAGAAGAAGAAATAGAAGAAAAAGAAGCAAAACGTATAGAATTGGTGGAAAGGTGACAGGATAATTACAGATCGATGGTGCTTTTAGTAGCCGAAGAGGTTAAGGAGAGACCTCTCCGTTCACAAAAGCAAACTTTCCAAGTGTCTGTTGGAAGCACAAATTTCGTTAGAAGCTACTTAAAAAAATTGCTCTGTTTGTTTTAACGTTCGAAGATTTTAGGAGCGACAGAGTTCTAATAAAAATTAACAATAAAATGGAATAAATTTAGTAATAAAAATAGCTTGTCCACAATCAGCAATAAAAATCAACTCAACAATTTTCTCTCAGCAGGATTATTTTTAATTAAACTAATTTCTGTATCGGTGTAGTTATATATGATTTTTATTTATTTCCCACATCCCTGTCAAAAGTGATTAAAATTGTCAGAAAGAGAAAATGATTTTACGACAAAAATTTAAGTAAAAGCCAAACTTTGGTGCTATGCGAAATAGCAATTTAAAGATCTCCAATAATAGGCTGTCTCTTGTAATAATTTGTAAAAAGGCTATGATCGTACCAATTACGAGTATCCACAATCCGAAACTTAGTAGTAATACCAAAAGTTTGGAAATAGGTACAATCAGTTTTAAAAAAATTAAATCATTTTGCGTTATGACACAGTAAAAACGGTTTTACTAAATTTATATAATTTTATGAAAATTAAATTTTAACGCTTATGATATCATGTGCAAATATAATATCTTGCGATATGATATTTTATGATATCATATATGATATGAGATGATATCTCATGATATCGTATATGATATGATGTTTGAAAGTTATCATTAAGTTATAACTAAATGGACATTTTTAATTTGTGAATACTGCATTTTTCGATTGCAAGAAGTGCATTTAAATGTCTTGATTTCCATATAAACCACTCATTTTATACACTAATTAAACTTCTTTAATGCAATTAATTATAGGTGTCCTTCGCTTAGACTGAGATACACCCAAGGCTAGAGAAATCAAGAGTTATGTTACACAAATTTTCTAAAAGAAGAATGCTTATCTGACTTCTTTTTTCCCTGGATTTGAATACTGGCATTGGTAGCAAATACAGAAATATCTGACTCTTCGAGCAGATCCTAAGATTCGTTATGATGACATTTATTAGAATCTCTCTCTCTCTTTCTCTCTCTCTTTCTCTCTCTCTCTCTCTCTAACTTGTTCCTACATTTCTATCGCTGATTACAGCGATATTTGCTTCGTTACATACATACATATATATAATGTATATGTAACGTATGCTATTGAAAGTTAGAGAGTTGTGTCCCTTTAATTGAAAAAGTTATGACACAGTGACACACACACACACACATATATATATATATATATATATATATATATATATATATATATATATATATATATATATATATATATATAATTATTTCTTCGAAAATTATAACATAAATATGTTATAAAATCACTACAAAAATAGGCATTTTGTTTCAACACCTCTGGTGTCTTATCAAGTGATGATGTTGAATGCAGAATAAAGGGTTTGAAAAGGTTCAAATCAATTAAACACTCCTCGCATGGGGGAACGCTGTTACATAAGTTGGAATGACCAATCAAAATACAAGTATACAAGAATTCAAAAACTTGACAACGAAATAAGGTTATAATAACTATTTAATGCCTTAATATTCGGGTTAGACTAAAATAGAATAGATAAAATTTGAAATTAAAAATTACCCATTTTAAAATTTAAATTTAACCTCTATTAAGTTTAAAATTATAAAATTACTGAGGAAAAAAGGAAAAAAATACATATGTCATTCTATTTATTTTGTTTTTATTGAAATTAAATTGGAATAAACGTTAATATGAACTGTTGCTCTGAACTTCATGACAGCATAGACACATTTGAATTCTAAATATAAGCAGGGGAGGATGACATCTTGCAAAAGACAATACATACACAATCAGATTATAATACATAGTCACGCAGACATATTTAGATACATACACACAAATAAAAGTGACGAGACAGGAAATATCTCCACGACCCTTTACAAAAAACAAAAAAAAAAAAAACATACATACACAATGAAAGGTGCATCCAAGTTACCATACACACAGACACCGATAAAGACACATATATACACCCACATACATTGACATAGACACTCCGTTACAACAACCAAGAAATATTTAAGATTGGAAGTGTTATTAAACGAATTCTAACAACTTATTAAAATATAACTTATACGGGCAAATATACATAGATAAAAATGGTCTAACAGAACAGAGAAACAAATAATATGGAAAGAAAGGACATTAAAACAGATATATACATATAACAATAACACCATCTAATATATAAAAACGAAAATTCCAAACACCCAATATATATATATATATATATATATATATATATATATATATATATATATATATATATATATTCAAGCGCCCACACATTCATATATAGATAAGTTGTATAATAAGTAATAATGGTTATTTACAGGGAACAATATCAAAGTAACATAAAATTTATTTAAGACACTAAGCAAATTACTGTTTTTTTTCGGTATTCGAGTTCAATTAATTTTACCATTTATTCATTTACACTAAGGAAGAACGAGTTTGTATCTAAGTTATTCACATTTGGGTTGTGATTTTTTAAACTACCATTGCTCATGAAAATAATAGTCCCCACATACATATACACGATGTGTTCATATTGTATGAATGAATTTTACACTTGTGATTGCTTTGATTATCTTTTTTATCTTCCAGATAACAACGTGATGGATATGTGTGGACCATCGGGGTCTTCGTCAATCATTTCCGATACGACTATTCATCTACGGAATTATCTTTATCCAAACTTTGTTCAGAACAACAGGAACTGTTTGTGCAACATCACTACATTGAATAACCAAAGATCACATACACTTCGAGTGAAGGCTGTTGATGTGCTTTTTAATTGCAGTCAATATTTGGCCTTCTCCGACCAAACAATCCTCAAGAAAGTCACGTGCGAAAAGGCTTTATACGGTCTTTCCACCATTTACGCATCAAAAGGCACCAAGCCAGAAATCCACATGAGGTACCAAACAGCAAATGAAAGTAGTATTTTCCTCTGGGTAGAGGTATCAGGTGATAATCAGTTCTTACAAATCTCTTTTTTTCCTGTAGGTGTGACAAATGAATAACCTTGTGGCTGATGGCTACGAAGAAGCAATATCGATTTGATACATCTGCTTTTGTCATTGTTGCATTACAACTCAGACCAGACACCAGGTTCGTTGACAGGATGCAGTTTCTTCCAGTCAAACGCCTGTGACTTAAAAATAATCCTTCGGCCAGATCGTTACCTACGAGTGAAGAAAAAACAATTTCTAGCAAATCAGTAAATCAGATTCTTGTATTGTAAACTACTGCTATAAGCGAGCGAATTCGAAATGAAGCTTGAAAAAGGCCGGAGCGTACAATGGCCGAAACGTCGTGAATATGGCAACAAAAATGTGGTCAACAGTCCGAACAATGTAAATAGCGTAAATAACAGCACAGTTTGATCTGAATTTTATGCAATTTATGAATGTACATTTGATAATGTATCCTCTATTTTTTAGGGTTTCCTAACTTTGAAAGTTTTCGTCAGTTAGAAATCATTTGCATAAAATACTGTAATCTGTAGTGTTTTTCCTGCACATAAATCGTTTTAAGTGATATAATCTATAAGATGAATTTATTCTGTTATTCTTTTATGCGTTCTATTATTCATTCTATTATTCTTTTATTCATCCTCTAATTTTTAATGTAATCGGCCTGTAGAGGCGATTCCAGTGTGCGGTACCTTAGGAAAGTGCTGAAAACCATATCATGGGTTTGACCCAAACCATGTGAGTGAAATTGGGTAGACGAAACTATTTGGGAGCCGTCGATAGTTGACTTAGCATGAAGTGATAAGTCATCGTGACCAAGGGTTTGTGCGTACTGGCCTTATTCAGACTGTATATCACACCAGATAATGCGTTCTCTCCCAGAAACTGTAACTAATGTCCTCTCAGCATAGTTGCAGTGTAAACTACAGGTGAGCTCTGTGGGTGTTAAACAAACACAAATGTGCCTGATCAGACGTCTGCAATAGGGATTGTCAAGCCGCCATAGCAGACAGGCATACTCATATACGAGTGGCCAGCCATTACTTAAAACTGATTGTGTTCTCTCATAGACAAAATATTCAATTATTTTAGAATTTGTCGAATATATTCATGGATAATATCAGCAATGATGATACACAGTATTCCATGATTTAGTTTTTCATATATGTTCACAATATGAAATTCTTTATATAATGCATAGTTACAATATGTGTAGTACTTCACACTCCGCTAAAACATGAAATCTAATGTAACAAGATACAAGAATGATATATTTGGGGTCGTAATTTCAGCTTTTCAATGAAGCTAAATAAAGCTGAAAGGCAAACTTTTAACAAGTCTGAAATATAATTGCTATAGCCAGTGTTTAACCACGGACAACTTTATATGTTGTCTTTTCAAAGTCAGGGGACTTCAAAACGTACCAATTACAATAAAACAGAAAAGAACAGTATGTCAATAGAAAAAATGGATTTTCATGAAATTACGGGTAATCAAGAGTTAAATTGTTTGTTTCATCAAGCACAAATAAATTCGTAAAAAGTTAAGTTTGTTTTATTAGTAATATATAAATCATTCAATATCCTAATACATTTTTACAGCTATATTGTAGAACTTTCGCAATAAATGCTGGCGTTATTTAGCTACAATTCTGTTATTGCAGTTGACGAACCTGAAAATAATAGAATCCAAGTGACATGCCGGAACATGAGCGAGGAATACCGGATGCCTGTTGAACTAAGTGAAACGACTGACTCCGACGGCACCACAAGTAAAGGTACAGCTAGCACTATTCATACTGCTACTCAGCAAGTATCAACATCAGCATCAGCATCAGCATCATCATCATCATCATATTTGGAAGAGAAAGGGGGGGTATCTGTAAATGGTGAGTAAAGAATTCACAGTCGTCTCTAGAACATTTCCTGATGATTTCTAGATGCCTTCTGATCTGTCAGTTAAGGACTTAACGAAGTATAGTATCATGGAAAATGCCGAAATGTTTTATGGCATGCGTCTATACCATAGTATAGAGACACGGTACCCAATGAAGTTGCAATTGAGGTTCGTTGATTGAGATTTGAACTTATTTTCTCTCGCTTAGTAACTTTCATTAATTCACAATTCAACATGGGCAAAGGGCAATTATAATTTCAAAAGAATTCACAGGATCCTTCCCCCGAACAAATGAGGGCGTATGAGTGATCTCGTTGGCATATAAAGTTATATATACTAAGAAAACTTAAGAAATAATTTGATAGCTTATTTGGTGAATTTGGTTCTTTAAGTAACTGTTTACGTTAATTTTTGTGCAGGGCCGGGTTTAGGTGAAGAGATGTCCTAGGCTATTCCACTTGTGAGGCACCACAAAATCTCGCATTCTCACGAGTAGAGGAAAATGGAAGCGTGTTAAATTAAACGATTTTAGTAAAACCGAGGATGACGGTGGGTGTTTAAAATTACTGAAGGGTTATTTAGAGTCTACAATGCGTTATGACAGCATATGTAAGAAAGACCTATGACAGTGTAAAAAATATTATACTCCTTGGTTAAAATGTCCCTAGATTTTGAGGGCCTAGGCTTCAGCCTGCTAAGCCTATAGGTAAATCCAGTACTGAATGTGTGTCCACTTAAATCACGGAACAATCCAGAAAGATTAATTGTTCTGTTAAAGATCTTAAATCTTCAGTCGCGTCTTTGTTTAAGTCCAGAAATGAATATTCTGAAAGTTAGAATGCAGTTTAAACATTGATTACCAAAATTTCTAACAGTTTTGCAGTTTTCCGCTTAGAATAGCAATTGAATACTATTGCTATTTTTCAGAGTGGGCGAAGTTTTTATCGACTTTCTTTAAAACGAAAATAAAAAACATATTCATTCCCAGGTTTATACTTTGAAGCTAAACGGTTTTGAGATTTCCATTATATTTAGAGAGAATTTAATACTTAAACGATATGAGATGGGGAGAGCGGAATAGTGAATAACCTATTGAACGAGTTTATGTAAATGGATGGAAGATCGGGGAATGTGAAGAATTGTAAGAGATTAAATGTTATTTATATCTACAAAGGACAGGTAGCTGGAGGGAGCCATGATCGCCCACATCCTGGGGGATAAGGTGCATAAAAAAGTAGATGATAAGATTTTAGAAAGTATATTATTCTTCCATTTACCTTGTCATTCGTGGTATGTGTTTGGATTAAATTACTCGTCTGGTGTCTTTAAAACTGGCAATAAACAAATTATATCTCTGTAAAGCTAGAGATTTTGTCGATCTTGTCTGTTAATTCACTCCAAATTAAAAAGAATTTATATTTATTAAAATTCACGCCAAATTCTCCCAGAGCAAGGCCCTCCCATAGCACTCTGGTTGGGTTGACCTTTGCGATCGCTCCAAAAATGGGTAATTTCTAAGTGTGTGGTTCGCGTCTGCGCTCACCCCGAAAAAACATTTTTTTAAATTATTAAAAATTTCTTGTAAGTACCTCGAATATCATGCGCACTTACGAAATGTGAATAACGCCTTGATGTTTGGTAATTTTTCATTCAGAGGGCCGGAATTGTTGCGAGGCAAGTTAAACAAATTTTGATGTAAAATTTTTAATCTCAAAAAAGTGCCAAATATTTAATAACAAATAAACAGACTTTGATTTGAAATTTGGGGTGAATTAATATTTGCGTTCTGAGGAGTTGCGTTCGCTTGTCCCCAGGCCTCGTGAATTTAAACGCCCCACCAGGCTGGCATCCCGTTCCCACCCCTACACCGTGGAAACTGTTAGATTTAGACGTCTCTTCTACTCCAATAGCTTCATGTCTCGCACATCTCGCCTATGGAACTCCCTTCCCTATTACTGTTTCCCTGACAAATACAATCTCCAACGGTTTAAGTGTAGCGTCAATCGACATCTCCAGTTGCCTTGATCTATCCACTTCTCTTCTCCACATCTTTTCATTTTTCATTCCTATCTGCTCTCGCTCCAAATCTTCTGTAACCCCCTTGCCTTGATTGACCCACTGTCTTTCTCTTTCTCCACATCTCCTCCCTTGCCACTCCTATCTGCTCTTCCTCCAACCCTTCTTTAACCCCTTGCGTGATAGTGGCCTCCGGCCTTGCTTGGGGTGATATGATTAAAAAAAAAAAAAAGTAACTTTACATTAAATAGGGTGAATTAACAGAAAAGATCCGATTTTGCTTTAAGACGAAAATTGCCTCATGCCATTGTAAATAGAATGTAAAACAGTGCAAAATAGGAAACCAGGTTTTGGGATTTTGAAATACGATTTGCTACTATAAATTTATTAAAAAAGAAACCTCCGTAAACATACGGTCTTCTCATAAGTTCAGTATTTAGCGTTTTTCATTTGAACAAATAACTAAATAAATCAAATTTTCAAACAGGAAATTAAATGAACATGGACATAACTAATTTCTTGACAAAGATATACTTAGAAGAAGGCTGGAGCGCACAACTTCGTGAATATGACAATAAAGATGAGGACAATAGTTCGAACAATGTGCATAGTGTAAATGGTTACAATACCTCATCTCAGAAATATAGACAGAAGATAGTTGTGACTTGTGGCTAGATTTCATCCAGTTATTATGACTTACATTAAATTAATACGCGTAACCTTTCATATTCACTGCTGCAAACATTATATATACTTTTATTTGACAGACCATTCGTATTCTTCATATTTAAGGCAAGGCTCCTCTCCCTTTTATATATACCGCGGCAGGGCATAATCATTTTCAGGATACCTGTCACTATCTGAGGAAAAGTCCCAAAATAAGTGATAGCAAATTCATATGCAAGGTTTATTTTGATCAATATCACATGCTTAGCATTGATATTATTGAAGTAGTCGAGACCTTATGTCCTTCAGACATGAACAAGAAACATTGCGAAAGGAATGGCAACAATAGTCTATTTAGCGAATCGTTTTACTCCCAAAACATTCATTAAAATAAAATTCGTAACAAACCAAATTTTTCACACGTTTCATGCACATGCACTTGCACCAATAAAAACTGGTACACTACACGCGCGCACACATTCACGCATATTATCCATATATATATATTCAACTCCCCATTATATATATATATATATATAAAATGGGGAGGGGAATGAGGTTTTAGAGATCTGTTTTTTCGCATTTCCGCATCATTCCTGTAGCCTCAAAAAGTTTATGTTTCAAATGATACCCAAGAAATACAAATGATACTAAAGATATACGCCCCCTCCAAAATCACATATATATCTGAAGTCTGTGTAAAGAAGTTATTGTACATATAACATTTAACCCATCATATGTACACATTTTTTAAAAATTGCCAGAATAATGACTGCCTATTACCGTACTTGCGTGTGCGCAGGCACACCCAGACGCATGCGCAGAACTCGTATCTCTTCATAAAAAAGTTGAAAGGAAGTGTGCAATTATAGCAGCATCTCATGTTCTGCTTCACGCACATCATAACAATCATTCATTTGCATTTTTACGAAAACACCAACCTGTTGCACATGCACAATGACACGCTTGGATAAGGGAGATCATTGAATTAAATTTCTTCTTTCTCTTTAAGAATAGAGTATTCTCAACAGATTGTTGAGATATATTTATATCTATCTATATATATATATATATTTAAGAACTCACCATATGAATGCTTACTTGAGTATTTATTTTCAGCCTTAATAATACCATGTTAAAATATTGTCTTAATTTCAGGGCAATAATCATTTAATGAACTGAACATTTGATCGAATCGTTCTTTGTCGGATTAATAAGTTATAAAAAAAATTAATAAATCATTTGAACAGCACGAAATATTCTTATTATTTTTGTCTCGCACGACACAGTGAACCAACTTTCATAACAGCACTGTATTGAATCAATGGCTAGATCAGCCATTGATTCAATACAGTCTTTCGATATGATGTCATCCCTCGTTCGTGCACATGTGTAGTACTACCAACATTACAAATTTCGTCTGATGAAATCCTGAAGGACGAAACGCGTCACAAGTGAACTTTTTCCACTTTGTCATACAATTTTCCCAATACTGTTCTTGATATATAAAAATATATATCGCTATCACATATATATATATATATATATATATATATATATATATATATACGTGTGTGTGTGTGTGTGTGTGTGTGTGTGTGTGTGTGTGTGAAAATATGTAGAAAATAGGAAAGAACTCGTTAGATAAATAATCCGAAGTTCTTTAGTATTTTAAAAAAACAGTGCTCGATACAAAAGTAGAGCCTAGTTGTAGAGTGGATAAATGAAACGGACAAATATAAGCAGGCGTGTACGCGTGTACTGGTGTGCATACGTAGGCAAGCAAATAGGTAATCGTTAAATTTATGCATGAGGTGTAAACGTAATAGTGCTCAATGCCGTTATACAGAGCAAAGATATGTATTAATTTGTACATATACGCGTACCTACGTTTTGGGCGTGCGACTCTAGTTTCGCTGGGTTTCTGTCCCCAGTTCATCGGTTCCTAGACGCTGTGTCCGATGAACTGGAACACACCACCCAACGAAACTATAGTCGCACGCCAAAAACGTAGGTACGCGTATATGTGCTAATTAATATATATATATATATATATATATATATATATATATATATATATATATATATATATATTTGTGTGTGTGTGTGTGTGTGTGTGTGTGTGTGTGTGTGTGTGTGTGTGTTTGGGCAGCAATCCCTCTTGCAATGTTTCTATGTGAAGATTCATCCTGCAGGATGAATCTTCACATAGAAGAACAATAAAGAAATATACAACTCCAGACCACAAAAACAAGAAAATTTAATTATCGACTATAAAATAGTTTAAACTGCTAAGCACATTGTCAACAATAATAATAACTCACCTGCAAGATCCAAATTATAGTGAACCAATATTATTTCCGAATTCATATGTTACTAAATGAATTGTGTCCCTAATCAAACCAAATTCATAAATAATTACATTGGAAATGCTACACCATGCTTAACAAGAAGATTCACGTTATATCTCTCTGACTATAGCTCAATTAGGTCTCATTTAAATAAGGAGGTCTGCCAAATTCCGTCCACAGCAGCATACTCGGCCATAATACAAATATAATCATCGACATGCAAAAAAGCTAAAAATAATGGAAGCATTATTAATACAAAAGAAAAAGCCAACACTCGATAACATCAACTATGAACACGGCCACAATGTGCTGACCGTGTTTGGAAAATAAAACATGCCCATAAATCTAGTTTCATACATAAACCAATCCATAAATTCGGTTAAAAGTCAAAATAACATCATCCTTGATAATGGCTAAAAGCATAGCTCGAACATACTGGACATTTGGACAATTTCTACATAATTTATGTTCAGAAAAGAAGAAAGTTATAAGAACACAACAAAAATAAAAAAGAACTTAACCTCAGTGCTTTGTCGGTGTTTTTTTAATGAAACTTATATATATATGTATATATATATATATATATATATATATATATATATATATATATATATATATATATATATATATCCAAATGCGAGAAAGAATAGATGGGGTATATAACCGCATAAATCAAGCGCAACTCACATTTCTCACCAACACAAGACAGACATGCTTGCAGAGTGTTGAGGTATCACATTTGTACACACACTCACCCAAATATATACACAACACACACACTCCCAAAAAACTAAAAAATAATATACACTTAATGCAAACATCTCATTCCCAGCTACCAATAAAACTGTCAAATGACCAAAGAAGGAATTCGAAGTCAGGAACCTACTAGCCTCTATCTTAAAAACAACTTGAAAGAGGCAATTTAACCAACAAAATGACTGGCCAAAATTAACGGTAAAGAACAAATGAAAACTACAGATAAAGTTCACTTTCTTTGGAGACAGTCATGCACTCCTGTAATTCACTGCTACTAACATTCAGGGATTTTTTTCTTCTGATGATGGCCATGCTGGCCGAAACTAGTCGAGGAACCTAATTGAAATAACAAAACAAAAATATATTAATATACAACCCAGTGTGTCTGAAAATTTCATTTTTTAAAAATATTTTTATTGTTCAAAACATATATATATATATATATATATATATATATATATATATATATATATATAAGGATTAAAATTTTTAAAACGGAATTTTTTTTAAAAGTGCTCAATATTTGGAACGTAAATAATTTTATAAAAATTCATATTGAAAAATGTACTTACTGTAAATTAACTTACCCGTATTTGTTTTTAATTGGCCCGACTACGTAGTTTCCTGGTAGGCAGTGACCGACCACGACTGCTAGTTTCATGCGTTTTTCACGCAATCATGGTGAGTTCAAGATGGTGAACCAACCAAACTCGCCTCGGGGAGGGTAAATCATCCGGCCAAGATAAAAAATAGCCGAAAAATAAAAAATAATTAAATTCTACCGGACAGAAAAGTGCGCAGTAACATATGTAATAATAGCACCACGGTAAGGGAGCTAAAGTTTCAAGCCCCTCCCCGAAAAAAAGTGTTCTACTAGATTGGGCAATTAAAGCTACGTCAGAGCATACATAATGTTAGAGAGAGATGAGTAGACTCTAAAAAGAGTCTGCCCCAAAATTGCTTACTAGCAAAAAAGTGCTCAAAGCCATAAAAAAAGAGAGATTAGGCGGGTGCAGGGTTGACTTGACAGATGACCTCTTGGTTGCCGAGTGGAGACACGCAGAGGCGTTCCAGTTGCACATGCAAGGCACATGTGGGGAAAGAGCCGTACTCCTGATATATAAACACCTATCCTAGAGAGAAGGGACACAATATCTCTCAGACAGCTTAAGCGAGGATATCTACGTTTCGAATGAGTGGCTGGAGACCCTTGGTCCGCTCTCACACACTAACGGACATTAATTGACAAAGTATGTAGCTGAAGTATGTAGTCGTAATGTTAAATATGAGAGTTTGAGTCTCGGTTTTACATTAAAATGAACGATATGTTTTCATTAGTGATGGCAAAACAACTTCATTAAGCGTATTAACGAATTCGAATAATTATTTTAAAAATACATTAAAAAAACAGTTAAGATCGAATTTTAGTGAACTGTCCTCAGTGTTATATATATATATATATATATATATATATATATATATATATATATATATATATATATATATTAAGAAAACTGTTTTCTTGATTTATTTTTATACGTTGCTCTGTAACTTATATTGAGCTCTCATTGAATTAATGTCCTCCTTGAAATTATCTCTACCAATTACAAATTGGTATTCTTTCTCTCTCTCTCACTCTCTCTCTCTGTCTGTCTGTCTCTCTGTCTCTCTCTCTCTCTCTACACACACACACACACACACACACACACACACACACACACACACACATATATATATATATATATATATATATATATGACAGCAATCGTGTTTTTTTTTTTGCATATCTGTATTTATCAAATCGAACAATGTTTAACTCATGCAATAACACAGACACACACACGCACGCAGAGAAAAAGGTCGTGCGAAAAATAAGACCGGTTTATCGAGATAGTCTTGTACTGACATCATCCATTAGCATTTTACCCACAAACGATGGAAGCAGAAATCTCTAAAGAAATAGAAAAGGAATAATAGAAACGGCTTTTGTGATATAAACTGAATTTCGATATAACAGCAACTATTTGTTTTAATTATTCAAAACATAATTACCATATCGTGATATAACAAAAAATCTTAACATAGATAAACAAGTCCTGCCTTGGATATTTTCGGTATTATATGTTGGACAACAAATTGCTAGGTAACGTTGGTAAAAGTAAACAACGGTAATTCTAAAGGAAGGAATAATAAAGAATTATATTCTGACAAATATTTCTTTCAGCAGTAGCGTAACCGAATGGCAAACGTGAGATCTCAAATCGATTGTAGGTACCCGTTAATAACGCTCATAGTGACTATTTTACAACTACTATATGAATATCAATTTAGTGAATTTGAAACTTTGGAAGCAAAATGTTCGAGGTTTCCCAGAAATTAGCCGTGAAATAGAAACTGATTATTACAAAACATTTTACTTTAAGCGAATGGCACAGGATAAGGTGACAATTATGAAGTGTATTAATCAAATCATCAGATGCCGTTCAGTTTACAATGTTTCCCAAAACAAATATTATTTTTTGTAGCGTGCACACATCTATATAGATTTATTTCATTTCATTTTATTGAATGAAGACAAAACGGAAAACTTATCTTAGCCGACGCGTTTCGTCCTCCGAGAGACTTTATCAAGACAAATGTAAGGATTTTATTTTGTGACAAGTATTTATATAAAAGAGCAACAATTTTATTGGTTTTTGAAAATTTTAGGCTCATGAATATTCATCAGGTTAACAGAAAAGTAAGGCAAGTTCAATGTCCATTAGGCGAAAGTGAGTAGGAGTTTATTGCCCTTAAAATGCAATTATCATAATCTATAGTCTTCCAGATTTCTTGCAGTATTTTATTTACTTATTGTCAGTAACTTTAATATCTAGCTTATTTCCCGAATAAATTAATATGGAGGCTTTACAATAACGTCAAAATTTTCTTCCTTTTTACTTCATGTAATGTGAAAAATTACATGTCAATTTAAAAAAATACTTGTGAAGACAAAGAACGTTATAAGGAATTCAAAATCTACAGTCTAAAGACGAGAATCGCTTTGTTATTTTATAGAACGAGAATTTTTTGCCACACGCTAACCCGTGTTGAAATCTTCACAGTATTTAGTATCGTTGAAGTTATCGCTAACATTTTTGTCGAGATTTACAAACTCTACGTTTCCTTCAATTTCGTAAACCAATCGATGAAATTTGAATAAGCTGATTTGTTTGAAAAAATACTTTGACAAAAACCATACTTCGCGCTTTAATAGTTTATTTAATTTAATTTCATAGGACCTCATGGTCAACAATATTTTTATAGAAAATTTATTTTTTCCTTTTTAACAGCGAAGAATAAATTCTTAGTATTTCTTACTCTTGAAAGTGTAACATAAAAACTAGCCATGCGTAAATATTTCTTTTTGGCGCCAAATCCCAACTTTTTGGCCTTGTGATTTGTTTATTTTTTTTAGGCAAAAAACAGGGCAAACTGGAAACTGGACTCTTGTTAAAATAATCGGTGTTTGCAAAGTAGTCAAAAACAAATTGTTTTAACTCGAAAACTACTGATTTCAGCTATTTTAGCTAGTTTACGTAAAGTTATATTTAAAAAAAAAACTTAATACCCCCTTAGTATCTCCTTATCCGTTTGCACTTATTCACAAAATTTGGTTTCGATTGGTCAATTTTAGAGCGTGTGACTGACGAACAAAACTGAAGTCACAGAATTTTATATATATAAGATTAGTCATGAAATACATACATTTCTTTCTATGTTGTTACAGTATTTCTTCCAGCTTTTTGCGTATGCATTCTTTCATTTTCTTATTTTTCTTTTCAGACCCTAAACTCATTGGCGGCGTCACTGCCGGTCTCCTACTCGTCGCAACGCTCGTAATTGTCCTGATTTTTGTTTGGTAAGCAGATTCAGCATTTGTTAATCGGACGTAAATGGAGGCTAGTAAAATATCCGTCTTCTTCTATGCGCCATCTCCCTTCAGAAAGTTGTCGATCATGGCTCTCCACAATTTCCCGTCCTTTGTAGCTCTTAATATATTTTGTCTTTTTGCTATCTATCCTAAATCTCGCTAACTATGTCATGCATTGTTTTCCTCTGTCCGTTTTGCTTTCAATCTGTCCGGTGAGTATCACATTTTCCAAGCCCTCTTTCCTCATTAGGTGTCCCCTACCATTGCCTCTTTCTGATGCAAAGTATATTTTTGTCACTAGTTTCTCTATAATTTCGTCGTTGCTCACATGTTCGGTCTATGGTATTCTCAACATCCTTCTGTAAAACCTCATTTATATTAGTATTATTAATGGTGAAGACATTGCTCATCAGATAAAGTCGTCGCGCATTAATACGACACGTTGCCAACGGCATATGCATGTAGACGCATGTGTATGTATAGTTGGCCACTCATGATCGAGCATACCCGTCTACTAGGGCGGCTAGCCAATCCCTATTGCAGACGCTTGCTCAGGCGCATTTGTGTTCATTCAACACCCACAGAGTCTACCTGTGGATTATACTGCAACTATGCTGAGCAGACCTTAGTTACAGTCTCTGGGAAAGAGCATGTTATCTAGCGTGATCAACAATTTATTGTTTTGTTGAACAACAACAAAACTATGGTTCACGCTAGATAACATTCTCTTTGAACAAGGCCAACGCGCTCAAGCCCTCAGCCACAATAACTTGCACAGCTATCGTCGCCCCCAAATTTTCCGTCTACCCAATTTCACTTATAAGGCTTGGGTCAACTCGTGGTATGGTTTTCAGGTACTTTCCAAAAGGTGCCGCACGCTGTGATTGACCCCTTCAATCCGATAACGTCTGGAAGTTTCCTTCCTGACAAATCGACCATGGTGATATTCGAACCCGGGTATCATGGTCAGAATGCGAACGTTATAACCACTCGGCTATGCGCCCATGTGTATACTGCATTTTCGTAACGTAATGAAATGCAGCGACCATATATAAACGGTAATCATTGTAAAACGACATTTCTGTTGCTTCAAGTCCCTTCATGTATGCAGCATTCACTGTCATTAAAAAAATCCCATGCACCTTCAGGACGTAGGCGATCATAACTTTCCTCGGATCCCTTTCTTTATTATCTGCGAATTGCCTTGGGAATGACAGCGGAGTTATTTACAGTTGCTTTCTCCGCGATTTGTAATTCAGAGTAGTCTTTCTCTTAGACTGTTTGCCAGTCAAGCATAGCGAGATCTGTTTATTCGGTTATTTAACACATAGCAGCATGTGAAGAGAAGAGACGAGTCAATGCCTTTCATAACGACATTTAACGAATAGCCCTGAATTTGAAACCAGTTCGCCGAGTTCACTTTCTGCGCCGATATCCGCTACACTATCAGCATATTCCCGAAAATATTAGCTAGATACATAAAAAGACGTCACTCTCAAACGTACTTAGAAACGCACAGATACGCGCATGCATTCACATCCATATAGAATGTTGGGAAAGTACTTTTATATGAATTGGTTTCACAACAAAGTCACCTTTATTAGTCACTCTTGTTCAGACCTTTCAAAGCCCACACCTGCGAGCTTTATTTTCATATTTTGATATGGACTTCGAAATGTTCCAACGATATAAATGCATTTCTTTAAGTGGGCAATTCAGTGTTGCTTTGCTGTGAAGTCTTTCATGGACTAACTTAAAATAAGGGTGTAAAAATTTATATGAATAGACGCTAAAAATAATGTAAACATGTCTTCATATGTAACTCATTATTTAATCAAGTAATTTGAAAAAAAAGATGTATTTTTTTGCGGGTGATGTCTGCTCAACACATAAAACAACAGGAAACTTAATCGTAAATGTTTCAATTTAATATTATCAGAAATGTAATCTGTGACCATCTAAGTATAAAAGACATTTTGTACGGAAGTCTGGCATATATATATATATATATATATATATATATATATATATATATATATATATATATATATATATATAAGCATTTCACCCCAAGCAAGGCGGGAGTACCACTACCACACAAGGAGTTACAGAGACTGGGAGCAAGAGTAAAGAGGCGTGATAGAGGAAAGGATGAAGAAAAGGACGGGGAATAGATCAAGGCATCTGGAGATGTCGATTGACATTGCATTTGAATATTTTGAGATTATAGCTATCAGGGAAGCAAGTAAGAGAAAGGGAGTTCTACAGACGGGAAGTGCGAGACATGAAGCTATTGGAGTAGAAGAGACGGCTACATTTAACCGCTTCGTTAGTGAAAGGGTAGGACTGAGATGCCAACCTAGTAGCATATATATATATATATATGTATATATATATATATATATATATATATATATATATATATATATATATATATATATATAAAAGAAAGAACAGTAAGATATAAAATCCGGTGTTCTTATAGATTTTTTATTTTTGAAACATGGTTATCACTGTGTAGCGAAAAAAAACATATTTTAAATCAATTAATTTATAATATATATATATATATATATATATATATATATATATATATATATGTGTGTGTGTGTGTGTGTGTGTGTGTAAAATTGAACATAGAAGTCAACACTTAGAGGCGACAGTCTGTTTCATGCTAGATGCAATCGTCAGACCTGACGATTGCATCCAGCATGAAACAGACTGTCGCCTCTAAGTGTTGACTTCTATGTTCACTTTTATATTTACACACGCTCTATCTCTGATATTGAGCACCTTATCCCATAAATATAGCACATCTTAAGAATATATTTTTTCATATATATATATATATATATATATATATATATATATATATATATAGATGCATGCCAACCTAGTATATATATATATATATATATATATATATATATATATATATATATATATATATATTTCCTCTGATTACATTTTCAAGTACATAAAGCTTTATAGGAAATTAATCCATAATAGCAATTGTAACATTTATTCAACGAGACACATTGTGAAATAAACATTCATTAAAGAATAAAGCGCGTCGTTGAAATTTTCCGAAATCGATGATTATGATTTTCTCAGTAGTTCGTAAGTTCTATTCTAATAGTTTCTTTTCTCGCACTTATTGCCTGTGGAACTCACTTCCGGTTTCTTGTTTCCCTGCCACCTACGATCTTCAAAAATTTGCATGTAACATTAATCATCATCTTCTGTCTTCCTCCTCACTAAAGTTTTCTCATTCTCTGTCACTTTCAGTAAGCTCTGCTGCCTTAATGTCATTATCACCTTGCCTGGAGTGAAATTATTAAAACAAAAGTTACTTTATTCAGCGTTGATTAATTCACTATGAATGATTCTATTGAAAAATTCGTTCAGTTTCCATCCTAATTGACGTTACTTTTTCAAGATAATGATAAAAACGAAAAACGCAAACTGTCAATTAATTTCCCTTTCTTTCTTTTTTTTTTTTATCAGGAAACGAAAACGAAATGAAAGTGGAATTGCCCAGCCACTGAGATATTCCACGGATACAAATCCTTATGATAACTTCAGCGACAATCCAGCATTTGAAGAAGCTATCTACGACACAATACCAGATAACCTGGGAAGTTCTGGGAAGGTAGCCCTATCAGATAATTCCCAGACTGATAGCGTACAGAATCATGCTTATGAAAGCCTGAAGAGAAACGGCAATAGCCAATTTCCGAATAAAAAGGACGGGACGAATGGCAGTGCAAGTGGTAGTGACACGTCTTTACCGAAAGAACCTGCTCCTTTGCCCCCGACCCCTGATCTTTTTAGACGATTACCTTCTCTTCCAAAAGAAGAAAACAACACACCCAACAAAGGAATATCAGCAGAAACATTCAATGTTATCGATGAGACTGAAAGTGCTCGGACTTCCACGCAAACCATGTTAGAAACGCTTACTGCTTCAGATCCCGACTTATCATCAAGAGAGTCGATACCTAATGTCATTTATTATTTGTCAAAACCAGACCCAATGAGTAAACAAACTGAACCCAAGGTAACAGAAATCGATGAAAATGACACTAAAGAAAAATTCAAAGGACCCCTATTACATACTGAGAACCCCCAGATGGACACTGATGCTGAGAATAAAACAACGTCATCAGCCGGAAGTGCCTCTTCATCGAGAAGCGGTACGGAGAAAGTACTTCCAGGTCCTGCCATTTACCATGACACTGAATAAATTCAAGAAGAGTCAAGTTTCACTTGTATCCTGTAAAAGATTCAAGGTCAAATTAGAAGCGAACGCACACTTACACACAACACCAATAAATACACAAATACACATAATCAAATATACTGGTACGCAAATAATGAAGCATATTTTCGCATGCGCGCATATATTCGTACAATTTGTCTTCCTTCATATTTGTCTAATTTCCATTATTAGATTCCTGTCGTTATAATAATGCATAATCACATTTAACGAATGTTATCGTTTGAACTTTCCTTTAATCTTATATACAAGAGTCAAACAGAAAACACAACTCTGAAACTAATAAATAATTGTTGTGAAGTTGTTCTAAATTATAAAAGTCTACGAATTAGTAGAGGCTGAAATGGATAACAATCCAAATAGAAAAATCAGTTCTTGAGTGTAACAAGTGAGCGAAATTTTTATCCTCGAATGGTTAAAAAGGATTTATACTATATTCTTATATATGAGAAATTACATATAGATGCATATTTCTCAGTAATATAAATATATATATATATATATATATATATATATATATGTAACATAAATATGTTATAAAATCACTACAGAAATGGACTAAGTCCGGCAATTATCTTTATATATATATATATATATATATGAGTGTGGGATACCTACTAACTAAGTTGAGGGAAAGAAAAAGAAAAAGACTCCTAATGAATTTGGCTATATATAAAACAAAAATTCTAAACAATTTTTAAATTCCAAGCACCCCTCGTACCAACATAGCAAATTTAGTCCGATTAAGTCCTGAAGGACGAAACATATCACAAGTAAACTTTTTCAACTTGATATATAAAAATATATATCGTTATCTCATATATATATATATATATATATATATATATATATATATATATATATATATATATATATATATATATATATATATATATATATATATATATATATATATTAAAATTAGGATGTATGACAGTTTTAAATTTTTGACAATTGGAAAACTTTCATGAAAGTATATTTGTTCAAAAATTCTAAAATATATCCGATTATACATTTCGCGGTTTAAGGCTTCATCAGATCCCAAAGCGAAAGTCAGGAGAATGGCGATCTTTGGAAAAAATAATAAGATTTCATTATTTAAACTCAAATACACATACACGTATCTCATTTTTTCGCCTTCGCATCTAATAAAGCCTTAAACAACGAAGTGCATAATCGGATATGAACGTTTTCCAATTGTCAAAAATTTTACATACATATATATATATATATATATATATATATATATATATATATATATATATATATATATATATATATATATATGTGTGTGTGTGTATATGTGTGTGTATGTATGTATGTATTGTGTGTTCAGCTTTCGTTATTTGTATCAATATTCGGCAGGTTCTATAGTTGTGTGAGTGATCCGTAACTCTAACATGGTATTTTTAGATTTACTTTATTTTGTATTTTTAGTAAATTGCTTAACATGTGTGCATGTTTGGAGCCGAGAGCGAAAGAGTAGGGAAAAGTGTGTGTGCATATATATAATTTGTAAAGAGATAGGAGGCGACTGAGAGAGGGAGTGGGGGAGAGAATACGAAATAAGTGACTGGTATTTTGTACAGAATCCAAAGTAATTTTCAAAATTATGCTTATGGACGCTTTTACGCAACCGCTTTTCGTTTTGTTTTTTCCAATTATATTGAGATTTGAACCAGAGTTCTAGAAACTACAGTTGAATAATTAAATAGACAAAACTTACAAAGCTATGTATCCTACATAGTTCCATGTCCCATATATGTCTCATATATCTACATATATGAACATGAGAAATATACCCTACATAGAATTCACTATAGAATATTCACTGCCTTTGAATTACTTCAAATTATTATAAAACATCGCGAGCTTAAGAAAAATATTTTACATTAACCTAAGCCAATTTCGCCTGAACCAGAACGTCACCTGTGTGGTAATATGTTCAATGAGTGCCTTATAATAAGGTCTTAATTATTAAGAAATGTATAACTTAATTAAGAAGTCCTGACATCAAATAGGACACGTTCACTCAGTTTTTTACAGTAAGTTTCACCCTGTACAAGGCCCAGGGACAACTCCAGGTAGATTGTTACGTTAAGGGGTAGTTTATATGGATAGGAGGGGAAGATAACGGTTAACTCTAGACTTGAACAGGTTAAGATTGTAGTGATGGGGGAAACATCCTCCTGGGAATCTGTTCCACAGGACAGTGGTACGCGGGAAGAACCTGTCCGATTGGAACTTACTTCTCACCAACTTAATGACTATTTTTACTTCATTAAAAAAAAATTTTTTATGATTTACTTAATTAAAAATAATTAAAAAATATTCACTAATTAAGGTTTTAATTCTTAATAAATTACTTTTATTCGATTATAAAACAAAGTTATGTTTTTCTGGTGCTGAGTTGTCTCGGTCCTGAGTTGTCCCCGCGTTCAGTCGGTGGTGTTGAGTCGGCGGTGTTGAGTCGGCGGTGTTGAGTTGGCGGTGTTGAGTCGGCGGTGTTGAGTTGTTCTGCACCCTTCACCAACAAAGATTCAGAGACGCTTTTGAACTCTATCAAAACTGGAAGACCGGGAAGCTTCCGCCCAAATATAGCAACAGTACTCAATCTGTGTTTAATAGAATTATGTCTATACTCATAAGTGCAAGGTTATCTTTATTCATTTTTGCCAAATATAAAAGACAATGTTACAATTTCTAAAAATAAATTTTAGATTTTAAAAAGATAAAATGATGGCTCAGTAAAAATGTCACAACAGAAATTGATACATTTCTTTTAGAAATCTTTCAGCAGAAATTCTCTATTTCAGAAAACTAAAAAATTAAACATCAAACTTTAGCTAGAAATTAAAAAAAAAGATAATGTCTCGTTATGAGTTTGTGCATGTAAGAATGTGTGTAAGAGAGTGCATGCGTGTACAGTGGCAATCAAAGTAGTAAGTTATTAATGACTGTCATTTGACCTTGCACCATGTCAAAACAAATATATACATAAATGCATGCACATATATGTGTGCATGTCTGTGTGCGTGTCTTGTGACATAACTCGTCACCTTTGTTGATTGGCTCAATCATTCTTATAATAAATTTATCATTTTTTTATTGACTTTTATTTTTGTTTGTCTCGTGAAACTTCTACGAAATAATTACGTTTACAAACATTACTTGAAAATGTCATTTGTTAAAAATTGCGTTTTAAGTCAAAAGATAAAATAAAACCTATAAATTTAATGACTGAGAATTGACAATTTGTCAAAGCAATCTTATAAAGTCTGTAACTTGTTATATTTTTGATCAAGTCAAAACAAACGCTGTTTAGATTTTTACTTTTATTTTTTTAGAAAAATAACTTCTTTTTTTTTCAAATCGATTGTCTGTTTTTCTTTGAAGCAAACTTGATATGTCAAGTTTGAAAACGTATTGGTGCCTGATTGCGTGCTTTACTTGTCTACGATCCAAACACGACGAAAGCAATGATTAAGAAAATCAACAGAACGCTGACGAGTCACCGGATAAAATTACGTCATATGCGAACAGATATCCAATTCCTTTATTAATTTTAAAGATGTGGTCCTTTATCTTGACTAGAAATAAAGACAAAACTTTAAAAATAATCCGGTTCATATGACTTATTGTCATTCTTTTTTCAATAAATTGATAATAATATTTCACATTTTAGCATTTTCATTGAAAATAATTTTCTAGATAGAGTTTTAAAATATTAACTAAACGATCCTGAATGTATCACTAAAACCAAATGATATCGTTAAGCCTGTACCTATCCCCAAGTAATCGGTTAATGCATCACAGAATAGTGTCACGTGATGCGAATTCTTGTATCATTACGAAAACACTTTAATACCGTGGCTCAGATTATACCAGTACAAAAATAAAAACTTATCGAAAGAGTTCAATCAACTGAGATAATCTTTTTCATATCATAATTCTTAAACGGCAATGGCGTCAATTTCGTAAACCCTATAAGCAGTAAATATGAATACTACTGAAATTAATAGACATGAGATACGAATTCATACAAATCGTTCTGGACCTGGAAGGAAAATGAAATAGCAATATTGCTTGTGGCAAAAACCTCAATAACCTGAACATCAAATAATGTTATTCTTACGAAAATTGAAGGAATGCTCAAGAATGTATCTATACAATACTAGCCAATAGAAAGTGCTTCACTGAACTGAAAATCGATAAATGTTGTGAATGTTTTATCTAGTAATCTTCAAATTATGGCTGGCCATAGCTTTTATATCAGAAGCAAGTGATTCATAAAAGGTTTCTTCTGAATTGTTTTAGGATTCATCATTTACCAAAATACGATTTTCATTTTTCTCATTTGAACATGTAAGTATAGAAAAGATTAAATTACTCAAACTATTATTTAAATAAAAATTAAATTATTAAAATATTAAGTATAATAAACTGCTGATAAAAATTCATGCTTTGCAATAATAATAATAATAATAATAATAATAATAATAATGATAATAATGATGACGATTTATTCATTATAGCTGCACAAGACCAGATCTTATTTTCCGCAAATACTAAGCTAACGTCATTAAAATTGTAACTGATCCAAAATGCGATCACTTTGATGAAACAATAGATCACTTAGTGGTAGAATGTAAGGCGATGGCTCTGGAAGAATACAAAACCAGGCATAGCATAATACGTTAGTACTTATATTGGACAAAATGCAGGCAATGCAAAATTAAAACTGAAGAAAAGTGGTATAAACATCCTTTTAAACCCGTAACTGAGAGATAAAATGTAACTATCATGGGACTTTCCTGTAAACACAGATCGAACAATCAAAGCAAACAGACCAGATATAATTGTTAAAGATCACAAAAATAGATTTTGTCTGCTGATCGACATGAGTGTACCAGGCGATCACAAATTTTCTTTCAAAGAATTCAGGAAGTTGAGTAAATATAAAATCCTGCTAAGAGAAATTGAAAAAAAAAATGAAACATCTTAGTGCACCTATTATCCCAGTAATAATAGGAGCACTTGGACTGATTAAGAAAGGAGCTGAGAAATTTCTGAACATACCTGGAAAACCTTCAACAATAATATTGACTGGGGCTATCCATGTATTACGGAGATCTCTGTTGGCATAGATACTGGCAGGATGTTGCTGACGATTTATATATATATATATATATATATATATATATATATATATATATATATATATATATATATATATATATATATATTTCTTTGTTTTATGTTTGACTGACGAATGAAACCATTACCCATTTCTTGCCCCACCAAGTAATGTACCAAAGAAAATATTTTAAAGGAACTTTTTTTCAATAATATGACTACTTATTGTCATATCTCAATTAATAAATTGCGAACATTTTTTCACGGTAAAACATTTTTATTATTATAAGACTTTGCATAGAACAATGCATGGTGCTGATCTGTAGACCAGATCCAACAATATAAACATTTAATAAATTTTGAAGAATAATTTCTTTGGTTTGTTTTAATTTACATACTAACAGAAGCAACATCAAATCGATTCCTTTGAATCAATATTATTTTTTTACGAAACGTAATGCGTAAAGGGCTAATCCATATTCCTTACCTATCACAGGAGTTAACTATTAGCCAATGAGGGTTTACTGAGGCGTAGTTAACGTCCCTGTTCTGTAAGTTGAGCTATGATTCTCTTCATTTTCGATGATTCCAATCATACGGCAGTACCTTAATCATCGCACTAAACAGGTTGGATCGGTGTAATACTGATGCCAGCATGACAGTGGCTGCGGTTTAGAAACCACAATTTTTATCACTGTCTCATATGTATAATTATGTGTATAACGCCCACCACGTTAAAACAAACTTGTGTCGCATCCACCCTTGGTGGGAAGGCCGGGTAATATATTCCATATTCCTTTATCCTCTCAAAAGTATGAAGAATCAATCTGTGCTTCTTCGTTCTTCTTTTATGTGCTGTTCCTTCAAGACGTGGGCAATCATGGCTCTCCACCTCCTCCTGTCCCTTGTAGCTCTCAACGTTTTGTGTTTTTGTTATTTCTCCCAGACTCTGTTCTGCTATTCACTTGCTTAAGCCCGTTAAGCATGTCGCGCGTTGCTCTCCCTTGTCCCTCTATCCGACCTGTGAGTATCAGATTTTCTAAGCCCTCCTTTCTCATTACGTGTCCCAGAAATTTCAGCTTCCCTCTTCCTGGTGTTAAGTATAAATGTCTTCTTTGTTTGCGTCCTCTCCAAAACCTCATCATTGCTCACATGTTCGGTCAATGGTATCTTTAGCATCCTTCTGTAGAACCGCATCTCTGTTGCCTGGAGTCTCTTCTTCATCTTTGAGAAGACCGTTCAACATTCCCTGTCGTAAAGGAGGACAGATGTCACGTATCAGTTCAGTACTTTTTTCTTTGTAGCCAACGAAATCCCCCTGTCTCGTAATACTCTGGCTAATTTTTGGAATGCGTTTTTGGCCATCCTAATACGTCTTCGGATCTCAGCGTTGCACTTTCCGTCCTCTGTCAAAACTTAAGTTTACATTTTCTTTCAAGATACAGTAAGGTTCGCTAAGTACCTGTAAGTGATAATTTCGTGAGGACAGGTTGTACGCATTTGTTTCTTTTTTAAAAACTCAAGTTCACCAATCAGAACGTGTAAAAAGGACTCATGGTGATTAAAGTAGATAAATGGATAATAATCTTTTATATTTCAAGTAACCATTTGAAAATTAAACGAAAGTATTGGCTACTAAGACGCAAAGGAAATTAAGTTAAACTCGACACCTAAAGATCTGTATTGAAGTTGAAATTTTCTATATCAGCGTTAATGTGTAGGATACATATATTACAGTAAGCATTGAACCGATTTAGATTGAGTTTTAGGCCAACTCCCAGGATATGCTTTTTTCCTTAAAGCCTATCATAAAGTTTCCTTTACGGGAGACTGTGTAGCTTATCAGAAGCTTAGCTTTCGAAAGAATATGCCTATAAAAGAGAAATATTTCTACTGTGTATAATGTACAAAACCAAATTTTCTGCACATTCATAAGACACACCCATGTTTGAATATATGGAAATGCATATTTTCATCTGGCTTTTCGTAACCGTTAACATCGTGTAAGAACTTTATGTGTGTGTGTGTGTGTGTGTGTGTTTCACTTTCCCACCATATAATATGATATTCTATGGTAAGTTAAAGACACACGTTTAAACTCTTTGGCGTCCTGTCGGGCCTCAGTTGCAGATGTTATAATAATAACTTAGAAGGTCAGAATGGCAAAGTGAAATTAAACAATGCCTATGTTCTCAGAAAGTGACTTTTTTTCAGCAGAAAAAAAAATTGACAACAAAAAAATTTAACTACATTTTCAACATTCTATACAGACATCATGTGGGGCTCGTGATATGTAACGTCGGGTTTTCTCTATTGATGTTACTAGGCCCACCACAAACCATTGAAACAAAGTTTAAACATTAAAATATTACGTAAGAATATTTCAAATAAGTACATTTGCTTATTTGTGGCATATGTATAACACAAGGACCCAGTCCATAAAACGGATTGGAAGCCTTTTTAAATAACTATACTTTTCGAAAAACACTATTTGATTAGCAGACGATTTCATTTATTAATATTTCAAAATAAACTGCGCTTCTATGTTGAATGATGGTCGCTTACACGCAAGCTGGTCAGTTTGGTCAGCTTGTTCACATGCTATTTAAAGTGTGAGCTGATTTATATTTAAAGTAATTGTTGTTATTATCCCAAAGTTTCGACCATTGTGTGATCAAGTCTTTTTCAGGTGCCTGTTGATCCGAGTAAACTTCAGGGAATTTCGAACTGAACGATTTATTTAACCTACGGAGGCCAGATTATTCTCGTTCCACAGTCTATATCTAGGTTATCTTATCTTACTCATTTGAATTCCGCTCAATTACTGCTTGTCTTGTGTCCACTGAACATGAGTCTGTACTACTTGGCACAGGGATTGAATTCACGATTACTATGCCACCAAATTCAAGAACCAATGTTTTACACACACACACATATATATATATATATATATATATATATATATATATATATATATATATATATGAAGAAATATAGTCTTAAAGTGTGCTATATTTATGGGATAAAGTGCTCAATATCAGAGATAGAGCGTGTGTAAATATAAAAGTGGACATGGAAGTCAGCACTTAGAGGCGACAGTCTGTTTCATGCTAGTGCAATCGTCAGGCGACATGTTTTCATGCTAGTGCAATCATCAGGTCGCCTGACGATTGCACTAGCATGAAACAGACTGTCGCCTCTAAGTGCTGACTTCCATGTCCACTTTTATATATATATATATATATATATATATATATGTGTGTGTGTGTGTGTGTGTGTGTGTGTGTGTGTGTGTGTGTGTGTGTGTGTGTGCGCGCGTAACAACTTTTTTTGATGAGGAACACAAAATACTAAAAAAAATAATTTCTCTATCTGTAACTAGTGGTATGATTTCAAACCTGACCACGTGTCACTAGAGTCCTTTTTGCATAAGACTCTTAGGAAAAGGCGCTTCTGTCCACATTTCCTCTTCTATAATCCCTTTTATAAGAGAGAACTCGGTTGCAATCGAGGTATACTGAAATATCGTTTAAGGAAATTCATAAACAACACAAGTGTTGCGAATTTGAATCAACTCCCAACAAAGAAGAAATGCGAGAAATGGTTTTTAAATATAAAAATTTAAAATATTTTTATTTTCGTGTTTTTTACAACTAAATTTTTCTTAGCGGGTATGGGAGTTAAAGTTCTTACAGTGCTTGTTTGCAGTTGTTTGTTAAGATGAAAATTAATGTGATTACTTCGCGTGTATGCGTGAAAAAGAAGAGACAAGGGAGAAAGTGAGAAGAAAAGTGTAAGTGTCACGCAGCTTGGTGCAGAAGAGGTCTGAATTAAATTTTCTTTTTAGCCTAGCGTCATGAAATGTAGCCGTCTGTATCTCCTTACTGCTTCTGTCCGTCTAGAAACTTTGATTAAATACTCTTCAAAGGGATCAAGAAGCATTCTTTTATTGTTTGCGTGATCACAATCCGTTGGTTGAAAAATGTTAAATATTTATTTTCAAGGCAAGAATTTATTAAGAAAGAAACCATTTTTGTCATTTGGTGTTTGAATGTCTTAGCTTTTATTTCCGTCTTCGCTCCACATGAACAAATAAGAAAAAGTGCGCTACCTGCTTGTAATTGGACCAGCGAGTTTTCAGAGAAATCTCTTGTCACAACGGCTCTAGAGGGATTTAAGTACTTTTCCTGATCTTTCTACGAACTATCCCATAGTTACTACTAATACATAGATTAACAAATGATCACAAATCAGACAAAAACTACTTTAAAATAGTGTGACCTGGACTTTGTTATTAAAAATAGAATTCGTTTTTTTAATTTTATTTTGTGGTCTTAGAATGTTTATGTGTGTGCTAGTCTACTTTGTATTAGTGTCAGATTTACTGGTGTCCTTATTTGGCAAATGGTTTAATTGTTTATAACAATCGTCAAAAGAGACTATTAGTAACTTCATGGGATGAATTTCCTTTTATTTTGTTTTATTGTTTTTGTTTTTTTGTTTGTTTTTTTGTGGGTGGGGGTTAGTGGAATATGATGTGATTCTTCGAGTCTTCAACTCGACCTAATGTGTGTGCTACTCTAAATAATTAACCCGACATAAATATTTCTAAGATTTGAGCATGATCAGAAACGAAAAAGAAAAAAGTCTCTAAAGAGGTTAAATTTACAGAAATATATTTTAATGATTTCATGTATACTTTCATTCGTTAATATCATTCCTGTGATCCTTTGAGTTTGTGTCTGTTTTGAATTAATCCGTAATATTGCATTAGGTTGATTGGTGTTTTTTATGGCTCATCAACACTTTGTGGGTTATTTAAAACCGAAAAATATTTTGGATTGTAAGAATAATACTGTTTTCGAATGAATGTTGCATTAACAATTTTTGAGAATAACAATGACGTAATTATATACAAGTATTACTATTTAATTCATAGCTGGAAGGAGGAGGTGAAAAGACACCTTACTCTACGCGTAAGTGAATGCAACGAACCCAACTGAAATTTGAACGCGAATCTCCGATTACCTCATTCCGAGACGCTATCCATTGCACCACACACGCATTTAATGCGCTGCTAAACTTATTAAATTCGCTATGCATATTGCAGAAAATACTGGGACTTAAATTTCGATTAAAATTCTTTGACAAAACAAAGAATATAAAATTAGAAATAAAAATAAGCGACACTTTTGACAAAACGCAGCTAAATAATCAAGTCTAAAAAGTCATTAAACTGTGATTAACAACGTGTCAGCATCCCGATAGGAAGTTACTAACCCCAGTTCAACTTAGTTCAGGTGCTGGCTGTGGAACCCTGGGTGTAACTGTTTATAAACCAAGTCGAAGAGATAAGAAAACACACGAAGGGCGAGAGAACAATCTTCCAGGATATATTTTCCTCAAAGCTCTGCTACTATTTAGTTCCAAGTCAACTTCACGAAAATATCCTTAGTTAAACACATAATGCATATATCCTAGTAAATATCTCGCTGTCAAATTGTTTTTATATTAAACGGTGACTCCAATTATTATTAGTCCCGCACAATGGCAAAATAGTTGTCATCTATACTTGTGAAGCATTTTCATGTCTAATCATGTCACAATGAAGAAACGATTTAGCGCTAAAGAGACGGATATTGTTACCCTATTAATATTTTATTCGATTCAATAAATGTATCAGTAGCTTTTATATGAAAGAGTTAGTGTTTTCGGAGAAGATAAACGTAAGTTATACCCGTCAGTTGTGTTTGTATCGATTCTCATTGGTCAGTTATCTAAAAATACGAAAGTTCTGTCTTTTTGTCTGTTTTCTCTCAATCTCTGATGAAACTTTATTAAAAGTGAAACACGTTAGATTGATATACGCTTCCTATTTGTTCATTATCTTAGCATCTTGTCAAATTCTGATTCATATTTGATCTGGATTTAATCTTTAACTCATATACCGTCTATACACGTGTAACGCGCGATCCCGCGTATCGTGCAACCCCACAAATTTCCACTTATAAAAATTGATTTTATCCTGTGCCTCGTGCATTATGCGAGTTCATTTTTCGAGAGACCAAATTACAATAGGGTAACTTCTTTTCCTCTATCTCTTTATCCAATCTTCTAGTTAAATAAGCTTTAAAAAGTAAAAGAGAATGTTTAAAATATCGCTAGTAACGCTATACTCGTTGCGTAAACGCATACAGCCATAAACAACCGAACAAGAAACAGCTAAGCATCTTATAAACGTAAACAATGGAAAAGATGCATATTCGCTATGTTTGTATTTTATAATAACATACTAATATGTGAATGCATGCATTATTACTGGATACAGTTAAGTAAAGCATTAGTTTTATCAAAATCATGTTTATTTTAAATACAGCTGTACTTTTTGACTACAGTATGGTCAATGGCGTAGCCAGGGCCAACAATACGTACGCTAATTTTATATCTCGCGTATGATGCAACCGCCTTATAATTAGCTTCAAAATTAGGTCTTCAAACGTCGCATGATACATATATATATATATTCAAAAATTATAACAAACATGTTATAACATGTTTATGTTATAATTTTTGAATAATAACATTTGCTCTACTCTGTATTGAGCACTCTTTTAAGAATAGCGTTTTTGATTATTGGAATTTTATCCCATCTACAACAATCCTATACTTATATATATATATATATATATATATATATATATATATATATATATATAATAATAATATTTTTTGTTTTTAAAAATATGATTCCTTCGCTACATAAGAGTTCTCATGTTTCAAAAGCGACAGCCGAGACCCCTAACATAACTCAATATATATATATATATATATATATATATATATATATATATATATATATATATATATATATATATATATTGAGTACATTTTGGAGAAATTTTCCATTTAAAACGATTTTTTAAATTTACTTTTTTATATTTAGTATCATTTTCTTGGATTCCGGTGCATATTTAAATTGTTCAATATCTGTTTTTTTGTGGGGGGGGGGGGTTATACCCATTATCAAAGAGTTTGGGGTTTTGGAGTTTTTTGCGGGCTTTTTTTTTTGTTTTTTTGCTATGTCAGTTTCATCATTTTCACTTATCGAGTCTTCACGTCTTCACATGACAGTTGGTGTTATCGAGTTGTTCGTTTACTTATTTCATTTTTTTGATACATACTGAGTCTGTCTGCTACAAAATTTCATGACATTTTATTGATGTTGCGTTGTTTACAAGCTTAATGCTTCTAGAATTTGTAGTTGAATTTTCTTTGACCACGCTTCTTTCTTCAACTTATTCCCCGTTCATGATTATATATATATATCTGATTATATATATATATATATATATATATATATATATATATATATATATATATATATATATATATATATATATATATAATCCATCCATATCTTATCTTAAATAACAACTTAAAAGATACTGTTTGACTAACACAAGGTCTGACCAAAATTCATGTTAAAAAAATAAAAAACAAATGAAAACTACAGATAAAAGACATCAGTACATTCATTTCTGTAGTTCACTGCTACTAGCAAGCAGAAATTGATGATGGCCATGTTGGCGGAATCTAGTCGAGGAACCTAACTGAAATAATAAAAACGAAAGAATATTAATATACAACCCAGTGTGTCTGAAGATTTTAATTTTTTCATATTTTTTTATTGTTCAAAGCATATATATATATATATATATATATATATATATATATATATATATATATAAATGTGTGTGTGTGTGTGTTCGTGTGTGTGTGTGTAAACAATAAATCTGATTGAAAATGCAAATTGAGAACAACTTATCGTACATAATTCTAGTAGAATTACAAAAGTGATATATTTTTGATAACTCGAGCATTTTGCTAGATTGGTGTATTCATTACATGTTTTTCTTTAAGGTGAAAAGTAATTTGCTTGCACATGTGGTTCCACTATCATTTCTGTAATGATTAAACCAAAGCCATTTAACTTTTCCGGTACACATCACCCCTTGACCTAGCTGTGAAATTAACCCTGGACTCTCTAAAAGCATTTTGCCAACCCACCCACTCTCCTTCATTCCCTTCATGCATACTGGAATACACCCACATTTTTATATATATATATATATATATAACTGATATATATATATATATATATATATATATATATATAACTGATATATATATATATATATATATATATATATATAACTGATATATATATATATATATATATATATATATATATAACTGATATATATATATATATATATATATATATATATATATAACTGATATATATATATATATATATATATATATATATATATATATATATATATATATATGGTGTAACCCGGATATAAGAGAGTTGTCGGGACCAGAGAAGTCTCTTATATCCGGGTTTATCTTATATCCGGGTTTTGTCTATTTTGTTTTATTAACACAGGCTCTAATTTGGGACCAGAGAAAATCTCTCTTATAACCGGATTTCTCTTATATCCGGGTCTCTTATATCCGGGTTACACTAAATATATATATATATACATATATATATATATATATATATATAAATAAAAAGAAAGAACAGTAAGATGTATAATCCGGTGTTCTTATAGATATTTTTATTTTTACACAATAGTGCTCAATGTAAATTTACAGAGCATTAATATTATAAATTAATTGATTTAAAATATGTTTTTTTCGCTACACAGTAATAACTGAAACTTTTTAGAAAACTTTTAACTTTTTGTTAAATAAAACATATTCTAACCTAAACATCCCCAATTTAGCGGATGTCATTTTCCTGATTTTTCCCGGGTGGAATAGTCGTTTAATATTAGGTAGGAACTTATAAAGAAACTTGCAGGAATTATGGGTTATATTGGGAATACTTTCGACCATCGTTGACCTGTTTCAAAGAAAGATGTTGAGAAATAGATATTATAGAGTTCGTTTTCTTAACAGTTTAACGTTTGAAATGAACGAATGACTTTGAAATCGAATTTATCATTACTTAGCAAAAATGACTTTACCGTTTAAAGTTATTTTATTACCTAAACGCCTAGAGTGACACACATTTTTATCCATTTGCTTTCTTTTTATGTAAAGGGCCTTCAATATTTGCAATCTTCTTTTTACAGGGCTTTTTTTATTGACCACCAAAATCTGACGGAGATTAGAAAGAGCGCATGGCTTTGCGTTATTTGTTTACAATACAACAGTCAAAAACGTATTGTTAAAAACAGAAAAGAAAGAATTGCGCAAATATTTAAATAATTTTTTAATTGCATTACAATAACAAAATATCAAATACTTTATGCTGCTCAGACTGTTTCTTGATTTTGTTCAATATTACCTGTATAATAAAATCAGTAAATAATATTCTGTTTAACATTAAATAATGTTTTTATCAAATCTAACATAACATAACAGAATAGTTCACTATACAAAGACGGATAATTTGTTCATTCTCAATGTAGTAATAATTTGCTCTTCTCTTTTAGTGACGTAGAACAGTATTACGAACAGATTGTTTTTAATCATTTCAACCCAAGCAAGGCCAAAGCCACTAAAACGCAAGGGGCGACTGAGTGTTAGAAAATATTAGAAAAACACTATTAAAGAACGAGAACAATAAAAGAACAGGAATTAAAAAGACAGAAGATAACGCGACTGAAATTGCATCTGAACTTTTGAAGATCAAAGTTAACTGAGAAGCAAGAAGCTGCAAGAGAATTCCACAAGCGAGAAGTGCTGCGGGAAGAAACTGTTAGCATAGAACTTACGCTTACATCTAGCCATTTCAACAGTAAAATGATGAGACCTTCCCACCAATTTAGTACTGTGCGTAAATTCATAAAGTCTAGGTACCAAAGAGGAAAATACATGAGAACAATTACTATGAAAGTATTTATAGAAAATACATAAGGAAGATACGTTACGGCGGTGGGAAAAGAATTGAATGTTAGACTTATATATATATATATATATATATATATATATATATATATATATATATATATATATATATAGATATATATACATATATATATATATATATATATATACATATATATATATATATATATATATATATATATATATATATATATATATATATATAATAAAAAGACTTAAACACTAATATTCCATGGTCATAATTTATTCCATTGGAATCGCAAAAACGACCCAATTCATCAGACCTACAGATTCAAAATGAAAACGGAAAAACGACTCCGGGAAAAATTGGTGAGAGTATGTGTGATAGTGTGGTGGGACCCGTGATCTATATAGAGGGGTAATAGACGAGAGAGACAGGGCGGTCCGAAGGTGGAGAGGGCACTAAAATTTAACAGAGGGAAGATTTAAAAAGGGGGTTTCAGTGAGAAAAGGGTGCGTATTTTCAAAGATATACCGGAAGGGTGCACATTTCTTGGTTACACACACACCCCCAAAGGCGATAAAATCTTATACTCCCGCCCATACCCCAACAACGCATACGTACACACACTAATGAGATAAAGGAAGAGTTTAGATAAGCTAACATTAGAAGGGTTTTTAGGATTCCCTGAAGCTAATTGGAGACGGCGTTCTGAAACATATTGTCTAGCCGTGCCAAGTCATAAACCAACAATCTCTGCCCCCATAAATTTATCGGACTGGCTAAATGATTCTCGGGCGGCCTGTTTTCATCCCGCCCCCATTCCAAACGAGACCGTTTGACCAACACAAGGAATTTTGGGGAAATCCCGCTGACAAGATAAAAGACTGATGAAAACTCATAGAAAATTCCATTTTCACTCTTCGGACCTCCGGTTGATTATACATACCTGCGTACATCTACACCCATATACCGCTATATGTCACATATATATATCGAAATATGCACGCACACACATAAATACATCTGCATATATATCTCTACCTACGTATCCATACGTTCATACATGTAGGTGTACACACACACACACATATATTCATATACTTACACACATACACCTATATATACATATATCTTTTAAATACACGTCTACACACGCATACACCCACATGAACGCACATATCCATTTCTATATTTAAACCAAATCAAAGGATGAAATGGACAATATGTGTCCTCCGACAGGAATCGAACCTATATCCTACACGGAACCGTCATATAGCTTGATGTGCAATACCATTTAGCTAAAGAGAAAGAGTCTGGTTAGCAAGATTAAATTACTGTTTTTGAACTACAAATTTAACTTTGCTAACCAGACGTTTCCTCTGTAACTAAATGGTAGAGCACGTCAGTTCCGTATCAGGTTCCATTCCTGTCGGAGGGCACATATTTTCTATGAAATTTCCTTGACATCCAGTAAATGTGATTAATACTGTTTACTAAAAAAACAGATTATTTACTTAAATATTTGTTTCTATAAACAGAATATATATATATATATATATATATATATATATATATATATATATATATATATATATATATATATATATATATATATATATATATATATTCTGTTTATAGAAACATATATATATATATATATATATATATATATCAAGTATGTGGTGCAGTTCAATTTATCATAACTTCACTATAACTTCACTTATAACTTCACTATCTGCTTTTTGTATGAATGATTCATGTAATATATATATATATATATATATATATATATATATATATATTTGTGTATTTGAACAGCAAATTCTCTTTTAGGCATGTCTGATTGAATAAATTAGAAACATATTTGCTTATTTTTATCATAATCCTTTTATATTCACGAATATTTTCCGTATATTACAATTGAATAATAATTTATTGCCTTATTCAATTGTAATATAATTTTGGATTATGATAAAATAAGCAGACATAATGTTTGTAATTTATTAAATCAGACATATATATATATATATATATATATATATATATATATATATATATATATATATATATATATATATATATATATTTATATATATATATATATATATATATACATATATATACACAAATTAAGTACAAGTGTGTGTGTGTAAAAATTAAGTTATAACTAAAGTAAAAGCACAATGTGAATATAGACTAAAGAAAAAAGTATCTTGTAAATTACATCTGCCATAATAAAGTTTATCAGGGGACGAAACACGTCGACTAAAATAAGTTTTCCTCTCATCTTTATTAATATATATATATATATATATATATATATATATATATATATATATATATATATATATATATACTGTCAGACAGATGCTCGTTTCAAAGTATCCTCGTCATTATCTAATCTCTGGCGCAAACAGCTTCTCGAGCACTTTTGCGTTTCTTTAACACTCACAGAGCCAACCTGTGGTTTATACTGCAACACAGTTGACCCGGCGTTAGCTACAGCTTCTGGGGGGGAAAATGCATAATCTGCGTGATCAGTAGTTGACCAAGGCCAATGCGCTCAAACTTTCGGTCATGATGACATGTGACTTCGTCCTAGCACAAACTTCGACCTTTGCCTACCCAATTACACTTTACAATTTTCAAGTCAACCTATGGTGTGGTTTCCAGCCACTTCCTACTTAATATACTGCTTATAGACATACATGTGCGTATGTGTATTTGACTATGTGTGTGTTCATATAAACCAATAGTAAGAGAAAATCTAATACTGAAGAGAAATATGAAGTTTGATAAATCTGATTACATATAAAGCAAATTAATAAAGAGTTTTATTTCAAAGTCATTCAAAGCACGGTTGTTGGACTGTCTTTTATGCGAATGTAGAAATATATTCTTAAACTATTATTTAAGACTTTACTTGATTCCTAAGTCTTGTAAATCGTTTTTTTTTTTATTTGAAATGTATTTATTTATTACAGCCTCTGCAGCGTTATCAGGCAAAATAGCTGAGTGATGGTAATGATATCACCGTTGGCAGTGAAGGCGACCTGGTTGATAATTTGTACATTTTGCTGATTCAACTCATTCCCACTGCTACTCTGTCTAACTGCGCACCCATTAGACTGTGTGATGGTGAGTATATATATATATATATATATATATATATATATATATATATATATATATATATATATATATATATATATATAATATATAATGTACGCACACTTCATTCGACACTTTGGCACCAAAATTTCAAGTGCCCACTTTCAGTAAACCCACCTCCGAAATCAGTATCAGTCCCCCACACGCATACACACTTAGTTCTTTCGTGTAATTAGATACAAGAAAAGAAATTCAAGCCGAGTCGATGCTTCAATGGCGTTTTGTCTTTGTCTATTTCTTCATTTTTCTCTATCTCGCTTTCTCTCTCTCTTTCTCAGTAATACGTGCGTGCGTGCGTGCGTGCGTGCGTGCGTGCGTGCGTGCGTGCGTGCGTGTGTGTGTGTGTGTGTGTGTGTTCTTTGTCATCGGTCTACTTCATTTTCTTATAAGTCATTGTGCCTCTCTCTTTTGGTCTGCGTCTTTGTAGCCACTCCTTTTCTATTCTAACCCAATCTTTCTTTTCTCTGCCTTGCTCTTTTGCTTTATGCATCTTTCTGTTTATATCTATCTGTTTCTCTGCTCTCCATTTTTCTCCTCCCCGCTCTCTTAAATAATTTTCCCTATTCCTCTCTTCTTTTTTTTGTCTGTCGCTCTATCCTTTCTGTTCCGTTCCTCTACATCTTCTCTGTTTATTTCTTTCTTTCCTGTTTTCAAATCTTTTTCTTTCATTTTTATTTCTCTCTCTCATTTTTTATCCCTGAGGAATCAGTTGGTTGCTGTCAAATGTTTCACCCAGTCTTAATTATTCATTTTTATTTAATCTGATTGCAGAGTCCATACTCGTCAAATCTTACATTTCGTAAAGGGAATTTAACTATTTCCAGATGTTCTTGGTCTCTTGGTCACCAGAAAAAAATGACTGCCAAGGGGGAAATGTAAATTCGGGTTGTTTTAGTGAGGAACAGCGGAGTATGAGGAATTTTGGTGAGATCTTGAAAGTAGAATTCCTGCAAATTTATTTTGGTCGTTACATAAAAATATGTTAGATTTTGAGTAGTTATGAATTATCGTTCGTGCTGCTTTGTTTTACAATCTTCTTCGACAAAAATATCAGCAGTTGTAAAATAACCCAAAGATACATGAATAAGATTTCAAGGTCGAATTTCATTGGCCCTTTTATACTATTAAATACTTATCATAACTAATAGTCCATTCATAATAAAAAAAATGTTTATATTTCTGTTACAATAGGTTAAAGTTTGAAAGATGACAGTTACGAGTTAAAAATGACATTTTGAATCTAGTATATGCTTCAATGAATTAAAAAATATACTTATAAATCCGAGAAACATTCGTTGCACTGGAATATATATATATATATATATACATATATATATATATATATATATATATATATATATATATATATATAAAGAGAGAGAGAGAGAGAGAGAGAGAGAGAGAGATAATATTAGTGGTTAAAAATATATATATTTCCAAGAGGATAAAATCCAGGTTGAGTTCAATGTACAAGACAGATCAAGAATATAATATAAACAGCTCAAACACTAATATTCCGTAGTTATAATTTATTACATTGGAGTCGTAATCACGATCCAATTCATCAGACCTACAAATTCAAAAATATATATGTTTCTTTTATACGTTATTTTTATAGATATAATTTATTTAATGTTCTGTTTTTTTTTAATTAAACAGTATTAATTACATTTACCGGTCTGAATGTTAGAGAAATTTCATAGAAAATTTGTTCTTCGCCAGGAACCTGTTACCCTTAATGGAAACCATCATTTGATCCAATGTGATGTTAAACACTCAGCCACAAAGAGGCGTCTGGTTAGCAACGTCCGAATTTCTGTTTATAATTTCTTTGTTGCTGAATGGTTAGCAGCACATCATATTTTTAACTTTAAAAACATATGCTACACGGATGACACAGAGGAAAAACTAAAACAAAAACAAAATCTTAGACAAGGCAGAAATGACTGACCATTAATTGTAAGAGAGAAAGCGTGGAGAAATTCAACTATCTGGTCAGTGTAAGAACGGAAGACGGAAAATGTGTCGCAGACATTTGAAGACGCATAGGCATATGAAACAAATTCAAAAACTGTTAGCAGTCAGAAAGAAAGTTGATATTTTGGGATATATAAGAAGAAAAGAAGGCTCAGAGAATTTAACATTCATATGGCAGATCGAAAACAATTGAAGCCGAAGAAAGCAGTGAGTAATCTACTCACTAAAAAGTTTGAACTAATGCAGGGAGACAAGGACCAAAAACAGAAATCGGGATACAAACGGAGAATGATTGTTGTGAAAAACAAAAGAAAGGAAGCTGTGGAGAACTACAATCACCCATCTCCTGAAGATACACGACAGATAGAAAGAGAGGAAGGGATGGGGAGATTATAAAGAAATATGATATCAAGTGATCAACAATAGCAACAGGTCTTCACAGGAAAAGAATTAGTCTATTGCAAACAACCAATATTTCTCAAGCTTTTAGCCATCTGGTTATTATTTTCTTTGTCTGTTGATGGGTGATCATACGAACCCGTACTTGAAATGATTCTGTTTCGCTTAGAAAATTTAGCACTTCCCAAGAATACTATTTTAAAAGCTGCCTCATTCGGTATAACTCACTGACCCAGATGGAAAATATTTTCCAATTAAATCACACTCCTTACATTTCTATCCTCTTACTTCTTTCCATGAAAGCCGAATTAATGTTGTTAATTCCGCGCTGCATATTTATAATGCATAGATCTTTAAAGACGCGCTAAAATGAACTGGAATGCAGTCATTTTGCTGGCCTGATTAGCTTTTAAAGACCTTCTGGATGTGCGTTCATACATACGTGTGTGTGAGTGTTAGCGTATCTGTGTAAAAGAGATTTTCATACAATTTATCATAATTTTAAATTGATTTGAAAAACTAATTCCGCTCCTTTTTAGCGAAAACATCTCCTGTTCTTTTATTGCTGTCACCACATAAATTCGGTAGAACAAGCAAAAACATTTTCCCAGCATCATTAGCAATGATTTATTCCTTGCAACTTATTACTGATAGCTTTAAAATTGATATTTTGTGATTTATTGAAAGAGTTCGAAGTCTTCATATAAATTTTCATTGTTTGGTAATTAATGAATATTTAATATTAAAAATCGAGAGAAAAAGTCGATAACACGTAAATATATGCGCATGTTTGCGATTCAACAAGATATATACCAAGATGGGTTTTGATATATTTCAATGCCTATTTCTACAAAGTAAGCAGATAATTGTCATATTTGCCTCTGAAGAAATTTAAGTTAACAAAGGAAACACCAAAACGTTAGCCGTTACTTTATACCTTACGTATAACCAAAATGTCATGCTTCAATAGAACAGAATGGTTAGTATTCCTCATAAGAGATCAAATAACTTTTGGTGCTTAAAACTAATTAAATTTTTCTTAACGGTAAATGACCGAAACGTGAGACATTATACACAATATCCATAATTAAATTACATTATTTGGGTGGTTTGTTTCGCATTAATTTCATTTTTAATATATTAACTTTGATATAGTAAAAGGGTGTTGAAAAGAAAGTACAGGAATCCCTCGATTAGTGCAGCTAATAATGTGTATATCAGTAACTATAAAAAACATCAATTTTCAATTACTCTGGTTAAACTGAAGAATTTTTTACCGCACTAATCGAGTATTATGTATACACTAATCGAATTTTGGTATATAAAAACTTTCGCGCACAAATCGAAAACGCATTAATCTAATGCGCATTAATCGAGGGATGCCTGTATATCTTTTAAAATAATTAAATTAAATAGAACTTATGAGGACATAAAATCCAAATTATCTAAAATATAAAATATCAAAGAATGTAATTAGAAATTTTCTCTGCCAATCCTTTAATAATTCTGTTTTGAATAATTCAGAAATATATTTTGGTATATGTTAGAATTGTTTTATCCTTTCCAGATTTTGCTTTTCAAATTTAACCAAGGTGTTTCGTTAAATACAGGTTGCCCAATAAAAAAGCGGAAAATTTATTATCACTGTTTAATCTTTCAGCAATAACTGACCTTGAATAACATTGAATAAATTTCTTGGATATTCATGACCTTGAATAATCATTCGACTCTCGTGTAATTACTTAATTCTGATTGGTTCTTTTATGATTGATTAATTGCTGCTCGATATTGTGACTCGTCATGTAAAGGATATTTGCAGACAACTTTCGTCTTTCGTTCTGTCCTTCTCGTATGGCTAAACAACTCATTGATTTTGAGCGTCAAATTATCGTACTTTTGAAAGAAGAACGTCCGACGTGAGGATTGACGAAATGTACAGAAATTCTTTCTGAATTTTTCAGTCACGTCGTCACCAGTTTTCAACGGTTGTCTCACGTCTTTCTGAATTTACCGCTTTTTTTACATGGCACCTTGTATATGTTGTGTTCTTTTAAATACTAGATATATTTAGCGAAGTAATAGAGAAGTTATGTACATACGATGTTTTACAAAGTACATTAATATTTCAGATTTATTTCCACTAGATTTGCTGTTACATTAGGATTATTTAAGAATAGAAATTTTGCAAAAAAACCCAAAAAACTTTTGGTTTCGCTTTCCGTTTCTGTCACATATTCTATCAACATAGATCTCCGATTTACCCTTAACTATCAGTCTGCATTTTGCAATTTCTGATTTGAAATCGTTTTAACTCTGTTAACATGGTTGACATTCTGATGTAAAGTCGCCATGACAATTCCTGGCATATATGAATAACAATTATCATTGCTTTGTGGGTTGTCTTGGAAATTGGCAGGCGTCAACAAAGGACAACTGTTTTGCGCTAACAGCTGTTATCCACCAGTTTTCATTTATTTTTAGTATTTTTATTTGTCTTCTTTCTCATGCCGCTCATTTTAAAACCAAAATGTGCGGGGTCGGCGCTAGGGTCTCGCCCCGCCCCCGAAACGGGGATACGGAGCCCCACTCTCTACTACTTGTCGATTTCAAGTTTCACAACCTGGAGGCCACAAACCTTCAAAGGAAAATTGGGGGAGGACAGGCTGCGCTTTTTTTTTAAATTACCAAAAATCAGGGAATTACCCAATTTAAATGAGAATTTCAGTATATATTCATTATTTCCTTTTATAATGAATAGGATTTTTATTTTTTTAAATTTGAGAAATTGTATCCTTTTTGTAATTATCACCAATATTTTCATGGATAAATTTGACTCGAAAAAAATGTTTTAAGTCGCAAATTTTTATATTTCCAAAAAGATTAAAAGCTGACCCATCTCCGCTGAAAAAAAAGAGTTTTACAAAGATTCCAACACAACAAATGAAAAAACATCCACGACAAACTGAATTTTCCTTTAAAAATCACCCCCCCCCCAAAATACGGGGCTAATGCATGACAGGACTTGATGTATTTACTGTTTTGCAGCCCGTTTGACGGAAAGATTAGGGTCAGTTATTTTTGTTTTATATCATTCAGTCTTTCGGCGGCCACCCTGTGTATGTGTGTGTATATATATATATATATATATATATATATCTTTCTCTCTCTCTCTCTCTCTCTCTCTCTCTCTCTCTGTGTATATATATATATATATATATATATATATATATATATATATATATATATATATATGTATATATATATATATGTATATATATATATATATATATATATATATATATATATATATATATAGAGAGAGAGAGAGAGAGAGAGAGAGAGAGAGAAAGAGTACATAGTATCAGCAATTTAATTATACAACTTTTGTTCACTTCAACTGATAAGTCCTTTCGGTTTCATTTTTATTGCATTCTTTCAATTTATGAATAACTTGTTCTGCCTAATGAAAGCTGCTGATAAACTGTCTAAAGTTCATGTTTTTGGTCTGTTTTTTTTTCTCTTTCTTTTTTTCACATAGTTTCATTTTGTTGGCTATGTCCTAATATTTTGAGGGGAACGCTACAATTCAAATTCAAATCAAATATACGCGTATAGGATAAGTGATATCATGTGTAAAACAGTTTCACAGAGCTTGAAAAGAATGTATTAAATATTTTATACGTATTATTATTATTATTTATACGCATATTAAATATTTTATACAAACTTTAAAATATCGTCTCATGTGCTGAAAGATTAATTATTACTTAATGCGACTTGTTTCTGTTGTATAGTGTTGAGTATTTTGAGTCTTTCCTTATAGTGAGTGCTGTATAATATTTTAGTATTATTGACTATTTCTTTCATGCTAATAGTTGTATTTTTATTGTTTGTGATATGATAATTGATATGTGCACGAATTGCGTAAAGTTTTGATAACTGATTGATTCGTTTTCTAAGGCTTATGAACCCTCTGCAGATTATAATGGTTTAGTGATACAAGCCTTACTAATTAACCCATAAGAAGTGGATTCATATATTCCCCAATGGTATTTACGCGCAAGGGAATATAACATTGCACCACTTGCATTTCCAAGCTTAAAGCACTTGGTCTTCACAAATGGTCACCCATCTAGGTACTGACCAGGATCGATATTGCTTAACTTCGCTGATCGTATGGAAATCGGTGTTTCAACGTGATGTGGTCGTAAGCCAAAATTCTGATAAGTAACAAGTTAATCTACTAGAGAGTGTGATGCAAATGTAACCAATATTAAAAAAATAATATGTGTGTGTGTGTGTGCGTGTGTGCGTGTGTGTGTACAAATTCAGATATAAATGAATATATCTGCAAAGAAAATATTAATAAAAAGAAAGCGTTTTCCTTTTGTTATTTCATTTTATTAACACACACACACATATGTATATGTGTGTGTACGTGTGTGTAAACTGATGTAGTGAAATTTGCTGTCAAGGCGGATGTATGCAAAATTTTCAGTTTCTTGCAGTAACGCATCTGTACAGAACTTTATATTTGCAATGATGTTTGTTATTGTTGTTCACCCATTAGAAGGCCCAAGAGCCCCTATGAATAGAGAATTACTGAATGGGGTCGGTGGAAATAGAAAACGTTTGACTCTTCAGTTGAGGAGGTTAAGATTATAGTGACCGAGGAAGCATCCGCTGGCGAATATGTTTCGCAGTGTAACGCTCCTTGGAAAGAAGTAGCCCAAATGTGTTACTTCCTTCTTACCAATTGAACACGAAGAAGGGATGATTCACCATTGTGTACGTGGCATGGTGGGTCTTAGCCGTAAGTGTCTTAACTGGTGCAACTAAGGATCGATAGGCTTGCGTCGTTTTGTCTGTGAGAACGTTGCTGTAACGTGGTACATAATTCATCCCCTACAAACCACGTAGACTCGTTTGAAATTAGTCAAGTCTGGAAAGATAGGATTGAGCAGCTTGAGCCCCTACATGAGAGCAATACTCCATTTTTGGTCTGATCTGACACAAAGACAGAGCATGACAGAATTTATTCATTTATTTTATTTTACGGGCGAGACATATTTCGGATTTTAAGAGGTTGCTTACAGTACCTGGTTTTTCAAAGTGGCCCCCCTATCTAAGTACTAAACGGACTCGACTAGTATAACAGGAGTCAGATATTTTCTTAGTCAAAAAAGAAACCGACCATTTTTCCACCATCTTTAGCGAAAGATCGAATATATGAGTTCAAGTTCAGCTTCAAGTCTGAGGAGAACTTGAGTCTCAATTGACGTTCAAAACAAGGCGCTTCATAATGACAGACCATTCATTGCCTGGTCAGTGATGATGAAATGTTACTGACTTGGTTTTGAAGGTACTGAATGTTACAATCCACTGAGCTAGGTCAGTAAAAGGATCAGCTACCAGGTTCTGGTCATCTATATTTTTGAAGGTGATCCCATAAAGTGTGGCATCATCTTTATAGATATTTACTAATGATTTGAGTTTGTTTTTAGGCAGATCGTTAATGTATGCATGCAATAATAAATATTCTAGATTATTGCTTGCTTAGATTTATAACTTCGATTACAGAAACTCGCAGAACGTGTCTAAAACCAAAAGTACGGGAGGCTCTGATCAGAGACATGCTGTTTCCGGATGTTGCTGCAGTCGCAACCCGCACACAAGATGAACGGCAGCTCTGATGAATCGCTTCTCTGGGGCCTGCAGAGACTTCGGGTTATCAGCTTGAAAAAGACGAATATCCTAGGACAGGAAGTAGATGTGCCCCCAAACGTCACCATTGACGACTACGAACTGTAAGTTGTGAACCAGTTCATGTACCTCGGGTCTACGATCAGTAGTGACCTCACCCTGGACACAGAAATAGACAAGAGTATTGGAAAACAGCAACCACATTCGCTCGCCTCAACACGCGAGTGTGGGAGAACTCCAAGCTCCCTGTCAAGACAAAGATGGCAGTGCATGCGTCATAATCACACTTCTCTACGGGAACGAGACATGGACGACATATGTCAAACAGGAGAAGAAACTGAACACTTTTCACTTGAGGTGTATCCGCCGCATTCCGGGCATATCGTAGAAGGAAAAAGCGCCTAACACTAAAGTTCTGTCTCGACGGACTAACAACCATGTTCACTCTGCACAGACAACGCAGGCTCCGATGGCTGGGTCATATTCGTCGTATAGAGGATGACCGAATTCCCAAATACATCCTTACGGGGAACTTACAAATAAAAAAAGACTCCGGTCGCCTTCAGTTGCGCTACAGAGAGGTGAATGAAGGCCCTTGAGATCAACAGTAACTCAATGATCATTGTTGATCTCAAGGACCTTGCTGCTGACCATTCCGGCTGGAGAAGCACCCTGACTAAAAAACTAATGTCGGGAGGGGAGAAACTGAATAAAGCAGCAGAAGACAAGCGGAACCGCAGAAAAGAACATATACAACACACGGACAATTCACAGGTGTGACATGTGTGGCAGAGATTACCACTCGCGCTGCGGCATGTTAGTGGCTTTACTGCCTTGCATGGAGTGATACTGAATAAAAAGACCCCCCCCCAAACCGTGGGTTTTATGCTAATACATGAAGTAATCAATATCGCATGAATTCACTCCAACTGACTTCATTCTAACCACTGCAGAAATAGTAGAATTGCAAGACAAAGACATACAATAAAATTGGGAAAATGGAATTGATATGCGGAAGTCGTTCCATCATTAGATGCCTGTTAGTATCTTTGATTGCCAATATCTATAATTCTATAATTCACATAACTTTAATATCTGTCTATATTTCTGAGATGAGGTATTGTAGTTATTTACACTATTTACGTTATCTGTCTATATCTCTGAGATGAGGTATTTTGATTACTTACATTATTTACATTATTCGGACTGTTATCCTCATCTTCATTGTCATATTCACGTTTCGGCCGTTGGAAGCTCCGGCCTTCTTCAGGTGATTGGAATTTCGAACCGAATATTTTATTTCGTTCACCGGGGTAGATTGTTCTAGTTCCACGTGTCATGTTTCTTGGGGGTGCCTCAGTTATTTCCCCTTTAACTCAAGTCTCCAAGTTTTGGCTCGCCACTGCTGTGGTATTGAACTCACAACTCTTTGGGTCTAGCCACTGGATCTAATCAACGCCTTTATCCATTAGGCCATGTGTCCTTGAGGATATCTGTGAATTTCTGGGACCATTTTTTTATCAGTGCTCCTTCAGGTGATTGGAATTTCGAACTGAACCCTTTATTTCGTCAACCGGGGTTATTTGAGGTTACACTGACTAGACCCAAAGAGTTGTGAGTTCAATGCCTGGCTACAGCTTGGGTGAACAAAAACTTGGAGAGTTGAATTAAAGGGAGATAATCACCTGAAGAAGGCCAGAGCGTAGAACGGCCGAAACATCGTGAATATGGCAACGAAGAAGAGGACAACAGTCCGAACAATGTGTAAATAAATTGATTAAAATGTCATGAATAGAATAAATAAATAAAATAAAAATAAATAATAGTTTAAATAATCACATAACTTTTATGAATATTTTTATCATTGTTGTGGGGTAGACCCCTTTTACACAAGATGGACTCGTCCAAAGTATACTTATACTGACAGAGAGAATACCTGCAGGTGGAGATACGTTGAGTCAGGGTGAGAGATACGGAGACAGTCAAAGGGTGTTCACAGAGAGTTATACGAGAGTCCAGAGAGATAATTACGGCTTCACTTACAGAGACTTGTACATATACTTTCTACTGACCCGCATTCCTGGACTACTAATCTTCACTTCAAGTCTGTATTCTTACGTTTAATACACTTATTTTTCTATCTCAATTACTGACGTTGTTTATTTATTTGTGCAGGATTCCATTCCCGGAATCCACAACAACTTGGCGACGAAGATTTCGGACCCACACGAAAAAAAATTCTCTCTTGTCAACACAACAACTTGACGACGAAGAGTACGGACGTACGAAAAAAAAATTTCGCTCGCCAACACAATACCTGGTGACGGAAATTTGAGAGGCACGTCGACCACAACAACTTGGCGACAAAACTCGAAGGAACTCACACTCAGAACTACAAGTTAACGACGAACATAAAAGAACGTACATAAGAGATAGAAAGAAAAATTTCGTCACTCCCTAAAAAATGGTAGATTTTCAAAAAGCAATGCTTGAGTTTATAAGAAGTGAGGAAAGACAAATGCAACTCCAGGAATTAATATTAAAAGTAACGGTTAACGCACAACAAAAGAATATCGAAAAAGAGGCGACTTTTTCTCAAGAAGCAGTTTGGAACACAACAGAAACATTTAAATACTCTCTAGAAGATGATAAACATTTCGGGGACTATTACAGACGTCATGAAGACATTTTCAACATTGATTGCCAAAATTGGACGGAAGCTCAGAAGCTACGTTTATTATTCAGGAAATTGGGAACAGAGGAGTACACAAAATTTGTGGACTATATTCTACCGAAAAAGACAAACGATTTGACGTTTGACGAGGCAGTTACATGCCTTACAGAGCTCTTCAGTCCAAAGACTTCACTTTTTCACAAAAGGTGGAAATGTCTCAACCTCGTAAAAAGCGAAAATGAGGACTACTCCACGTTCGCCGCAATTGTGAACAAACATTGCGATAATTTTTAATTGGCATAATTGACTCCGGTGTCTTAAGTGTCTTATTTTCGTACGTAGTTTGGAACACATTTTCATACAGGGATTAGTCTCAGCCAAGGACAGTAAAATGCGAAAAAGAATGCTCACGAAGCTTCAAAATGAGCCTGGATTAACGCTACAAAAATTGTCAGAAGACTGCCAAAAACGCTTGAGCATAAAAAAGACTCTAAGGATATCGAGGAATCGGGAGTAGCACACATACGTAAGTTGAACAAAAAGTTACGTTTTTCACTACCCCCCCCCCCCGAAAGAAAAACAAAAATTTTATGATAAAGAAAAAATTACAAGGTATAAGGCGATTAATGACAGAGATCAAAGCAAATATAAGACCCCTTCCCCCCATCTGCATGTTACAGATGTCTTTATTCCACTGGAATAAAGACTGTCAATTTAAATACAAGTACTGCTTAGCTTGTGGAAAAATGGGACATAAGGCATATCAATGCAGAAACAAAAAACACACTAGTAGGGTAAGAACTACTAGAATGGACTACGAAGACAAACTAAACACAAGAAAATACGTGGAACTCGAGATCTTAAATAAGAAGGTAAAATTACAGTTAGACTCAGGATCGGATCTAACTATAATTAATTTACAAACATGGAGGAAGCTAAATAGACCGACCATGATGCATAGACAGAAAATAGCCAAGTCTGTTACAGGGAAGCGTATCAATTTTGAAGGAGAAGTAATTCTAAACGTAAAATTCCATGGAAAAACGAAAAAATTGAAGATATTTGTAATGAAAGACAGAAAATTTGGTGGGCACAGACTGAGTGCAAAGATTTGACGAATGGGATTTACCCATTAGCTCATTCTGTAAGAAAATAGAGTGCGAGCCGTCAGAAGCTACAAAATTAAAAGAACTACACAGTCAATTTCCCGAAGTATTCTCGAGCGGTTTGGGACGATGTAATAAGGTTGCAGCTAAAATTGAACTAAAGGAAAATGTTCAGCCAGTATTCAAGAAAAAGCGAAACGTGCCTTTCGCAACCGTAGAAAAAATTGACAAGGAGTTTGATAGATTGGTACAAACTGGAATCCTTTCACAAATCGAATTCAGTGAATGGGCGGCACCAGTGGTCTACGTAAAGAAAAAATCCGGAGAAACCCGTGTTTGCGCAGATTTCTCGACTGGGTTAAACAAGGCTATCAAGGATTATCACTACCCATTGCCAAGCCCGAAGGAAATATTTACCAAGCTTAACGGTGGTAAGGTATTTTCTAAGATTGATTTAAGTGGAGCTTATCTCCCGATTCCAGTAGAAGAAGAAAGTACAAAAATTTTATGTATCAATACTCACAAAGGACTTTACAAATTTAACAGATTGCTATTTAGGATAAAAGTAGCACCGTCAATCTTCCAACAGATTATGGATACCATGCTCATGGGACAGAACTTTGCTACTGCTTACTTAGACGACATTTTAATCAAAAGCGATAATGTAGAAGAACACGCAACGCACGTTAAAGAAGTTTTTAAAAGAATTTAGGATTTTGGTTTTAAAGTGAAGTAGAAAAAATGCGATTTTTTTCTAAAAGAAATCAAGTATCTAGGCCATATAATCAATGAAAGTGGCAGAAAACCAGATCCAGATAGGGCATCTGCAATAAAAAAAAATATGCCTGAGCCGAAAAATGTCGCAGAGTTGCAAAGCTTTCTTGGTCTAGCGAACTATTACGGTGAATTCATTGAAAACATGCACAAATTGAGGGCTCCCCTTAATGAATTATTGAAAAAAGATAACAAAAAGCTTTGAAGGAGATCATAAAGAAATTAACGTCTGATCCAGCACTGACGCATTTTGATCCCAAACTGGAAATTATCATTGCTAGTGACGCAAGCTCACACGGTGTGGAAGCTTGTATATTACAAAAGATGCAGGATGGCACAAGGAAACCTATAGCTCATGCATCTAGATCGTTGTTACCAGCAGAGAGGAATTATTTTCAAATTGAGAAAGAAGCGTTAGGCATAATATTCGCCATAACTCGCTTCCACAGATACATATATGGAAGAGAGTTTACTCTTCAAACTGACCATAAACCTCTTCTCACTATATTCGGATCGAAAAAAGGACTACCAATTTACACAGCCAACAGACTTCTGAGATGGGGAACTATATTATTGAATCATAATTTCAAACTAGAGATCCTACCGTCGAAGAAAATTGGTCATGCGGATGGATTATCTAGATTGGTACCTGCGAAATGCGAACCTCTGGAAGACTCTGTAATAGCGGCTTTGCGAGCCGAAGACGAAATTAGTAAAGTGCTAAACAATACAGTAAGGGAATTACCAGTGACCTTGTTAGAAATCAGAAGAAAAGCTGAAATGGATGAATTCATACAAAGTACAAAGAGAAAAATAGAAGAAAAAGAAAGAAAGCTAGCGGAATGATCTTCAATTTGTGATAACGTATTACTTTATAATGAAAGAGTGGTGATACCCAAATCTTTACAAAGACGAATTCTGAAGGACTTTCATCTAGGACACTCAGGGGAAAATCGTATGAAAGCGTTAATGAGAAGTTTTGTGTACTGGCCTAATATGGATAACGACATTACTCAAATGGTAGAAAAATGTAGAGCCTGTGCTGCAGCAGCAAAGGCACCACCTATTATACAAAAACATGGCCTAAGGTGGACAGACCTTGGTCTAGAATCCATGGGGACTATGCAGGACCCATAGATGGGTATTACTACTTAAAACAGTAGATAGCTTTAGCAAGTGGCCAGAAGTTTTCAGATACAAAAACCCTACGACGGAAAACACTATTAATTGTCTACACGAGTTATTCGCAAGATTTGGCATTATAGATTGCCTTGTAACGGATAATGGTACCCAATTCACCTCGAGCGATTTTCAAGAATTCTGTGCGACCTATCAAGTCAAACATATTAAAATAGCACCATACCATTCACGATCTAACGGGCAATCCGAAAGGTTTGTGGACACGCTTAAGAGAGCCTTGAAAAAATCAGAGGACGTACCAACAGAAAGAGTCATACAACAGTTCCTACAAGTCTACAGAATCACCTCGAACGGAAAGACACCATCTGGCCTTTCGCTAGCTGAAGTGATGTTTGCCCGCAAAATACGGTCTATTTTTGATAAACTATTACCCAGAAAAAATAAAAACCGGCATACACCGATAGTGCCTAAGAGATCCTTCAAACCAGGCGAACGGGTCTATTTCAGAATGTTCAAGAATAATATGGCATACTGGGAACCAGGTACGATAATAAACAGACTGGGGAATGTTCTATACACAATCCAAGGTGAAAAATTCACTCACAGGAGACACATAAATCAGATACAGAAAAGACGGGTAGAGGAACCAAACTCGTCACCTTCCGGAAATGAAGACGCGATGGAAGCGATTTTCGAAGCCTTCGAAATCCAAAAACCACAAGTAGCCACGGAGATCAGAAGAACAAGCCGAAAAAGAAAATTCACGGAACCACTAATAATAGACCATAAGCGAAAAAAATATTAACCCCCCCCCCACCAAAAAAAGAAGCTAGGGAGGGGGTGTTGTGGAGCAGACCCTTTTTACACAAGATGGACTCGTCCAAAGTATACTTATACTGACAGAGAGAATACCTGCAGGTGGAGATACTTTGAGTCAGGGTGAGAGATACGGAGACAGTACACAGGGTGTTCACAGAGAGTTATACGAGAGTCCAGAGAAAGAGAGATAATTACGGCTTCACTTACAGAGACTTGTACATATACTTTCTACTAACCCGCATTCCTGGACTACTAATCTTCACTTCAAGTCTGTATTCTTACGTTTAATACACTTATTTTTCTATCTCAATTACTGACGTTGTTTATTTATTTGTGCAGGATTCTATTCCCGGAATCCACAACAATCATCATTTTCTTTATTAAACACTGTGATAGACGAAATAATTTTCTTGCTTTTGGACGAGAACTGATCAAAACTATTGGATAAATATTAATCGATTTGTGAGTCGTACCAAGAACCTTTGCACTAACCAATTAAAAACTGATTACTATATCCAAAAATATGATTGGCTATTAAACCTGGAATTTCTCGTGACACAGACACAAGTTATCATTACTTGGATAAATTTTGTTTTTTTGTTTTACCTGATCAGGCAGAATCCATTTTCCTTTCAAAGTCTTCAATTCTTTTCGGTCAAGAGGACAGTAAATTAAAGTAAGGTTCATGACGCTTTTAGAAGTATTTATGAATGGAAAGTATTTAGTGATGGAAAGAAAAAGAATCTAAATGAAATCGGCTACATTTTTAAAAAAAATTAAAATTAAAAATTCCCAGCATCCGTCGTTCGTGCGCATCTGTAATCGCACATTTCATAACAAATTTAGTCCGATGAATTCCTAAAGGACGAAATGCGTCACAAGAAAACTTCTTCCACTCATCATACATAATCCCCCAAGTATTTATACTAAATGGCACAAAAGAATGGTAACCAAAAATGAACGTTATTTTATTGTTTTCTAAATGTCCTATCTGTTTTAGTCATTTCACATCCACAAAAGAGAAGGAAAATCATTCTTGTAAAATTATTGATAGCCAGGGAACGTTACGAAAGTGCCAATATTTTTTCAGAGACAGATTGAAAGCATGTTCATCGGGCATCGTGCCACGTCAAGTCAACATCCAAAACGACAGATGTCAGCTGAAAGCAACAAACCAAAAAAAAAAAAACTTCTAAAAATTATCATTCGCCATCATTAATTTTAATTTTTACTCCGGCATTGCAGCATCTGTCAGCTGAAAACGACACTTGTGCGTTAGTTTGGGGAATTCAGTTATTTCCTGTTGCTTTAAGCAGCAACCCTATTAATCCGGTGACCCCAACAAAGCCATCAGTTGCATTCTGCTTCTGAATTAGTTTACATGGAAAGGTTTGCGCAGACAGACCCATGGTGAAACCTTTGCTGAATTTGCAATTCTAAACACAGAAATCTTATATCTTTGTCATGGTTGGCTGAGAAAGCATACCCATTTTCTGTCATAATTCAGTAGATCACAAAACTGTAGTTGACAACACCAGATTTCTTCCTTCTTGGTGCAACCCGGTAGCCAATCAACATTCAGATTCAACTGGTTGAATGTGTTGTGTCGATCAAATTTCTGCAACGTTTCTCATTTTATTAGTCAGCATTTTATACTGCATGGCTGTTTCTTAGCTGTTTAGTCATCTTTCTGTATCTGTATAAGTTGTCTTCATTTTTTTTTATACGCAACCTAGTGCCTATATCTTGAAATGAGATATCATTGCAATATAATATCTGGTTTAAATAAATCTTAAGAGTAGGATATTTTTTCTACTTGATTACTTCTTTGATTAACATTTTTGGCCATTCAGTTTAAGCGTATTGAAAGAATTACTCCCACCTACAATGATGTTTACACCAGAAAATCGTTAGCTTTTGAAAAACTGTAGTCTTCATAAAACTGATAACATCACGAGGTTTCGCGAGCTTTTTAATTCACGCTGCAAAGTTAACCGTGCGTTTTAAGTTGGACATTCTCTATATGAATAATATTTGAAAGTTAAATACAAATGCCATAGTTACAAGCAAATTCCAATTGTTCTTAATGAGAATCTGAAACAGTGTTTCTTAGTTTAATCGGAAATTAAGTTACGTTGTAATCATTTAACATGTCTACTTACGTTTTAGAAGTTTGAACCAACCAGTGAGGATCAATCTCACTACTCAGTAGCAATGGTCAACAATACCATCTGCTTATTACGCTGTAACAAGCGCGTCCAATGCTGGGACACTAATAACGAAAAAAACTCATAACATTAATAAATTCTGCAAACCATTGCAACAAGGCAATTGCCAAATAAATAAATAAAATAAATGAATAAATAAGTAAAATAAAATAAAATGAGATAAAATAAGCAAATAAAATAAAATAAATAAATTAATAAAATTAAAAATTTATGAAATAAGTAAAATTAATTAAAATAACATGAATAGAATAAATAAATAAAATAAAAATAAGTAAAATTAAAAATAAAATTAAAATAACAACTAAAATTACCACAAGGCTACATCGATAATGATGAAAATGGTCTTTGAAACGTGTTAACAATCACGCTATAATAAATGACCATAAGAATTATTTCATTTTGTTAGGCGAGGTGTTTTAATCATTTTATATGGTTGGTTAGGACAAATGCCCTTGTATTTGCTTTTTACAACATTTCAACTGTGTACGCTTTGACTTACTTCAGGTGACTTGTTTCGAATAGCTTACACGTTACAAAACACAGTATTAATAGTGTGCTAGCTAGATTATCTCATTAAATATTGCCACCGTGAAGAGACGCCCTGCAAACAATTTAATACTCTTAAAGTTACCTCACATTCAACATTCAGTAAAAAGACTTCATTGAAAATAAAAAGTCGTGTTTGTTTTTATACAAAAATAATGATAACAAAGGTGATACTTTAAAGCAATTTCAATTGTTTTATACACGTTTATTGTCTTCTTGTTGAATTTTTATTATTCTTTTTTAACCCTTAAATGACGTACACGCCAAACGGTTAAAAAGCGAGAAAATTTATTTTAAAATGTTAGATTTTATGCTTATTTTCGCTTTAATTATATACAGAAACTATAAAAATTATATTTTCTATAAATACAGGGTGCAATGGATAAATTGCCGCCATTTTAGATATTTCATTTCGCACAAGCGCGTTGTTTTTGATTTTGTTGACTGCACAGTATAGTTGGGTAAGTTAGGCACCGTCTCTGAGAAAAAAAGATACCATGACGCAATTCACTCCACCGGAAATTTGGAAACAGCATGCAATACTGCTTGGCATTCGCAGCGGAAGTTCCAAGACTAACATTTCAAGGTATTTGGGCGTCAATCTGAGGAGTGTGTAGAGGAATCGGAAAGAGTTGATTGAGTTTAATGGTGATCACTAGTGATGCCGATGTTTTGCCTCCATTCATCTTCCCGCAGGACCTCAGACTTAACACGAAGGCTTATATCAAGTGCATTGAGGAGGTAGTGAATCCCTGGGTCAAGAGAATGGCTGCTGGAAGACGCTATATCTGGCAACAGGACTCTGCACCATGCCACACAAACAGGAGAACTCAGTCATAGATTTCAGACAATTTCTTCGACCACATTATCCCTTACATCTGGCCACTTAATTCCCCAGACTGCAACGTCCTTGACTATTATGTGTAGGGAGCAGTTGAACGAGAGACCAACAAATACCAAAGATGAACTGAAGGCAAGGTTTATGGCAGCATTCACCAACTTAAACAAGGATGCCCAGAAGAGATGCAGGTGATTCCGAAGTTGTCTGGAGGCCGTGGTTGAAGCCATCGGCGATTTTATGGAATAAATTTATTCTTTAGTATTTCAAGATATTTTTAATCAATTTTGGTAAATATATCTGTCATTTTCGCGTAATTTAAACGACAATTTATCCATCGCACCCTGTGCTTTCATGCTAATTGTTCGTATGAGCCCTTTGCTATAATGCCTAGACTGTTGAAGAGGTCTCACTAATTTACAGTTGAGTTGGCTAGATGTAATCGCAAATTCAATTCTGTTTCTTTTCTCGCACTTCTCGCTTGTGAAACTTCCTTCCGTCTCCTTGCTTTCCAGCCAGCACATTGTATCCGAGTTCATAGTTGATATTATTGATGTTGGCCTTTTCTTTTTTATTATTAATACTTGCATTGTTTTTACCCTTTTTCATATGTGGATGAGACTAATGCAGTCATATTTTCTACGAGTATGCCGAGGACTGAGTTTGGTAGATATATAGAACATTTGGACAGTTTTTACACATAGATTTGTGCAGCCGCGAAAAATCTTTTACAATAATAAGAAATTCTCGATAAATCTTGTGAAGCCGAGAGACGACGTCACATGTTTATATCGACTTGCAGTACACACAGGCACCTAGATCCCTATGTCAGTTTTACAGCGTGCCAATGATTAGTTATGAACATCGATACGTTATAGGACAGAAAGAACCAGGAACCTATGGTAGTGCATAAAGGGATCTGTTGCTTTTGTAAGAAGTGAGTTTTTTGAAAACCGTGGGTTGCTATTAAATATATATGGTTTCCATCTTTATTCTCTTTGGTCTTATTTTTAATATATTATTATGTGCAACCCACTAAATACCCATTTTATGAACATTTAAAAAAAATAATGTAGGTTTTGCTCTTGCGGGGCGCATAAAATCATCAGCCGTTTGCTCACCCCAGACACAGAGAGACTGGATACTGCAACTTTTGGCTTTGTACCAGCTTAAAAAAGATATAAACTCTATTCCAATTACAACGAAAATACTTTTCGACGACAACTTTACATTTTCTTCATATATTGTATAAGACACCCTTTGCGATATATTTTTGAGATCCACTAACACTTTATTAATAAACGCCGATCGGGCCCACAACATTCATCAATCGCGATAGACGATGTTCCCTCAGGGAGGCATCGTGCTTTGAGCGCCTATTGGGACTTAAAATCAGCCCAGACATCAAAAATAGAACTCGTACATACGATGCATCACTAAAGATGCCAGAAAAATGGTCGGTTTCCTGTACCGCTCTTTCAAGTACCTGACTCCTCCAGTTGTCCCCTGACTTTACAAGAGCCAGGTCAGGGCGAAAATGGAGTACTGATGCCGTATATGGGCAGGAGCTGATCAGTCTCCACTTTTCAGTCTCAATAGAGTCCAATAGCGTCTCCGCGTCCTTGTAGGTCACGAATTATTTTCCACTCTACAACCCCTTTCCCACAGACGAAACGTTTCAAGACTCTCGCTGCACTACCGCTCTTTCCATGGAGAGTGTTCAGAATAATTACCCTCCTTAGTTCCACCAGTCCTAACCTTCATGGCTAAGACCCGCCATGCCACTCACATTCCCTTCGTATACCCTTGGTGAAATGTAAGTTCCACTCAAGCAGCTTCTCAGGAACCACTGCCCTGTGGAACCGACTCACAAGAGGATGTTTCCTCGATCACTATAATCGGGTCTTCTACAGGATGAAAATCATTGTAAACAGAAAACTTAAGTTATTTAGTGACACTACAAGTTTTATTTCTTATTCCATTTTATTGGACTTATTCAAGTTATTTCAAGCTACGGTTTCAAAAGTTCATGCGAAATTTCAGTTGATAATTTATGATTAAAAAAGGAAGTCGTTTTATGGAGTTGCCAAGATTTTCTTAACAGTTCAGTTGATAATTCATAACTGGAAACAAAAAAAAATAACCTTGAAAGTAATTTTCTCAACTTACAAATCTAGATAGGATTTACTTCACTTGACCGAATTTATTTCAACTGATTTCCAAGATTTTGATGTTTGTCGCCCCACACACTTCCCGAAATATTTTCAAAAATAGGAGACTTGATATGAAACAGATTAACAAGGCCTGTGATTTTAAAGGTTCCTATTCCGACTTCACAATTTCAAAAGTATTTATCATTCCTTTTTTGCTTCCCTCTAACGTCCGGATCGCTGTCATATCCTTTCACTGGTTCCGTTTTAGCCCTCTAACTGGAGTGAAAGGGGGTAAAGAGATTTTATCTTATTTCTCATATGTTTCGAGATTGCTGGTATTTTTTGATTTAGTTCAGACGTTAAAACAGCGTTTTAGTGTTTGAAAGGTTAGTCATTTGGTGGAATTGTATTATTATCCACATTTTTCATACATAAATCAAAATATTAATCCTATATAAATGATTTTATTTGTAATTTATTCAAGTTGCCAATAAAAAATAAACTAAAAATTAAATTTTATATAAAATCTAAAAGTTTATAGACAATAATGGTAAAGTTAATATTGACCATTTCCTTATAAGGAAACATTCGACATTCACTGACCGAGCAGCCAGGACTACTGTCGAAAGAAATTTATAAAATATTTGTATAAAAACAAATTTTCAGAAAAATAGATTTCTCATGTCCTTTCTTTTCGGTATTGATCTGGGCTTCCTTTCTAACCTTGTTGGAAATAGTGTGAAACATCAACATCTTGATTACGTAAATATTTTCTCGCCGGGTGACATGTGTTATATATTTTTATGTTGTTGAAAGTCCTCACGTGATGTGGTTTTGTTACAATTCTTTGTTTGTGATTCTTTTGATGCTAACCTCCAGAAAAGTGACTATTTACGCTTTCTCAAGTAACGTTCTCAGCTGACATGATGCGGAAAGACTATATTGAATCTATTGCATGGTCAGCTACTAAGAATGTCGATTCACTGTGTCGTGCTAGACAATTTTTCTCTCCCGAATCTATCTTACATATTTATAAGTCTACCATTCGCTCATGCTTAGAATAATTCTAGCACATATGGTCCGGTGACCCTGCTATTTACCTTGGGCACCTTGATAAAATACAAAGAAGAATCAGCAATATTATTGGTCCTGATCTGGCGGCTCGACTTCACTGACTTTCCCACCTCCGTAAGGTTGCCTCTCTATGTCTTTTCTATAAATACTTTCATGGTAATTGAGTTCTTCGATATAGTACCTAGACTTTTTTTAATTTAAGCGCAGTACTAGACTGGTGTCGAAATCTCATCAATTTACAGTTGATCTGGTTAGATGTAGCCGTGAGTTCTAACAGTTTCCTTTCTCGAACTCCTCGCTTGTGGAACTCCCTTTCGGCTCCATGCTTTCCAGCCAACTGTAATCTGCAAAAATTTAAATGTCAATGTCAATCGCTATCTACTGTCCCCCTTTGCTCTTCCCGCTCATGGGTTATGTTTCCGTCCCTCACTCTCCCATGCCCTGTGTAACTTTTTGTGTCTTTACTGCCTTACATGGGGTGATACGGATTAAAAGAAAGAAAAAGAAAAAAGGTCTTCTCAAAGACCTACAGGGTTAATTTGCTGAAAGCCATTCTTAGCCCTTCCTCTAAGAAAGCGGTTGTATACAGCTGGCAGTCTGCATATTTCTGAACCTGTTTGATGTTATGCATGACTTGCATAGGAAAGTATCGATCTGATATCGATCTATTTAAGAACATGACTTGAATACTTACATTAATGTCTTGGTTTTGTAGCAGTTGACGATGTTGGGCAAAACTACACCCGGTACAGCCTATTTTATGTTCAATTTTCTTTATTTTCTACTTTAAAGTTGTTAAAACTTATTATATTTGATGTTTTTGCACTTATTAATTCAACATTCTGAATTTTAAGATGGATTCAAGATATTTGCTATCACTGCTTTCATTCCAATTCCAGATCAGAGTTTCTCTTTTGGAAAGGATTATCTTGAGTCTTACTTTTTGGAACACTTAGTACCTTGGTTTTTTGTTCAAAATCGTTCTCATCTTAACTATGAATACCTATGTCATCAGTATAGTTCCCTCACTGGCCACGGGAGGGGAAACAGAAACAGGAAATGCAGTCTTCTGTTAAGCAGATTTGTTTGGGTTGCGGTATGGTATGCTTAAATGATCAGTGTCCATTACATATGTGTTTGTATATACGCATTGCATAGAATTTAGAAGGCGGTTTCTAATGGATGAGAAGTCGAAGCATTTGCTGATGTTGTCATATGTTGCTGTGGGGTCAAAATAGCAGATATACCATTTTCTATTGGAGAGGTATACAATTTCCTGTTTTTCTTTTCGATGCCATCATTACACCGCTTAACAGAACGAAAGAAAACACACTAATTGATACACATAGTAAAACATGGCCATACGTGGATGCATATACTTAAACATACACAAATACATTTTATTTATATACACAAATACATTTTTATTTTTATAATCATTTAACCCCAAACAAGGTAATAAAGACACTAAGTCGCAAGTGGTTACTGAATATGAAATAATATGAGAAAAGGAAAATATTATTAAGGAAAGAACAATAAAGTAAATGCAAGAACATGGGTTTGCATTTAGTGACTCTAATCAACCCAGAATTTAAGATATAATTTATGATTTATGGGATCTTTGCACTTTGATCTAAAATTGAAACTGAATGTATAATATACAAAATGTATTTCATAAGTTTAGGACATTGGGAATCTTAGATCATTATTACTTTTATGATAACAAATTTAACGAGTTCAGTAATGACGTTGCTGAAGCAACCTAAGCACTACGACATTCTATTGCTTTCCCTAAAGTAATTTATTCTTTTTTGTCTGAATTTCTGGGATGAGACGTTATCATTATTTACACTATTTATATTCGAACTATTATCATCATTTTTGTTGTTGACATCATAACGTTTCTGCCGTTGTACCCTCCAGCCTCCCCAAGGTGTATATCGATCTGGATAACCTACGGGGAATTCTGAACAGAACCCTTTATTTACGAGGCAAACTGTTCTCATTCGGTGTAGACTTCTCATGTCTAGGGATATCGTCTAGTTTTTATTTTATTTTTATTGTTCAGTCATTGTTGTGAGTGCAAGTACACACTGCCTGACTCAGAACTGAAGACCACTATGTCACCAAATTCACAAACCAATGCTTATACCCACCAGGCAATTGTCCCGTAAGACAATTACTGTAGTTAACTTACAGCCTTAAACTTAACCTTGGCTGTTGATTAGGGTTCAATTCATAATTCCCTTTTTATATTCATAATTCCCTAAATCGGTATACACCTGAGGAAGGACGGAGGAAACAGCGGCCGAAACGTTGGGATAACAACAACAAAGATGAAGACAACAGTCTAAATATAAGTAGTGTAAATAAGTAATTTATAATAAATATATATAATTTTTAAATAATTTGTGAATGAGTAAGATATAGACTTTCAACCTATGGATAGGGTGGTCATTATAAACACTGGACAAACCCTGACTTAATTGATCTGTAGCACATGTCTTAAGCACTGTAGTTATCCCAAGAACCTATCGAAGTGGTTAGTGTGGATGCGACCAATTTCCAATTATATGCGCACTCATACGAAAATTATAGAAATTTTTTAAAAATTGATTTACATTATTTTTATAATCATTTCACCCAAGGAAGGTAATAAAGGCACTAAGACGCAAGTAGTTACTGAATATGAGATAATATGAGAAAAGGAAAATATTATTAAGGAAAGAACAATAAAAGAACAGAAATTAAGAAGACAGAATATAACCATAAAATGAAAGCAAAATCTACGCTCCAATACGACAGACTCCATAACGTCCCAAATTGTAAAGAAATGTATACTGACAGAGTCTAATAGCTTGGATGAGGCCGGAAATTCAAAGTGGGACATCTGAAAAGAATCTCTAGTGACATCAGCCAACGTGATCATCCCAAGTAAAACTAGCCAAGAGAAAAAGGAGTGGATGACAGATGAAATTCTTAACATGATGAAAAAAGACAGCAAATGATGCCAAGGAATGGTATAGAATATAGTACAATAAATGCAAATATTTGAACCAAATGCAGACAGATAGAAAATGAATACTTCAAAGAAAACTGTAGAGATAGAAAGAACGAGCATCATAGATACGACAGGTATGCATAAAAGAAATAAATACGTGCCTCTCGAAAAAGGTATTGGAATAATGAAAAACATTTACTGGGAGCAAGCCGCCTGCATACAGAGAGAAAATGAATTGATCAAGCACTTAAAAATAAAGGCATAGGAAACGGATGTGTTTTCTCAACGGAATAATTTCTTTTTTTTTTTTTGCAGAACGAAAAAAGTGACATAGAAGTCTGAAGGCGCATTGGAATACCGAAAAGATTTCCTTCAAAAGCTAAACAAAGTGTTACGAAAAAGAAAAAAATTCCATTAGAAACGGAGAAAAGAATGCTGAACTGCTATGTAATATCAATCTTCTTATACTGCAGGGAATGCTGGGCAATTTCCTCATAGATGAAGAGGTGACTTCAAGCAATAGAGATGCGTTCCTAGAGATGGATCTAGTGAATACCATGAGCGGAACAAGTGAGCAACGAGGAAGTTTTGAGGAAAATGGAAACAAAAAAAAAAAACCCAAAAAAACGTGTACTTAGAATCAGAAAGGGGTAGTAGAACCTTCTGGGATACATAAGGAGGAAAGAGACTCTGGAGAATTTGATACTCACAAGACTTATTGAAGACAAAATAGGAGAGGGAAACATCGTATAATTAACTTATGTAGATGAATAACAGAACAGGGACTGGAAGGGATAGTAATGAGACAAATACTAATTTATTCATTACAAATATTAATGGGCTATAAAGTATTGGAAGTTGTGGAAAGTCATGGCCGTGTACGTCCTTAACATATATAAAAGTAGAAAGAATATTTAACAAGATAAGTATCTGAAATGGTGTTTTAGATATAACAGTCAACGGGTCTCTAATTTGCTGTTTCAGAGAATTTTCTCGTTTTCTGTTAACTGATTAAGTTACGCTTTTAAAGAAGAAGGCCCAGACTAAAAGCAGGAAAACCTTCTTTTTTTAAAAAAAAAGGTCAGAATTCTCGCTTATTCTTGGCTTTTGCTTATGTTTTGATGCCATATTGGAAGTCATAAAATTAAGAGCAAAATTATTTGTATATTAGGCCGACCTTCTTTTTATGATCTGAATTATAACCTAGTGCGACTAACACTACCAGTTCCTAATACTGATGGGGTCGACGTCTGCATAAATTATCCCACGGACTCAAATAACTAGAACGGCTTTCCTGCTTTATTTCTTTCTTTCTTGCTTGCTTTATCTCTTTCTTCCTTTTCGCGTCAAAATAAAACTTTAAAAGATTTTATTTTTAAATATTAGTCTGTTTTTTATATTATGATATATAATATTATAATTTTACTGCTTTATTTAAAATTGAGTAAAATATTTTTTATTTCAATAAAATATTTAAGCTCTATAAATATTTGTTCACCATATCAAATGGCTGCAGACAGAGAAAAACGCTCGACAGAAAAAAAGTTTCTTTGTTTTGTGCACAGGATTTACAATAGAAATACATACTTGTACAGGTTAGCTATCACCAATCAGGTAATCTGGTTCAATTCTGGCACGAATTTCCACGAGAGCAAGTTCAGATTCCCCAGATCGTCTCACGGACCGACCACTACTGTTTCCTGGCACTGGATGCTGCATCAGTTATTTTTTTTAAACACTTTCAAATCCTTGTAAGGTATTTCTACTTGCCTTTTGTGCATTTTCATTATAACCTTCTGGCGTTTAGGTCCAGTCATGGCTCCAGTGAATACAGTATTTCTCGTAGTATAAAGCGCAGAAACCATATATAGTTAATAGCAGGTATCGTATAACTTAACAGTGGTTTAGTATAAAGATTGTGAGATTTAAGCAGTATTTGCTCATCTACAGTTTGAGATATAAAGAAACAATAAGAAAAAATATTGATTTAAAACGTATTTTAAAGGTAGAATGAAGTGGTTATCTGTTGAGTTAAGTGTATTTAAATATGACCACCTGTAATCTTATATCCTAAATGTTTCAATTATGACAAATTAGTATATCAAATCGGATTCAACAGTTTAGCGTATTGGCTAATTCAAGAATTAATATAAGGTTTCTTACAAGAATATTTTATAATACATGAAATAGTGGTGGTGTTGAAAAGGTACATGTAAAAAATAACAGACCAATTGATTTTCAGTGCAAGATAGCATTTATTAAACAAAATTAACAAAAAGAGGGTTTAAGACAAGAGTTGTTTTTCCTAGAAGTAAATTGCATACACAACGAAATGTTCACGAATATATTTGAGTGGGACTTACTGTGTTGGTGTGTTTTAGTGTGAAGCGTTTACAGCCCTTTTAGCTTCAGTGTAAAAAGTTAATGTCACATAGTTCGAAAGAGTAAAACTCGGAAGAGAGTGCTACTTAAAGCTTTTCTTGTTTTTATACGCCAGAGCTGCTGCTGATACAAGGTTTATTGAGGGCTGTCACTGCTATTATGCTTAAGACACGACAACTAATTTAAAATTGGATTTGTCTATTTATTGCTGCAATAGACCTGTTGTTTATGATATTTGCGTCATGAGGATTTATACAGGGGTTGTATTAATATTAAGAAAGAATGTTTTACTTCAAGGAAAAAACCTCCACCGATCATTTCGGAATCGACAAACATTATGAATAAGAACGAATCAACTGGAAGATAAACCATCCAGAAAGCTCCGTAATTTTAAACTTCAATATGATTTTAATCAAACTTGTGCGATATTTATTTACCGATATGAAGTTTTTATTTATTCAGGGGTTACATTTTCATCAGAGCTGACAAAGTAAATATGGCACTGCTCTGCTAAATGACCTCCAATCAGTGGTTAACTGGGGCAAGGAATTGCTTGTAAATTGTAACGACTCCAAAATAAAACTGCTCTCATTTAACCACCTTGGAGAAACTTTTCTGCCTGCCATCAGCATGGCGAACGCTAGACTCCTGGAGAACAACACAATGCACCTTGTTGGCCTCACATTTTCAACTATCTTCAAGTGGAACAACTACATTGAATCAATAGCTGCATCTGCTGCAAAGAAATATGGGTCACTTCTTTGTCGTACCAGAAAATTTTTCTCCTCGGTGTTTATCTTGCACATAATCTACTATTAGTTCGTGCATTGAATACTGCTGCCATATCTGGTCTGATGCTCCTGCTATTCATCTCGAGGTTCTTGACAAAATCCAAAGAAAGATCTGCAATTTAATCGATCTTGACTTGGCATCTCGACTTCAGTCACTTTCTCACCGACGTGGCGTGGTTTCTCTCAGGCTTTTCTACAAATATTTTCATGGCAAATGCTCTGGCGAGTTTTTTCCCTAGTGCCCGGACTACATGAATTTAAGCGTGCTACTAGATTGGCATCTAGGTTCCACACTTTTACTGTTGAAATAGTTAAATACAACCGCCACTTCTACACCAACAGTTTGTTTTCTCGCACTTCCTGCCTAAGCACACTCAGAATTTGAAGCCCTTAATAATTATATGAAGAGGAGAAACACATTGAAAATACTTTTAAGGTCCTTCCGTTCACTTTCTTCCCTGATAACTACAATCTTCAAAAGTTTAACTGCAACGTCAATCGACATCTTTTATCTCTCTTAAATCCCGTTCATCTTTCGCCCTTTCCTTAGTTCTTCCTATACTCGACCTTTTCTTTCACTTTCACTCCCTGTAACCGCCTGTGTACTCGTGGGATTCCCACCTTGCTTGGGATGAAATGATTAAAAAAAAATTAAGAATTAAAAATAAACCTCGCCTGCATTACAACCAAGTTTTAACGCTTTCTTCTCATGACAACTATTTTGTTGTTTTGCCAAAGAGTTTACCGACCAAGAACTTCACAGTGTGATATATGTGCGTGAATGATCAACTAAATTAGTTTTATTTAAATCTCGGGTTATATGCTAAACTCAAAAAATATTTAGTACAATAAAAGTTTAGAACATTATATAAATATAACTTCACATTTCGAACTTAACGAACTGAATTTTATTTTAGGCAACCAATCTAATGGTTCCTTTATATTTTCAATCGATTTCACCCGAAGCAAGGCACTAAAACCACTAAGATACAAGGGGTTACTGGGTGTGGAACAATTAGTAACAGAAACAGTAATAATGAGCGGGAAGTGAAAAGAATAATCATGAGGACAGTAGATAGCGATTGACATTGTATATAAATTTTTGCAGATTAAAGTTGGCTGGAAAGCATGGAACCGGAATGGAGTTCCACAAGCGAGAAGTGCGAGAAAAGAAACTTAGTATAGAGCTTATGGCTACATCTAGCCAGCTCAACTGTATACCGATGAGATTTCGACGCCAGTCTAGTACTGCGCTTAAATTAAAAAATCTAGGTACTATAGCATAAAGCCCATTCGAACAATTACCATGAAAGCATTTATAGAAACGACACAGGAGAGCAGCCTTACGGCGGTAAGAAACTGACTCAATCCGAGCCGCAAGATCAGGACCAATAATATGGCTAGAATGAATAAGAGATGAATTGACAGAAAATTACGTTAGTGTTATAATATTGATTTTTTTTTCAGCATTTTTGCGACTTAGAACACGATTGTGTTTCAACAAAATCAACTATCATCATCGGCTATAACGAATTAACAGAAAACAATAATTTATCTCTATTATGACCCAAAGTTAATTGCCCCCTGTCAAAAATTATTTGTCGTTCTTGTTAAAAGAAAGCTTTTGTCTCTTTCTTCAGTGAATTTCTAAATTGCAACATTGTCGTTATAACTATAACATGACAATTTTATTTAGTTCTTTTTTTATCAACTACAAATTTTTCTAGCGATAGAAAGAAAATAGCTAATTCCTAAGAAAATATTTTAATAAACAATAAAAAATGTTTGTGAAAATTGCACTCGTGGTTTCTTATCTTTTAACATTAAATGTAGACACAGGAAGTAGAATGTAAATGCAAATATGCGACATATTGGAAGACGTATGACATAAATCTCTCCTCGATCAATATCAAGACAAAATGAATTTTCATCTCTTCCTTCAGTTTACAACACAACAATTTGTATCACATAGCAAAAACAAGGGATATTCCATTTTTGTTTTAAAATAAGCTAGTTGGTCCTTCATGCCAATAAGTGGTATAGATGATAATTCTAAATAAATTTCGTCATTAAAATAACTTGTGACAGTCATTATTCTATACAAGAATGCTAAAAGTATAACATGGTTGATAGGAAAAACGCATTAAAAGCAAATCCCACCCTGAAACAAGGAAAAACATTTTATTAATATAATTTCAAATAAACATGTGTTCATCCATGTGTACATTTTTGCTGAAAATACAATTTTAAAATCATTATTTTTTTTTAATTTAAAGCAAATTAATTTTAATAGAATTTGTTTGACCAATCAATACTTTGTGGTCGCATGGGAAGGTGTACAACACATATGTAGCAATGAATGGTTTAACCTATCCTCTGAAAAAATGCGTCCATGTAGTTTTACAGTTTCTTCCAAAACTCGTCAGTTGGAACTTTTTTAAACTTTTTGTCTTACGGTAAAGTTTTGAATGCTTGTACACAGTCATTATTTTTATATTACAAAAATCCTCATGGGAAAAACGATATATAATTTTTATATATCATGAACAATTTTATTCCCACCATAACAACAAAATAAAATTCAGAATAAACGTCGGAGTCTACTTAAGCGCACTCAGAATTTGCAGCCCTTAATAATTATATGAAGAGGAGAAACACATTGAAAATACTTTTAAGGTCCTCCAACACCTCAATTATTTCATATTCAGCACGAAATAAAAGGCTCGTAAAATATTTAAAATATGAATTAAAAAATCTACGTACTATAGTGTAAAGCTTATGAATGGACCATTATTACAAACCCAACCCATAAAAAAACAGTATTTTATCCACCAACTCTATCACAACTACATTTGAAAATAAATTATCCAAGCTTAACAAAAGATTTGTTACTACATCTAAAACAATAATATAGAATAAAATAATAATAAGCTAAAACTTGAAGGGGGAATTTACTCTATCACCTGTTATGAATCCCACAATGAATACATAGGCGAAACCTCAAGAAAATTTAAATAAATATTACATGAACATAAAAAGGATTTTTTATAAAACAACACATTCAATGCATTAGTTGCTCACCATAATGAGTCTGATCATAATTTTGATTTTAAAAAAATACTATTTTAATTAAAAGAGAAAGCAATTTACTAAGTCGCAAATGTATAAAAAGTGCTTTAATCGCTATATCATTTACAACATTTCACCTTTCTTGTCACATCTTCTATTGTGGAATATTTAATAACAAAAGTGATAAAAACATAAACTAAAAAAAATAAATGAAATTGGCTAAACTATATACCCAAAACACATATTTTAAAAAAAATTTAAACTTATAATTTCAATATCCCCTCTACTTCATGCGCATGTGTAATCGCATCAACGTAAACATCGCTTTAGTCCGACGAAGTCCTAAAGAACGAAACATGTCAAACGAATTTTTTTCCACTTTGTCATAGATTCTCTTAAAATCCTTATCGATATTAAACAATGGTTTCATACGAGAAAATAACGATAACTGTTAAAATCGAGAAATTACTCGTATTACCTTGGCTACATCCGCTTCCTGACCGAAAACTTTCAGTAAAAATAAATCAATAAGGAAGTTTTCTGTAATCGTTTTTTATATATTATTTTTGAGGCTATCCTGGTTTTTAGTTTTTATTTTCCTCAGTTTTTCAATCCGCCCATTCTTAGGCTCGCTTCAGGTAAGATTATGAGCGACACAGCGTGTATATGTGGTGGATTAGATCTTTTCACGCAATCCTGACCACGGACGATATTACATTGCTTTACTAACTTCTTACTGATTCATGTCGTATCACAGTAGCAGATTTATTATCTTGTCGATTTCAGATTTTTCGTGTTTTTTTTCTGTAGGTCTATGCTAACCACTATGAGATTATTCCAGAGACAGTGATGTTCTTTTTTTTTGTCTTTGACCATTGTTTAATTTTTCGGTTTTTCTTCGTTGCTCGTATTGCACTGTTTTTTTCTGTTTTTTCTATCTAAGTTATGCAGTCTTTTATACTTCCCCCTTTGGGATAGTAAAATTACTAGCGTTTGATTTACTAGTAGGGTTTTTTCTGATGAAAAAGGAGAAAGATTAATACTGAAAAAGATATTAAATATTAATAACCACTTATCTCTCAGTACGAATTAGATTGTTTTTGTATTACGAAAATTTTCTATGGAAGTCACTAAACTCTACAATTGATTATAATTGAAAAAATACTCAATATACGGGCTTATGAGGCGGAAATTGAAGTAATTTATCATAAAAGCAAAATGTTGAAGAAAAGGCCAATAGCAAATTTATTGAAAACTTAAGCAATGATAATATAATATGTTCAATATTTCTTTCGAAAACTGGGAGATTCTTATAACAGATTATGCAGTTGCTAGATTTTTTTAGCATTATGAGAAATTAGCTTTATTGGCGTTTAATGTTTTTGGTGTCATTACGCGGGTAAGAAAGACAGAAAGAAAGAAAGAAAGAAAGAAAGAAAGAATACAGATAACTCTATATTGTAGTGAGTACACAAATAGAAATGAAAATATCAGCAAATTGCCTATTTACAATATTAATAACTGGTACATTGGCAAAATGACACATTGGATCAAGTGAACTGAATAACAGGAAATAAATTTTAAATCACAGCTCTTGTTTTTTGAATAAAACTTACAAATCTTGAAGATTTCAACGTTTCATTTCACATTTCAAAATTCTGCTTGACTTTGACTTAATAGGCCACAGTTCTTGTGACTACCATTTGTAAACAACTTCTCATGAATTACACTTGTATTCATGATCATATTTTTACAAAACTTACCCAAAAATGTGTTAATAAATCATGGTAGAAAAATACGTATAGAAATCGTAAAGATTAGCATGTCATTACACTTACATATATATTTCTCAGGCTTCAACATTTCAGGAGTGATATATTCTAATGTTGAAGCTAAAAGCTTCCGTAGAAGCATTATAACTGGATATTTATATATTGTGTGTGTGTGTGCGATATATAAATCCATTGATACTTATAGGCGGATACTGAAGATATTGTTCGAAAGAACCGAGCATCTATTTTATTGTGACTAAACGCAATATTTTATCGATAGTGTCCCAAATAACCAACTTCCATCTTTATATGATCTTTGCGAGAAAGATGAGTGAGCGGTTTATGAAATTGATTACCTGAAATGATTAAGAAGACGTTTCGATTTCCAAGATTTTCTAACGAAAAAAAGAATCTGTTTGCAAGTACTCGCACCAATTCTTCACTCAGTTACATCCTCTGCATCTGCAAGTGTTCGGTGTCAGTATCAGAAATAACGTCTGAGTCAAATAACAAATGAATCAAATGTAAAAAATATCATGTGTCGGCATGCAGTAAGATGATATATTCACAATCTACAAAGGTCGCTCCAAAAGTAATACCTCCAATTTTATTGCTACCCTATGATATCAGAATTGGATGTTGGTAGTTGGGTATTCAAACTAGAACCTCAATATTAAAATCCCCATATCTTTATTTTGTCTTGTTACAGATAACAGTCTGGTAAAATGGCGTATGCGCCGTACAAAGCAAAGTTGTGTCATAGAATTCCTCTGTACCGAAAAATTGAACCCAGTGACATTCTTCGACGCTTATTGAACGTTTACGGAGACCAAACATTGGATGTGAGTTAGTTAAACGATAAGTAGAGCATTTCCATGAAAAAATGGTTAACATTTATTGGTGCATATTTTTACGAATGAAGCATTTTGGCACTTGTTCATCACTGGTAAAAATGTATAGCTAATGATGGTGAGTATGTGGAAAAAATAGTGTTTTATAGACATTTAATTGTGTTTATTATTGTTGTTTGCGAAAATACATAACTGTTGTAGCATACCTGTGGTATGTCCCCATTCACATAAATACTGTATGTTGGTCTGCAGTTGGAGATTCGTCTCTAGCTGTGCTGGTCAAACTCTCTGCCTCCGAGCAGAGAGGATCCCCAGACGAGGCTATGTCGAAGGGCAGAGTCTCGTCTCGGGAAACAGCTACCCGACATCGTTTTATACGGGGTCTACGGAGAATTTTTGGCCGAGCCTACAGGCTCGGGTACCCTACATTAAATTCGGCCTTGTGCCACATCTGACTACGTGGAGCGGTTGGTAGATATCCTGCAGTTGGAGATTCGTCTCCAGCTGTGTTGGGCAGAGAGGATACCCAGACGAAGCTATGTCGAACGGCAGAGTCACATCTCGGGGAAACAGCTACCCGACCAAGTTTTATATGCCGAATTTTTTGGCCGAGCCTACGGGCTCGGACACCCCAAATTAAATTCGGCCTTGTGCCACATCTGACCGCGTAAAGTGGTTGGTAGATATCCTGCAGTTGGAGATTCATTGTGGAATTCACTTGACTCCCTTCTAAGAGTTGACTACTTCTTCTGCGCGCCGGTAGTCTTATATATACAAGGCACTTAGTGGGGATCAAATACATTAACTCTATTAAGCTTACAATTTATGTTCAATGGTAGTTGTGATAACAGATTCGGGATAGCCATTCGTCAAAAACAACTGTTTCATTTTTTTAAGTTCAGTGTCAAGCTTGTACTCAGAACACAACATCAAATGCCCTGTCGGCTGGGGCTGTGGAATACGCCGACTGCACCTCTGCAGAGGGGTAACCCCCCAATGGGGCGTCCTGGGTATGACAATAAACTACATCTAACAGCAAAGCCTCTGATCTTGAGGAGCGTGGAACTACTTCTTAATTGCTGGTGTTCCCAGGTCCACCCTAACCCGGGGTGGTAGCACCTGTTAGGGTCCCATCCATGGGCAAATAGTTAACCCCAAAAACTGGGGTAAAAAGCATTATAAAAGTGCAAAAATAGATTTTAATACAAGAAATACTTTGTAAAACATTATTACCAGAAATAATTTTTTGACGAGAATGTATTTTTGAAAAACTATAACCAGCAATACATTTTTGAAAAAAAAAAAAACCCTAAAATATTACCAGCAATACGTATGATTGTACTCAAAAATATGAGTAAGTAAAAAATGGTTCAAATATATATGTATACATACACACCTTTTTTACCAAACTATTGCTATGAAAATATTCCAAAAATTTTGTTGGCATTAAATGACCCACTGAGGTTTTGATATGCCATAAAACAAAACAACCAACCAACAACAACATCAAATCGCGGTGAGTAAGAGCATTGATAAGATTGATTTTCCTGGTTTTGGGAGCAAATGAGTCCCAAGTAAGATTATATATATATATATATATATATATATATATATATATATATATATATATATATATATATATATATAGGTGACTATACTCGTGTCGAAAATCCTTCGAATTATTGATTTAACAATAGCCAAATCAATCACGAAGGGAAAAAAAGGTTTTTAAAAAAGAAAGAGCCAGGAACATGAAATTCTGTCGAAAATAATCGCACAGATACAGGTGCAAGGCCCAAAGGAAAAACCCCGATACGAGTAAACAGCTAACTAAAGAGCTCGATACAAACGTAGAGCAAACCTAGTCAAACCTAATGAGCCAGACAAACCTACCAAGGTTTCACTTAGGCAGATCGTCAGGGTCAGCTGGCAGAGAGGATATATATATATATATATATATATATATATATATATATATATATATATATATATATATATATATAGTCATCCACAAACAGACTGTTTCGCTGTATTACAACTCATCAGTCCGGTAGCCTCTAGCTAGTGTCGCAACCCGGCTGAATTGGTGTCAGTCAGAGATTCTACCCCTAAGCCGTTGACGCACGGCAGAGATGAAGGTGAATTAAAGCGTATTTATTTTTAGATAGACACACAGTGTCTGGGAGAACTTGATTCGCTTTATCGAAGAGTCTTGCATTATTAGCAGTCACTGTTTACAAACTGACACTTCCTCCCCAGAGAGCTCAACCGAAATAAATTTCTCAGGAGCATATATAGTATCATATACTGAGCATATATATATATATATATATATATATATACTGATTGAAGAACTTTTGTTTCCAACCGCAGTGCGCATTAATGTTGGGTACTTTGTTTTAGCTTTTTGTGAATGCAAATAGGACTTACAATCAGCCAGTCAAATAAAATTGCCTTACGAAAACATATATTCAAAGAAACGCAAATATAATTATATCCAGACTGAGATAAAAGAACAGAATAAATGTCGATATCAACACTGGAAGCTGATTCGGCCCAATCTCTCTCTCTCCCCCCCTCTCTCTCTCCTCTCTCTCTCTCTCTCTCTCTCTCTCTCTCTCTAAAATGACTGCTTCAGTCATTATTTTCTTCGCACTCACAAAATCGATTTATAACGGGTAAGACTAGAATGTCTTTTTTTTTTCCTTTGAACAGAATCTTCATGCCTTTATTCACATTTTTAAGCGAAGATTCTTTCGAGCCACTGTAGAGGCAGTGTTAATGTATGGTGCTATTGCCTGGGCATTAACTAAAACCCTTAGAGTCTAAGTTTGGTGGAACCTACACTCGGACTCGGATGCTAAGAGCTATACTTAACATCTTTCGGAGACAACATCCAACTAAATCACAGCTCTATGGATCCCTGATATTTCTGCAATCTTGCACGAACACAGACTGCGCTTTCGAGGACACTGCTAGCAAGCAAAACAAGAACTCGCGAAGGATATACTGATCTGAACATCTAGCCATGGAGCAAGATGGGTTGGTCGTTCAACAACCACCTACATTGACCAGCTATGCCTCCCTAGCGTGTAAACTTGATGCAGGACCGTGATGTTTGGCGTAATAGACTCATGAATGTCCAAGCTAACATGATCGAATAATAAATAATATTCTTCTTTAGGGTTATACATGTCTACTGCCAATGAATGGAATTGAAACCGTGTTATCAACTTAAAATACCAATATTTGAACGAAAAGAATTTAATTTTCTTTTGCTAGGTGCGATTCAACTTCCAATGTCTTTGCTCACAATAAGAAAACGGTGAGTCATATGCTAACAACATTGCACACAAACGCCTGGAAACACACGCATACGCACACACCACACACGCATACGCGCACACGCACACACACACGCACGTACACAATATCTGATTAACTTATTTCACAAATATATGCAGTCTGTGACACTTTGTAGATGGTGCCAGAATATGTTTTGCACTCAGTGTGATCTCAGAGAAGCCGCGTGCATCGACGGGTTGATCTGGAGGGCGATCGCCTAACCACCGTGTACAAATCCCCACTTCATGGATGTCCGTGATTGGCCCTGAGTGTTGAACACGTAACCGATCCTGCGCCTAAAATGTGTACCCGTGGGAAAGAACAGTATGATAGATAGATAGATAGATAGATAGATAGATAGATAGATAGATAGATAGATAGATAGATAGATAGATAGATAAACACCCACCCCAGAAAGGAGAGTCACTTAAATCCACAAACGAATGGAAGGTCCGCCATACACCCCCTGGCTAACGGCAATTGGCGAAGTTCGGAGTGAAATAGGTCTGAAAATGTTAATCTCCTAATTTCATTAGTAATGTACGAAGATAAATGTATGCATGCAAAATTGTCAGCTTGCTATCGAGCGATGGCTGGCGAGCTAGTCTCGGGAACCAGTAGCTGTTTGGTTCGATCCTCATCAATAACAATATTCTTTCGCTTTTAAATGCTAAGCTTCGTAAATATTTACACAGTGTGTCTCCCATCGATATGCACTAAATCCGTCTGTTTTTATTTCATACACAGATTATCTCTCACACTCCACCTCGCCTTCTCTCTATTGCACTCACCCAATTTTTATAGTATTCTCTCCCTCCCTCTATCTCTCCACTTCCTCCACATCCCTCCCTCCCTCTCTCTCTCTCTCTTCCTCTCTCTCTCTTTCTCTCTTATTTTCTTATAACTCATGCAACTCTTATGGTTTTCGCTACGCACGAATTTCTAATTCCAGTCGAGTGTATTGGCTAAAAGTCAATTGATACAATAACATTTACACAGCTGAACAAGTAAAAGCGAAACGGAAACAGGTGCAAAGATGGAGTCAGGTTAAGCGTCGCTTTTAGACATTTGAAGAAGGCATCCTTAAAATATGAAGACAGAAACACAGAACGTGTAACAAAATCGGTGTTTCTGTGAACAAAAACTTCTTTTTTTTTTATTTTTGCTAAAATGAGATTCATGCTTAAATTAATGAATTTTGTTTTATTTTATATACAAATTTTAATAAAATTCACGTTTTTAAATATCGTATTTTTATTTATAACATAAACATGCTGTATGTTCTCATTCAGAAGAAAATATATTTCAATTTGGTAGACAGATAGATAGATAGATAGATAGATAGATAGATAGATAGATAGATAGATAAATAGATAGATAGATAATGAACAGACTGATATATATATATGTATATATATATATATATATATATATATATTGAGAGAGAGAGAGAGAGAGATATAATGAACAGACTGAGATAGATAGATAGATAGATAGATAGATAGATAGATAGATAGATAGATAGATAGATAGATAGATAGATCTTAAAAAATTAGATCGTGTACATTTGCGTGTACAACAAAATATTTATGTTAAAAACAAATGGTAATTAGATGTAAAAACGAAGAAAAGTATAAACAGTGTGTTGTATCTTTAATGAGGTTACAAACAGACAAAGGCGTTACTCGAGTGAAAGGAACAGCAACACGGGCGTAGATAAAAGAAAGAGAGGTTTATTGACGGAGGTTTAAGACAAGGAATCGGTTAGCAAACTAGTAATTCCCGAATCAAGCATATCTACCAACCACTCCACGCGGTCAGATGTGGCACAAGGCCGAATTTAACGTGGGGTACCCGAGTCCTTAGGCTCGGCCAAAAATTCCCCGTTTAAAACGGTGTCGGGTAGCTGTTTCCCGAGAAGAGACTCAGCCCTTCGACATAGCCTCGTCTGGGGATTCTCTCTGTCCTGAGGCAGAGAGCTTGACCAGCACAGCTGGAGACGAATCACCAACTAATTCCCGAAGGAAGGTTATTTAGATTACCTCCCCGCGAGGTAGGATGTGGCACAAGGCCGTTTTTAATGCGGGGTTAAAACCGAGCCCGTAGGCACGGGAAAAAAATACCCCGTAGACCCCATATGCACGGGGTCGGGTAGCTGTCTACCACCACAGATGGTATTGCCTCGTCTGGGTTCCTCTTTGCCCGAAGCCAGAGAGTTCGACTAGCTTAGCTGGAGACGAATCTCTGTGACATAAAGAGAGAGTCTAGGAAACACACACATACACACGCACACACATATATATATTTTTTAGTGAAATTGGAGTAGATTTGAATAGCGAAATTAAATCAGAGCATTTTGTTTACTGATGGGGAAATCTGATCTAGGGCAGAAGTTGTACCCATTGAATCTGGGTCACCAGAAGACAATGGAAATGGTTGAAATAATTTTTATCGATTAAAAATTGAAATAGAGCTGAGTAAGCTACAAGGAACTTTGGAATACAAATGATTTTGGTTGAAGCAGCCAGAACCCCGTGATAATCGCGTGCGAAGTAGTAGGGCCGAGGGTTAGTTATAACCAGTCGGGTTTATCTATATAAACGCGTAGTTATGCTGAAAAAGTGCTAGACTAAAGAAAATTCTTGAAGTGAGAAGAGAGAATTGGCCCGGGCAAGCGCTGGGAAGAGGAACGCCACTATAACTTTAAACCCTGCACAGAAATCTTTATCCCTCCATCGCAAGAGTCATATATCGTTCTGAGACGATTTAACAACATGTCAAACTCTCTCTATGTCTAGAATCCAGTGTATGAGTTTTTACATTGAATACTTTTCTTTTCTGTAACCCGTTTATTTTCTCTACTATTCTTTTCTGCTATATTATATAGACATTAACAATTCAACCATTGAATAGTTGTTTGTCCGGCTTTCTGCAGATATTAATTTTTTTTTTTTGCTGCATTCTAAATTTCTTAGTGCAGACTCCCCAGCCGTGTCTACATCTTCTGTCGACCGTGACTGGACGGACATTACTTCTGCTTTCTCGATCAAACAAATCACAACGTGTGCAGGAAGCAGGATTAAACCAGCGGACCAGTCGATTAATCTACAGATGCTAATGGGACCTATGGCCACTCCCTTAAGTTCGGTTAGGACCGAGTAGACACCTCAACCCAGAGAGTAAGACGCCGGAGGTTGAAGGGCCGGGGCGAAAGTGTTAGACTCCAACTAATTGCCGAATCAAGGATATTTGCCAACCACCCCACGCGGTCACATGTGGCACGAAGCCGATTTTAACGTGGGGTATCCGAGCCCGTAGGCTCGGGTAAAAATTCCCCGTAGACCCCGTAAAAAAGGGGGTCGGGTAACTGTCTACCCCCCCAGATGAAGCTATACCGAAGAGCATAGCCTCGTCTGGGTTCCTCTCTGCCCGAAGGATGAGAGTTCGACTAACTATGCAGGAGACGAATCTCCAACTAATTACCGAAGCAAGGTTATTTACCTTACCACCCCGCCAGGCAGGATGTGGCACAAGGCCATTTTAATGCGGGGTGAAACCGGGCCCGTAGGCTCAGGCAATAATTCCCCGTAGACCCCGGCTGGACAATTTCCTCACAGATGAAGAGAAAAATTGAAGCAACTTAAATATTGTTATACAGAAGGTTGATGAGAATTCCATGGACGGAACTTGTGGACAACGAATAAAACTTAAGAAAAATGGCAAAAAATACACTTATACTGAGACTCAGAAAGAAACAGCTGAAATTTCTTGGACAGATAATGAGGAAGGAGGTCTTGGAGAATTTGACACTCACAGCATATCGAAGGAAGGGCAAGTGAAGGCGGCGAACCACCTAACTGACGAACATTTGTTAATAGATGGAGGAACGGCTTAGCAACGGAACAAAAAGCTAAAACCTATAGGAAGTTGTGGAGAGACATGGTCTTCCACCCCACCCCCTGAAGGGAAACTGCACATAGAAGAAGAACCCAATCTTGTAGATCTACATACATATGCTTGCGGTAAATCTAGAGTGTATATGCTTTTATTTTGAGGAAAATGTTATATGTAACTATTATCAAACTATATAATAATTATCAATTTATATTTATCTATATATATTCTGACCCATCTGTCGTAGGACGAGAGGTAAATTAACTTAAGTTAGTGATTTAGGAGTGATTACTTCCCTTAATCGTTTTAATAATCTATACAAATAAAATATTTATCTACATTTGGACAAAATTAATTCCCGAACAAAATGAGCTGTTAATTAATCAGTCCCTTTACTCCTACGTTTCTTAGATTGCTGCCTCGTTTGTTCAAGCCTTTCATGTGAGGTACTCAGATACCTTTATCTATTAAGTGATTGATTTACTTCAATTTGGTCTTGAAATAGGCTTTATCATCGCCGTCATTTTCGTCTTGTTGATAATCTTTTTTCTTCCGGGAGATATTTCCATTCTATTGTTATAGTAAACACATAAAATTTCTAACATGAGAAGACATTGTGCAAAAAGCGATTCATATAATACCAGGAGAAATCAATATATCATAGATACCATTGGACGTCTAATAAATATAAAGGAGGTGCGAATTAATTAAAAGCTTTCATTGACCTCAGTTTTAGTTGTGAATTCTTTATCTCCACTTTATTGGTTCTCAGTAAATTTCTTCAAGTCTTTTGTTTCATTGCATTTCACGGATAAAACTTTCTAACAATTGTTGACAATATTATATTTCGTCTGGGCATATTGCATGTTGTCGGTGAAGAAATTTGGGGTAACGTATCAACCAGAAAATCACACCTTGAAGAGAAAGCGAATTGTCATGTTAAAAGGGTTAAACAAATGTTTGCTTCGAGAAGAAAGAGACCGCCTTTATAGTAGTAGCAGTAGCAGCGGCAACAGTAGTAGTAGTAGTAGTAGTAGTAGTAGTAGTAGTAGTAGTAGTAGTAGGGGATTAAACGTATTTTTAACGTTATCTGAATGCCATCTGCAGTTGATCAGAAACAGAAAAAAACACTTAGAGTTTATTTTACAAAGTGATTACTATATCGGGTAACTACCCCAGTGGGGATATACACACACATACACACGCGCGCGCGTGAATATATATATATATATATATATATATATATATATTTTTTTTTTTTTTGAACGATAAAAATTATTAGAAAAATCAATTAAAATCTTCAGACATACTGGGTTGTAGATTAATATTCTTATGCTTTTATTATTATTATTTCATTTATATTCCTCGACTAGTTTCGACCAACATGGCCATCATCGGGAGAGAAAAAATGTCTCTGCTTGCTATAGCAGTAAACTACAGAAATGAATGTCTTGGTGAAGAAAACGAACGTTTGTCTGTAGTTTTCATTTGTTTTTTTATTGTTTATTTATTTATCTTTTTAACATTCCTTGTGTTGGTGAAACAGTCTCTTTTAAGTTGTCATTTGAGATAAGAGCTATATTCCCTTTTTTTTCCTCCGGTCAGTTCATATGCATTCATGCATATATATATATATATATATATATATATATATATATATATATATATATATATATGCAGGGTAGGTGGGAAAAAACTCCCTATTTGAAATAACTTTATTAATTATTCGTCAATTTTCATAAAACGTATTTTATTTTTAACAGTAAAATGCCAGAAGTACAGTACAGCGTTAAAATTCTATATTAGGCACCAGCGTTGTCCGCCAGTGTTCGCAATCGTCTGGGGTCTATCCTCGACTGACTTCATCATTTTCTGTACCTTTTGCATATTTTCATCCAATCTGGATGTTGAAGAACGACCGCTTTTCTGGGTATCACATCAAATACCGTACTCATCAGCTTGCAATGACAATTTCTGATGGTTTCGGCCTCTACTGTATCACATAAACACTCCGCTACCACCTCTGCACTTGTACCACGGACTGCCACACTTCGTAAAACGGGATGTTGTACACGTTCATGCAGTAGGGCCGGCCCATACGAAGCCCGAACCCCACAACCAATGGGGCCCAAGACTGATTGCGGATTTCCGGGCAGTACTTTGTCACTCTCGCTATCTTATCAACATTTGCTTTTTTCTACCTACATTTAAATACGTTACAGATTAAACTAAGCACAACTATTAAACAATGAAAATTTTTCGCGAATCTTGACGTCATTCTGGAAATTTCTTTCGTCCAAATCCGAGAATTTGTTTCGCTCATGCTAAATCTCGAAAATAATTCACTATTTTTTATCCATAATGTTGAATGTGTTAAGCTATTCAAGTTTTTAACGCGAAAACTCTCGAGTTGATGTTAGAAATTGCCGCCAAACATTGTTGATTTATTTAAGATGGAGTGATCTATTATGACATGTCTCTAATTTGTATTTTAGGTACATTGAATTTATTTTCAATTTTTCTAGTTCAATTGTTCACCTATATTCATATGAAGCATTATTGTACACAATTAGGTTATAATAAAATGTGTATTTTATATAAATACTACCTTATGAAAATTGACATGTAGTAGAGAGTGGGTCGCAGCGGGGGTGGTGACTCATATTATAGATTGGAGGGGCACGAGACCCTTGCACCGGCCGTGTCATTCGGTATCAGGCGTTGTACCATTCTGAGTTACACTTGTCACTCTGAAATAAAAACATTAGCAATGAAATTCTTCTACATTAGAGATTACAATATGCATTGATTGAAAAATAACTCCCTATTTTATGTATGATGGACTTTCCCGTCTTGTAAAAATTATAGTTAGGCGGGAGAGTCCATTATACATAAAATAGGTAGTTATCTTTCAATCAGTCTGTATTTTATTTCATGCAAATATAGTGATATTAACAAAAGTTATAAGTAATTTTCAGCTGGGAGTTTCTGTATATAAGACATATATTGAGTGGCGACTTCAAACCAATTACTAAATATTTGCGTTTCATAACGTCATGTGAACAATATTTAATGAAGACAACTCGGGCTTGTTGAATTTAAGCCAATCCGTTGAAAATAACAACTATAACATAAAGCCCGAACAGTAAACACCGTTTATTAAACAGCTGTAAATATAAACAATTGTTTCCTGTTTGCATTCTTGTAATTACACCAATCGGTGACGACTTTTGTGGGAATAAGAACTGTGTGATACTTTTAACATTATTCCCTTTAATGTAAAAAAAGCAACAACAACAAAAATACATTTCATGTATAATAAGAAACAATGTAAAACTAAACGGGTTAAAATCTGATTTATAATTTATTAATAAATAAAATTCCTTAGAATGTTTTCAACAAATCTAAATAATGACTTAAACTAATTAGTAATACTAATTATCAGTTAGTCGATATGCCATAGACAAAACATCACAAAAACAGAAACATACATGCATTCGAATTAAAAAATGTAATTCATATTATTTAAAGAATTTACAACATTATTTATTTTTAAAAATATTACTTATTTCATTATTGAACAAATTAAAATATTTCTTCTTCTTCTTCTTCTTCTTCTTCTTCTTCTTCTTCTTCTTCTTCTTCTTCTTCTTCTTCTTCTTCTTCTTTGTTTCGTGTCCTTTCAGAACATGGAAGATCATGTCTTTCCACAACTTCCTGTCCTTTATAGCTTTTAGTAAGGTTTCTGTTTTTGTTATGTTTTCCAGTCCTTTTTGTACCAGCCATTATCACAAGCCATTTTCACGAATGACTGTTCACTGCTTTCCTCTGTCTTTCTTGTCCTGTGAGTGTCTAATTCTCCAACCCCTCTTTCTCCCTAGAAAGTTCAGCTATCTCTTTCTGATTCTAATTATAAGTATCCTTTTTGTTTCCATTTTCCTTAAATACTCACATGTTCATCCACTTGGTATTCTCAGCATCCGTTCGTAGGGCCAAATATATTCGTCAGCGCATATTTATCTAGTAGTAAAAACATAATATTCTACTCAGATTGCGTATGCCGCAACAAATCTTCATAGATTGACAGAAACTAAAAAGAAAAAAAAAAGGTTGACCGTAGAAGGAATCTACAAGTATGAATTTTAGTTCAGACACAAAACAAAATGGAAAAATCCCTTTGTTCCAGTCTTGGAAAATAAAAAAAATAAAGGAAAAGACTGCATCTTAATTAATTAATATACAAATCAATTGCATTCTCTCACTAGTGGAAATTGTAATCAAAAAAAGCAAAATCAGGAAATTAGTCTGAAATGAAATGCACTATTTGTCTAAAACTTAGTCAAAAACTGATTATATTTAGAAAATTATTGATGTCACGCCATTAAAAGCATTTATGGTGAAAAGATGTTTTTAAATCCGTCTTTGTTTTAAATTTTGACATTCATTTGATAAGCTTTTAATTTCTGTATAATTAGAAAGTGAATTTATTAATAAATGCAGAAAGATGAATAAGGAAACATAAAAGGTAAAAATAAATTCAATCTGATTAAGAATCAACTTAATTTTTACTCAGCGTCTGTTAAGATTCTGATAACATGGAAGTTTCGCCTCTTGCAATTTTCAATAGCGAAAGAGATGACAGGAAAACTTATATTGCATAAGATCATTACTTAATTATTATTTAGCTGTTATTATTTATTAGGATGGCAATGCAGATAAAGATATTTGTGAAAGAGAAGATATTGATTGTGAAAGTGAAGAGGAAGATCGTATATATTATTACAATAATAATCAAGAAGGCCACCACTACCACCAGGGCCGTAATTCTGCAAATGATAGACAAAGAAAAGGATGAAAAATAAGAATTGCACGGAGAACACAGAAAGTGATAAAAATATTATGGGTAAAATGATTTCATTATGGCGGCGTAGAGCAGTGGTTCTCAGACGGTACGACGCACTTCATAGGTGCGATGGAAGAGGATAGTAGGTGAGGCGGAATGATTGAAAGACTATCAAAGATTTAGAAACAGTTTTTAAAAAATCATATGCCAAAAGTAAATATAATTTCCAATATTTAAAATATTATTATGGATTACTTGTAACTGCATGCATGAGTCCCACTGGAAATAGTTATAAATAATTATTAACCGATTTTATCATTGTGATATTTTTGCATTATATCAAGTATTAAGAATATAGAACCTAGGCTCTGCAAATTGGTATTGAGAGTTATCAATGATAATGTTCTGATTTCGAATCCGCGGTTATCTCCCCTTAACCTTCTCTGTGTTTTTTTTTTTTTAAATTTTTAAATGTATTTTTTATCACATAAAATTTTTGGTGAGGCTCGAGCAAATTTTCATTCCGAAAATGCGACCCAGAGAAAAAGAGTTTGGGAACTAAGCGATGTTGTTTCCTATAGATTTATTGTGGGGAAAATAGCCTAAGTATGGCGGCGCAAAGCCTACTTAAAACGACTATAACTGGAGATTTCATTAGTAACAGATGAGTTTATTTTCAAATGGCAATAGTCATTATTCTAGTTCAAATTTTCAATATACAAATTTCGCCGAAGGGAGAAAAAGATAAAAAAAACTTGTTAATATTAAAAATCTACACGAAACTTGTGAAACATGTGAAATCTATCGTGTTAATAACCATTGCAATCGAAAGGATGACCTTCAAAGCGCTACCAGAGAAAATGGAAAAATCTGAGACGATTGGAAGAAACAAAACGATACAAATTATTGATGTCCACGAGAAGAATGAGGAAAATCCTGTAGATTCCAAGTAGTGACCTCAAGACTGTTTAAACGCAAACATTTTAAATTTACCGTTTACGTTTATATCTTCCCTTCCACTTGCACATACACGTCTATCAATAAGAATACCCGATGAAGTTCTTTTAGAGGAGGAAAGACGTTACTTAGAATTTTACCACTTTGCCATTCAGTCGCCTAAAATACGGGACGGACTGCTGACTAAATTAGTGCCAGTAATCCAGATAGCTTTCATAATATCTAACAAAAGCAAAAAGCAAATAGAATTCTAGTGATTGACGCTGCCATCATTTATAAATGGTTCTCTCCTAATTATTGCATATTTTTACTCTCTATTCAACCATATTTTTCTTTATGTGCCGTGTTACTTCATGGCGTAAGCGATCATGGCCCTCCACAATTTCCTGTTCTTTGTAGCTCTTAATAAATTTTGTCTTTTTGTTATCCCTCCTAAACCTTGTTCCGCCATTCATTTGCTCAAGCTCACTAAGAATGTTATGCGTTGTTTCCACTGTCTCTCTTGCTATCAATCTGTCCTATGAGTATCAGATTTTCCAAACCCTCTTTCCTCATTATGTTCCCTAGAAACCTCAACTGTCTCTTCCTGGTGTTAAGCATAAATTGTCTTTTTCTTTTCATTTCCTTTAAAATTTCGTCGTTGCTCACATATTCGGTCCATGGTGTCCTCAGCATTTTGTATAGAACCACATTTCTGTTGCTTCAAGTCTCTTCTTCATCTGTGAGGAGATGCTCCAGCATTCACTGGTTTATATCCCAGACATCACGTAAAAGTTCTTTATTCTTTTCTTTGTTTCTAACGAAGTTTTTCTGTTTCTTAATACTCTGCTTAGCTTTTGGAATGCATCTTTGGCTATCCCAATGCGCCTTCGGATTTCAGTGTCATACTTTTCGTCCTTTGTTGGAACGCTTCACAAATATTTAAATTTCTGTACTGGTTTGATTTTTGTATTTGCGATTTATAAATTGCATTTTGGGTTCACCTTTTTGCTGTCTTCTTGCAGTTGATGTTTAATCCTTTCTTCCCGCTTTCCTTCACTTCCTTCTGTAGGAATTGTTTTACTTTTCATTCCTTGTCTACTAGCAATACAGATCATCTGCATATATTATGTTATTCTATCATTTTAATCAAAATACTATTTAAATGAAGATATAAGAAAATAAAATTACCAAAATCAATAGTGATCTCGGAAAGGCTTACAATCTGCACTATCTTGTT
>OZ038506.1:64868301-64913301 GCA_964036315.1 Acanthosepion esculentum
CAGTTCGAACCTGGCTGGAAGACACAATTTCTTTAAGAATCTCGAATGTGTTGCCCAGTAGACATAATTTACAGTTTAAAAAACAGGGCGTCTACTTAAACATGTGAAAAGAAACGTTTTAATATGTGTGTGTGCGTTTACTACATGTATATATTTTCGAACCCTAGCTGCTACACTGTCAATATAATAATTAGAATTGTACTCGCTAGTATATGGTTTTAGAGACAAGCCGGCTAACCATGGTTCTACGTCAAATACGTGCATTTGTATTGCAGGCATATAACTATCAAGTACATCTTTAAGAAACTCAGTCGTTGGCGACATGACGATGGTTGTGTTCTGCGCGAAGATGACATAATGACAAGAATGGCGATATGAAGAATTCGTTCGTCATGATGGTCACAACGATGACAAGAGCGGCAATGATGTTGATTACATTGAAGCTGGTGGGGGCAGGGATATTATATAGAGACACACTAAGTATAATTGCTGCTGCCTGTGATGCAGATGATGATGAAGTTTATGATGGTGGTGGTGATATTGTTGGTGCTACTGGCATGTTCATCAAAGACTGCACCACCAGGTGCAGTCTTTGATGAACATGGTAACAGAATTAGCCAAGATATTAATTTTATTTGATAGCGAGACTGTTTCGCATTATAGATATCTATCTCTTCCAGCCTTTCATTCGTTCCCACTCTTTCTCTCTCTGTCTTTCTCTATTTATATATAACTATTTATATGCACGCACATACACGCATATGTCTGTGTGTGTGTGTGTGTGTGTGTGTGTGTGTGTGTGTGTGTGTGTATCCCTGTGTCTAGCACAAAAATTAATAAAGAAAATTCAGTCACTAGAATCTCTACTCAACAGTTATATATATATATATATATATATATATATATATATCCCTGTGTCTAGCACAAATATATATATATATATATATATATATATATTGTTATTAATTCTTGTGAGGGGCAGAGGGATTTTATGTTGATAGTAACGGTGGTGGTAATGCTGACCGGATGGTAACATTATGACTTGTGTAGATGGTGATAAAAAATCGTGGTGGGGGAAGACGCGGCAAAACTGACGCCAAAAAGGGTGCAGAGGAGGTAATTTGTTCACAAGTCTCCATCATGGTTCTTCGTATCGTATATCAACAGCTGATACCAAAAAGAAAGGCTGGAATTTGTTGCTAGTCAGCAAATTCTTCAATGAACCCAATTCATGTTCCGATGTCTGCACGTGCGCATACACATATATACGTGTGGACGTCCATAATATATCTGTTTAATCATCTTCTTACGTATACATATTTGAAAGTATCTTCATGTTATGAGAGGAATATACATGCAGTACACGTTCATATATATGCGTTTGCATGCTTCTAACATGTTCGTACGTTAAATTACATTTTCTTTACATTATTCCTGTGGTGCGCATATTGTTTATATCGCCCCACTGTTTGATTGTTTGCGTTCATCCATTTTTTTTACGCATGCGTACTAACAGTGTCTGTGAATGTTTATCGATGTATGTACATTTGTATATTTGTATCCAAGCGTGAAGTGTCTGAAAACATATTTCGTGCCTGTATGTGTGTAATTGTCTTATAATTTTTAACTTTGTGTATCCAGTGTGTAAAAAGTGAACTTACTCTAGAAAAATGATTTTTTTTCTGAATATTAGCAGTTTTTTATCATTCATATTCTCCTTAAACAGTTTATTGGTGGTACAAAACTCAATAACCGCCATAAACAGACAAATTTTATTTGTATTTTTAATACTACCGCACATGACAATAATTAAAAGGCAAAAATGTAGAACGAGCTAGGTAACCGGTTTCGAAACTCGCTCAACAGAGCTAAATCGAGGTTAATAAATAAGCATATATTATCAATAAAAGGAATGGAATATAAGAGAAGAAAAAATATTAGATGGAAATCAATTGGAGGCCAAGGACAAAACCCTTCTGTTTACAGAGCGAAGGCTTCTTTTGATAAAATATATATGGCCCCCAATATCTTAAGGTGGTAATTTGAGTGGGACACGCTCAGGATGGAAAATGAGTTCACACTGATATTAGCAGCATAATTGCGGTTATTTATAAGGTACTCTGCAATGGAAGACCCGTATGTATTGGTCAGAACATCATATGGTAAATATGTAGAGTTTTTTTTTGTTAGTTTTTTTTTGTAGGCACGTGTTGTATAATCCTAGCATCCAGCCTTTGAGTCGTTCTTCCTATGTAGTGCATACTGCAACTGCAACTACATTTAAATGCAGATGCAGTATGCATTACATATATACATATTTATTAACCTCGATTTAGCTCTGTTGAGCGAGATTCGAAACCGGCTAGCTAACTCGTCCTTCATTTTTTTTAATTATTGTCATGTGTGGTAGTATTAAAAATAAAATTTGTTTGTTTTTGGCGGTTACATTCTCCTTAGAAGTTTATCAGTTGTCACATGCTTAATATTCTTCGGAAGAACCTCTTCCCGGTTGTGTGAAGTATTTTTGTCATTTGTGAAAACATTGTCCAGTATTCAATGACTTATAACACTATCTTATAAACATGGTAAACAACATAGAATTTCAACATTCATTTTTCCGTTTCTAATGACAGTTTTGTTATCACTTCATAACATAACTAATTACTGAAAAGGCTTTTTCATATTTTTATTTACCTTCAAATTTCTGTATCATATTTTCCGGCCACTGTTATCACACTAACCAGATAATCGAATATCCACACCAGGTGGATTTTGACGTCGTTGATGCATTATTCAAATAGAGTGCATTTTGTCTTCTTACAATTACTGTTTAGCTCCTTCTTCTTGCTTTCATTGACCACTTTGCTGGATTAAGAGTCTCTAAAGTAGACTATGGTTTTCTTAATAAGAGAAATAGACGAGGAGCTTTGAAGAAAGTTAGTTTTATTCAGTGCCTCTAGATAAAATCAAATTAGAAAATTAATTTCATTCAATAAATAGATAAGTGCCTGGAAACTTTTGGATTTGAATTCAGAAATAGCTTTGTTAAAAACTCATTAAAACCATCTAATATTCGGACATTCAAGCAACTGGCCACTCTTCACCCAATACTTCACCCTCAGGGAGTTGATAGACATGGGCCAGATGGTGCGTTTGACTCAAGTATTAAATACAGAAAACTATTCAAGAAATTTGGCACTGTTTCCTAAAATTAATGAGGATGCGTGATTCTTTAAATATTGGTCTCAAAACATCCAAAATAAATTGCAAATATGAATATTTGAGTCATAATTTTAGGAATCAGCGTAAAGTATAATTCTTGAATGTCTCGATTATTTTTTATTTAAACGACAATGTAACAGCAGTTGGGTATTTGTTGTAGTCGGGCCCAAGAGATATTCGCAGTAAATTAGGAGAATGGCGAACGGTGGGAGGCATCAGCGGACATGTTTCCTTGTCCTTCTGGTATGTAAGGCAAAAATGCGAAGCTGAATATTTACGAATTTGGCGTTTAAAAGTGTTCATTTTTTACCTCTCGATTCATTTATGATTTACTAAGTGTAGCTTCTAGCGAGACAAACTTGGTAACCATTACATCACATCGAAGTGCTCTAGCGATTTACTAAGCGTACCTTAGATGTGGCCCAATGTCGAAAGTATGAGGCACTTAGTGAGAATCGAATTCAGTCATAATTGATCTAGCGAGACAAGCTTGCTAACCATTACACCATGCCGAAGTGTCCCCTCTCAAATCATACGCAAACTGCCGCGTACCTTAAAGTAAATACAAACTTCGAAAACACTATGAAGTTGTTCGTCTCCAATTTGTATCCAGTTTCTACAGAACGTTCTATGTCTAGATTAGAAAAATACTGCTACCAATCCCAGTAGCCATATACACACCGTTTATCTCTAAATATATATCTAGTTAAAAACGCTTCAGCTATGTGTCCTTGTACTCAGAAACTATGCTTAACAAAACTTAACCGGAATTTTTTTCAATTTTAAGTTTCTTTCTTTCTTTTTGTTGAAAGATATAAAATCAGTTTTGAAGGACGAATCATAAATTTTCATTTTCTCTAACATCACATAGATTTACATATTTTACAAGTAAATTGCCTCGGCCTCTATTCAAATTCACATTCTCCGAATGTGTTTCAGTTTTCTTTCTAATGCTGAATTTATAACTGATTACAAGAAGCTCAACAAATGTCAACGATGAGAACAAAACACTCCTATTCCGATTAATGGCTGACACAGAGAAAGTTGTAGTGTATCATCAAGACCCAAATAATTTAAGCCCATTTCGTTATATATTATAATCATAAAAACACTTTCTCCACTCGGATAAAATTGATTCTTAAAATTTGTTTCGGTTTTTTAAAAAGTTTATTCTTTTAATTAATAAAATCATCTATAAAGAAATTAGGGAAAATATTGTGAAAATAACATTAAATGAACGAAACATGAAAAAGAAAACTGAATATACCTAAAAACTGAATAAACAAATATGGACGATTGAATTAATTTTATTAATTATGAATCTATGCAAAAAGGAAATAAGCTATCAATGAAGCTAGATTGGTGGATTCCAAAAATATTCTGTATTTGCTTTCAGACAGGCATCAGGTGGCCCTGGAGACTGGTTAATTTATGAGGAACGGATGAAACACAAACACAGCCAATAATAATAATAATAATAATAATAAGTGGTCAGACACTTAACGATTTTGGCTCCTGATTAATATCAGTGTAAGTAAAATGTACTTAAATAAAATTATATCCTCTAATATATAACACTGGAGCTGAAATTGGTTTACTTGATATAAAAAGGGTAAGAAATGCTTGATAGAAAATGATAGATAAGAATAAGAACATTACACTATAATAAATAATGCATAGACAGGAATTCTATAAATAGGAGCTGATTTGACAAAGGTAACATTTAAGCAAGTTTTTTTTTACTCACAAAAACTTATCATCCATCAGCTAACTTAATCTCCAATCAAAAAGTAGTTAGATTTTTATTAGTGAAACTTTATTAAACATTTCAAACAAAAAATTTTTTTATGAAAAATATCACATCAGTTAAATAAAAAAATTAATTTTTTAGTTTCATATTTAATGTCTTAATATAGAGATATGACTATTGCTTCTATAAAATATCAATCACAACGGCCTGTAAGCTCAAAAACCATTGATGTATATTTAAATATATATATATATATATATATATTCTTCGAAGAAATACTCATACAACAAAAACAATTATAATTTAAGAGCGCGCATCCTCAAAAATATTATTACGATAAATTTATTAAAATGGATATAAGTTTAAGTAACGAATTCTTATAAAAGAAAAACACAATCACTTAAATGAAATTTAAACAAAAGTAAAGTTTTTAAAATGTTGGAGATATTCAGATCTCAAGCATTTTTAAAAAACGTAAGAATACATTCGAAAATTAGTTTGGGATTCTTTTAAAAAGATCTCAAAGAAATTAATTTAATTAATTAATTAAAATACGAGCTATCGCAAATTTAAAGTTAAAACTTAATAATGTACTGACAGATTCCCAAGCTCCATACCAAAATACTAAAATACATATATTTTATGTTAATCCCATATCTGAAAGGTCACCACCATTTCATTGTACTTAATTGTATCTTATTTTATTTTTCTATCCATCATTTATCTCAATTTTTCTTATGAAACATCTCCGCCTAAACTTTGTAATTTTATTTTTTATTTCTTTTATATTTTTTTATTTCTTTATTTTTTCTTCAATAACAGTTCACACTCGTCGATAGTCTTTTGAACAGAAGTAGAGGTTTATCCCTTGTTTCCTGTTTAGGATTAGTTTTCCAGTTCCTTCTAAAGTTTTTTTTTTATTCTCTTTCACTCCCAGTAGCCCCTTTCGTCTTACTAACATTATCGACTTGAAATGAAGAGTTTTGCTTTTTCCAATATAATAATCATATCGAATCCGGATAGACACAAAAACATTTATTTTTATATTATAAATAATGACAAAGGTAATAAAAAAATAGCTACTACTATAATAACGTGCGATCAGTGTAAGTGATATTGGCGCGGATATTGGTATCAGCGAGCCGAGTTCAAATTCCGAGCTAGTCTCTGGCGTTCACTTTCGCACAAATGTCCTTGGGGGAAAGGCATGAACTCTCTTCTTTCCCTCCCGCTTCAAATAGTAGGGCAAAGAAACTGTTTTATGGGTCAGATAACAGGTGAGAGTGGGCTCTTTAGGCTTCGGTGACAACCAGTCTAAGAAGAGGAAATTTTTGATTTCCAAACCGTGGGAAAGGTAACGGAAAAACCGCTCAACGATCGTTCCAAAGAAAACATGGTAAATCGCAGACATTGAAGAAAAGGAAGCTGTGGAGAGCCATGATTAACCGGCTCCTCAAGGACATGACATTAAAAAACAATAACACAAATCGGAAATATAATTATAATTATTAACAAGAGGATTAATAACAGCAATTAATGATAATTAAATTAATAATGTTTTTTTTAAATTATTACATTTTAATATTAGGGAAAATGTATGACAAAGTGGAAAATGTTTTCTTATGATGCGTGTTGTCCTTTGGGACTTCATCGTACTAAATTTGTTATGTTGGTGCGACTACGCATGCGCACGAACGGGGGATGCTGGGAATTTTTAATTTTAATTTTTTTTTAATTTAGCCGATTTCATTTAGATTCTTTTTCTTTCCATCACTTTTGTTAGTAGATATCCCAGACTGTGATAATAGAAGATCTGCCAGGAATAGCGAAATGTAAGAGCCCGGGTACAAATTTACTGTAGTGTAGATGACCTTGCGATCAAGACACTCTCTATACATTTTCGTTGTTTTCTCCTTAGATCAGAGTAGGATTTTTATGTCGAAATTGTGTTCAGTCGAGTTACGGTGGACAACCAACGCGTTTGATGTATTGTTTTGCAAAATGTCCCTTTTGTATTCATATAATCTTTTATGTAGATTTCTTGAGGTTTCTCCTATGTATTTTTGTGACAATTATTACAGGCGATCGAGTAAATTCCTCCTTCAAGTTTTAGCTTATTGTTTTGTTTAATATTGTCACTTACGCGTCACTGTTTCAACTTTATCATACATTTTCCCACAATATTGTTCTTGATATATAAAAATATATATCGTTATCTTATTTTAATATTACAATTTGTGTCACCAATATTTACTACATTTATAATCCTTATTGATAAAAGTCTTAAATTGTTTTATTTTTGCTTTCCGTTTTCCTTTATTTTAGTTTTAACTCTCTTTTCCTAAATGCTCCTTTATTTGAATTCCACACCCGTCGTTTGTCCGACATTATTTCAAGGCATTATCACTTAAAATTGCACTGCCAATGTTGCTAATAATAGTAATGATAATAATAAGTAAGGTATCCTGAATAAAACACTCCTTGCCAGAAAGGATACAATGGGAATTTCGCAATCAATAATGTAAGAAACAATAAACTTATCACACATCGTTTGTGGCGGGTAACCAAAGGTCACATCCCATTCAAAGAGCAAGACCAGCCTGGGAACGAAAAATATGCTACTGACACAGATCATCCAAATACTGAGACTGGACAACATCAGCCGATAATCCCAATGGATGATCTGTCTTAATAACCATCCGCTACTCAAAAAATGAATGAAATGAAATAGAGAGGATTATAGAGATGGTTCACGAGCATATTATGACGCTACACAATCTCCTACAGAACAGAACATCACCGATTTGACCTACGGAATACTGAGAGAATAAATGACTGAACAATATGAAAAATCTTAATAAACTAGCAAATGTTAAATGAAACATCATTAAAGTAAAAGGGTTGACAAATAAAGAACGAAAAGAATCCCAAGAAACTGTTGAAACAGAATTGAATATAGATTAAAAGATTAACAGAATTGAATATAGATTAAAAGATTAACAGAATTGAAAAGAATTTAAAAGATTAAGAAGAATATAAATATAGATTAAAAGATTAACAGAATTGAATATAGATTAAATGATTGACAGAATTAAATATAGATTAAAAGATTAACAGAATTGAATATAGATTAAATGATTGACAGAATTAAATATAGATTAAAAGATTAACAGAATTGAAAAGAAGTTAAAAGATTAACAGAATTTAACAGAAATTTAAATTTAAATATAGATTAAAAGATTAACAGAATTGAATACAGATTAAAAAATTAACAGAATTGAAAATACCGAAAATGCAAAAACACAAATACGATGTATAATAAAAATGAAAATCCAATATAAATCTATTTAAAAATGTATAGAAGAAAACCAGCTAAGAAGAAGAAAAGAATCGAGATAATGAAGAAGTTGAAAAATGAAAATTGACATAATAAAAGAGTAAATTAAAGAACAATACGCAAAAAAAAAATGGAAATAAATAAATATTGGACAAAATTAAATATGATAAAAAATGGAAAACATGGTAAAAATAGCAAACAATGCAATCATTAAAATATCGAACGAAACTGATTTAATTTAACTGCTCTAAATGCGGTAATATGCTTTGTAGCAAAATAATAACATCAGTACATATACCGAGGAAAACTAAGGAATAAACCATCGAATAAAAAAACTATAGTAATTAAGATAGATAAAAAGGTTGAAATTTCTACGAAAAAAACTTGGTGAGATATGTAAAGAAATAAAAGTAAAAGCAAGTGAATAGTTAAAAAACAAAAACAAAGCGTAAATATATCATAAAAAGAGAAATTGACATACCAACAACAAAGGAGATAGTAAAGCAACGCACCCAGTTGAAAGCGGAAAGGAAAAGAATATATGAGAAAAGAAGTAAATTTTACAAAGAAAACAACATTTTCAAATATAACAAAAATTTCAAGGAAATGGAAAAAATAGTGAATCGTATAGAATAAAAAAGATCATCACATGAATAACTAAGCTAATTATGGAAGAACTTATGGAACAATTTACAGAATTATATTCCAAGGTCCACTCTAACCTGGGGTGCTATCACCTGTTGGGATTCCAGCTATGGGCAAATAGGGAATCCCCTAACAAAAATCAACAGTGCATTTTTATAGTAAAATGACCAACAATACATTTTATAGCAAAATGACAATACATTTTTATAGTAAAATGACCAACAACAAATTGTTATAGTAAAATGACCAACAATACATTTTTATATTAAAATGACCAGCAATACATGTTTTTATAAAAAATACCATCAATACATTTTTGTAGTGAAATTAGCAGCAATACATTTTCTGTTCTACAAACTATATATTTAAAAAATATACCTTTTACTCTGAAAGTATAAAATTATTTACAAAATATTTAGATTTCGGTATTAAATAACCCACAGAGGTGTTGACATGCCACTGAACAAAATCAACCAAACAACAGGATTATAAAATGGATCGAAAATGGATTAAAAAAGAAGGAAAGTACAAAGAAATAAATGGGCAGTAATGGAGCGAAATGAAGAACTCGAAAACCTGGTCCACAAAACACGAAAGTTGATGCATGAATCTTTATACTCGAGAGGTGACATAGATTAACTATATGTAAGAAGCAGAGGGAGGGAAAGAAGACTCGTTAACATTCGAATTGCTTTGGCTCTTTGATCAATAACTACAGAAGGTAAAATAAAATAACGAAAGACAAAATGACGAAAGATAAAATTTGAATAAGACTTAATAGAAAGATAGAGAACTAGTAATCCTGAAAACCAGAATACCCATGTGTATATACAGAAGGCGCTTATCTCTCTTTGGTTGAGATAAGTCACATGGGTCATTTGACGGAAGGCTTAGTGACGTCACTCCACACAACGACGAAAACGGCAGTCAATTTTTCCAGTTCGTTTATAGCAGCCACCACATGAGGATGTTTTCTTTGAAAGGGCCCAGGCTGAGTCTAAATATACTCCCCCCAGTAGCTTACACGTATATGGTGCCGTTTCCCCTTGGGAATATATATTTCCCAGATATAGAATTAAACTCCAGATCGCATTCCACAGTTTGGGAAAACCCAAGACTCGTTGTTTCCCGTTCGTGGAATATGTCCTCGCTTGGGAATCCGGTCCGTTTGAATCTGGAGTCCTAAACCTGGCTTTCCAGACTTTGGATTATTTCTATATTATATGTAAAATCCTTCCTATTTCCCCTTACACCCTCTTTTGCTGGGTATATATGTAGGATATATTATTCCCTGCGTTGGACATATGTATATATGTATATATAGTTGTGTGTGTGTGTGTGTGTGTGTGTGTGTGTGTGTGTGTGTGTGTTTCAGAGCGATATAAGTCTCTCTCTAAGAACAAAACATGTTTGTTATTCCTTTTCCTTTCAACCGCTCCGTTCCGTCTGCAAAGTACGGTGTTATAATGCCTATATCAGAGGAAAAATAAATGGGGGAATAAATCTTTCTTCCCTCTTCCCTCTCCCGTTACATAGAAATAAGAGAGAAAAACTACGTACTTTTCAGAAGATAAATCGAAGAAATTACAGATAAAATGATATGGGCCATGGCCATGAAAAGGAAATCTAAAAAGTGAAACAGAATTACTATTGATTGTAACCCAGAACAACGCCATAAATACTATTTGTATAAAGACCACAGGATAGAATAAAATATCAAATGCAGGCTGTGGAGATAGATACGAGACAATCAATACAAATCAATGCTACAAGATATCTAAGAAAAGTAAAAAAAATAAAAAATAAAAAATAGGCGTGACTTGGTGAAAATGATAATCCGCTGGATACTATGCAAACAACTGGATTTAAAATCTACAGATAAATTATATATGTACCAATCAGTATCTGTTTTAGAAACCGGAAAACATAAAATTCTCCTGGACTTGCGATTCAAATGGACAAACTAATCAAGGCCAAGAGGCCAGATCTAATTATTGTGAACAAAGAGAACAATGTCCTGTCAGGAAATGTATTTCTCTTTTCAATCAGATCTCAAAGTAAGACTTAAAAGAAAGTGAAAAGCTGTCTAAGTACCTAGACTAGATTCTAAAGAGAACTAAATAAATTATTGAACCTAAAGAGTGACAGTTGTTTTGGGGCCTTGGAAACGCTCACAAAAAGAACGGGGGCCATCCATTGTTGAACGCAGCTGGAGTAATGAGGAAAATGGATACTGGAGTGTTGAAAAAACTTGCTGTCACTTAATTTCTAATATAACTCACGATCTGATATTGATATGAAACCTCAGTGAGTGCAGGAAGTTGATTCTATTTAGAGAAGTTAATTCTATATAATGTTAAGAGAAGTGGAGTCGCAACTTGACATTTGCTTTAAATCTTTTTGTCAAAGAAACCTTAATTATTTGGATATTTCTGGAGTTTACTTTATCATCAAGACTCCTGAGCTGTTTTACAAAATTCTACCAACTAATACAACGATAATGGTAATGACAATAAACATGTTCATGATGATGATGATGAGTGTAGTCGCACTGCAATTAAGAGGCTTTGATTAACGTTAGATATCTGAGAACTTGGTGCTTATTGACCGCATTTTTCCAGTTCATTTGCTAAGGTTTACTGATCTGATAAGATGTACATTGAATCTCGCTTTTTGCCTCCTAATCTTGTTAAATAATATATGAGAATGTTTAGACTACAGGAAAGCAAACATTTTGCCTGATTTACGCGAGAGAAAATTCTTGGGGAAGAAAATAAAAAATCTCTGATTTATGTTTCGGTTCGCGGATTCCTATTTGGTTAATCTTCGTCATATCTTAATTGATATGGTTCAATGATTTTAATAAAATTATCTGCGTACGAGGCACACAAAGATAGAATCAAATAGAATGAAGGTCGCAATAAGTTGATAGATTTCCAAAGCTTAGATGGTAGCAAACTATAAAACTAAAATCACTCACCTAACAAATCCTTTGTACTTTCACCAATAAACAATGACTTCTTTATAAGTAATCTTTGTTCAGTAAGCAGTTCACCTCCTCATAACAAAATTCATCTCATTTAATAAATTTTAGGTTTTCATACTTGCATGAAAGTACCTTTACGAAAAAGTACTAAAATAAATTTTCATTTGTAAAATTTTAAGGATGAAGCTAAAACATCGAAATATTCTTGGTTAAAACATCGAAATATTTTTGGAATCAAAGTGATTAACTTACAAACGTTTTTCAGACTCACTTTTTATTGGACACCATTACTATAAATAATCGTGCACGCGCTCTAGGAATTATGTAAATATATAATAAATACATTTGATTTTAGACGTACAATAATAGCAACACGAACACGTGTGTGAATGGACATGTCAAAATGTATGTGAATGGACATGTCGAGTTTAAATGATTTAGAATGATTAACATTGATGTTTTTATAGGCATGAAATGTCTTCAGTGACTTAGAAAATAGAACAGGAATAGAACAGGAATAGAACTGGAATAGTGAATTAAGAAATAGAACACGAATAGTGTATTAGGAAATAGAACACGAATAGTGTATTAAGAAATAGAACACGAATAGTGTATTAGGAAATAGAACACGAATAGTGTATTAAGAAATAGAAAAGAAGTAAATAAATACCAGTAAATAGAATAGGAATACCTCTCCTTTGAGTGAAGGCTAGCGTTAATCCGTTTGCGTGGGCGTACCGATTACCAGTTGACATGCTTAGATAATTTAAGCATTATCAATGAAAATTTCCGTTATCAAGCCCCTGGAGAGCTCCCCAAGATTGTACATCTCTTTCAAAAGAGTTAGAGTTCATTTCCGAAGCCCGAGGCGCCTCCGAGTGGCGAAAAGGGGAAATTCCAGCCAAATTCCTACAGTTCAGAGTTGACTCCCTCCAACCTCGGGCTTTGCAGAAACCTAAAATTGTCGTTGGAGCATGATCAAGGAGAACGCAGATGAGGGAGGAAGCTAATGGGGATCCGGAAATAGAACTTCTGTATGAGGCCCCAATACTAAAAATTCATAGGTAGGCAGTTTTTCGTTTGGGGCAGAGATCATATAACTGTACAGAAGAACACGACACGTCTCCTCTCTCTCTCCCTCTACCCTCTCTATCATGCACTCTCTTTGTGTGTTATCTATTGTTCATACACACACACACACACACACACACACACACACACACACACAACTAAACGCCCGCACGGAAAGATATATATGCAGATTATCCGACGTAAGAAATATAAATGAGTGAGTTGTGTGAATTCCGATTGACAATGACTACGACATTCACTGAAATACAATTTTCACAATTCCTATCTGAAGTTTGAATTTCACAAGTGTAAATTGCTTTCATATAATATACATCCAGTGAAGAAATTTGCAAGAAATATGAAATTGCAATTTTGTTAAGTTGTTAAAATATTCCAAGAAAGCAAAATCAAAGATACATTAATTCTCGTAAGATTTTATTATTGTTGTTTTTTTTAATAGTCACTGAAACAAGAGCTTCGAGTTTGTTTGTTTTTTAAGTAATGTTTAATATTGGCAAAGTAATAGAGACTCCAGTCAATTCTTAATTGGTTAAGCATCTCATGTAGCATAGCCTTGTTTCAGATAAACAATACGGCTTTCGTTTCTCTAGGTCAACAGCCGATATTTTAACAGTTGTTACTGAATATATATATGACGGATACCAGCTTGTTGAGTATGACTATTGCAAGATATCAATTTGACATACGATATCAATCAATGCATGTGTATGAAATGTTTAAAGTGCAGGCAGATGTTTTAATGGGCCATTCCCACACTGTGAGCAATAACAGGATGTACACAAAAAGAAGAACTTATCAATCTCATTGAATGATATCAAACAGTTATATCAGAGTTTTCCTTCACCTAGTTGGATACCTTAACGAAGGCTAAGGGTTATACCACTGCCAGTGAGCTTAGCGCACCTCTGGACTCCAATCCTAGTATTTCTACATACCCGCATAACTTTAACACGTATTGTCTTTAATCATGCTCAGCATCTAGCCAACCTGCTCACTGGGAAAGTCTGCTAGGTGAACAAGTAGTACTAGGTTAGATGGTCTCAGTAGCACTCATACAATGACTTGACTTTCATATATATATATATATATATATATATATATATATATGTGTGTGTGTGTGTGTGTGTGTGTGTGTGTGTGTGTGTGTGCGTGTGCGTGTGTTTACATATATTTTTTTAATCAGTGTCACTCCAAGTAAGGCAGTCCAGTCACTAACTGTGTCGCAATTAGGAACAGGAACACCAGTCATGAGTACAAACAGAAAAGAGCATTCAGTAGGTCAGTAGACAGCGATTTGCATTGCATTCAAATTCTTGCAGATTAAAGTTGGCTGGAAAGGGAGTTTCATAATCGAGAGGTGCGAGAAAAGAAACTGTTAGCGTAAAGGTTACGGTTACTTCTAGCTAGCTCAACTGATGTGATTTAGTCATCAGTCTAGTATTGCGCTCAAATTCATACAGCGAAGGTACTACGGTTAAGCTTTTTATTTAAATTTTTGTGTTCGTACAAGAGCTTTCTTTTCAGGACAAAGAGTGTGTAAAAACTGTCCACAATGTGCTAACCGTATTCGGAAATTAAAACATCCCTACTATACACTAAAACATACACATAATGCACACACTCAATTAAGCTGAAAAAAACGAATCATTCTTGATAATGGCTAAAGGTATAGCCGAAAGCGCTCGAAACTATAAAACATTTGGACAGTTTTTACACACTCTTTGTCCTGAAAAGAAAGCTCTTGCACGAACACACGAAACATTAAATAAAAAGCTTAACCGTAGTACCTTTTCTGTCGTTTTTAATGAAACATGCATAAACGAAGGATTGCTGCCTAAATATACAATATATATATATATATATGCACACACAAACACACACACACACACATACTGACATTATTAACATTCATTAAACACGGAGGCCTCTTGATTGGACCTTCATCACAATAGTTAGGGAGGTGTAGATCGCAGTAATGAAAACTTGGCAATCCCAAATTGTGGGTCCGGATCCAACCCAAAATTATTTTGGTTCCAAAATAGTATGTTATGTTGGGCTACGGCCTCTGGGAGTAAATTTGAAAAAGTGTGACACATTGACATTCGCATATATATATATATATATATATATATGTATGTGTGTGTGTGTGTGTGTGTGTGTGTGTGTGTGTGTGTGTGTGTGTGTGTGTGTGTGATAAAAATATAGTTTTAAGATATTCTATATGTTTGGGTAAAATTGCTCAATATATATATTCAAAGGTTAAAGTGATTTATCTGACTGACCTACTCAATATTTTTGCGTCGAAAACCTCATAAGGGACAGATGTTCGATATATGTATGTATGTATGCATCTATGTCTGTATGTTTGCATTTTATAAATGAATAAAACCTCGACACAGCAACACGAACAGTCAGGTGAAGGCGGGGTAAATTAAAAAATCGACAATGACTCATGGAAGTGAAAGCACTCAGATGTGGGACAATTTATACTAAAATATGAAGCGGAAACCATAAAAATGGATCGAAATATAGAACAGTCTATTAAACAGTCCTTAACAAAGAACTCTCGTTGGTGCTTAACCAAACTTGTATAAATTAAAATGTTCAAATACACACAATATATATATATATATATATATATATATATATATATATATATATATATATATATATATATAGGCATGCCTGATTGAATAAATTACAAATATTATATCTTCTTATTTTTATCATAATGCTTTCATAATAACAAATACTTTTTCGTATATTACAATTAAATAATGCAAGAAATGCACTGTAACAGAAAAAAATATAAATATGTTGGATATACGACAACTACATTATCAAGACGTCTTACTCTGCACATGTCTGCCCATTCGTCCATTGCAAGACATTTACACCACCATCACCTGTTCACATTCCAAGTATAGAATAATACTGATTGATAAAACAACTATCCTACAGCAAGAAAATAACAAATTAAAACTACAGATCCTCGAAGCAATCTTCATTAAAAATTGAAGCCGACACTGAATAGAAACAGTTACGAATACTTTTATAATGTTCTAAAATGCCGATAAAACGAAAACTTTTCACTATTTAATGCGCACTCTACTATGACATTCCAACATAAAAGAAAACATTTCATAATGGATAACTTTTCAAGTTCTAACGAACGCTAAAGCATAACTTTCAGCCATAGCATTTAAACGGAAAAGATAAAAAATCAGTAATGGATAGCTACAAATAGTTTTTGCCTTATTAGTTGGTGATGATTTCAGAAAGAGATGGAAAGTACTTAAGAAATAAAAGTGATTCTCACTGTTACAGTGGATTTCTTGCCTTATTTAATTGTAACATACGGAAGAATATTCGTGAATATGAAAGGATTATGATAAAAATAAGTAGATAGTTTGTAATTTATTCAATCAGACATACCTAAAAAAGAATTTGGTGTCTAAATACAAGCATATATATATATATATATAAGTATATATATATATATATAAGTATATATATATATATATATATATATATATATATATATATATATATATATATATATATATATATATATATATATGGATTTCTCAGATTTCTTAACAGTAGGTTATTAATATTAATATTTAAATTTTACAACGGTCAGTTTTCAATCAGTACCTGAAGATTGCTGCGTACATGAAACTCAGAGTTGCACCAAACGGAAAAGAAAAATAATGTATATTTATTATTAATAGTATATATGTGTGTGTGTGTGTGTGTGTGTGTGTGTGTGCGCGCGCGCGTACGTATTCATGTATGGTCACAAGTACTTAAATATATACGTTGATAATATGCTCTTCATTAAAGTTTAAAATTATGTGTGTGTGTGTGCGCGCGCGTGTGTGCGAGTGTGTATATGCATGTGTTCGTATATTTATAAGTGCATAATATTTTGTTTCATTTCTTTCTTTATTTATTCTAAGTTACTGAATTTCAAGCGATAAGAAAATCCTGTGGTTGTCAACTGGAACTTTGTAATTAGAAAAAGAAAAAAAGATGAAGCAATGGAATATTGAAGAAGTACCATCTCAGCAAAAAAATGTCCTTTTACATTACCAGCTCTTGTTACGACCGATAAAAAAATCATGAAAATCACACCTCGTTTACATATACAACCACACACATATATATATATATATATATATATATATATATATATATATATATATATATATATATATATATATATATATATATTCAACAGCAAGACCTGAATAAAAAATGTTTAGCTTGTTCATTTCTTATCACGTGACTTAGTTCTTCAAGGCAATGTAAGTTTTGTCTGGAAGCTGAAACCCTTTTTCAGTTGACTGCAATCCATTTGACATTTCTTATGAATAAATTACGACAAAGTCTCAATAAAATAAAGAGTGGTTTCGGTATATTGAGTGTTTCTTCCTTTTCTCTATGTGTGGCAAATTTGCTTATCGTCGTAGTTTAAGTGGTCGTTATGATAGCGTTGATGAATAAGTTACAGCAACGAAATAAGGTGTAGCTAATTGCCTAAGAGTAAAAGTAGACGGCGTGATTGCTTACTTTCTAGACTTAATGCAAACTCAGCAGAAAATATACGAAGAAAATTATTATTATTATTTTGTTTGATACGCTTTTTGATAAAATCATTTACCAAATATTCAACTTAAACCTAAGGTAAATGTAGATTTTTCTAATGAAGTTATTCAGCATCGATAAGGTTTTCCCATCATAGAAGCAATAGTCACAGTCATTAATTAACGCAATCTTTTGTATTTCAGATAGTCATAGATTTCCTTAGATTCTACTAGTGTGTGCATCAGTATCTTCCTGCTATAATAATATGGAATAATAGTTGCATCTAAATGCTTAGAATATTGCTTCCACATATGGTTCGGTGCCCCTGCTATTTACCTTGAGCTCCTTGGAAAGATCCAAAGAAGAATCTGCAATATTATTGGTCTTGATCTGGCGGTTCAGCTCCAGTCACTTTCCCACCTCCTTTAGGTTGCCCCTCTATGTCTTTTCTATAAATAATTCCAATGTAATTGTTCGGATGAGCTCTTTGATATGGTACCTAGAGTTTTTGAATTTAAGCGCCGCACAAGACTGGCGTCTAGATCTCATCAATTTGCTGTTAAGCTGGTTAGATGTAGCCGTAAGTTCTATGCTAACTGTTTCTTCTCGCTTGTTCTGTCTGTGTGTATTGTAAAGTCCCATAAAATTGTTATAGGACCTATCTTTGTAACTGGGTCCGTGTCATCTTCATACAGGTTTCTTGCCGTTTCCTTTCTGTAAAAGGTGCATATTTTTCCAGTGCAGATATTGGCCCACTCTATCATACCGAGTTTTATATTCACTGTACAAAATGATACAAGATGGCCAATTGTTTCTGAATATTTATCATGGAATCTGCATTTCGGTTTTACACAATTTTTCAGTATATGTGCTAGGTAATTTCTAGTTAGCAGGCATTGGTCCTCTGCAGCAAGAATAAAACCTTCGGTTTCAGCTTTTAACCGTGAATTACGTAACCATTGATGGGTACGTAGTTTGTCTACATCAGCTTGTTTAGTACGGGCAAAGTAGTGACTATGAAGTAGCTTATCTTGCTATCGTTTTGGCACATTGCATTTGTTTTTTCTTTCTTTTTTGGGCTCTTTACCGCTGCAGTGGGTGTATTATGGTTTATTTGAACTTTTTCACCCACTTGAAAAACCCTTTTGAATTTGTTATTATTATTATTATTATTATTATTATTATTATTATTATTATTATTATTATTATTATTATCTTATTTTGCTTTCTGTACAATCCCTTAATGGATCCTCAGCCGAATAATGGGATAAAGCAAGGTATGCATTCTGTTTGCATAAATTCTGATTTTATGTGATACGTAACATATACAGTATTTCTATTGTCTTTAAACTGATAATACTGTCTTGAATCATTTTTAATTGTTTGTATACAGGGGATACCAAGGCTAATGTTCTTGTCTATACCTTTTTTGATCGTACCTAAGAATCCAACAAGTGCGACAGTTGTTTTAAGATGACACATTTTTTCTATTTCAAAATCCTTCTTCAACAGAAATATTTTTATTTGATGACACTGACATATCTACGAGAAATTATTTTTGTAGTTTTTAATAACTACATCTGGTCTGCTTGCATTTATATTTGGACCGTTTGGCGTGGTGTAATGGTTAACAAGCTTGTCTCATTAGGCCAATTACGACTGAATAGTGCCTTAGATCCTTACAGGATGCCCCATACTTTTGGCCTTGTGCTACGCTTAGTAAATCCCTATTAGCATTTATATGTTTGTCCATATGAATGATAGTCTCAAAGAATAGTGATTTTTATGGCCTCTTCTGTTTCAGAGTGATGGTCATCCCATTTTTAAGCATGTGTCGCACTGTCCCTCATTGGCATCATAACTGTTACTACCCAATTTTATCATGTCGATCTTTGTATGCCTTCGATGTCAGGATTTGACAAGAGGCACTAAGTAGTCGATAGTTCTCAGCCTGTTGTTCACCTCATCTGCATCAGTGGTTCCCAAACCTTTTTTTTCTCACAGCCGCATTTTCGCGCTTCACCACATTTTATGTGATAAAAAATACATTTAAAAATAAAAACAGAAAGAGGGTTAAAGGGAGATAACCGCGGATTTGAAGTTAGAACATTATCATTGATAACTCTCTCCTCCAATTTGCAGACACTAGATATTCTTAATACTTGATATAATGCAAAAATATCACAATGATAAACTCAGTCAATAATTATTTATAACTATTTATAGAGGGGCTCATGTATGCAGTTACAAGTAATCCATAATAATATTTTAAATTTAGAAATCATATTTATTTTTGGCATATTAATTTTTTAAAACTGTATGTTAAAACCTTTGATTGTCTTTCAATCATTCCGCCTCACCTGTTATCCTCTTTCGCCGCACTGTTTAGGAACCACTGATCTACGTAATGGGCTTGCACAATAAAAACAAAATGTTGCACTATTCTCTATGGTAATGGTAATGTTAGCCGTTTCTTTACAAGGAAACTTTTGGCATTCATTTCTCGAACAGCCAGTAGTGCTTTCGGTTTTAAATTTATAAAATCTTTCTCTTAAAACAATTTTTCAATAAAATAGATTTCTCAAGTTCAGTAGCTATTAGCGCTCTTTTCAATATTGATGGGGGAGGGGTTCTACTCTAAACTTTTATTTGGAGTATTGTGGAATATTAACATCTTGATTATGTCATTATTTTCTCTTCAAGTTACATGTGTTATCCATTTTAGTTGCAGCTGTTTGTAATGCTTAAGTAATATGGTTTCTATTATTTGGTACAGTTCTTTGTCTGTGAATCTATAGCGCCAGTCAAACACAAAGAAGGATGATAATCGCTAAGAATTTTAAGCTTTACACGCTCAAAACTTTTTTTGCCCATGGAAAGCGGTTGTATACAGTTGACAGTTTAGATATTTCTGAACGGGTTTGGCGCCATGCATGGCGTCCACATGAAAGTCTCGATCTGACGAGGCTAGTTAAGTACATGACTCGAGTTTTCATGTTGATCTTTTGATTTTTGTAGCAATTTGCGTCGTTGGACGAAACTATCCTTGGCGTAGCCTAATTTGTGTCCAATTTCTTTATCACGTATACTAAATTTGTTATAACTAATCCATACGCCGAGGTATTTAAAGTGTTTAGTACTTACTAATGTTGCATTTTTATGATGAAATCATACTACAATTACCATTATATTGATATATGCTAAACCTATCATAGTACATTGTGGCAAATAGGGTTAGAATGATTTTACTGCGTGTGTGTTTCTTTCGTACCCCCTCACTCCCTCACTCCCTCCGTCCGTGTGTGTGTGTGTGTGTGTGTGTGTGTGTGTGTGTGTGTGTGTGTGTGTGTGTGTGTTGACTCATATCACGCAGTGGACAGTGAGTTTATTCTTTGAGAAATACGCGTGTTCATGTGCAATTTGTAATTGCACCATTTTATGTTATATCACACTATAACATTGTCATTAACAAACTTTTGATCTTTAGAGAATGCCTCTGCATATCTGGGTCTATGTTCCTGCGCCATCGATTTCTCTGCAATGATGATCGTTAAACGTAAATTATTTTCATTATAATTTTGTCTCAACACTATCATAGGTGTATGAATCTGCGCAGAGACTCGTTTTCATTTCTGTGGAAAAAAAACCATTGCTTTCGTCATGTGCTTTAGCCACAACATATATTTCCGTTACTTACTAATTTCTTCGCGAATGTTTCTGCTTGCATTTTTATAGCAAATTTAAAATGTGCAACGTATATGTTTTTCTATGTGTACATGTAACTAGATTTGCTATTGCTTTGTATGTAGGTTGTGTTGTGTGTACTACTCTCTTTTTATTTTCTCCCTGTGTGAAAAGAAGGACGAAAAAAATGAGTTTGGGTATATCTAGAAGGGTGTAATATGCAACATTGTTTCTGTATTTACTTGTATGTTTATATTTGTATAAAAATAATGCATACCGACATATTGATAAATGCCTCCAGTGTACGTATACACTTCTGCGTCAGTTTGAAACTAAAATTACTAGAAAAATCTCAGCAGCTTCAGAATTATGATTTATTAATCTTGTTATATCTACGATATAAATCATTGGGATGACCTTTTTAATACTTCCATTTTTAGAATGCAGATATTTTATTAGATGATTTTTTTTTATTTGATTTATTTAGTAGGAATTTAGTTACTTTGGTAGAAAAAATATTTCGCAGAATAAAGAATTAACGACTTTAAATCGCATTAAACGTTAAAATGCAGTGTGTAATCAATTAACCGACATAACTCAAAAGTTCTAAAAATAGAAAAATATATCAAATATATTCGAGAATATTTATCAAAAGACTAATGACCACTATTTTCATTAAATAAGCAAAGGCATGAAACCGACTATTGTAAATATAGTGTGTATTTGACCCCAGATGAAAATATACTTTGGACAGTGACGTTAGAGAAGCTATGTGCATGTTAGATGACCTCCTAGCCACCAAATGCAAACACTATCCCATAGCCTGTCAATGGCTGCCCCGACATATTAAACACATAATGGGTATATATGTGACAGGGATAGATACACCGATCCCAAATTAGATAGGAAACAGTCTCCCTCAGACTTCGCATGCGAGAATGAAAGGTCCACCTTCAGATGAGGGCTCGAGGCCGCATACATACACATTTGCCGACATTAATGGACGAAATCGGCAGCTGAATAAACGGGAATATTCTTCAGGTGATATACGTTGGAATTTCTTTCGTCCACCGGGGTAGACTGTTCTAGTTCCACGTGCCATGCCTTTCCTGGATATTTATATTTGAGTTATTTCCCTTTAGTAATTCAACTCTCCAAGATTTGTTCACCTCTGCTGTAGCCAGGTATTGAACTCACTACTCTTTGAGTCAAGTCACTGGATTACATCTAGCAACGCTTTTATCTGTATATCACCTGAAGAAGGCCGGAGCGTACAACAACCGAAACGTCGTGAATATGACAATAAATATCCGGGCGATGTAAATAGTGTAAATAGTTACATCTCGTAAATATAGACAAATTCTCCCATTTATATTGCATGTTTCTTTCAGGTTAAAAAAAATATGTATAACCTTAAAATGAAGTCACTGATTTTTTTTATTTCTTTTTTGTCTCATTTTATATTTCAAGGGTCACTGTAAAAATTTAAATCCAGTGTTATTCCTGTAAAATAACCATCAATTTCTTTTTTGTGTCCGTTTTTATTTTCTATCCTATAATTGCCAGAGTGCTGAGTAAGAAAGATTTCAGAAAGGGGAAAATGTTCAACAGTTTTCTTTCTTTTTGTTTTGAGTGTGCGCCTTTGAAAACTGTTTTCTCATGATCCAATGAATGACATAAACACATTTCCTTCTGAGTAGACAAGAAACCGTTCTGATAAGCTCAAGTTAAGTGTTTTCCCAGTGTTCAGACTTTCACCATGTTTGGCTGTATTTAAAAATTGATGACGTTAGGAGTTATCTGACTACTTTAAAGTGATACTATAGGAACCTGGACATTATCGGGGTCAGACTGTCAACTGAATTCCAGAACCCCTTCAAAATCCTGAAAATAATACATTCATATACACAATACAGCCTAAGTCACCTTAATGCAGACAATTAAAAATAGGTTATCACTTACACTTCTCAGCCATTATAAAACTAACCGTTGTCAATACTTTTATTACAGTTGATAGTTTCATCTTTACAGTTGCACTTTTTCTTTCTTAATCTTTAATAAATAACTACAGAGATGAATATGCTTGCATCATGGCTTTGTAGATATTTACTATGGTTAATTGAATCGGGAAAAAAGTCAACTTGACGGCATTGGATAGATACTTATGCATATTATTGCGTACACAGGCGGGATGGCATATGTTGCGTTGCAGCTCAGACCAGACACCAGGTTCGTTGCAAGCCCGTCGAATGCATAAGTATGTGCTCATCCCCAGATAATACTTTTACTCTCCTACAAGAGTCGGTGGTGTCCCTAAAAATATAAATATCGATGGAGCTGGTGCAATATTTGTTCTTAGTTATACGTATAAGACCTCCATTTTAAAATCAACGTTGTGCCATATTCCGTTCTAAGGAGGACATGGATACTATGCATGTATGTATGTATGTATGCGTGTATGTATGTGTGTGTGCGTGTGTGTGTGTGTGTTTATATTAGTGATACATGTATTATAAATTATATTAGTGCAAATGTTACGCAAGACATGCTATAGCGGGTTTGTCAAAAGCTGGACTACCAACTTGACATTTGTCGCATCAAAGGTTGTCCGCATAATGAACATTTGTGAAATCGGTTATAAAATTTACATATTTTTGAATATCTTGTTCAAATTTTGACAAATAAATCTTTTATTTTCGACATGAATCCTATTTAATTTCGATAGCCATGTATTTACCCATGATATTCACATTTTACTTTTGTAAATTTTTGTATTTACTCAGATATTCACATTTTAAATAAAGTGAATTTTTTTTTTGGGGGGAGGGGCACTCTATTTTTGCAAACACGTTTATATAAGTAGAACATTGATACAAATAAAGTTAAGTATACAGGTGTATACGAACGTAACAACAAATAGATTGGGAATTTTAATAAAAGTACGAACACCCAAAAATTAACTTTTGATAAAATGTTTCAGAACGAATAAACCAAATCAGTCAATTAACGAAAGTACACACAAAGCCAACAAACATGAAATAAATCTGATTACAACATAAACTAAATGACACAATATTTGCATCAATCGACTGATTCAATATTTCAATGATTTTGCTATCAAAGACTTTGTGATTCTGGTTGTAACTAAAAGTAGGTGCTCAAATAAAACTCAAAACCTTTGAAAATTTCCCGTTTCATAATGGAGAATTGTGACAGAAATATTGTGTTGTGCAACTATTCCAGACAGGAACGACCAAATATTTTTTGAAAATTAATCTCTGAAATTGTGTTTTTTATCCAGATTGATACATCACCTAATGTCACTGGTGGGAAATATGAGACTAATTCCTCGAAAGACTATGGAATATTTTGTCAAACTAAATCATTTCTCTGTTTTTCATCAGTTATTTTTATCGCTCATATAGTCGTCTGAAATTAATAGGGTCAACAACTAACGTGATAGTTTTGTAAGCAATATCCGCTTTTGTAATATGATAGGTATTACAACTCTTTGTACAGACATCAGTACCCCGTCACATAGAGAGTAAGCGTTCAAGTCTGGATTGCGTTCTAAAATCATCTACCTTTCTTACTTTCTTTCGTTTTTTTATCTTTGAAATAAACATGTCTTGTTTTGATTTTACTTTTATTTCTTCCAGGGTAACTGGTAGTTCGCGTAATACATTGTATAATATATTTTTAATTTCTATTCCACATTTTAATGCTGTAATAATGATAAATAGAGGACGATGGTCCGTCTGTAAACGAAAACGACTTCCGTGTATAAATTTGTGAAATTTTTTCATTGCAAATATTATTGCTAACGCCTCTTTTTCGATCTGTCTGTAGTTTTCTTCTGCCCGTAGTAGCGAACGAGAAGCATGTGCGACGGCTTTCATGTTACTGTCATCATATTTATGTAAAATTACCGCTCGTATACCATAGTCACTAGAATCTGAAGCCCATACGATTTCTGTTTTTGGATCGTAGTGCGCTGACATTGGTATTTTATTGATTTCTTTAAACGCCTTTTGACACTTATCAGTCCAGTTCCACCTTACGCCTTTTTTAAGCAAATTATTCGGTAGAGGTCGCAAATTCTGCATATTAGAGGTGATAATAGTTTGCTAGTCCTAGAAATGCTTGTAACCTAGTAGTTATGGGATTCTAAAAATTTGTTTAACCCTGTCAAAAAATCAGCACAAACAATTTTTTTTTTCGCATACATTGCTGTTGCTGCCCATTTTGAATGGTCAATTTTTTCAATTGCATCCATTTTTTCAAGTCTGTCTAATTCTTCATTGACTTAATTGACTATGTTTCGATTTAAACAATGACGTCGACCCTTTTTTCACTTGAAATTTCGCTTTGACTTTGGAACACCGACCCAACTCATCCATCAGAACATCCAGAAAATATTTTTTTCAATTCCTTTAAATTTTCACACTGTTTTGTAAAATGGTAGCTTGTCCATTTACATTTTTTGCAATAAATATTTATAGGTAAATCCCACAACTCAAATATTTCCATCCAGTCAGTATCGAATAAGTTGGTAGTATTTTTTACACACAAGCCTTAGCTTTTACACATTTGTTATGAAATGAAACGTTACAAATAATTTTACCAATAAAAAATAATTTCTTACCCGACACGCCACCTGCTATTTTCGAAGCTCTTTTTAATTTAGGGTTTTCGTTTGTTTTCCATGTGTCTTCGGTGGTTATTATGATATCACTACTAGTGTCTAGTTGCATTTTTACATCCACATTATTAATTTTCACATACACAAATTTTCTTTGGTTTTCGGTAATTATTTTTCCGTAAGATCGGCGGCTGACGTGATAGTCGAGCAAGGTCAACAACTGAAATCATAGTCTTGGAAGATCGACGGCTGACATGATAATCGATTATCATGTCAGCATCTAGTCTGGTAAGATCGACGGCTGGCGTGATAGTCAAACAAGGTCAACAGCTAAAGTTAAAATATTGTAAGATTGACGGCTGACGTGATAATCGCGCAAGGTCACCAGTTAAAGTGATAGTCTTGTAAAATCGACCGCTGACGTGATAGTCGAGCACGGTCAACAGTTAAAGTGAAAGTTTTGTAAGATTGACGGCTGACGTGATAGTTGAGCACGGTCAACAGCTAAAGTGATAGTCTGACAAATCGTTGTAGTGATTTTATTCTTTAATGGTACCAACAGGTATTTTTATTGTTCTAAAGATCTGTATAAATTGTTAGTAAATTTGTGTTTCACAATTATAGTCTAACTACTCAACATGCTTTTTGCTTGGCATAATTTCATCTACCCTGGAAAGCACTTCACCGTAGCCAGCTAATTTAAGAAAACCCTGAAATAAGTTTGATTCTCACTGGGTATTATACGCTTGAAAGTGTGTAACAGACTAAGCGATGTGTTGTAAATATTCCTAGATTTTTACTACTATGGAGAAAGATGCATTGAATCTGTCGTTTGTACTCCTGTATTAGCCGATTTTATGTATAGTAACGAACCCTGATTTTTTTTGCTTGAATTTTAATCCATCCATAAAAAAATTACCTGTGTATAGTGCAAACTAAAATGCATGACTTTTAATCTCTTCAGAAAATGACCTTTGTATAGTGCGAACCCGTATTTTTGGCGTAAAAAAAAACAGATCATAAAAACTCGCATTATACCATAGTGTATACGGTAACACTTTATACGAGGTTTGTTTAAGCATATTTACATTTTTTTATTGTAATTAAACAATCATTTTCATTCGGATTAAAGCGCCATTTTTTAAAGGAAAGACAGCCATCTTATATGTCGGTAATTCAGCAAATTCCTTTTTCCCGGTTTCTTCTTTTTCTTTGAACAGAAATTTTAACTTTTCGTCTGTTTACATAAATGCTTTTCGTTTTCTGCTGAAATTAAATTGTTAATGAAACTACGTGCACCTCTTTCTCATATCCCATGACGCCATATATGCAAATATATGCAAATGATACCATATATACAAGTTTTAAAATGTGCCAAAAATGCTTTCTGGTTGAAGTGTCTTCCAATCAGTATAAGCATCTTGGAGCGAATTTATGTAAAGATGGTTCTCGAATACAAAAAGTCGTGGTATTTATTATTGTTATTAGATTCGACATCATTATCATAACCATCCTCATCATTGTCAGCAAAAATCTTCCCAAAATGTTAAATATTCTATAATTCAATCTTATATAATTATTGAAACTAAATGTATCTGTTACATTTCAGGAATACCTATCAACTTAATCTTTAGTTCTCATGCAAACATGCTTGTAAGTAATATAGTCCCCTTTTGGAATATACTTGTAGTAGGTAGTTCACATCAGATGATAGCAGAATAGACTTTGCATTCAGTGTCCTTCAGAGAAACCAGGTGCAGTTTTGACTGCAAGTGAACACTTGGGAGCCTAATCCACGTAAACGGCCCAGCTGTGCCTGGGATGTGCGCGCATGCGAAAAACCATATGACAAGTAAAGATATAAACACCGACAACACGTCAGGTGGCAAGCCAAAGTCTAAGATATCCACACAATAATGTAGAATCCACGTTCGGGGAAGGCTCCTTAGCCACACACATTCACTGACCGATAGTAATTGACGAAGTCCGGAGTTGAAATAAAATGTAAGATTGCATATGAGAAATACACTTTCGTGGTTTCATTAATTATAACCATGAAAACGTACGTAGGGCCACAGACTCACCACCGCGTTGCTGCTAGGGTTTCTGTAGCAAATAGTTTTTTACAGGGTGGAGTTGTTAGTATTGCGTCCAACCTGTTCTTAATTCAGGTCAAGGTCATTCTCCAAGAGTTGTTGCTAAGCAAAGCTGAGTCTGGCATTCTATTACATTCTAGTGGTGGTGAGAGATGTGATGGAGTCATCTTTTTCCAAGTCTATTTGTGCGAAATCGAACGCAATTATTAATACCATTTCCGCTGGTAACCATTACACTGCGGCCATATACCAGGTGAAAATAGCGGCATAAATAAAGAGAATGATCAAATTCTCATGTCTTTGGCTGAAGATCCCATTACACAAGGTAATATTTGTAATTAAAATTTACTTATATTTTTCAAAACTTGATATCTATTTTAGCTTAGATATGAGAAAGACTTTCAAAAACATTAATGCAAAACAATAGGAAAAAGCAATTTCAATGTTGAAGAAAAAAACAGGAACTAAATTTATTTTTATTACTTTTATTGATTTTCTTTCAGTTTATTATTTAAAAGAAACAACAATCAAATGCTTTTTTTTTAAATTATGCACAATTGTCTTATCAATTGGTTGTTTTTTCTTTTGCTGTATCATATCTAACACACACACAAACACACACACACACACACATGTATATATATATATATATATATATATATATATATATATGTATATATATATATATATATATATATATATATATATATATATATATATATATATATATATTTATATATATATATATATATATATATATATGAATGTAAGTATGTATGTATTAATTTTGCTAAATGTCCCAACTGCTTTTGATGTTATAAATTACGTTTTCGTTATTTTACACTTAATTTTTTTCATTAATTTTCATTCTTTGTTTAATTTCTCGCTTTTCTCGAAACCTCATTTATCGTTTGGCACATTTCACCATCACCAAGAATCTTTGTTCGGATGACATCATTGGTGTCTTCGTTCCAAAGAAATCCTGGTACAATTTCACTTAACTCTGACTTCCAACAATCCTATCAACTTTACCCTGGCACTGATAATTTAAAATGCGTTATTTATAAAGCATAACACTTACTGTGTATGTTACTTATATCTACAGATGTTTTATTAAATGTATAGAGCGATATAGAATTATTTATACATACGTACGTACACCCATCCATATATATATATATATATATATATATATATATATATATATATATATATATATATATATAGGAAGCATATCATTCAAGCATGTTTCATTAATTAATATATATATGCCTATTTATTTTTATAATAATCCTTTCCAGTTCTCTACATATCTTCTTGATGTTAAGTTAAAATTCATCAAAAACCGTATTTTTTCTTAACCCAAATACTTTCGATCTCCTCCGAGATCATCATCCGCGGGTGAAATGCGAAGACAAACTTATTGTAACTGTGGTCGCTGTGATGGTGATTTTTGTAAACACGCATGAACGCGCTCTGTTATAATTATTTTAAAATTAGCTACATTAGGTTACGATGTTTTTTTTTTCTTTCTAGTTTTTTTTTTTTTGTAAAAAAATCGAAAATACTTCGGAGAAAAAAAAATACGTCGCCTTCCTTGATGAATTTCAACTTATCAAGAAGATAATTAGAGGAATAGAAAGGATGATTATAAAATAAATAGACATATTATTTAATGAAACATATATATATATATATATATATATATATATATATATATATATATATATATATATATATACATGTTTGATGTTTACAAGTATGAATCTGTTTTACATTTTGAAGTCCATGACTCGGTGGTGATATTTCTGTGAGATAATAATCAAACTGAGTATTTCTCACAAAATAAAGATAAAAAAGAAATCAGTAAAGAGAGATGTAGAGTTAAAGGACGATATGCAATATCCATTTATACAAATAAGATATTGCTCATTTTGCGTATAACGATTAAGGTTGAAAATAATAATAATAATAATAATAATAATAATAATAATAATAATAATAATAATAATAATAATAATAATAATTGTATAAGTTGGATTTAAATGAATGAAAGAAGTATAAGGAATAAAAGGTTTATTTCGTCTCTAAATGAATTCATAAACTGAAAGTGCTTTAATATTCTTCATGCTATGCTATTTCACTTCGCTGTTATTGTTGCTAGGATAAATGAAAATAGGTTAGTGTCATTTTAAAGAATTGATTACAGAAAATCGTTAAACAACGAAGGGAATATATGCTTTATATTTAAAGCGTTTATGTATATATGTATATATAAAAATTAAAATGTATCTAATAATATCCAGTTAAATTGGTAAGTGAGATATAAGACAGAGCAGCACATCGAGCCTCGTTTATTAACAACAGAAATCATTTAAATGCACCCAATGTTTTCTTTTTTGCCAGAAGTATGTAAATTTGTTTTCGTTAGCAATATTTTTGTTGTAGCAATTCAGGTGCCATTCTAGCAACTGAATATGAAACTTTTTTTGCCCTCAAAATTATATTTAAAAAAGGCTTTTTCATTTTTTTTAAAGGTTTTGTGTAGTGATGTGCATTACTACGCCTGTCCCATAACAATCGTTACATTTAGTGTGTGAGATATATATGCAAATATATATATATATATATATATATATATATATATATATATATATATATATATATATGCAAATGTGACAAACTCTGTGAGACAGAGCTAGTATATATTTTTATTATTATTTTAAAGTATTTAGAAAATTTTGTATGAATATTTTTTGTCTTTTCTCCGATTTCCAAAACATCAGTGGTTAGTTTAACTTTGAGATAGCGTGATATGATATCTCTCAAAATGTTTGCTTAGGTACAAGCTCATAGATTGACAAGTATGTTCAAGTAATGCAGACAGTGTGTATATAAAAAAATACACACTCACCACCAGCTCGTACATACACGCATATGCGGGTACCAACTTTTCGATACACCTCTATGAGGAAAACTTTGTTTAAAAACAACATATTACTGCATTTGCCCTAAAATATATTTATATAGGTCATAACCTGTATCATAATCTATAAACATATATATACATGTTTGCTTGTGAATGTATATTCTCTGCAATCATATATGTATCTGTACAACTTATATATATATATATATATAAAAAACTCCAACAATGAAACCATTCACACACACACACACACACACACACACACATATATATATATATATATATATATATATATATATATATATGTATGTATGTATAAAGAAAAAAGGAGAACTTACCCTAGCCGACGCGTTTCGTCTTTTGATGGACTCTAACAAGACAAATGCAAGGATTTTATTTTGAAACAACTATTTATAAACAAAAGAAATAATGTTAGTTTAAAAAATGAATTTAAGTAAACTTATAAATATACATCAGGCTACTTGAGAATTCTTAAATTTAAATTCTTTTAAAAACTAACAAAATTATTTCTTTAGTTTATAAAAAGTTGAGGCAAAATTAAATCCTTACATTTGCCTTGATAAAGTCGAGCAGAGGATGAAACGCTTCGGCCAAATAAGTTTCCCTTTTGTCTTTGTTCATATTGTTCTTTTACAGATATATTTTTAGTTATATCTTAAATTTTACACGCACACACACACACACACACACACACACACATTTGCTTCATTACTGGAATTATTATTTACACTAATAAGTATACAAGCATTAGTATAACAGCGTTTTGTATGACAAATGCTAGCAAGATGACCTAAAAAGTTTCAACGAATTTCTAAACTATTTGCCATTTCGTACCAAACGAACTTTATCGCTCTCCTTCGCATGATTTTCGGGGAAAAATAAAATGTTCTTGAGGTTGACAATAAAAAAGTAACACGAAAATTATTTAGAATCGTTTCTTGATGTTTTGTCCAAGTTTCTTTACAAAAAATTTCCGTGGTTCTCACAGAAAATATTTCTTTTATTGATAAATTTAAGAAATAATATTAACGCAATTCTTTACATGAAGAATAAATAATTTTTTGCCAAAAAAAAAAAGAGAATCTGATTACAGTTTAAATGAAAAGGAAAATATTTTCGAACCCGAATCTACGAGAGGTGTTTACAAAAGGAAATTTCTTTTTATATCATGTTGGTTTCTATGCACTTAATCAACCACGGTCCAAGAAAAATGGCGGACTAGCGCTGTCAGACGCAATTTCCTTGTTTCTTCTGACCAGAGAGTTCCATTATCAGATGATTAACTGAGCCACATGTAAAGCACGTGACTCACTTATTCTTCTTTTGCCATCATTTCTATCTCTTTTTTTTCTTTTTTTTCTCTCTCTCTCACACACACATTTATTTTTACTCTTTCATCTCTCCTTCAGGGTGAACAGCGCTTCCAAATAGCCAGAAACAACGTTGAATGGACTGTCTGCTCTAGCGAAATCAGGATCAGGGATACCTTCGCCCAACTCGGCTTTACCAACAGACAGTCCAAAGCAGGATTGTTTCATGTCGTTTTCTTGTTTTATATTCTTACAGTTTCGATTTAACATGTTGACTGTAAGAGCGTTCAAATTGTATTCACCTCTCAGTATTTCTTGGAAGTAGAGGAATTGACTTTTTATACGATTTTTTTTCTCTATCTTTCTGTTTTGAATGTTTGGCTTCTTTGAATATTCTTGTATGGGATTATTCCTTTGATCTCTTTGCATGTTTTTGCGTTTTCTATTTTTTTTCCAATTCGGTTACCTTTATTGTAAATAAATTTTGAATGATGTTTCACATTTATTTTTGATTTTCGGTTGCATGAGAATTTCGCCGTTAATGCTAGGTTCTACAGCGGAGCTCGCAATACAAAGTCACCAAAAAGCAGAATCTGATTGGCCACTCAGCAAATGTTTCCCCTATGAGAGTTCAGTCAATGTTGACTACGCAAAAGAAAACTCTCTGGCATCACTGTTTTTACCATTGCTCTTTTTTTTTCAAACTATTTATAAGTTACTTATAATTATTTCCTATAACTATCTTGATACAAACGCGTTTGTTCTTGTAAATTGTGAATGTGAAAACATTTTGAGAGATGATCACACTTTCAGTTCGCCCAAACACGATGGAAGGAAGTGTTCTTCACTCTATACTTATTCTATTTTGTGTTACTGACTCGCATGTTTAATGATGACAGGAGGATTTTACGCATGTGACTAATCTGGTGCGATGTAAGCTCTTTCCAAATGCTGAAAAGTCTTCCCTTGGAAGCGAGTTCCTGAAGGATTTCTTGGGACTGCACAGCTCGCAGTTGGGCATTGTACAGCACATGACCGGACAGTCTCTTAGAGCCCTCATCGTTCGCCATGATGACTACAGTGTTGGCTGCAAAGAGAAAAATAGTAAAATACATGAGCTGAATAAATAATACTTCAGAGGTAAAAGATAACATTTAATAAATAGTAACAGGAAGTTTACTAGCAATTTGTTCTTTGACATCAATTTATCATTCTACTTGTCCCTCCCTTTGTTAGCAAGACCGTTACACCCTGCCAATACCTCATAGATAATGGACTATTCCATTTTGATCGCTTGGAAAGACGGGAAATACTTATAAGAGACGATGCTTGGTTTCAGTGAAAGAAAGAAAGTGCTTAGCGTCTGTTTTAATGAACTAGAAAAGCGATCAATTGCACTTCTTTTCTTTTGTATCCACTTGCTTCTTAAAATAACCAGCATTTATATTTATGATTGTTATTGTAATATTTTGTTAAAGTTGTTAAGCTCAAATATTTAACGATGGGATAGGCGTAATTCTACAGATATTTGTATTGTCGTAGATCTCCCTATGAGCATATTCAATCATTAACTTAAGAATTAAGATCCATCAGAAGAATTGTGTTTGGAATATTAACTGATCAACAATAAAAATTGATTAATGATTAAAAATGCAATAAATAATCAAAAGAATGTCGTAATTTACATGATTTGTACATTCAAAATATTCGTATACATAAAACAAAACAACAGATGTAGTCCTTTATTTTGACAAGGGTTATAAATACAAAAAAGTAGTATTTCTATTGTTGGTATGAAGAAATTGTTTGGTAATTTAATTCTAATTCAACCAAGACAGAACTGTCAATTAAGTAAACATAAAGAAGCCAAACTGGAGCCATCGACCTTGAGAGATTGTGCAAAGCTTCGCCTCACTGGGAATTGAAGTTACTTGAATTCAAAGAGTAAATCTGTTGGAATTATGAGGATCCGGAGAACGAAACCATCCTCTTATTTACTTATAACAGGATAATTTCCTCAATGATATGTAGGAAAAGCTGCATGACTTCCACCGAGACCTGTGAGAAATAACACCAGGCAGTTTAAGATAGTTGAGGAAGTCAGTTGGATTCGGAACAGCGCCAAATCTGAGTAAATTAACATCTACAACTGAACCTTCCCAAGAATCTGTTGAAACAGCTTTGAGGGTTTTTTTTCTTTGATTAACGTATATGTAATAAATTTGGGTATGTAATCTCGACAGAGTTATAAGTTATTGACATTTGGAAAAACGTTCATGAAAGTATAAAGTATTTCGCCTATATGGCTTCATCAGATGGATAACGAAAAATGTATTGTGTGTGTATGCATTTGTGTTTGTTTAAATAATTAAATCTTATATTATTTTTCCCAAGCTGGCGTTTCTCGAGACTAAAAAAAAGAGAAAGAAAATGAGTGACTCATGTATAAGCCGACTTCATGTATAGTACGACGCCTAGATTTTTACCTGTGTGTAGTGAAACTATTCACCGAAAATGTATGTTTTTAATATAAAAAATACCTGTTTATAATGCGGCTCCCTATTTCTTTACGTAAGAAACTGATTGTAATACACGCACTGTACTCAAGTACATACGGTATAAGTTTCTTTCATGCTTAGAAGAGCCACTATAATTCTGAGTTATTTCGATACTTAAAACGGCTGACAAAAAACGGGTATAATCATGTATATTTGACGGTTTTTATGTTAAAATACATATAGTTTTAAGAACAAAACAGTAAAATCTTTAGCTCTCCGTTTTTGTTGAAAATAATTTTAAATCCAAAATTAGTTTCTATCCTGTCATTTTTTTCGCTGAAGTTACATTTATACCCCCCATAATGCAGTTTTTTTAATACAGATTATAGAGACCAGAAACTAATTCTAACTCCAAAGACACTTGGAGGTCGAATTTAAACTTATCTGCCACTAGCATTTGTGCGGTTAAAAACATTTTTGCACTTTATAAAGAAAACCTTAACATCTCACTTCATTTTGCTAGAAATTGCTAAATTTTACTTTCTAACCAAATTTAACAATGCCTGTGCTCTTTGATGGACCTTGATAACTTCTAATGGTCTTGTATGATCCCTGAGGTCAATTTCATATAGCCTATGTCATAAATGCATGTCATGTCAGTTTATCTGCGAATTAATAGCTCAAGGGCCATTGTTTAAGCGCGATCATGGCATTGACGTACACACTAACCCGCAAGCAGAAGCCTCCAATATTAGTATATAGAGGATGCCCTCCAAAAGTTGATATCATTTTGTAGTCCAATAACATAGCCAATTTTCGCTCAAATGATCTCATAATTTTAACAAAATGTTTAAAAACTAAGTTGACTGTACAAACGAGAATCTACCAGGAAGATGGATCGGGCGTGCCAGTGATAATGACAATGTGCTGTTGAAATCGCACACCGTTCACCTGACTTGATATCTTATGATTTTTTCTATGGGGCTATGTGAAAAGATAGGTCTATATCTCCCTCTTCCTACAAATATAGAGGCACTTAAGCAGAGAATCACTGAGGCGCCGATGAATGTTACGCAAGACATGCTACAGCGTGTTGGGCAGGAGCTGGACTACCAGCTTGACGTGAGCCGTGTCACAGGTGGAGCACATATTGAATATTTGTGAAGTATCGTTAAATCGGTTACAAAATCTACATCCCTTTAAATATCTTGTTCAAAATTTGATAAATAAATCCTTTATTGTTAAACATGAAGCCTATTTAATTTCGTTTGCGTGGGACATGTATTCCACATTTTAAATTATGTCAATTTGGAGGGACCCTGTATTTGTATGTAATTTATGAGCATGTTACAATATTTTGATATGACTGGCCGTTAAATTATTACTATTCTCAAGAAAGCTTTCAACACAAATAGAAGTAAGAGATGTTATAGTGAATGGGCCACGTAACAGCGCTGAGGATTCAAACGTTGTCAAATATAACAGGTTATTAATGTACATATATTCACTGGCAACTTAAATAAGTACAGTGAACAAATTTTCTTTTAAACAATTTCTAATCAGCTAATGACTTGGCAGCAATTTAATGGATATAGGCATTTTAACATTGTCATGTCAACTTACCAAATTTTATTTCATGCATTAGTATGGGAAAGAAAGTTTATTTAAAAGACTTCGAAAGCGACATGGTCGTTGGTGCAAGAAGGGTGGGTCTGATTATTTCAAAATCTGCTGATCTAATAGGGTTATTGTGTGACAAAAATTTCTAGGGTTTAGAGAAAATTGTCAGAAAATTTTTTTTAAATTCACTGAGCGTCAATTTTCTGGGCAGAAATGATTTGTTGATGAAAGACTTAACAGGAGAATGGTTCAAGGCGATAGCAAGTCAACATTCGCTCAAATAATCACTATTTACAACGGAGATATACAAAGGAGCAACTCTGAACGCAAAGCACATGGAACCTTGAAGCAAGTGGGCTACAGCAGCAGAAGACACTGCCAGGTGCCACTCCTGTAAGGTAAAAACTAGAAACTGAGGATACAATTCGCTAGGAGTCAACTGAACACTAAAAGATTGGAAAAACATTGCCTGGTTTGATGAGTCTTGATTTTCCGTGACATTCGGAATTTAGATCTAGAAATTGGCGTAAACAACATAAAAATATGTATTCCTCCTACTTTGTATCTGGCTGTCGACGATGGTGGTGTAATGGTATGGGTAATATTTTCTAGCCATACCTTGGGACACTTGGTTCCAATAAACTGTTATTTAAATGCCACAGCCTACCTAAGTAGTGTGGCTGACCACGTAGCTTAATTTTTGACTATGGTGCACCCTTCATTTGGTGGGCATTTCCAGCAGGACAACACAAACATAGTAGCAGATTAATTCATGGAAGACTTCAATGAGTAGTTTTTTATTAATTTGGTTTCCACAGTGACTGGATCTCAATCCTATAGAACACCTTTGGGATATGGTGAAAAGGGAGATTTGAATCTTGAATCTGTAGCAAACCTATATAGAAAAATTGTGGGGATGCTATAATAAGAGTTATATTTTTATTTTATAACTACTCCCTACCCCAAGGAACTCCAAAACATTACGAGGTACTAAAGGGAAATGAAAAGAGAGGTGCCAAAATACTTTTACCATTTTTATTAATTATAACAAAGCAAAGCAAAACAACAATAAAACCTGACATAAACATTGTACTTAAAATTGGTAAGGTTTGCACTCTAAAATATTAAGTTAAGTGGAATCCGTCAGCTACCATCTAGGAGTATCTTTGTTCCCCGTTGGTGAGAGTCTGGCCGTTGCACTTTTGCTCCGACATCTCAGGACTGGACTGAACTGTGGCAAAAGCCTTAATTCATCTTGGTTGTCCCTAACTGTGCAGTTATCTGCTAGCGAGGCGAGGGGCTCTATGTAAAAGCCTACAAGAGCATGGACAAACATTTCGAAAGAGTACTTCAAGAACATCGTCCAATTCATGCCAAGAAGCACTGAAGCGGTTGTAAAGGCAAAAGCAGGTTCAATTCGGTACAAGAAATGAGTCCAACCCGGTATTAGAAGGAAGTCCAATCTGCTAAAGCGAATGGGGTCCAACTCGGTATTAGAAAGAGGTTAACCCCAATACGAGAAATGGGTCCCACCCTGTACTAGGAAGGTGTCCAACCTAGTAGTAGTAGATGTCCACATTTTATTAGGATGGATTTCAAACAGGTATTAGCAGGCGGTACAATCCGGTAGGAGAGGGGTGTCCAACTCGGTATTAGAAGAAGGTTCAACCCGGTATGAGAAGTGGGGTCTAACCCGATACTAGTAAGGGGTTTAACCTGGTATTAGAAGGGATCCAACGCAGTATTAGAAGGGGGTCCAACCTGGCATTAGAAGGGTGTTCAATCCGATATTAGAAGGGGGTTCATTCCGATACGAGAAGAATGTCCAACTAGGTATTAAAATGAGGTTCAACCAGTCACGAGAAGGGGGGCCCAACACGCAATAAGTAGTCCAACCCGGAATAAGTAGTCCAACACGGTATTATAAGGGGGTTCAACTCGTTATTAGGAGGGGTTTTAACCCAGTAGTAGAAGCGTTTCCAACCTGGTATTCGAATATACTTAATAAAGTGACCGGCGAATATATGCAACCGCATGAAAAGTATTGAGGAGAAAATAAACTTGGATTTACATTTTATCGGTGTTGAAAAACGTCATTTCAAAAGATTTGTTGATGTTAAGAGGACTAATAAAAAACAAATGTCTCCTCTTCCAGCTTTCGAGGCGTAAATATCTACGCTAAAGGAATGCAGTTCATGACGTGGAATAAATATACTTGCGTTAGAAAGAGAAGACCAGGAGATAAATTTAAAGAGGGTAACTTATTATACTACAACTCCTACTACGACTACTACTAATAATACTGTTTCTACTATTGCTACTACTACTACTACTACTACTACTAATAATAATAATAATAATAATGACAAAATGAAACAGAAGACAGAACGAGAACGGGGATTAAAAAAACCAAAGAAATGTCATCATAAAGAATAGCAAAAGAAAGAAAAAAGGACTTTTTGAAATGTAAGCTGAAACAGAGCGGCGACTCGTTGCACTCTGAATTCATCTCCATCTAAAATCGTTCGACGCAAACTCCCACCCATTCCCCTCTGAATCGGGCGGCATTTCTCTCTCGAGGCTATCTCCCTTTCATAAACCATAGTCTCGCCCATTCATTTATTTCACCGTATCATTTTCGTTACACCCAAGTTTTAAAATGCACGCAATGCATAAGTTTGATGCAACAGTCACAGCAACGGCGTTTTCCTTTTCCCTCCATATTCAGTCCCAATTCCTTTTTTCTCTCTTTCTTTTCTTCTTTAATCCTAATTTTTACCCTCCTCCTTTTTTTTCACTCATTTTGAATTCAACTGATCCTCTTCCTTCTTTTACTTTTTTCAACGCCATCTTTATTTACTTTATTCAGCGCCATCTTTATTTACTTTATTCAGCCATCTATTCTAGATCTTACCGACTTCGATCCTTTTCTTATATGCTATCACTGACTGCTTTCTAATAGGAATTAGCCAACGAAAAAAAATTGGGAATCAGGATTTTCACAGGATTTTTTTTTATTAAACTACTACTTTTTTTATTAAACTACTACTTTTATTAAACTATTGAAGTCTATCAAAATGAATCACGTCCTTAAATGGCGTTATCTTCGTTCAACCTTTCTTCTAATTTCGACACAATGCATTGCAAAATGGCTATGAATTTTGTTCTAACAACTCTAGATTTGACGTCGGTTTACACGAGGACTGAACATTCATAATCTATCTCATATATACGCCACAATCATCATCATCATAATCTTGACAAAACAGGTTTATTTATATCATCACAATCATGGTATATTGTAGCCCTTTAGATGAAATTACATACTTGTAATTACTCTAAAATCATTAGAGTTAAGTAATAAAAACGTTTAGCAAGGGCAAGCTGGAGCTGTGAATCCAGTTCTGTAATCCCGAACCATTACTCTTATTCTGATTGTATTGTTTAGTTTTGAATCGAATACAAAGGAACCAAAAATAGAGACTGGTGTCTCCAATTCCTTGGAATATAGGAAATTCTACTGGTGTCATATTTGCTGATTATCAAAAGCTTCAAAGGATAAGCGTTTTGGAATATAGAAATCATAAACGTAGGCATACATACACTTAGTTATGCATGCATTCAGACAGAAACACACATAAACAGATATTTACAACAACAGTAAGAAAAGAAAAGCGTTGGCGAAGGCGGTCAAGCGTAACATCAGCAGGTAATATGAACATTAGTTTTAGGGCTCTAAGTTATAGGCTCAAGATTTCCCCTAGTAGATTAAAGTATTAGTTCATGAATTTGCTTGTGAGTTCAGTCACTGTGCCGAGTAGTACAGACGTAGACTTGGTTGAAACAAGGCAATAACTGAGCAGAACTAAAAAGAAGACGACTAGATATGCATGAACATAGACAGATCCCGCGTAGATTAAATAAAGGGTTCGACACAAAATTCTCTGAAGAATACACTGATTGATCTGATGAAGGGGACAGTACGTAATGGCTGAAACCTAATAATAAAACTTATACCCACCAATATATACGCATTATCATACATTTAAGTATCTGAGCGAGAGTGTGTGCGTGGAGAGTGTCGTGACAGTTGTATAATAGTTGGAATTCAAATATATTCATAATATTTCTAATCACGAAGTTAACAAAAGAAACTAAATAAAAGTACCAACGCTATAACAATTTCTGAACACCATCAACTCTCCAATAAAATATAGAATTGTACAAGCGAATGATTGCATCAATCCTTTTGAGCGAGCTCCGGAAGTGAAAGGTCGCAGACGGAAAAGTTATATAGAAAAAAACTGGGTTTAGAATGCAGGAGAAAAAAAAAAACAGCTGACTGGCAACATTATGAATCAAACATTGGAGCACTTTTTATTATTCATGAAAGTCTGATATCGCTTTGTATATTCTGCCGTAAACATGATTAAACAAATATTTTAAGAGAAAATGGGAAACTAGAGAGAAAAATCACAAATTTTAAAAGACTGCAATATATCTTTTATGGTGATTAAAAATAGAGAGGAAAATGAAAAGGTCTAACATCCTCAAAACAATAACATGAGATGAACTGAACTGACTGCGCGATTTCTTTATATAAGGGATAATTATTACTTGTAGATCGCTTGGAATCCAAAGCTCAACTTTGGGCATTTTCAGAATCACTTGATTAATATAAGCATTTCTAGCAAAGTGGTATGAACGATAAAACACCCAAATTATTCTTGCTTCAAATGTAAAGGAATAAAGAAAAACGAAGAAATATTGGGAATTAAAATTAACAAAATAAATATACCATAAAATAAAGCAAAATTAAACATTCAATGAAAATGATGGCGAAAGAAAAAATTTAAAAAAGTAAATCGAGAAAGAGAAAAGAATGAAAATGTGCATTCGGCGGTCTAAAAAAACATAAACAATTATAATGAAGTTTTAAATTATGGAGTTACAGAATGATGATAAATAATTTGATCAATTTTTTAAACGATTCTAGCAGAAGACAATAAAAGTTCACTGATCTGTAGAAATGGATTTATCTCGATACTGCACTATTTTACTTACTCTCCTAATTAAATTCATAATTAAGCATCGTCCTGATCTCAGAAATAACATCGCATTCGTGCGTAACTCAATACTGGACACATTTTCAATACCGGATCTAAATCTTTTTCCCACTGATCATTCGTATTTAACTTTTTCTTTTCCAATTATACTTACTCGAATTAACTTTTCATAATTACAGGATTCCGACATGGTCCTTTTTTTTTTATTAATCCGGATGTCGTATCCCGCTGTAAATTTCTGCTGCGAATTTAACATTTCCTCTCAAAACAATTTCTATGCATTATTGACCCTTTACTTCCCCTCTCTCTCTCTCTCTCTCTCTCTCTCTCTCTCTCTCTCTCTCTCTCTCTCTCTCTCTCTCTCTCTCTCTGCAATATCGACAAAATATACGTTCTCCTTTACACTGTTAAAAGTAGAGTTTTACCAATTTACACAACATTTTCCTAATATCTTTCATCATAATCTATTACTTGACTCTATCTATCTATATATATATATATATTTATACGTTATTTTTTATGGATACACTTATTTGAGTAAATGTTCTGTTCTTTTAATTAAACAGTATTAATTACATTTATCGTAAGAATTTTCGAAAAATTTCATAGAAAATATGTGTACACCGACAGGAATCGAACTTGCATCCTATACGGACCCACCATTAAGCCTCGTGGGCTATGAACTTCAGCCACAGAGAACTTCCGGTTAAGCAACGCTAGAATTACTACTTTTAAGAACAGAGTATTTACTCAAATAAGTGTATTCATAAACATAACGTATAAACAGAAAATATATTAAATATTTGTCGGATTTAATCCATTTCCTATGATATGTTGTCATTGTTTACTTTAGGTTACGAATTCAGAGCAGATATGATAGATTGAAAAAGATCGGCGAAGTTGTGTGTTTAAAAGCAGTAATTTGATTTCCGGTATTTGTTTCCACAGAAAGTACAGCAGAGATAAATAGCATAGTAACACAATTGGAATGAGTAAGTTATCGGTTGCAAAACATTAGTTGTCGTCATTAATCAAGAAAAGCTTAAAGAGACTTAGGCAGGCTATAAGACAAATGCTGATAAAACCATAGTCACGGTTTTACCTAAGATTTATACACACATGCATACAGACAACTAGCTTTATATAGTTAATTAATTTTCATGCTTTAGAACAGACATAGGTACACATACATTTTGAGCTTATACATATATATATATATATATATATATATATATATATATATACAAAATGTTCTCTGCCTTTTTTTTAAAAAACGGTTTCCTCTTGTGTATTTAGTTACCAATTTAAAACATGGGGCCTTAGAAACCCTTACACACACACGCACGCACACACATATATGTATTTGTGTGTGTGTGTGTGTGTGTGTGTGTGTGTGTGTGTGTGTGTGTGTGTGTGTGTGTGTGGAGAGAGAGAGAGAGTGAGAGAGAGAGAGAGGAAGAGACAGACAGACAGAGACAAAGAAATAAAAACATCCCTATTTTATTTGGGTTCAGCCATAAATGAAAGAGATGTTCTGATCACATATCCGTGGAGATTGGATGTTTTCTTAAGCTCCATTCAATGGAACCAATTCAATAAGAGAGAAACAATTTAAACCGTTCAGTGAGATTTATTAGATAAAATGGTACTGTTTAAACTTTGTCTTCCGATTATTGATGAAAAGCTCAAAATGTGTGCCAATATATACATACATTTATATCCATTTCTATGCATACCCATTTCCCAAAATCTGATTAAATAACCAAATATTAGTGTTTTTAAGGTTTTATTGATAGGGCAGAAAACTTGCTCTTCTATTCAAAGACACGCACATTTATAAATGATATGGCAGTCGTGCCGGCTATATAATCGAACATCTTGTAGAGCATGTTGTGTGGCACGAACATTATGTAGGCGGCCATTACTGGAACAGCATATCACCTTTCTGTTGCAGAAACAGCAGCAGAATTTTTTTTAACAATATTCTGGAGGTAAATGTTGCCTCCACAAACAAAAATGACAAGCAAGAATTGTTATTTATGGCACGCCACACTATGATGCTAGAGTTGAGCCTGTGTCATGGGTGATTACTAACTAGAAGAGGTCGCTCCCCAGGTTGATGTCGCACAAGCAAAGGACCATCAATGGCATGGCGGCAAAGCCACCTTGCAACAACACTGGAGTTGTGCTCGCCTGTGTTGTGGCATAAGTGGGCATATGGTTAGAAATGAAAAAAAATGATTCATTTTGGAGAGCACCTGGAATTAACCATTGTAATTATAATTAGGACCAATAATATTGCTGATTCTTCTTTGGATCTTATCAGGTGAGCTCCAGGTAAATCGCAAGGTCACCTGTCCATAAATGCCAGCAATATTCTAAGCAGTGGTGAATGGTAGACTTATAGATATGCAACATAGATTTGAGAGAGAAAAATTGTTTCGATCGACACAGTGAACCGACTTTCTTAGCAGCTGATCTAGCGATGGATTCAATGTAGTTTTTTCATCTCATGTCACAACGTAAGCCCGAAAAGGCGCAATGAGTTACTTTCTTGGAAGACCATCCTTTCATACGAATTAACGTTGTTAAGCGTTTTTGCTCTGTCTAGGAAACGTAGGCATTGAGTACTAAACTGAGTAGGTAGGTGTTGCCATTAAGTTTTTTTCATTTTTCTTGTTGTCCTTATTCGAGGTTTTACCTTGTTTAAGAGTATTTCGGTCTTTTGGCAAGTTGTCCGTTGGTTCCACCAAAGGGTTTGGTTTTCTTTAATAATAATTATATATATATATATATATATATATATATATATATATATATATATATATATATATATATGTGTGTGTGTGTGTGTGTGTGTGTGTGTGTGTGTGTGTGTGTGTGTGTATAACATTCTGTGTTTGTGTGTATCTGTAAGTGTGTGTGTGTGTGCGTTTTTTTTGTTTGTTTGTTCATACTTACAGATAACTTAGAGACTGTAATGATGGGTACATAAGATTAGGTAAATGTATTTACAAATCTGTAAATTATCATCTTTTTATATTCCTCTGTTATATTGGTGCCTCTAAACCAACTTAACTACACACACACATGCATACACTATATATATGTGTGTGTGTGCGCGCGCGCGTGTGTGTATGTTTGTATGTATATGTATGTATGTGTGTATGTAAATTATTTTCAGATAGAGTGTATCTGTGAAGAAACAAAACGAATAAAATATTTATATATATATATGTGTGTGTGTGTGTGTGTGTGTGTGTGTGTGAATAAAAAGACAAGAGTAAAACTATTATTAGCCGACGTGTTTCGTCATCTGAGTAACTTTAATAAACTAATGACATCCTTGCTCTTGTATATAAACACGTGCAACAAAATAAATCCTTACATTGAAAAGTCCCTCGGAGGACGAAACGCGTCCGCTAAGAATAGTTTTTTTCTCTTGTCTCCTTATATATATATATATATATATATATATATATATATATATATATATATATATATATATATAT
>OZ038506.1:64920801-65005801 GCA_964036315.1 Acanthosepion esculentum
CTTCGTGTGTATGTTAATGCATTTTTATACCCACATGTGTGTGTGCTTGTTTACATGTATTTGTGAAAAATAATATAGGTTTGTCAAATATCTGTGTGAGTCTTTTTTGCACTTTGGGGTCTTTTGTCCTTTTGTGGATTAATGGTGACAGTCCATAAAATGAAATGAACAAACCGAGTACAAATTTTGATGACCACTCACATTTTCAAACATTGGAACTCACCCTCTACCACAACCGTTTGTTAAATAATTGGGTTTCTCGATTAAGATGGCGTATAAATGAAGCTGTTAAATCCAACAGATTAATACATCTTAATCATCAATCAGCTCACATAATTTTCTAAGACGTCAAATATGAAATCAATATTTTTAGCAAATTTTTCATTATAATTCTAATAACTTCACGAACTGCAATTTAAAAACCTTGATTTCCATTACTAGAGAATCCTATGTCAGATTTTACTGTGTATGACAATGTTTTCTCAATAAAATTGGTATTGACCAAGCAATGTTGGTAAAATTTTCTGAATATAATTATATTTACATGAAGAAAGTGCGAATTTCAGTTTATATCTATCCTTATTAAATATGAAAACTTCACTTTTTCGGTGTGGGGTCAGGTTTTATTATACAAAGAAAGTGACGACTTTATTGTTTCTGTGCCGTATGAAGTATGTTGATTTCGATTTGAACTGCATATTTGACTGCAATTAAATGAAATATATAATTTTTCTTTAGGGTGTTGAATCCTATTTTCAATTCCATGACTCTTCCAATTAATTGCATCGGTTATTTACTTGCACGTAACATGTTCAGAGCTGGTAATACTTAAATATTTAACATTTCTCAACATTTTTACTAGCTGAAACTGATAAAGTGACACCATCAGTCACACTTAGTTTGCATAATAAAACCTGACCCTACCACTAAAACAAGTTATCATCTATTAAGGATGGATATAAGCTGAAACTCATACTGCATATTGCCCATGTAAATATCATTATATCTTGAAAAGTGTAATAAATATTTGCATGCAAACGCATATAATCAATTTTCACTCATTCGTTCCAATTATGAAACAGATTATTTTTACTTTGAGAAATTATGTCACTTCCACGGAATCGAATCACCCTCATTTCCACGTTATTTCAAATGTAAAGAAAAATTTCGACTCAGTGTTTTTCCCCAAGAACTACTACTTTTTTTAACAGACTGTCATGTAGATGCTTCCCTGGCCACTTTGATCTCTTAAAGTCAAGGGTCAATCATTATCTATCATCTTTATCCTTAAAATATTCACTTCCTACCAGTTACTCTTTCACTCATATCACATACCTCATTCATCATAGCCATTTTAACAGTAACCCTCTACTTTGTGTGGCTCTCAAGCCTTGAACATAAAAGAATGAGCGCTTAGTCACCATGTTAGCTCTCCTAAGAAAAGACAAACCAAAGCCAATGACGTAACTCGTTAAACTTCAGATAAGTCTACACACTTTTGCTTCAGTTTTAAATAAATGTGATGGACCAGAATCTGCAAATGATAAGAATAAATGCAACCCACCCTTGAAAAACAAAATTTCGTAACTGTAGATCCCATGTCGTAAATAGAACTCTAATCTTAAATGGCGACTATAAACTTCGCTCTTGTTTTAACGGAATTTACTCAAGATAACGTAAAACGAAACAAAACTGATGATGATGGGGAAGCATGACTGTTGATTCAGCAACATTTGATCTGAAAGATATTTAAGTATTTTCAATGTTTCGTTATCCTATATATTTGAATCAAGCGATGTAAAGAAAATATTCGTAGTTGAGATTTTTTTACTTTCAGTGTTGGACTATAAGCTATTCATAAAATTTGAAATACTTATATACTATTTACACTATTTACATTGTTCGGACTGTTGTCCTCATCTTTTTTATCATATTCACAACGTTTCGGTCGTTGTAGGCTCCGGCCTTCTTCAGGTGATATACGTCGGAATTTCGAACGGATAAAATCATTGGTTGAAGTAATACAGAAACCCACAGAGTTGTGAGTTCAGTATCTGGCCACAACAGAGGTCAACAAAAACTTGGAGTGTTGGGTTACGAAAAGGAATTAACTGAAACTGAGATATCCAGAAAAAGGCATGGCACGTGGAACTAGTATAATCTACCCCAGTGAACGAAATAAATGGTTCGGTTCAAAATGCCATCTCAGAAATATAGACAAACTTATAAACTATAAGTAAGAATTGAACGTTCAGCTTTGGGCTGAAGTTGCATGATGAGAAGATAGACAAAGGCCTGAGATTAATAAAATAATTTCAAACCAGCTCAGTCTTTAATAACATTATATAAATAATAAACAAATCAAGTGAAAATATATTCGGCTGATATCAAACAAGCGTAACTGAAATTTATTTTCTCAGAATTCATCACTTGACAAAATTTTTATTTAAATTATCATAACAAAAGTGAACTTTTGTTGGTCCTTCATGACCTTAATCATCATCGAAATTAATTCTCAAGAGAATAAGCAACAATATTTCTTCTTTATTACTGCGATATTAACGTTGATCTGATAACAATCATTGATTTAAAAAAGATGTCTCCCTTTCGGCCTGCCTCGTAATTGAGAAAGTTGCACGCTTTCCACCTGTAACAAAGGTTGGAGATCGAATTCTATTAAAAGCTACATGTCCAAATGCTGATTTTTAGGCAAGCACACATTTTATTACTAAGGATAGTTACATTACTTCTTCATTTTTCACTGCTATTTCTCGCATCATAATTTCTGTTTTATCGAGACCCCCAGACCAATATTCTACAATCATTAAGTAAGCAAAGTTCAATAATGAACTACCTTCCGACTAGATTTGAACTAGAGTCATCTCTTATTCTTGAAGTCTTCATCCCAAGGCAGCATATAACCGATTAAGTCCCTGGACCACATCTGGTCCCCGAAAGATTTTTGTCATCTGGACACTAATTATCTAATTAATTCGCGGAGCAAGTGACAGAAAAATATCAGTTGGAGTTAATCGATTTACAAAGAGCCGAATTTTTTAAATCAAGATTTAATTCCGAATCCACCGCTGACTTTTTCAAGAAATATATTTTGCCAAGCAGAATATATGAAAGCCCATTGAATAATGTGAAAATGATGGTATCATTATTTGCATGTACGTATGCTTGTGAACAACTTTTTCGAAAAATCAAATATGCTAAAAGTCGTTTAAGAATAAGGTTGTGTGATAACCATCTGGATGATGTTTCGCTCCTGTTATCGACAAGTATGTCGCAGTTAGCTCCTCCTCATTTCCTTAATCCTTCAACAGGGGTCTCTCTCTCCCACGAGTATAAATACTGGCTGACCTTTCGCCTCTTCCTCTTTTTACGGCTTACGCACACGTGCGGCCAGCTGTCTCGACTCAGGCCTCGGGCCGCAACCTCGCGCGTGAGGCGAGGTAAAAAAACTTTCTCTTTTTTTTTACTTATTCCAATATGTGACCTCTCACACATACAGCGTTTCCCATATTCTGGGAACACGCTAAAAACAATATACGCGTTCGTACGGACACTCAACACACTCACCATAACTTCTCCATACAACACTCTGTAACCCTTCATGTCATTGTAATTTGTTATTAATATATATTTGTTTGCATGCATGTATATCGGTCTTGTTTGTTTCTTTATCTTCTTTGGACTCCATTATAGTCCAACATTCTTATGTAGCTGGACCGGCCAGCGGGAAATCTTAACCCAGAGATATCTCCTCATCATCCTCACTTCCACACCCCGCACGGTCCTCTACAAGTATTTCATCCGATGTGGAGATGTTATCGTACAATATCAAGACACTCTATAGCTTTCTGTCCCGCTCTTTCCAAAAGGTTGCCGACCCCTATTCTAGTTAATAATAATTGTTGCTATTTCTTCTAAGTAAAACTATCTATAACAGTGCGTCAATAGCTTTTAACTTATAAAAGTGGCTTTATACCAAGTGCATTGTTTACCTGAAATGCGACTGCGATAAAAATTAGAAAAGAATTGTCGAATTTTCTTCACCAGTAAGTCTTATGCTTTCAATGCGCTATTTTGAGTTTTGTAATGAAACAAAAACTCCCAAGACATTTATTCGTTTCCCATGAACTTTACAGATTTTCTTTTATCTCCTCTGGGAAGTTTATATCAGTCTTCCTAGTATTATTGCTACTTTACTCAAGGAAAATAAACGTTCTCCTTGTGTCTGCTTCTGATTGGTTGTAAAAAGAATATTTATAATAAGCTTTTCTCTTTAAGATGAAGCTTCACATCCGCATTCGTCAATTGTTGACATAGAATTAAAATAAAAATAAAATAATAAAATGGTTGATATTTTATCATTTAAACTATGCTATTGTATATCTAGGGAAAAATTAACATCATCTGAGCCTAAACCTGCTCAACTAATTCTGATATACATGCCCAAACTTATATTTATTTACCTAATGATTTGCATTCATTTTATCTTGCCATCAACTTTCTTTCTTTCTTTCTTTCTTCCTTTCATTCTATTTCTCTCTCTCTCTCTCTCACTTTCTTTCTTTTTCCAACTTCTCTTTATCTCATTTTCTTAATTTAAGAAATAATCTTTTTCCTTCCTTTATTTCTTCTTATAGTCTTTCTAATATTTATTCTCCCAATATTCACCTGCTTATTTTCCTTTACAATTTCTTTCTTCTTCTTTTATCATTCCTTTGACCTCTTTTATTTTTATCCTCTCTTTTTATAATGTTTTTCTATCTTCCTCTTCTCTCTTTCTTCTTCCCATCTTTCTTTCCTTTTTTTCTATCCGCCACGTTTTTCCATTTCATTTTTCCCACTTTCCCCTGATTTTTGTTTTCATTTCTTTTTGATCAGTTTACCAGGTTGTAATCAATTTTCTCCATTTTTATTTGCAATCTTGTCATGTGCCCTGGGTGATTTTTCTCCATCCCCTCGCGTGCTCTGTGTGTGTGTGTGTGTGTGTGTGTGTGTGTGTGTGTGTGTGTGTGTGTGTGTGTGTGTGTGTGTTTTGCAAGGTTCGGCGGAATGAATTGTGGTTGTCTTTTGGTGCTAAGCAACTTGAAATCACATAAATACAATATTCTGGCATTACAGAAATATATTCTTGGAAAACAGGAAATTGAGATTCATCCAATGCCAGACATGAGAAACGCTATCCAATTCTTGGTATGTGCCTGCGAAACTATTCCAGGCCAACAGACACTGTCTTCTATTTCCCCGCACACTAATACACACAAACACTGTCAAAAATCATTTGACACGTTGACAAATACTGTCTTGAACAAAAACGAACATACGACGTATTCATAGACACACGTAAACGCGTAAAAACTACGTACAGTACGCAAAGTGTGGACATGTGCGTCTACTTCTCCGTATGGTGTGTACCCATGCGCGCTAGAAGTGCCGTATAAATACATTTTAACGTTTAATCTAATACAACACACACACACATATATACATATATATGTATGCGTGTGTGTGTGTGAGTGTGTATATATATATATATATATATATATATATATATATATATATCAAGTATGTGGAGCAGTTCAATTTACATGGCATGAATCATTCATTTCTCGCCATTTATATCATTAACTTCAATATCTGTTTTTTGTATGAATGATTCATGTCATATATATATATATATATATATATATATATATATATATATATATACATACTACTTTTATATTTCTATATGTTCATTCGTGAAATCAAACTATACATAAACTATAATTATATATATATATATATACATACTACTTTTTTCTTTAGTAATATAGTATAGTATAGTATATATAAATACATATATATATATATATACATACTACTACTACTACTAAAGAAAAACTATGTTAGTGTGACCAACAGACAATTTTCCAGAAGACTTAACACTGTAGACAAGAAAAAATCCTGAACAAGGAAAGAAAAAGAAAGAAAGACGAAAAGACAAACACCTACTTACTCAGGAACGTGCTCAACACCCAGATTATCTAGATAGAGCAAAAAACGCTTCTCAACGTCAATACTTAACAAAGGACAGCCCGAGTCGTTTTCGAGTTGCACACTCTGGCAATCTTCAGACGACTAGAACGCCTCTGTGTGTATGTGTGTGTGTGTGTGTGTGTGCGTGCGTGTGTGTGTGTGTGTGTGTGTGTGTGTGTTAAACTGATATTAAGACACGTGTGCACAATGTGAAATGTGAAGTGATCTCTGGTGAATCATTAAATGACGATTTTCTTTCCAAAATATTCGACTGCATAGGACGATCGATGTTTACGAAATTATTGCAAAAAATAAATAACAAGCGTGACAATCCTATCGATAAATCAAGAGATAAAACTAAAAACGGCGACTCTTTCTGTTGTTTTCATTTATTTTCCACGTTTACTTTTGCTGTTTTCTGTTACTTCGTCTTTGTTGCTAGCACTGATTGTCAGTTTCTGTAATAATATCGAATAGGCTTCGATTCATCATCATCAGTCCCTTGACTGCTTCAATTGTCGGGGGAACCTGAGGGCGGAAGAAACAGGCAACTTCCTCTAGGATGATCTGTTGGCGGTGGCTCTCAGGAATTCCAGCAATTGTCATGTCCGTTCATCTCTTTGATGTTTTTGATTAGGATTAATGTCAGATTCTAGAGTGCTTACTATTGACGCCTTTGAAACTATTGACAGAATTTGATTTCACGAATGAACATATACAATAATTTAATACTATAAAACATTAATTTTTAAACATAATTTTGGTAACAATGTTATATATATATATATATATATATATATATATATATATATATATATATATATATATATATATATATATGTATATATATATGTATTTTCTGACCTATTTCTGACTTATATATGTATATATGTATTTTCGAATTTCACAACAGTTGATTTGTCAAGAAGAAGACTTCCTGATGTTAACAGTCTGGAGGGGAGCGATTCCAGCGTGTGGCACCTCTGGAAAGTGCCTGAAAACCATACCATGAGTTCACCCAAGCCTTGTGTGTGAAATTGGGTAGACGGAACCCTTGGGGCCGACAACAGCACGAAGTCACAAGTCATCGCGACCGAGGGTTTGAGTGTGCTGGCCTTTTTCCGATTGTTGACCACGCTAGATAACACGCTCTCTCCCAGAAACTGTAACTAAGGTCTGCTCAGCATAGTTGCAGTATAAACCACAAGTGAGCTCTGTTAGTGTTGAACAAACACAAATGTGCCTGAGCGAGCGTTTGCAATAAGGATTGGCTAGTCGCCCTAATAGTCGGGTATCCTCGAATACGAGTGGCCAGCTATTATTATTTTATTTTATGTATACATGTATTTAGCAAATGGAAAATGTTTTATTAAAAATATATTTGATTAAGCGTTTCTCCATTCAAGGCAAAAATGGCGAAACCTTGAATGGCGAAACCTTGAATGGCGAAACCTTGAATGGCGAAACCTTGAATGGCGAAACGCGTAATCAAATCTATTTTCAATGAAACATTTTCAATTTATCAAATTTCTTAAAAACGTTGTCGGGATTCTGTATTCTATTTAAACACACACACACACACACACACACACACACACACATATATACACACACACACACATATATATATATACATACACACATATATATATATATGTGTACATACACACACAGATATATATATATATTATAATTATTTTCTATTTTAAAAATGTGGTTTCATCGTTACACAGAAATTACCATGTTTCAAAACAGAAACTAAAATTTTAAATTTAATTATAAAATTAAATTTAAAATCCATAGCTCCGTTCCATTATCAACTGATTTTTGGAATAACCTTTTAAGAAATCTACTTAATTTATAAGCACGGACAATCTTAATATTTTAAGTTGTGAAGGTTATGGAAAATTCAAAATTTAGTCCACGGGGTTATACTGTTCTATTTCCACGTACCATGCCTTTGGATATCTCAGTTTTAGTTAATTCCCCTTAATAACTCAACTGTCCAAATTTTTGTTCTCTCTGTTGTGGCCAGGGAATAAACTTACATCTCTTTGGGTCAAGTCACTTTTGAATCAATCAATCAACGCTTTTATCCATTGGCCATGTGTCTAAATAAAGCGTTCGGTTCGAAATTCCAACAAATATCACCTGAAGAAGACCGGATAGTACAACGGCCGAAACATTGTGAATATGGCAATAAAGATGAGGACAACAATCCGAACAATGTAAATGGTGTAAATAATATTTTGAAGTAATATCTTTCTTTCGACCTATGGTAATATCTGAAATTAAAAATATATATCCTTAACTACTATTATACTGATTTCAAATACAATGAACAAAACTCAAGTTACATAATAAAATCCCACAATATTTTAAATATTTCTAACAAAAAACAGATTAAATGAAAAATACATGGCATATTCATCAGGTAAATATATCCTTAAAAACTGAACATCGATTGGTTAATACCAGGATTCTTGCGAAAATATAGACTTGCATAAAAAAATATAACGTAGTTTATCTAACAAAATATTTATGCAAATCGGAATCAGGATTAAAACATTTTGAATTACTATAACAATGAAAATAATAATGGTATGTGCAAATATGGAACTGTTGCGTGACATATGTGATGTAATAAGGCAAATGTAATAAGGCAAAACTGTTTTCTACACATGGATACGCATGGACATATTTGTATATGTAATGATAGATAGATAGATAGATAGATAGATAGATAGATAGATAGATAGATAGATAGATAGATAGATATGAACAAACTGAAATAGATAGATAGCGAGAGAGATGAATAAACTGAGATAGATAGATATGTACAAACTGAAATAGATAGATAGATAGATAGATAGATAGGTAATGAATAAACTGAGATACATAGAGAGAGAGAGAGAGAGAGAGAATGAGAGAAAGAGAGAGAGAGAGAAAGAGAATGAGAAAGTAATAAAAGTACATTGTAATCCGAACAATAAATAATGTTGATTAATAGAAGACCGATCGTGACCAAAATGCTGTGTGTGGTGGGTTAAAATTTAATCATGAGATTAGCAGCTGAATAGTGAATAGTTAAATGTAAAAAATACAATAAATTAATAATAAAAACAAACTATTTAGAAAAGTTACTATGAAATATTTTTGTAGCGCAACAACTCCTGTTACTCGATGGATAATATTTGATGAACTATGTTAGAGACAAGAGGCTCACTCCGAAAGTAATGCTTCCTATTTTATTACGTTGGCCTAGAACGTGGATTTTGGTTCAATGACAGTGGAGGTTGAGCCTTCCCACCAATTATCCATAATTCCTTCGCTTTGCTTCAGATAGCAACTGAACGACAGTCTGGCGAAATGGTTTCTGACATGAAAGTGGTGCGTGTTATTGAGTTCCTCAATGCGGAAAATTTCCACTCATTGACGCTTGTTGAAATTTTACGGATGGAGATCAAATAATGGATGCGAACACAGGTGAGGGTAATGGCATTTCCTCACTGGCAACGTTGATGTGAGTGATAACCTACGTTGTTATTTCTTGTAAATGAATAGGAGACATTAGTTTCGGAGCATCTCTCGTATCATCCTTTTCACTCTGTCTACTTTTTAGCGAAAAACAAAAAAACAATGTGATTAAATACTGATCGTAGATGAAATTGCTTTCAATTAAAATTAACTTCAAAATCAAAGTCTTGTTTTCCCCAAACTACTTTATTAATTTAAATGTAAGGAAAGAATTCATCTATTATTTAACAAAAGCTGACATGAAGTTGAAAGATTATATTGAATCCATTGCTAGGTCAGCTGCTAAGAAAGTTCGTTCAATGTGTCTTGCGGGATAATTTTCTCCCCCGAATCTATCTTACATATCTTAAGCATTGTTGAATGGTAGACTTACGTCTACCATTCGTACATGCTTAGAATATTGCTGCCACATATGGTCCGCTGCCCCTGATATTTACCTTGTGCTTCTTGATAATATCCTAAAAAAAATCAGCAATATTATCCGTCCTGATCTGGCGGCTCGGCTTCAGTCACTGTCCCACCGCCGTAAAGTTACCTCTCTGTTTCTTTTCTATAAATAATTTCATGGTAATTGTTCGGATGAGCTCTTCGCTATGGTACCTAGAGTTTTTTATTTTAATTTAAGTGCAATATTAAACTGGCGTCGAAATCTCATCAATTTCCCTTCACTTTTTCGTTGAAAAAAATGATGAAAAAAGGCCCCAAATTTAATTAAAAACAAAGATTTATCGTCAAAATGTTTATGTTTGACCAAAGTATTTTAATTTTTACTTTATTATTTTTTAATCCTTACAAGCACGGTTGAATTTTTGGTTAAATCTTTTTTTTTTTTTGCGTTAGCGGTCGACGTAATATTTACGATAAGTGTTTTAGCGCCTTTTTTCCGGTGAAAAACACATTGATTTGGAAATTTTTGCAAAAATCAAATACTTGTCGGGTTTTAATAAAACTTTCAGGACTGATTAATTAATTAATTAATTTCGAAATTTTTGTTTAGAAAATCTTGTTAAAAAATATTTTTTACATATGTTACCCCCCCCACACACACACACACTTACTTAATATATTGAAATTTCGAGAAATTAAATTTTCATCCGAAAATTTTTTTATTAGTTAAAAGGACTCCTTCAACAATGTAAATTTAATTTTTTTTCAAACTACTACTCATTTCACGAAAATCTGCTCCGAATCGTAAAATAAAAAAATACAATAAAACTATTACTTAATTAGAAAAGTTTTTAATTGTTTTGATAAATAAAATTTATTAATGACACTAACGTCTTAAGAAAAAAGTTTTTTCGATGAATAATGAATTTTTTTATAAAAATTGTTTTCATTTTTTTAAATTTTAATTAAAATAATTTATAATATATAAATCTTTTAAAATTTTGCATTACTTTCATCCTGTTAGGTTATGTTGTTATTAAGTGAAAACTATATTTACTAATAAAAAATTGAAAAGCTTAATAACAAATCATTTTGTATCAACATTTTTAAAAATATTTTTTAATTTTTTCATGCAGATAAAATATTATGTAACATCCCATTTTTGAAAGTATGGTCGGCCACACACGATATTATCAAAAAATAAGAGCGATCGCTATAGTAAATTTAAAGTCAACATTCCTAAAATTAGATTATGGAGAATATTTTCGTAAAACATGGCGATGTCGGTTAGAAACATAGCTACTGTTTTGTTTTAAAATATATTTCTGTGTTATTTTAAACTTAAAGTAAATAATAGTTTTTCAAATCAGATTAATTATACTTTAAATCAGCTAGTATTCCTCAAATAAAGTTTCAGAAAAGTATATTTTATTTTTGGAAGATTTTTTAATACAAAGAATTACGATGATAGACGACTAAAAAAGGACGCTAATCAACTATTTAGAAAAGAAAAGTCGATTTCAATCAATATCCTTTCTGTTTAAAATACACCATACTGGAAATAGTAAATGTAATCCTTTAGCTTTCAATTAAAGCTAAAATGAATACTTCAAGAACGCTTTTTCATTTATAAAAAAATCATTTTTATTCTTAGTTATCGAAAATTAGTGGAGGTACCTAATTTGCAGTTGAACTCGCTAAATTTAACTGTAAATTCTATGCTAACAGTTTCTTTTCTCGCACTTCTTGCTTGTGGAACTCCCTTCTGGCTCCATGCTTTCCAGCCAACTTTAATCTGCAAAAATTTAATTGCAATGTCAACGCTATCATCTGTCTTCCTGATTACTCTTTTCTCTTCCCGCTTATTATTAATATTTCTGTTTCTAATTCTTCTACACCCTGTAAACCCTTGTGTCTTAGTGGCTTTACTGCCTTTCATGGGGTGATACCGATTAAAAAAATTTCTTTTTTTTTCTTATTCATTCATTTCATCGAGTGTCATTATTGGTCTTACCTCCAAGAGCCTTGATTACTTTAAGGGATGCTATCTGTAATTCAAGTTGATCACTGCTCCTAGTCGGTGAAGAAGAAGCGGAAGAGGAGGAGTATGAGGAAATGGAGGAAGAGGATGAAGAAGGGGACGGGGTTGTCGGAGTCGCCGCCACCTTACATGGCATACAGTCCGCAAAGACCAGAAATAATTTGCAATAAGGCAGATGTCGCAGGGTATCTGGTCCTTCGACGGCTATATACGGCCGTACAGCCAGACGAACGTTGTCCATCTGCTTAACAAGGCTTTCTACCAAGGTGATGTAGATGTTTTCGTTCTCCTTCTTAAAGATTACCACGCATACTTCATTGCGTAGTGAGATTCCGTGTTTGGGTGAAAAGTTCAGAACACCATTCTGAAAGTAAAGAAAAATAAATTGTTTGGGCCAAGAAATTGTTGGAATTTTAAATATGTCTTCTTTTTTAATATTTCTAAAGTTTTATTTTAAACTTACCGAATTCGATTTGAATTTCACTCTTTAGTTTTCTCTTTTTTAATGGTTGGTCTATAAAATTGGTCTCCGTCGATTTGTAACAAAGCCACTAATTTATCTCGAGATTTTAAACTTAAATTCTTTTGATGGAACATAAATGGATATGGAAAGATGATGATGTTTAGGGTTTATTTAAGAATGACTCATATAACTAAGTAGTGCAACTGTAGATATTTTATGCCAATGAATCAATATGGATCCTATACAAGCGGAAGATATTTGTGAATTAACCAAATTGATGGTAAAAGACTGAATATAAATTCTGAGTTGGTTTCTTTGTCATGGAACAAAGTATCTATTGTCATTAGCCAACCACTACAAATTAATTTACTTTGATGATAATTAATTATCAAAGACCATTTTACAAGAGAGCATAATTTATTAAGATCGCAAATATATGCACACGACATTGTCTACTAGTGATTTTATTATACAAATGAGAGAATTCCGTCTTGAAACATTTATGTTCGTTCTTAAACTGATACAAACCAAACATAATTCGTCTGAATTATCGAAAATTAAGCACCATTTGCTAAAAGAAAATTACACTGTGGTAGATTATATTATGTAATTCAATACTTTCAGTATAAATTTACTAACAACCAACCGATTTTGGTAAAAATGTTCATGATATATTTATATTTATGTAATAAATAAACCTGATGAATACAGTTTATAATGTGTTTTTATTATAAATATTTACAACTGATTTAATCATGTGAGATTTTATTATCCAACACGAATATTTCTCATCATTTTATAAATAAAAATAGTATTGTTATTTATTTTTCAATTTCAGACATATAAAGATTATTGTGGGTCATAGGAAAGATATAAGCTCAAAAGAGAAGCAAAATATCGCACATGTGGAACACAACTTTGGGAATTGCGAAAAAGTGGAAGAGAAATTATAGAAAAAGCCAGGAAGATATCTCAAATATTAACAAGAAAATGAAGATTTGAAATAAAATAAAATGGTGATAACAAAGAAAATCAAATTTGCCAGCAAGAACGTATTTGAATTATCTAATATTGTGACTGTAAACAGATAGGAGAAAGATGCAGAAAATTAGGAACATTGGCTGAATGAAAGCAAGCAAACTACCACATTCTAGTAAACATTACAATGTGAAAGGCGGGAATGAGTGGATGAAAACTGATTTGTCAATGGCAATGAACGTACAGCTACATTGGATGGAAATGATGCCTTTAAAAATACCCTTCATGGAAATAGTCAATCAATACAACTTAGCAGACATCAGTTGGGAGAAGAAGTACTTTGGGCTATTATTATAGGTAGTAAAATCATAGGTCCTCTTAAAGTTGATGAAAGATTCGAGATGAATACAGATTATTGGGAAAATGTTTATTGAACGGTATGATTCAAGAAGCTTTAGGCTAAATATTATATTCTTGCAAGAAAATTATCGCTTGCATTCTGAAAAGCTGACTATTTCTCAAAAAAAAAAACAACTAAAGACGCCAAATTACGGAATGGAAAAAAATCTCTAAATATTAATAGAAACATCATTAAAAGAGATGTATATGAAAATGAAAAACAATATTCACCCACAAAAATTGACTCGCGGCGAAAAAGCAACAATTATTAAATTATTTAAGTAGAAATTAAAAATAGAATATAGCCCTCAATATAGTCAATCAATTAACAAATTCCTATAGATATTAACCAAAGTTCGATTTTGATATCCGAGATAGTCAAATTTACAAAGTTCTATTCACTAAATATATCTAGTTTTGGTAATCTTCAGTGTACAAGTACTTCAAGTCATTGTGTAAATTTACTGATATCAGAATGGTAAAACTAGTAATAGTAGTTTAGTTCATATAAATTCGATCGACTCAGGGATCTTTTATTAGAACTTGCTAAAAGAAATTAAATATTCATTCAAACTGAAAATGAAATGATATTGATTTGATTTTTTTATCAGAGAAAATATAATTTTGATTTTCCTATAAAAGTTTCTCATACGAAACAGGAGACCCCTTTTTCTCTATTACGTGGTTGTTTAATTTTAGATAATTTATTGAAATAAACTTTAATATAACTTTGTTATCACCCTAAACCCTTAACAGCAAAAGTGGTAAGTGAAAACAAATGAATCTTGATTAACACATTAGATAGGAAGAGAAGAGGGCTATATCCTTTTTTTACTTTCTACTTAAATATTTTAATAATCGTTGTTTTTTCGCGGCGAGTCAATTTAGCTATCGACAAAAGTACTTTATATAATAAATTAGTAAACTCAGCTGAACAATTTTCATATATTTGTCGGGTTAGTTATCTTCAGTAATTTATTGTTACTTAACTTACGACGCCTATGATAAATCTTTCTTTATACTCTGTTTGTCTATCAGTTTGTTTATAAATTATATTACCAACAAATACAAAAATCTGTCATTTTATTTTCAATACTTCTCGCCATGTACGACACTTATTTTTAGTTCTTATCCATTAATTCTGCACCAAATAAATGCTAAATTGTTATTAAAAATTGTTTAATGAATAGCAGTGAATTGTTATGCATTGATAGTGATCAAATAATGAGTTTGCGGGTAAAATTTACGATGCCACATGAAGCTTACAATTATAAACATCTAACGCAATTGCACACGAAAGTCATAGTAAAAAAAAATTAAATTCAATATAGGATAGAAACAAAAACAGCATTGAACTCGTTTTTAAATCCTGGTAATCGACTTAAGCGTTCCTGGCCAGTTGATTTGTACAATGATTTGTTTAAGAAATAAATCAGAAAAAAAAACAGTAGCTTTTTAAAAACCAGGCACATATGAATCAATTAAAAAATGCACTATAAATGAGAGGAGATATTATCAAACAGCGGAGAATTCCAGTTTTTGCGGTTTAGATTTTAAAGATGCCTTTATTGTTGAATTATAATAAAACAAATGAGTTAAACATTAAACAGAGAATTTTAAAATTTTTGGCATACTCTTCTATTTTTACACCGCTTTTTCAATATTCCTTTCCACGTTATACATCCTCCTTATCTCTCTTTCTCTTTCTTTCTTTCTTGATTCATTAACTACCTTTTCCTATATCACCATGTCTTTTTTCCACGCCTTTTCATTAGATGTGTGTGTATCAACAAATATAAACATGTAGTTGATTTCAAGATGTCTTTGATATTTAAATTAGTTTCTAGGTACAATTGGTTAAACTTGAAATACACAATTCCTTTTAGACCAGTAGTTCTTGAACTTTTCTTTATTCTATTACGCTGTACTTATCCTATGTGGCTGATTAACCAGAGTTCAAAAGTAGATCTGTCTATCTATCGATCCTATCCAAGTAATAACAAAATAAAGTCACTGAACAAAATCCCTTATACGTATTGTAGACATTCTAAAAGAATTAAAAGTTGGAAAATTATACGGTTGGTTATGTTTTTTTGGAAAATGTGTGAATTTGTTTTTAACATTGCAAATCTGGAGCTACGTGAAGATATGCTCGGTATTTGTGTTTTTCTGTTGTACATTGTCGAAAATCCTGTATGTCTTGGGAAATGAGAGCAGAACGTTCAGGGTGGCGATCATCTTTTGTATTGAACGCAGGCAAATAATTTTTCAATCATAATTTTCTCTGCTCTTTCTTCTTATAATAATACGCAAATTTGCGCAACAACATTTGTTTGTATACAAGTTTAGTTTTTTTTTTTTGTTTTGTTTTCCTTTTGTTTTTTGTCAAGTGTCGGTTATGTGAAGAATATTTCAAGTTTTACCTAAAATAGCTTCATTTTCCTACTCCAGACCCCGTTCTTACTCACATCTAGGTAATTACTCCTCTCTCTCTCTCTCTCTCTCTCTCTCTCTCTCTCTCTCTCTCTCTCTCTGATATGCGTACTACGTAAAAATATAGACATGTAGGAAGAGGTGTTGAAAATTTATCCGCCTGACCCACTTCCCAAGACTTGACCAAATAACCAACTCACCCAAATCCCGTAGACTCTACTTCCACATCTAGATTTTTACGGGATAGAATTGCTAACCCAACCGGTTTCGAATTCAGAGCTGTCCTCTTAGACTGGTTGGCAACCAATGCTAAAGAGCCTACCTGTCGTACTATTTAACCCATAGCTAGGGACATTGATGCATACATTTTCCAAAAGTGAATACAACGAAACTCGACCAGAATTCGAACTCATTTCGCAAATTTCTCACTCCGAGCCGTTAACCATTACACCACCTGAATGACTAAACAGAATTGTTTTATTCTTTTCTTGATCAGACCGATAACTTTTCAGCAAGGAAGCAAACAAGTAAGCGCGCACGTGTGTGTGCGCGCGTGTGTGTGTGTCTATGTGTGTGTGTGTGTGTGTGTGGCAAATCAGAATCTAGATTTTTTTTTAACGTCCTGAAATGTCTTCGGCGGCGCAGTCATCACGTAATGCAAATTTACGATGAATTCTAACAAGGAGAACCATGAAATAAATATTGACTAATATTTATTGACCAGCAAGCTTGCCAAAACACTGCAGAAATGTATTTAGAAAACCTATGGTAACTGCTGCTTTCTGCCTTGAAATACTACATGTAATAGCGTTAAAAGTGTCTGCAGGAAACAAACTAATAATAAGGAAATATTCGCCGATCGCAATCAGCCACTCTGCCTCTCTTTCGTTTAATTGAGTAACTGATAAGCGCATTTATTGATTAACTGCTTGATTGATTGACAGAAAAGATTGTAACGGATTCGAGTCCCTCAAAATTCTATCACACTTTGACAGTGTCTACAAACGTAAGATTTCTTTTCTTTTCGTCCACAGAGAATACAAATAATGTTCAAATGAACTTTGCATCTTAAACCGTTTCATCCGAAGCCTCGCCGCCCAAGTACGGATCAAGTTATGTCTCAATGGGTGTACAGTGTCGTCTAATTTATAACCGTACGGAATGAGAAATCAGAGTGCCGAGTTCGAATTCCAGTCTGGAATTCACTTATTCGCAGATACCAATTGGAAAGATATGAATCCATTTCTTCTCCCCCCAGCTATGGGCTGAATAGACTGAATCCTATCGCCATGGGTGACAACCAGTCCAACGCAGAAAAAAACGGCGACCTAATGTGGGAAATCTTCTACTTAGTCAGTCATGAATCGTATCAGGTATGGCACTTAACGGACTGACTGATATCTCAAGCTCCACCAATCATCATCATCATCATCATCACCATCATCATAAGTCCCTTGATTGCTTCAATCGTTGGGGGTACCTAAGGGCAGAAGAAACAGACAACCTCCTCCAGGATGATCTGTTAACGGTGGCCCTCAGGAGTTTCTGGATTGTCATGCCCGTCCACTCTTTGATATTGCCTGACCAGCTTTTGTTTTGCCGTTCCCGCGTGCGTCCGCCTGCAACGGCGCCTTTCATGATGGTTTTACAGAAACTGTTATGCCGCGTGAAGTGGCCAAATCATGATATCTTCCGACGCTTAATAGTGGCGAGAAGAGATTCCTGTCGGCCCAAGAGAGATTTGACCTTCCTCCTTGTCATTGGTTTTCTGTTTCCATTAGATGTGGAGGAACTTTCTCAAGCATTTGTTCTCGAATGTTTGGATTCATTTTCCTACCTCAACCAGGAGTGTTCAGATCTCACATCCGTAGAGGAGGATGACACGAGCATCGATTTTTGGGCTTGAACTTGACATGGAAGCTGATATTGTTGTTCTATATCCTTTCCATTCGGACCATTGCTGCCGTGGCTGTAGCGATCAGTGTGCGAGAGATGCTCGCTAGCCATTACGCCACGTCGAAGTGCTTTGGTGATGTTCTAGACGTAGCATAGATCTGGCACAAAGCCTGTAGTATAGGGCACGCAGAGAGGATCGAACTCACTATTCGGTTGTAATTGATCTATCGAGGCATGCTTGCTAACAATTACACCATGTCGAATCCCCTTGGTGATATTCTAAGGGTAGCATAGCATCATTGGAGTGCGAAGGTAGCAACATCGCTTGGAACAGATCATTTGCTGAGGAAAGTGCTGTGTCTCTAAGCTGTGGATGGGAGTTGAGATATGATCATCATCACCCAGCCGAAACATCTAAGAGCCTAAGAAGATATCAAATAATAATAATAATAACGAAGAAGAAGAAGAAGAAGAAGAAGAAGAAGAAGAAGAAGAAGAAGAAGAAGAAGAAGAAGAAGAAGCAATCAACTTGTGAATCCATAACCATAACCCAAGAGAGAAGAACACGTCCAAAGTATGTCAGAAATCAATCCTAAGAATACACGGACGCTGGCACCGAATATGATGTGTGTGAGAATATGCATACTCTGCAAAATAAGATTTGAAAACTTACCAGAACACAAAAGACGCCCGGGGAAAGCAAGTGGGTACAGAAAGAAAAGAAAACACAACACCATTAAAACAAGGAAACTGTTCTGAACCAAAAACATACAATGATTAAAATGGCACGTCTTATAAGGTTCTGATAAGTGCTTAAAGAAAACTAATCAAAAATGTATAATAATGAAAATAATTTCCTTGTAAGAAAATTGTAATCCATTACATAGACCAGTTATTTAACTTATCCTGTGCGTTGTTGAAACTCAGCGAGAGTCTTACGATCTGTTGCTTGCGAAAGCATAATGTAAAATCAAAATCGTTTCACAAGAGAAACTGAGCAAAATTTTGCAGACAGATTCATGTAAAAGTTAATAGATTAAGTAATCTCGAATTTACACTATTTACATAATTTATTTTTACTTTTTTTTACTTAAAGCGTGTACATCCGGTTCTATTCGTTTCTCCGTAAACAATGAAAGACGGATGAAGAAATGAAATGAGTTCTGTCATTGGAGAACAATTAGCAAATTTTCTCCCATTTTTTTTTTCGTAAACAGGAAAAAACTGCAAAATCATTTTTTCTGTCTTTTATAAAATGTCAGATTTAGGAATTGTGCATCATTCTTTAAAATTTTAAATGAAGAATCTAGTAACAAAAATGTTGCCATATACGTGTTCTTTCATTTTTTAATGAACACTAATTTGATATGCGGGTAGGGACAAGAAATCTTTCTGAATTTCGAGACACAGCTTTAAGATGCATATAACATATCAATATAATATACATATTCCCACATTCAGCGAAACTGGTTATAGCAATCACGAATAAGCACGGAACTAATATAAACTAATTCAAAAGATAAATATTCGGCGAGGTGTAATGGTTAACAAGCTTCCCTCGCCAGATCTATTACGACGGATTACCATGAACAAGAACGCATACATAGAAAATATTAACTCACTATTCAACAATACTGACACATACGAAAAAATAAACGAACAAAATATAACTACTGAAAGACAAAAATTTAACAAGGAAGCTAGTTAAAAATGTAAACAAATCGTGGTTTACTCATTATCACCCCAGAACACCCAAACATTATGGTCTCCTTAAAACCCAGAAAACTCAGTTAATACTGTTAATTTTATTCGACAACTGGTTTACTTGTTAATATCTTTGTAAATGTTAAGAATCTTTTTTTAAATATTCATTTCAATGTATCAATTTTCAGATCAAAACTTAATTTTTTAAATATATATAAAAATATTGAAAATTTGATTGTTTTGCGCATTTAGTGTCCCGTGTCAAATGTCAAAAAAAGTTTGTTAGCCATCATTTGTTGCATATTTCCATATTGTTTTATGCTATCTTAACATTAATTCATGACACTTTTTTAAATAATTATTTCCATTATGTCACTTTTTCATATAAAAATGTGTTGTATAATAAAAATGTAAACAAAACGAAAAATAACGTTGTTTATTTTCCACCGAAATGTTCAACATTCTGTTAATTTTATGATCATAGTTCAGATGTGAATATTAATCAGCATTCTAAAAATATACAACTTGACCATATTGAGAGATATGAAAATGTTAGTATATAGTGGCAAATATCAAAATCCGCCATTTTGGATTTGGCCACAAAATTTTGTACATATCATGCCATAAAACAGAAAAATTTGTTGTAAATTGTAAAAAAATTAAAAATAATTTTTTTTGAGAAATTAAAAGTCAAAGTTTAAGGTCAAGGTCAAATTATTTTATTTGATCTTTAAACAAAAATAGGCCATCGTTTAGAGCTATCCAAGTACTTTAAAATGGTATATAATTTATCTTTGTAGGTGGAAAACAACTGAGATATTGATATTTAAATTTGACTATTTTCCTTAATTCACTTTTTTTGACCTAGAGATGTAAAATAGGTAGCATTCAACGTGTATCATGAAGCTCCATATGAAAAAAATTCGTTTCGGTGATGGTCAGACCTTTGATGATTTGACACGGAATGACTCGCACACACACACACACACACACACACACACACACACACACATATATATATATATATATATATATATATATATATATATATATATATATATATATATATATATATAAGGATATGTTTAAATCTAACAAATAATGTATTTGCTGTCTGATTTTATTTGATCTTCAAATAGCCATCAGTTCTAAGGCTTGCTCTTTTATTTGACCGCATGTTTAAAAAGGAACAATCATCAAAAGTATTTTCAACTATATTGACATATAAATATATGAGTGTATGTGCACGCGTGTTTGTATGTTGGTGTATGAAGATATACATTAAACGTGTTAAAAAGAGCCTTCTCATGTATTTTTATGGATATAAAACTGTTCGTAATTGCCTGCATACACAAAAGCACACGCACAAATACAATGTGTGTTTTTGTTTGTGGGTGTATGTATGTATTTACACAATAGAATTGTTATTAACCAATATTGGTAAAATCTTACGGATATGATTATATTAACATTATACTGTGTTTTTTAACAATTGTTAAAAAATATTGACAATAACTTGATATAGCGGGTGTCAGGTTTTATTTTCACAAAATGCAAAATACACTTTTATTTATAAATAAATTAAAAATACATTATCTATTTATAAATAAAATAAATATTCTGGCTCGTCAATGTTTACATTGTTAAAAGATACTGACAATAACTTGCATTGGTGTTTCAGGTTTTATGACGCAAAATGCAAAATAGATTTTTATTTATAAATAGATCAAGAATATATGTTGTGACTCGTAACATTGAAAAAACCGTCTTCTCTAATAATTTGTATTGATTATCTGAATTTCTCTGGATGTTATCATGAACTTTGAAAGCACCTTACTGGCTGAAGTTCCTCAAGTTCTGCGAATGATCTCGAAGAATAATCTTTTGTGGCATCTCTTGCTTCTTCGTAAATCTGGTCATTCTGAGAAACTGTTGTCCAACGTTAATGAAATTTCGTTTTAGATTAGACACTCCTTTGAGATGGAATGCCAAGTAGACAAGAATGAACATGTTCGACACTTTTTCCGCTTTGCTTTTAATTAAGGTCACAAAGCTGCCGAAGCTGCTTGAGACATTTGTGCTGTGTACGTAGAGGATAGAATGGCACAGAAATAGTGTTCCCGTTTAAAGGAGGAGACTTCAAACTCAGACTCTCAAAGTTCTGGCCGACCTGTTCAGTTTGAGGAGAATCAATTGTACGCACTGATTAAAGAACAACTGCGCCAGACCGCTAGGGAATTGGTTCAGAAAGATGACAAGCCCTCATGTTACTGCTCATCATCATCATCATCTCTCAATGGGTAAGATTCCAGAAACACGGCGCATGGGTGTCACACGCATTGACCGAGAGAAACAAACTCCAGCGCTCCTCCTTTACCACCTGTTTTTTTCGCTCGACATCAAGTTATCCGTGGATACAAAGAAAGAACACGTTTGGGAAGTTCTGCCACACCCACCATATTCTTCTTATTTAGCCCTTTCAGACTATCACCTTTTTCGGTTATTTTCTAACAACTTGTAGAGTGTATCGTTCAACAAAGATGTGGACCTTGAAAAATGGCTTGATGAATTTTTAAGTCAAAATCTAGTGAGATTTCTATCGTTGAGGCATTGAACAGCTAGTGTAACGATGACAGGAGGTCGTAAACACTAACGGGGGGGATACATTGGCGAAGGATTCATCAATAAAAGGAAACCGTAGCTTAGCCAACGCATTTCGATCACTTTTCCTTGTTTTTATTCATGTTCTTTTACAGATAGGTTTTAATTATATCCTGAATTTTACACACAGACACACACACACACATATATATGTATGTATGTATGTATATATATATATATATATATATATATATATATATATATATATATATATGTGAAAGTGAATATATATTGTGTATATGAGTGCACACACATACACACGCACACAGACACAGACACACACATGCACATATATATATATACATATATATATATATATATATAGATAGATAGATAGATAGATAGATTGTCGTCTAAATTACGCAAAGATGAAAATAACACTGACATCTCATTTTAATAGATATATTTACCAAAATTACACAAAAATATCTTGAAATACTAAAGAGTAAATTCATTCAATAAAATAACCATTGGCTTCATTCGCGGTATCCAGACGCCTTTGGAATCTCTTGAATTTCTTCTGGGCGGTCTCCTTGTTTAAGTTGGTGAATGCTGCCATAATCCTTGCCTTCAGTTCATCTTCGGTGTTACAAGGAGTTTTATTGTTCTCTCGCTCAACTACACCCCAAATATAATAATCAAGGAAGTTGCAGTCTGGGAAATTAGGTGGCTAGATGTAAGGGCTGATGTGGTCGCAGAAATTGTCTGATAGCTATGACTGTGTTCTCTTGCTTGTGTGGCATGGTGCAGAGACCTGTTGCCAGACATAGGGTTTTCCAGCATCCCCCCTCATGACTCAGGGCAGCAACACATCTGCAAGCCAATTGCTGTAGGCCTTCGTGTTGAGTTTGAGGCCTCCACCAACAAATTCGGAAGTGATTTTCTTATCAGAACGCTCAGAGTGAGTTTTCCGAGCTGTCGTACCTTCGTAATCACCATTAGACTCTTCCAACTCTTTCTGAATACTCTGTACTATCCTCAGATTAGCACTCTGAAATGTTCGTATTGGAGCTTCCGGTGCGAATACCACGCAGTACAGCATTCTTTTTCCAAATTTCTTGGCGGAGTGAATTGTGCCATGGTGCTCTTTCTCTCACAGACGGTGCCCAACTGACCCTACTATACTGTGCAGTCAACAAAATCAAAAACAAACAATGCGCATGCGCGAAATTAAAAACATAAAATAGCGAAAATGTACCCATCGCACCCTGTATGTGTGCGTGTAGAGAGAGATAGAGAGAGAGTGAGAGAGAGATAGAGATTAAGTTTTGAAATCATATGTGAGCAGTTAACCCCATGAGGTCAATGTTACATGATTAGTACATTACTTTCTATGGTTGGTTCCATTTGACGTGCTTATTTTAACAATGACTGGCCAATCAAAGGACGTGTGCTGCCCACTTTATGTGAATAGTTTAAATGAAAACAGTTGCTAAGCACAGTATTTCACTTAATTACATCATAAAGTCGTAACGACTCTTGTTTAAGCAAGAATCGGCCAGTCTTGCATTAAAATTGGATTAGGTAAAGCGACCAGATCGATGAATATCGAGATTGTCATTGTTGTAATTGCATTGAAAACAACCAACGGGTTTACTTGGATCCGACACGTGACTATCGAAAATGTTAGACAAAATTAGACTTTGGGTTTAGTCCAACCTTTTTATTGGGAGCCTGAATAAGATGTTGGAAGGCGCGCATGCACAAACTTGCACTGACATTTGCAAACATTATAAAATATGTATATATAGGAGGAGGCGCTGAAAATGTCACGACTTAGCTCATTTTCCAAATTCTAACTAAAAATCAAATTTTTTTCTTTTATTTTGGAAGGGCTTATTGCTGGAAGAACAATGCAGCAACGGATAGCGGCTCGCGGAATTCCAGTCGAATTCGTTACATTCATTTACCTGCAAAAACCCTTTGGGGAAGGTGCGAATCCATCTCTTCTCCTCTCCAGTAACCACAGTAACCCGGTAAATAGCAGGACAACTTGGGTTTTGCCGTGGTTGGTAACCTGCTTAGGAGAAGGACAACTCTGAATTCAAAACCTTCAACTATTGGTTAAATAGCCTCACCAACCCGCAATTGGCCAAGCGTGGTGAGTACGGCGAAACCTCTGAAGACATTATTAATTAGTGGGGGGGGTGCCTCCAAGGAGTGAGAAGGCCCTGGAACTGGGTCTGTGCTAATGCAGTACAGTTTACATTTATACAGAATCATAACTACTTACGAATATGTGAGTATATTATATAAGAGTTATTACATGACAACATACATATCCATCCATCAGTTTTATATTCACACATAATAGATTACGATTTGTTCGATGATTCTCCTAAATTCTCGAACCAGACAAAAGATTAACGCCGGAAATCTGCATGTTTTTTTCTATTAGTTATACAAACGTTTAGATCAATGGTCCTCAACATTTTTGCCCAATGCACCCTTTTCACCATATGTCAGAATATCATTCCCTGTCTTTCCAAGATTACACGACTCAAAAAGTGCATTCCAAATAATATGGATATATTATTTATTCGCTTCCATATAACTACATATACATTTACATGGATTATTTTTATGGAGTATTTTTTACACACATGATAGACTCCAAATTCTATAAATAAAAAACAATAAAAAATAAAAGATTTTTCTCTCATCCTTTGAAACTCTGACATTCCCTACCATCTGACTAAGAAGCCGTAGTTTAGATCATCAGCTTTTATCTAACTATAATGATATATCGCATTCCAGTACTGCACTCTTCGGACTATCGAACGATATTAATGTGGGCAATCATTCTCTCTTTACTTTTTATTTACAAGATATGAGTATTACTTGGACTGTCACAGAATTTGAAAGCATCTTCACTCCAATTACTTTTCTCCATCTTTTCGTATATATATATATATATATATATATATATATATATATATATATATATATATCTGACCAGTCCTGTATATATCGTCTCTTCATCTAACTTAAATCTAATATAAATATGTCTCCATTAACCATGTCCCGAAGAAGGTCTATTTGACCAAAACGTCTGACGTCGACAGAATAACAAAAACAAAATAAAAACAGTAAACTCACATATTCGGATTTTGCTTTGTCTTTTCCACATTTTCATCACATATATATATATATATTAAGACAAATATTTAAGTAAATGTTCTGTATTTTACTGCTTTTAAACTTCAATCTTCCATGAATCTCTCACGTACATTCATATCTGCTCAAAGCGTATCCAAATGTAAACAAATGACATCACACATTATGAAAGGCCGGTAAATGTTATTAATACTGTTTATTATAAAAATAAATATTTGTATCTATAAAAAGAATATATGAACATAAAAATCTCTTAAAATAATTGTCGGACATTTTCCATTTCATAATATTGTCTTCAGCCTACCAAGCTGAGCAGAGACATTTGCAATGTAAGCAAATAGTGTGTTGAGATTGGGGAGAAATATCTAACCGATTGCTCTCCCAGCAACTACGGAGTTAATAGGCAGAGGGGGGATGTAATAAAAATAACACTGCCACGGAAACCACAGTAACTTGAGGAACAAAAACTGCTGGTTTCCCCCTGCTTTTATTGGCATGAAGCATCTTATAAAGACCCGGATCTTGACCAGTTACAGAGAAGTTCATATATAGACATGTCAAATTGTCCCGTTGCTAACGGGAAAAACCCGGATGTAATTGGTGTTGACAAACATGTCCACCTTCAATCTGAGAAAATTACGTCCGTACTGACGCGCGTTCACCACATAAACGCAATAAACTGTTTTCATCCTTAGCAGTTGGTTTGTATTGTTTTATATCAATTAAAAATATCCAATTTTCTATCACGTTCGTCTATAATAAGAAGCATTCAAGCTTAATATAAAATTCTTTTCGTTTAAAAACGATCATTAAAGGATTTATATAATCAAAGATTCGCGTTATTAACACTGAAACTAGCAGTATAGTTGTGTCACTTCGCACAATATTATTTAGAATAATTTCTTACTAATATCAACAACATCGAAATATATACAGCAATGAATGTGAGTCGATTAACGGGAGAGCTTTTTTCTTTTGAAAATTCATTTATACATTAACTAAAACACTTGAATCTAAGCTTGGTGGAACCTACACTCGGATCTTGAGAGCTATACTTAACATCTCCTGGAAACAACATCTAACTAAATCTCAGCTCTATTGACTCATCCCTAATAGTTTTACAATCTTAAACACTTGAGTCTAAGCTTGATTGAACCTACACTCGGATGCTGAGAGCTATACTTAACATCTCTTGGAGACAACATCTAACTAAATCTCAGCTCTGTTGACTCATCCTTAATAGTTTTACAATCTTAAACACTTGAGTCTAAGCTTGATTGAACCTACACTCGGATGCTGAGAGCTATACTTAACATCTCTTGGAGACAACATCAAAACTAAATTACAGCTCTATGTACACATAGTTGATATTTCTACAATGTTACGTGGACGCAGAATGCGCTTCACAGGACATTGCTAGCAAGCAAAACAAGAACTTGCGTGTGATCTACTGCTCTGGACACCTAGTCATGGCGCAAAGAAGAGTTGGTCGCCTAGCAACCACCTACATTGACAAACACCGGATGCCAGCCTAATGACCTTACGACCTTGATACAGAACCGTTATGGTTGGCGTAATGCCCGAGCTAGCTCGACCGAATAAATAATAATAATAATAATAATAATAATAATAATAATAATAATAATAATAATAATAATAATAATAATTCTGATCAGAAAGGGACTCTCGTGACATACATTTTTCTGTTGTAGCGCTGAACCCAATTCATAAATGTCATCAATTAAGTAACTGAAATGATGACAATTTAGAATTTAATTTGATGACTATAACTCCTATTAATTAAGTGATATTATATTACATAAACTAAGTCATAAAGTGCACTAGAAAATTTCAGTTTTATATAACAATTAATCGCCAGTTTGTTTCCACGTTCATTAAATGCGAAATCACTTTCTAGCGGAAATAGCGTGTAAACTTTTACTAACATCATTTATGAAAAATAATCATGATAAATATCGATAAATATTTTTACAACGAATATATTAATAATGCTATGCATTTCTCATAAATATAGACAGATAATTACTTATAAATTAAGTAAGCGTAATTATGTCAAAAATTCAAAAGAAAATAGTGCGGCGGAAGAATAAAATTAATATAGTGTGCATCGGGATTCATCTTAAATTCCGACACTCACTTGACTACCCTCTCACATTAGTTTATCTAGAATTAAGTCGCTTTGAAAATGTAAAAGGACAAGTATATAGTACATGATCTATCTTGCTGTATCCATCATTATTTTTCACTATGATATGACTAATACTTTAGCAGAGTTGACTTATTTCTGTTTTTATTGAACTAAACCAGTGACGTTTCATTATCATCGAGTGTTCACCTATCGCGATGAACGTGTGTCTCTCTCGGGGAGGCTTCGTGCCTTGGGCGCCTCTTAGGACTTAAGCTCAACTTAGACCTCAAGTGGAACTCGTGAATGGGAAAATGGTCGGTTCGGCTTTAGTAAGTTCCTGTAAGTTCCAAGAGCCAAATCAGATCGAAAATGTAGCACAGCTGCCATATATGGACAGGAGCTTCTCAGTTTTAACTTTCTATTCGAGATAGTCTAAAAGCGTCCTTGTGAGTAATGAATTATTTTCCACTCTGCAACCACTTCCCCACAGACGAAACGCCGCAAGCCTCTCTCTGCTCTATCACAATTTCATTGAAAACTGTTCAGCCTAACTACCTTCCTTAGTACCACCAGTCGTAACTTTCACGGCTAAGACCCGTCATACCACATGCACATTGTAACGAATCACCCTCATTCCCTTACTATTCCATTGGTAAGATGTAAGTTCCTCTGAAGCAGCTTCTTCCCCAAAACGCTGCTTTGTGGAAGCGACTCCCGATCACTTCAAACTTACTCTGTTCAAGTCTAGGGTTAACGTTATCTTCCCCACATATCCCCATTGGGACTTGTAGAGAGTGAACAGTATTGTAAAAATAAAAATTACTGATCGTCCGTTAGACCAACATTCGGTTGAAGTATATAGTAATAATCTTTTATCAATTTAAATATTTCACGCTTAGTATATGCATTAATTATCGTTTTCTGTTCAATCAGAAAGTCCTAAGAGTTTGTTGATAAGAGTCCCGTCCTGGGTAAGACGATAAACTACATCCAACAGCAAGGCCTCTGAATCTGGAGGTTTTGAGGAGCGTGGAACCACCTCTTAATTGCAGGTGTTCCCAGGTCCACTTTGACCCGGAGTGGTAGCACCTGTTAGGGTCCCAGCTATGGGTAAATAGTTAACCTCCAGGTCAAAAAGGGTTAAAAAAAAAAATAGGTGTTAATACCAGAAATGCTTTGCAAAAAATTATTACCAGCAATACATATTTTTTTAAATTACCAGCAATACATTTTTGAAAAAAAAATTATCAGAAATAAAAATCTTGTCGGAATTAATTAACCCATTGAGGTTGATATGCTGTAAAACAAACCAAACCAAACCAAATTGATAAGAGTCGGAAAATTTTATATTTTTTAATATAGATTTTTTTAAAAAATCAAATTCACTCCAAGCGATGCAGTAAAGCCACAGAGACGCAAGGGGTTACTGGGTGTGAAAGAATTAGAAAAAGGGAGCGAGAACAGAGGAAGAGTAATCAGCAGGACAGCAGATAGTGATTGACATTGAATTTAAAGTTTTGCAGATTAAAGTTGTCTGGAAAGCATGGAGCCGGAAGAGAGTTCCACGAGTCAGAAGTGCGAAAAAAGAAACTGTTAGCATAGAACTTACAGTTACATCTGGCCAGATCAACTGTAAGTTGATGAGACCTCGTCGCCAATCTAGTACTGAGCTTAAATTCGAAGAGTCTAGGCACCATAGCGAAGAGTTCATCAAAACAATTATTAGAACCAATAATATTGCTAATTCTTCTTTGAATTCTATCAATGAGCTCTAGATAGAAAACAGGAGCACCGGACTATTAGTGGCAGCAAGTATGGACGAATAGTAGACTTATAGATACGTAAGATAGATTCTGGAAAGAAAAACCATCTAGGAAATATATATTATAGATATATTATTTAATTAGATATATTAATTATATGTATTAAGTAAATATATTTCTTTTAATATATTTTAAGGTGGTTGTCAATAATTTTGCTTTTTGCTGTGATTTGACACGAGGACTCTTTTTCACAACTGTTTTCCTAAAGCGTTGAAATATTGAAGCCAATACCTTCATTAACCAATCATAGCGTCATCATTCGATTTTAACGAATTAACCATTGTCACGTTCTGGACTTTAATTATTTCTATGCTACCCACGCTTCGTTCCCATTTTCAAAGCAACTTATGATTGGGTAGACAATAAATTTTGAAAGTACGTTCGATCACAAGGTGAATATAATGGAAATAGCATCTTTTTTCAACTAAGACAGTGAAAGTTGGGATAAAGGCAAACCAGAAAATAAATCTGTGGCCAACAGATAACGAATACCAATAAAAATTACTATTATATACAAGGATAGGTTACATTACAATGCAAATGTATACGATTATATTTATATATAATGCTTATAGTATAATTGCATTAATTTCATTTTTTTTCTTTTATTTGTGTAGGATTTATCTTCCACTGAATGCAAAACATTTATCTATATCTTCGTTTTTTTTTCTCCAAATCAAAGCCCATAAAGAGTTTAAAAGAAAAATACTAACTAAAAGCACTAATAAGGTGATTACTACTAACCGATCGATTAGAAACACCTATGTATTTTTGGTATGTTATTTCGTTACAAATTTCTTAAAGGCGCCAGTAGTCGGTGTTCAAGCCTAGGTAAAAACCAGAATTTCGAACGTACCAATTGAAATACTTGCGTCCATCTTCCTAATCCTCATCTACCTTACTTGACTTCATCAATATAGGTTACTAATTAAAGATTAAGGATTATCATATGTTAAATGGCTTTCACGATTCATGAACAAAAAATTCTTTCTTGGGTCTCCCTTTTTTTCCAAAATCAGAATTTGTCGAGATTTTATATTTTAAAGATGTCGGTATCCAGTTTTAAAATACTGAGGTCAAGTTTGAGATTAGGCTCCATTAAGAATTATCACTTTCCCATTAGAAAGTGATATTTCTCGGGGCTGACCCATCAGAAATAAGGTTCTTATTTCACATAAGCAATTAAAGTATAAATCTATAGACAGAAATAACATTTGCCAACAGAGAAAACAGAATCCTAAAACGCCAGCAAAACGTAGCAGACGATAATTCTTTTAAGATTTTGCTATTCCACAAAAGTGCTTTTATTCCTATTTATGCTAAAAGAAGATATTTTGATAGAAGGTAAATCTTTATTCACATACTTATAACATCTTGCATGTGTGTGGGGGTGTACCTTAGTCTTCTTTGATTGGCGTCTGCGTATGATAATAAGCAATTGTATACAGACACGTCAGTCTCCTATCATTGTAATGGAGAAAGCTGGCGGTAATAATAATAATAATAATAATGGTTTATTTCGATAAAGCGATGTATTTGATCAAATTGGTGTCTTGAGTGTTATAACCACAATGTTTCCGTAGTTGTACTCCCCGGTCTTCTTCAGTTGCCGACTGTATACGTTAACGTTCTTGGAGTTCTTAACTGAACACTTTATTCAATTCATTGGGGTAGACTGTTATTCATACTACATGATGGTATCCTTGTATCTGTTAATTCTTCAGATGAAGTCGTTCTTATGCTGCCATGTCTGTCCGCCCCACTGAACCAGAGTACATGAATTTCGCTCCTGACTCAGAGAGTGAACTTTCAACCACCACGTAAACTAAATACAACTTAAGCGAAGATGAAGTGTTTCAAAGACTGTTTTCAGTACAAAACACTTTATAAGCGAAACAAATGCAATTTGCTAATACACAGTGTGTCACAACTCTTTTTTAATTAATGTTGTCTTTAATATTTATAGTCCTGTGCGAAACTATTTTACCATAATGCTTAGATATATATATATTTATTAATCTCAAAATTAAAATCTAGCTCAGTGATATTTCCTATGTTTAAATGTTGCGATTACCAGTAAATATTCATTTTTTATCTAGGCCGCATCACGTTGAAATATCAGTTCCAGTAAAATCACTGAAGTACCTAGATGGGTGACCGCTTCGGAATACCACGTGCTTTAAGCTTAGATGTGCGGGTGGTTTAATGGATAATGGCTCAGAATTGATAATCATAGAGCCGAGTTCCAATTCCCTTTGGGTTCGTTATATTCATTTGCGCGCAAATAATCTTGGGAAAGGTATGAATCCGCCTCTTTTACACCCAGCCTTGGGGTTAATTAGTAAGACGTGTGTCACCAAATCATTCGTATCCAAAAATATTTCTTACATTCTAAAAGTTTTTATGGCTTTAAATAACCTGCAATGTGTTGAAAACGAATCAATTTTATCTAAATTATTATAAATGCCACACGTTTGGTGTTTTACGTTCCACCGTCGGTGGCTTGTTTTCTTAGGAAAGCTTGTGTTTCCTTGCATTTATAAACTCATTTCCGGGTGTTATCTATTTTCGCGACAAAATAAAGCCATTTTGAATTTCTCTGAACAATGTTTAAACGATCTGTCTATGGACCGCTGATTCGTAGTTGCTAACATTCTGTTCTACAGTTTGTATAGGATAAGGCTCAACATAGTCTTTGACTTCCAAATATTATGTTTTATTAATTCTAAAAATTACTTCCCTTGAATGCAACGAAACTTTTTAAAAATTACATGTTGGTTATTATAAAAACTGGCCAATGTCTGAATATTATTTTGCATAGTATTAAATCTCATTTATTGGATATAAAATTTTTCCTGAGATATTTAGGAGCCCAGGCCAGTGCCCCAGAATATTTCTGTTCTCATGAAACAACGATTATCAGGTAAAAAAGATATGGCATATTTAGCAAGTATTTGTGTGTATTGACATGAAAATAACTATAGAAATGTAACTTAAGAAATATTCACTTTAGAGATTTAACTTGGACCATATTACTAAAGAAAGATCGATCAGACGTGCCACTTCTGTGTCACTCATCGATTGCATAAAATATGATGACTTTGCATGTTTTGTCTCTGATCACTTCCTTTATGTTCCACTTGGCGCCAAAATCTGTAGCGAAAACAAAAAGTAAGTTACATTCCGATGATAATGTCAAAGAAGCATAAAACTCCATTATGTTCTTTCCACCTTGGCAAAGCCTCCCTCGAATATAATTGCCTGATATGACACCAAATTTTACTTACTAAATTATAAAATGAATTATATGAATCATACAAAATGCAATTTTGTTACCCTTCATTTTTATTTGTCTTTTCGTTTGTCTTTAAATTACGTTACTTTCTTGAATGTTGTTCTATTTCATTTTACTCTAAACATTTCTTTCTTTCTTTTTTTCTTCCTTTCTTTCTTTTTTATTTACTTATCTCGTTTCCTCGTATGTTTTTAACAGTCTTTCAGTTTTTTCAGTGTTTTGTTACCATATATTTCTTTATATTATTTTGTCTAGTTTCAGTTTTTCCTTTCAGCGTTTTCTTTCTCTTTCGCAAATTTTCTTTCTTTCTTTCTTTTATCATTCTACCCCTACCCTCTTTCTCTCTTCCTCTTCCTCTCTCTGTAGCATTGAAATTATCTAATTTAATTATTCCCTTTTTCCGCCATCCTCCCTCTGCTATCCCCACTTTTTTTTCTTCAGCCGATCCCTTTCTGCTCTTTCTATAACTTACACTCCCTCCACCAACAATACCATTATTTCTGAATTTTTTTTCATTTTGCATATCAAATTCGTTTTAAATTTTAACTTATTCCACTTTTTGTTTTATTCTTTTCGTTCTTGTCCAGGGGGTAATGTTTGATTGTTCCATTTTTGTGAGAGGAATTTTCAGTCAGTTTATTTTTTTGATTTAATAAGAATTGATCCAAATTATCCAGAAAGTACAACTAACAATATGAATAAATAATGTATTCGTTTGGACTACCCCCAACTTTTTTTTATTTTGATTTTACGCTTCTCTCGTTTTTTTCTTTCTTTTTTTTTTTCAAATGTAGCGGAATATGCGTGTAAAAGCGAAGAATTAAATTAATCTTCAGCAAATTTCTGATATTTAACAGTATTATTTTCCTTTCAAATTGAAAGAAATGAAATTGCCAAAATACTTTGTGAACAACTTTACACGAAATGTCTTATGTATTTTTTTAACAGTACAACTGAATCAATTGCGCCAGTATAGTTTAAACGATTAATGCGTTTATGTGTGTACAGGAATGTGTATCAATTCTAGTGTGTTTATGAAACAGATCTAGTGTGTATTCATTCTAGTTGTAGACGAAGGCGAGAAAAAGCTGTAGACGCTACTGTTGCGTATGTACGGATGTATATGTCACATGTTTACATTGTTTGCACTGTGTGTATAAATTCTAGTTGTAGACCGTGTGAAAAAAGAGTGGAAAGTTAATCCCTACTGCATGTCAATTGTTAGCGGAATGTCGTCACTAAACGTAATTTTTGTCATGTTGAAACCTCGGAATAAATAAGAGTTAGATATGAGTGATTAATGATGAGAATTTCAGTTCCATTTGTGAGACAAAGGGTCGAACACACAACCGTGAATGAAAAACTAATTTTGCAAACGAAATGTTTTGATATTAAAAATCATGTGAATATAACCGGCTCCGAAGGAAACTAAAATTTAGGTTTTTAATCAAGAGCTTATTGGCTAATAAATAATTTTGCTAATAAATATTGCTGTTATATTCTGAAGCTGATCTTCTAAAAAAATTATTTTTGAGAAATCTGTTTTACCATCCGCCGATTCAAAGAATACCGCTGGTCTCGTTCGACGCCGTTGGTTGGTAAATAATGAAAACAGATTCAAATAATCGGAGCCGGAAAAAAATATAAAAATTGAGATACTCTCTGTGTGACGAAGTTTTAGTACTTAAATCTATTAGCATTTCTACAATTCTGAAACTATATATATTGTCCTTTTCTTTCTATTTTATCCTTAACATTCTCTCTCTTTCCATCTCTTTCTCTCTCTCTCTCTCTCTCAACTTCTTTCTCCTCATCCCCATTATTTCCCCCCTCTCTCTCTCTTCCCAATACAACTTTCTCTCTCTACACTCAACTTCTTTCTTTCTCCTTATCCCCAATTACTTTCCCTCTCTCCCACCCCCCGTCTCATTCTCTCTTCTCATTAACTTATTTTCTTTTCATCAACTTTCTGCTATATTATCTTTATCTCAAATGAAAACAGCAGCATTATATAAGCGCTATTAAAAGTCTAACGCAAAGCAATTTGGTGCATAGGTCATTTGAATGACTTGTGAGCACACGATCCCAGAAATCATCAGAGACCCGTTACAGGTTTCTACTCACGTGATAGGGACGAGCACTGGAGAAACCACGTGACTGAGGGTCTTTCTGATTCGTCCCCGAAGGGGTCTTTCCAGCCTGCAGAAGTCAACAGAAAAATCACGGGCTTTTAAGTAAAATTGTCAACATTTAAAATATTTTCATTTTTTTTTTCCATCAAAATGCGATGCAATCAGCGCATAGTAGCCAATATTACATGAAAGGTGGGAAGAATTTAATGAAATAAATGAGTGTCAAACGGGAAACGGAAGATGTCCTTTCGAACTGAAAACGGAAGATGTCCTTTCGAACTGAAAACGGAAGATGTCCTTTCGAAGTTCACCTCTAATCCAGCAAGCGTCTCATAAGTCAAGCACGAATCGATAGATGCGATGAATGGCAGGGTATTGACTAGCTCTTTATCTTGTTCAAAAATTAGAAATATATTTGAAGGAAGTAAGGAAGATTTGTTACTTAGGTAGTGTGGGGTGGGGAATGAGTTTGGTATTTTTATCGAGAGTGGTAATTGATAAACGCTTATGGGAAATTTTTTGATCAAAAAAGGTTCAAAGAAGTCATTGAGTTTCGTCCGAAAGAACTTCTTCCAGAAATAAATACTATTGCATTTGAATTTCATTCATTCCTATCATGTGTTTGATATTAGATGGATATATGAAGACAATGGCATTTTTCTTTGTTGTTCCTACAGTAAAACTATGATGTTTAATAATATTTTCTTAAAAATACAAGATAATAGCAAATTATGCATTAATGTTGAATTGCCTTTTGTTTTAATATGTCCACTTCTGGCCCAGTTATTCGTTACTTATCTTCATTGTAAGTGGCATAAAATGGAGTCAGTTTTCTAAATAGTTTCATGTTTCTCCTAAATCTAGTGAAAGAACAAAATTATAAATAAAAGAAAACATCATAAATTTAATCGATCTTAATGGTGTTTATATGTTATGTTTTTGGAAAGTATTAAAACCTATTCGAGACGTAACAGAATTTTTATCTAGCATTTGGTTCTTTAGTACTACATTTTTACGCTCGACAGGATTACTCAGTGTCAGGGTGATAATTCAAATTATAAAGAATTTCTTTCACATGTTTCATGAATGAAGTTGCGTTAAATCAATCTAAAAAATTATAATTTCATATTCAATCATTCAAATCTATCTTTTTCTATAATTTATTTCCTTGCTTATTTTATTTTTCTATGTGTGGATGGTATTCCTTTGGCAATGTCTATAAATACGATTATTGCACTGGACATCATTAATAATAATAATAATGTTACATAATTTCTTTTATCTACAATGTCTCTTTAGAAAATGAGGTGATCATGGCTCTCCACAACTTCCTATTCTTCATAGCTGTAAGTAATGCTTGGCCTCTTACTATCGTCCCCATTCCTTGGTCAATTATCCATAAATACAAGCTAGTTTACTCGAGGTTTTTCTTTGTCTCTCTTGCCTTCAATCCGCCCAATGGATCAGATTCTCCAAGCCCACTTTCCTCATTATGTGCTCTAGAAACTTCAACTGTCTCTTTTACTGATAGCAAATAATTAAGAATTATAAAACTAAAGCAATAATACGAATTAAAACTAAACCAATAATAGCAACTAATCTATTGTCAATAGAGTTTAGATGTACTATCTCTTATTATTGATTTTGTTTGCTATATTTAAATCACGTTTGCCGAGTTTCAACCCTGCAGATGAACTCTCATATTTTTCGGTTGTTAGTCCATTACTCTAACTTAGTGTTCCTCAACCTTTTAAACAACGGCACACCTAGTCGCAAATGAACATGACGCGGCGCACTTAGCAAAATTTGTAATGGGTATAATGAAATGAATCTTAAAACAATATTAATAACATAATCGAAGTATAGTGAAAAGAACTATTTCAAATCAAATACTAACGCTGTACCATTAATAGTTTCACACACACACACACACACACATATATATATATATATATATATATATATATATATATATGCTGTGACAATATTTCGTGGCACACTAAAGGGGATCGCACACAGCAGACTAGTATGGCAACATCTAAATAATTTGTTACAAGAGTAAATGAAAATTATTTTCATAAATGAAATTAAAATTTATTAATTTATTTTCTTGCGAATAAGTAAAAAAAATCTGGAATGCTGCTACAAAGGTATTGCGGATAGAAAACAGTTTTAAAATATTCAATTAAAAATATTTCTACTATAATCATGTAATATTTTCATAAATGTTTGTTTAAATAGACGTATGTAGTCACCTTCTCTTATTCATTGCACTTTGCACATTCATGAACTCTTTCCCTCTCTCTCTCTTTCTGTCTCACTGTCTCTTTCTCTTTCTCTCTCTCTCTCTCTCTCTCTCTCTATCTGTCTATCTCTCTTTATCTCTCTCTCTCTATCTGTCTATCTCTCTTTATCTCTCTCTCTCTCTCTCTCTCACACACACACACACACACATACAGTTTATTGAGTACTAATAGTGTAGTGGTTAGTTTGTTTAGCAAGTCGTTGTTAGTGGTGTGCTCTAAAAATATAAGTTGTTTTTCTATACAAGTTCAAGGGATTCAATGGACCGAGACCAGGAATCGTGCAGTAAAGAGACTTTATAGTTGTTGATATTCAAAAGAGAAAAGAATCCATTAGCTGAACGAAATCCGCGTTAAATAAGCAAATTATAAGGAAAGGATATTTTCGAAGTAATAAAGCAAACAAGTAAAATTTATTCTAGTTTTCCTGTAAAGTGACAAAATTTAGAGACATCTACCTAATTAAAGCGATTAAAATAAATAACAGCGGCTACGCGGCTTGGCATGAAGTCTACGGGGTGCTAGGAGTCATTGCAAGTCTATATCTATTCAGATACGTTCCAAGTCTGTCAATATATGTGTTAGTTGCCAATGAAGCATCTGGGAGTCAGCCATGGGTCCCTAGGACTAGTTTTCTGTCATCCACGATTATTGCTTTATCTTGTGGAACAAACCGTTACCAGTGGGAAACATGGCGAGCATAAATTAATTCAGATGACCTGCAATAAAATTTACACCTGTCAAGACAAAAATTAAATTTTCACTAGTGGCCATTGTGAACACCACCAGAAATGACCCTACAATATTCCAGGGTCGTCAGCAGCTCACGCAACAAGGCTAGATCCATAGACTCACTTGATCTCCACACACGAAATTATCTGCCTCCTACCCAAAAGAACTGAAACTGGGTACCCAATATCAGTCTTATATGGTCAAATGATGGTGATGTTCTCTGGTCCAAGTGAGGCTCAATAAATGATGCCACGGTGGAAATAATGCTTCCCTTCTTGACCGACAACTGCGACACTTTATGGAATTCAGTATACACTATTTAGTGCGATGGCTAATGGCTTGATGCAATGTTTCACTTCTTAGGGTCGTCGCCAATCTTCTCAGTTATCAGCGGTGCCGTTCTTTCATCACCTGTGGGTACACCTACTGTACAAGCCTTGATATGTCCGGATCTCACATATTCCTTATAAATCCATGATCCTGTTGCCCGAGAAAAAACCTAGAACAGGTGGCACCTTGTACAGGCCGATTGAAAAGTAACTCACTATTTTTGCATGAATGACCAGCCAGGAGTCTTGACTTAACACCCTGTGACATTTTTCTTTGGCTTTGGTTGAAGGAGCAAGTGTCTACAATACCAAATCAATACTTTGGAAGAACTTGAATGGCGAATACAAGAAGTTATGACTTCTATACCACAAGAATTCCTGGTGAAATCATTTGACACGATTCCTGGGAGACTAGAGAAGCTGGTAGCGAAATCTGGTGCCCCATATCGAATTTTAAATAAAACCTCGTGCTAAACGCTTTCTTCTCGTATGCATTGCTTGTAAAAATTTTAGTTAATAAATAAATTATAGGTATTTTAAACTGGGGAGTCACTTCTCAATCACTCTGTAGATAAAATGTTACAGATTCTTGGCTCCATCAATCATTTTGCAGTCAAACAGTATTAAGTCTCGTCTTTGGCCCGTGACTAACATAGCTTCACTAACTCTTTAGGCGTTACGTCACAGAAACGTCATCCAGATAAGTCCATTTCTGCTAGTGGAAGAGGCCGAAATCATCTGTGTACAGCTGTCTTCAACATTTTGGCACTTTTTTTATAGTAAGGTTCACCCTGTACAAGGGCCGGGGCCACTCGAGGTAAAGGGTTATGTTTAGGGGTAGTTTATATGGAGAGGAGAGTAAGATAACGGTTGACTCTAGACTTGAACTGGTTAAGATTGTAGCGATCGGGGAAACATCCTCTTGGGAGTCTGTTCCACAGAACAGTGGTTCACGGGAAGAAGTTGTTTTAATGTAACTTATAAAGGACGGATAAGGAGGGAATTTGGTACTGTGTAAGTGTCATGGCGGGTCCTAGCCGTAAAGGTTAGACCTGGCGGAACCAAGGAATGTAGTTCGTCCGAGCACTTTCCATGGTAGTAGCGAGCAGTGAGAGACTCGCCACACCCCGTCTATGAGAGAGAGGTTGGAGGATGAAAAACAAATCTTCTCCAACAAGGACCCGGAGACGCTTTTGAAGTCCATTTGGGTAGCTCCAAGTTTATTTACATAGAATTATATATACGCAGCTAGGGAGAACTCGACGTGGCGCAATGGTTAGCGCACTTGTCGTTTTAGAGCAATTATGCCTCAGTAGTAAATTCGATCCACAATGTATTCATCGTACTTTAGGATTTGTGCCACATCTAAGCTACGCTTGGTAAATCACTATATATACTCTTCTAAGGAAGTATTTTTAAAAAGAAAAAAACTTTTAGATTTGTAATACTGTGCGTGTGCATGTACGTTTGTGTGTGTGTGTGTGTGAACCTTAATGTTTGTCCACATATCTTTGCCGTATGCTTTTAATATTGTTAGTTTCACGGCAGTGGGTTCACTGATTATTTTCAATGAACCAGATTTATTTAATATCTCTGTTAGAGACTTGACAGAAGGATGGTGTGATGGGTTTTAATTTATAAAGTGTCTAGTAAAAGATCTTATTCCTCACCCAGAGAGATAGAGACAGACAGACAGACAGACAGAGACAGACAGACAGATTCCTTGTGCTAATATGAATATTGCATATTTTTTCTCTTTTGATTTCTGTAACATTATGCGTTTGCATCACTCTGTTGGTCCATAATGCAAATACTACTGCCTTCTTTACACACACAGACTCTTACTTCATTTGTGTGCATATATCTGTGCATACGCACACATATGAGTGTCTGACTCCATATGTATAGAGCACTTTTATAAGGATGCCTTATAGTACCATGAAGTCATTATTTGGTTGTCACTAGGTCTTCATTAGGTATTAAATTCTGACAATGATTTCTAGTTAGTCAATCATTAATTAAAAGTAATATTTTCTGATGCTGTTGTTATCTGACAGCCACTATCTTTCATCTCTGGCTTGACTGGCGGAGACATATGAATCCTAACAAGGATCAATAATTTGTGTCTGATTATTTCTCTTACGCAAGATCTATTCTAGTCGTTTTGATTGCTTTGGTTTGTTTTACAGCATCTCAACCTCAATGGGTTATTTAATGCTGACAGAATTTTTATTGCTGGTAATTTTTTTTTTTTCGAAAATGTATTGCTGGTAATATTTTTTCCTTCAAAAAATCTATTTCTGGTAATATTTGTTCTTCAATTTTTGGTAATTTTTTTTTCAAAAAATTTATAGCTGGTAATTTTTTTCAAAAATATATTGCTAGCAATAACCTATTGTTGGTAATAATTTTTCCTTCAAAAATTTATTGCTGATAATATTTTTTTACAAAGTATTTCTGGTATTGAAACCTGTTTTTACACTTTCATAGTGTTTTGTCCCCAGGTTGAGGGTTAACTATTTACCCATAGTTGGGACCCTAACAGATTTCTTTTTCTGTGAATATTTTTAGTTGGCGCAAACTAAACATATTCTACTTCGTTTTACAACTATTAAATTTTTGGATAGCCATGGAAAGAAAAAGAACACAACAGAGATTTATTACACTGTTCAAATGTAATTTCTACAGCAAAACTTTTTTCGCATTAGATTATTTTACTTCATTATAAGACATTCTAGAAAAATTTTAAGAGTTTACAACGAGATGTTAGGACGTGATCAGAAATATTGATAAACTGATACAAATTTATTTCAATTTCGGTGAAGATGGCGTACAAAGCTAACAGTTTAAAAGGGATTTTTGACTAGGACTTAATGATAATGCCTTTTATAATCTTTGATACTATTGTCACACGTTTTTATCAGGAATAAACGATAATAGTCAGGGGGTTGTTAAAAGAAATACCATTACGTAGATATCGATATGTCGACTAAGGTTTCCATTAGGGTTCAATGCATATTAGTCAGTGCAGATTTATTTATTTATTTATTTTTGGTTTTTGTAAGTAAATGAATGACTTGATTAAGTCTTACATAGTTTTCTGTTTGAACATAAATTAATCATGTCTTTTACTTATTTTTTGTCTTTTTGATATTCTATGTAGAATTTTGTTGGTGCAATGCGTCTGATACTATCGCAAAAGGACAGATGATAGTTAACATGAGATGTTTTTGACGAGTGTCGGGCAAAAATGAAGGCTTGTTCTTTAATAGTAGATGCTCACAAAGTATCCTAAAAAGAACACAAATGTCTGAGGATTCCAAGTCAAATCCTCAAAACAGTTTCCTTCTTTTTCCGTTGTGCTATTATTCCTCAAAATGAGAGTCGGGCATACCCGAATTGTAGAAGCTGACAGACTGCTTTCTTATCAATGTGTGAGTTGCCACTTTCACCTCATTACCATTCGACTATTTTGCATAGGAGGGTGCTGTCCGTGCTGTGTAGCTCTAGAAGATCTTGGGCAGCAACCATCAGTAATCTGGAAACCCATTTTGCACAGACAGCTGAGTTGTCAAGAGACTATACTAAACTGCACATACTACCACAGTTCATTTAAAGGTTTTTGTGATATTGATTTTTCTGTTTTAATAAGAGCATTAGCCTTATCTTCATTTATAGCAGCAGCAGACCTGTCATTGCGTAGCCTGTCACTAAAGTCGTTTTCTCCTTTCTCTTTAGAAATATCATTAACTCTACTAACCCATCTCCTGTTTCAAGTGTAGCATTTTCCTAACCATTCACTAATCTTCTGTAATACTTTCTTCTTCCAAAAACAAATCCTGTGATTGCTCTTTCTATATGTGTCTAGAAGAATAACCATTTTAAAATGTCTATTTTAATAGTTTTTATCCTGTTAGTAATATAATATTGATACTTGTAAAATCACTAATAATAGTACTGTTTATAGTACGTGAAACAATATCAAATATTGGACCGAGCGATGAGGAAAAACAGAGAGTAAGATTAAATCGTTAGCCGTAAAGAACTTGTAGCCGAAGTGAAAGACCAACTTGAAAAGACTTTCCAAGACAAAAGGAAAGCGTGTTCGAGTTTCAACGAGAGCTCAGTTTTTATTTTCGTTCAACACTGTTTACTAATAGATAAAGACTGGTGCTCTGAGTAGTTGAGATGAAGCGTCTCAACCAAAGATGAAATAAGCACGAGTCTAAGATTGTTGATTAATCTTTGGAATTCCAAAAATTTATAAAATATGAGATTTTTCAGTAATCAAAACATCACAAATTATATGCAAGATTTTTTTATTACGTACTTAGACAATATAATAACGGAACACTTCGTATAAAAATGATGATTACAAATTTCCATTTCCTCTTTGGATAACTTACGCCATTGTGGCCGTGTTCCAGACTCTACTGAACTTGATAAATAGACACAAATTCTTCATGAAAAGTACTTTATTAAAGATTAATATTTTGAGAAAAAATTGCTTACATTTTTATTGCCATCGAAAGTTAGAAATTGAAAATCAAGCTAAAACTGCCTATTTCATCAGTGATGTTCAAATGAGAAAAAAAGAACAGTGTCTCTTTCCAACAAGTGAATATTTCTTCTCGTTTCGACAGAATAATCAAGAAAATCCTTCATCTCAAAGTATACTAAAAGAAATCATTGGTTTTATCAATAAGAACATAAATGTCAATGGTATTCGTATTTGTGACAAGAATTGTTCCTCTTTACAGGGAGTATTCTATAGTCACATAATGGAATGAAAAGCAGTAATCACGAATGCATGTTTTGTGATAACATAAAAGTTTACACAAATTAAAACAATATGGCAAGTGGCAATTGGGTAGTGATTAATTTTGTAAATATAAAATATCCGATGTCTATATGAGGTGGAGATTTTACTACTTTTTGCATAAAATCCCACTTGTCTGTGATTTGTTTACATAATGTTCTTCATTTATGCACTTCTTGACAAAATATCACAAAATTACTTGTATGATTGCCAATAAAGACTTGCTTTCATGTTTTTCAATTTTTCATTGCGGTCATTAATTCTTCATAATACCGATTCACATACTGAACAAAATTATCTTCATGATTCATAGTTATAAAATATTTTATTTCAGTTTAAATTGAATATAATACAAGAATGTAAATTTTCTATCTAAACCTGTGATCCAAGTCAGAAATTATTTAAGACAGATTTATATCGCAGGAAAAAGAAACAGAACTAATCCACTAATTTTCATTAACAGCAATTAGTAGAAAAAAGCAGGGAATTGATCTTTTGGCGCCTATGTCAAAAGGTTTTCTTATATAAACAGTAAAAAATAACGTCATTAATCAAAATCTCTCAGGTAAAACTTGGCCAGTCAAATGTAACACAAATCAATTGCTACTGTTAATCTATGACAATGAGATGGTTTACTGCATTATGCGCATGCGTGTACATGTCTGGTGTCTGCCATTTTCATTTTGCTGTCTGTTACTACATCTTGTTTTTCCTTCCTTCCTTCCTTCCTTCCTTCCTTCCTTCCTTCCTTCCTTCCTTCTTTTTTTCTTTCTATTAAATATAATTTACATTTTTCTATCTATCTTGTTTCTTTCTTTTTCCATTTTTCTATTTCAGTTTTGTCAGAATGGGCTAAGTTTAAAAGCCCAGTACTGTTAAATTATGACATTTGGAATACTAATAAAATAGATGGTTAATTTTAGAAGAAAAGCAATTCAAAATTTCGAGATGTAAGGATTTCACATGTTTCCCAATTGGCTTTCCTTTAATTATTTCTTTCTTTCATAACAATCCAAAGTTTTTTCTGTTCGTGACGTCCAATATGGACAATTTCCTCACAGATGTAGAGAATACGTGAGACAACAGAGACGTGGTTCTGCAGAAGGATGCTGAATATACCATGTAGTAGCATGTGAGCAACAAGGACGTTTTAAAGAAAATGCGGACAAAATGACACTTATACTTAAATAAAGAAATAGTTGAAATTTCTGGGACGCATAATGAGGAAAGAGAGTTTGGAGAACCGTCCTTTCCACACCTCATAAATAATGGACTTTTCCGTTTCGATCGCGAGGAAAGACATGTCAGAGACGCTGTTTGATTTCAGTGAAAGAAAGAAAACAAAATTCAAACAGCAAAGACGTGAAATTTCCACGGGTACTTCTAGATATTAATATCATACTAGTTTTATTTCTTATTTTCTTGCTTTATAACAATACTCAGGTCATTGTTACACTCTACGATCGTTAAGTAGTATGGATTGTTTAAGGGCGGGTGCGAGTTCAAATTTCGTCGGAAGCTTACTCTTTGATCCTATCCATTGTAATTACTTCATGGTTTGGCCTTCTAAGAGTTGTGATCAAATAAACAAAGTGAAAAATGAATTATGAATAGATATACGTTGAGGAAATAGTAATTGAGAGAAAGGTCATTTTTCATTTTTATGAAGGGATTCTTTTCCTATTAGCCCATGTCATAATATGATATATCGAAATCGTATAGTTTTGTAACTGTTACAACTAACATCACGTGTAATATTAATTCATTTCACACATACATGGAGGCGCTGAAAGAAGGAATTTTTTTAAAACTATGGTCTTTTGGTCAGATCTGGGGAAGTGAGTGCGTTTGTTCGAGAAATTTTCAGCAACTACACGTACCTTTATCTTATCTTTATGTACCATGTTCCTTTAGGACATGAATATCCATCATTCTCGACAGCTTCCTGTCCTTTGTAGCTCTAAGCAACATTTGTTTTCTTACCATCTCACTCATTCCTTGATCTGCCATCCATTTATATAAACTCGTCAGGTAGGCTATCCACTGTTTACACCTGTCCCGCTTGCCACCAGTATGTCTTGTGAGTGTTAAATTTTCCAAGCTCTCTTTCCTCATTATGTGTACCAGAAATTTCAGTTGTCTCTTTCTGACTGTTTCATATTCGTGCCAATTTTTCTTAAAATTTCCTAGTTGCTTACATTCTATGTACAATGTATTTTCAGCATCTACTGTAGAAACCCATCTAATCTTCATCAGGAAGGAAATTGTCCAGAATTCACTTCCATATAGGAGGATAAATATTACATAGCAGTTCAACGGTCTTTTCTTTGTTTTCTACAAATCTTTTCTATCTCTTAATACATTGTTTATCCTCTGGAAGACATCTTTTACTAAGCCAATGGGCTTTCGAATTTCTCGTCTGTTACGACACTATTCAAATAGTCAAACTTCCCTGATTATGATGTCTCCAAGTCTAGTTATGTTGAACAGAATTTAGAGATCGTTCAACTGAACAATATCAAATCAAAAAGATCCAAAATTTGGCATGCATAAATACTTTAGTCAAGCCTTATATTAAGCTATCTTTTAATAACAATGGTGATACAGTGAGGCAGGAAAAATTGTAATTATCGTAGTCTATAATTTTGAAATTTTCAACCCAAAGCCTCATGTATTTTAGGATCATAATTATGATTATCATAATTATGATTACCATAATTGTGATTATCTTCGGTACACTACTGGGAATTTTATAATTATTATGACGCTGTTATTCGAATAACACAATAAACAGTGGAATGTGCTTGAATAGAAAGATCGATCGCTTAATCTTTCCATGTCATTATCAAAAATCATTTAATTCAATCTCCATCGATCCTTCATGGACTAATTTGTATAATATCAAAAATGGAATTATTTTAAGAATATATGAAATAAAACTCATCGGTCACATTTTCCAGAAAACAGACGAATAAATTATGGTCCTGACCAACGTTTGTAATTCTATTTTCAGTTCAATTGATTTTGTGATGATTCATTATGCTAATCCGTTTCATTATGCTAATCAGTTTCATTATGCTAAACAGTTTCATCGGATTACCCAGTTGTATTGGCAATACTGATTTTGCAACTATAAATTACTTTATTTGATCTTGAATGATAAATTATTAATAATTGGATTCATATTGGTGCATTTCATGTATTGACAAATGAAAGTGTTATCTTAAATTTTATGAAACAGTGTCAACTTTTTAAGATGAAAAAACTAGTGAAAACGAATAAAATTCGAGAATGTTATTATGATCAAAACGTATACTATATAAATAGCGTATGTAAATCAGGAGTTCGTTTGCCTAACTTTCCACTTAGAACAGAGTCTCTACTGTATGATTAGGGCAGGTTGATTTTAGAACCGTAGTATTGCATTCAATTTGAATATTCGGGTTTGGCATGATAAATAACAACACAAAATATTGTTTTCCAAATCTTTATAATTTTTTGAGAAGACAAGTTTAAAGATTAAGTTTAAGTTCAAAATCATGGCATTGAAATTTCATTTCGGTGATCAGTGAAAGGCTTAAAGCACAGCCTAATAAGAATGTATACTTTACAAATTGTATATGGATAACATGCATAACACAAGTGCATTATTACTAAATCATTGTGCCATCAAATAAGACCATTTACTTCAAAGGGAAAATATACTCAACAGTGAGATTTTCAATAAACAATGCAAATTTAAAACATTTTGTCTTATAATTTCTGCATATTGTGCTTGTGGTGATTCATAATTAGAATTCTGGTTTGAATATATTTTCCATTCAATATATCTAATACTAAATATATCAACTTTATTTGAATTTATTGTTGAAATAATAAAAATTTGAAGTCATTTTGTAAGCAAAAGTCTACGAAAATTATTTATCTCAGTACATTTTGTCATACGGTATTTAAAACTAAATGCTCAAAGATTGATAAAGGCTACGAATCTAATTTTTGTTGCCACTACATATCACATAAAACATCAGCTTTTACATTGAGTGCAAGATTGATTTTCTAAAAAACATGATAAATCAACCCGCAATACCGTATGATATGCATATAATACCGTCTATTGTTTCAGCTATCATCTCTAAATTTCATCCCAACAAAGCATGTGCATCACTGCAATTGTCCTTAAGAAATGTGCCGCTGAACTTGCATCTGTTCTCTCCATGTTCTATAATAGATGCTTTGCTGCTTCTTGCTTTCGGGATAGTTGGAAATCCTCTTCGGTAGTTCCTGTTTTCTAAGAATTCTGGAGAACCGTCTGATCCTTCGAACTGTCAACCTTTTAGTCTTCTACATCTCTTTGACAAAGTATTGAAGGTTCTATTCAACTCAGAATAGATTAAGCATCTCACCTTGCAAAATATTTTTTCAGACAAACAATATGGCTTTCGCCACTCTAGGTCAACTGCCGATGTGTTGATGATTATTGCTGAAAAAGTTTTAGATAAGGATGGAGAAGCTGGGACTGTTGCTTTAGATAAAATTATTTATAATCCAAACTAATAGTGTTTCTACACGCATTTCCTTTCATAGCTAAAGAGCAAACGAATGCGACTTCGATACACATTAAAAATTAAACTAAGCTCAACTGACTGTTATTAAAGAATGAACATATTCGCTGATTTTGATGTCATTCTACTAATTTTAAGTCCCTACCTGACAGAATTTAGAAAGATTTTAGTTTCCAACAATACTAAGGATGAATGAGAAAATGAGGCTGTATACACGGTAAATGAAACGGTGAACGTTTGTATATATACAATCACACAAACTTTTGTATATCTACAATAAAACAAAGACCGCACACAAATGAATACTTAAAAAATGAATTCAAAAAGTTCTTGAGAAATATTGTTTAACGTTCACAGATTTCAGATGTTCACAAATTTGACTTTAGGTCGATTAATAGGTTTCTGTAAATATTCGTGCGTGTTTACTGATAAGAAATAAGAATCTGCCATGTATATGTGTGCAGATTGAACAGAAGGAAAACATCCAATTAGTTGCTGGTGTCTCTGAGTCTATAGTTAGCGGTTTGCTAGGTTTCTTTGAAGTTACCGCGGTATCAAGTCTGTTCTTTTGATGCGAGTGAACTTTTCTACTATTTTTGGTTTATTTATCTATCGTCTTCCAAGCTTAGGGTATCTGAAAACTAAATAGAACCGATTTGTTATTCTTTTATATATATGAAAGAACACGTGATATGTAACCCTCACCTATTAGGTTTACAACTCACACCACACTCCTCCGGCTTCGTCTCTCTACTCTTCTTCTTCTCATTTGCTTGGTTTGTTGAGTCATATCGACCTTATGGGTAAATCTTTTATCCCTTCTCTCTACACTCAATTTCTGATGTTATCATCTTCTGCTGTTTAAGCAGAATGTTTTGCTCGTAAATTCTTTTCCAATTCTACTCTTGACTTATCTGAAGTATCTTTGTCTGACTTTCCACTTAGAACTGAATCCCTACTGAGTGATATACATATAACTCCAACCATGGTTTCAGCTATCATTTCTAATGCATATGGACTACCCCTACAATAATCCTTAAGAAATGTACCCCGAAACTGGCTCCTGTTCTCTCTAAACACTACAATAAATGCCTTGCTGCTTCTTGCTTTTTTGAAATTTTCTTATGTAGTTTCAATTTTAAGAACTCGAGCAAACCATTTGATCTTTCTATCAGTTTCTTCTCTCGCCCTTCTCACCTGTTTTCCAGTCAACTTTGACCTTTAAAAGTTTAAATGCAATCAATTGTTATCTTCTGTCTTTTTATCTTTCTGCTATTTTATTGTTCTCAGTCCTTAATAATATTTGTTATTTTTCTCATATTCTTTTACGCTCAGTAACCCGTTGCATCTTAGTGGCTTTATTGCTTTCGGGTGGGGGGGTGATTTAAAACATCTTGATCTACCTGCTAACTTATCCATTAAACGGTTGTAAAGCTGTAAACCGGTTGAATTATACTTGAGCACAGTTATAAGGTTGACTTTCACTGGGAATGGTCAGTGCAGATATACCATTACTCTTTTCAGTTCTTAATTAAATGGACCGTTGTTGTTTATCTCTGCGACTGAGTTACCAAACAGAAACCGATTATAAATGAAAATGTACATCTATCTCTCATCCTTTGTTCGTAATCAAGTTGAATGCGATCGAATCAGTTTAACTGTTTACATAATGTTACGTTGTAAACTCATTTGCATTATAAACCATTTACTAAATATTAAAAGAATATATCGGTCCACTATCGATTTATTACCAGCGCTTTTCCAGCGATGCCAATAAGTAATATGCTTATCTCTTCAACAATACCCGAGTAAACAGCGACATTACAATCAAATTAATAGTATCAGTGATTTCCTTCAGGAAAACATTTTAAAGAGAATTTAATTTCATAGAAATATCGGAAGAACCACCTGAATATTCAGTTAGAAATACAAAACGAAAAATTCACCAGAAAGAAAACAGGACTCCCCCTTAAATGAACAGTCTATAAAATTCACGATATTCCTAAAATTAATTTTGAACCGAACCCTTTATTTAGTCTACGGGAGTAGATTTTTCTAATTCCATGCCCCTTTTTTATTTAATATCTCAGTTTCCGTTAATTCCCGTTAGTAACTCGCCAAGTTTTTGTTCCCAGTAATGACTGAATTTTTAACTCTTTGGATCAAGTCACTTTTTGATCTATCTAACGCTTTTATCCACTTTTTTGAATTTCAGTGCAGTACTAGACTGGTGTCGAGATCTCATCAATTTACAGCTGAGCTGGCTAGATATAGCCGTAAATTCTATGTTAACAGTTTCTTCTCTCACACTCCTCATTTGTGTAACTCCTCTCCGGCTTCATGCTTTCCAGCCAATTTTAATCTTCAAAAATTTAAATGCAATGTCAATCGCTGTCTACTGATTACTCTGTTCTCATCATTATTGTTTCTCTTCCTAATTCTTCCGCACCCTGTAACCCTTGTGTTTTGGCGGCATTACTGCCTTGCATGTGGTGATACTGATTAAAAAGAATATGTATTCAATAATGACAGTAAATAGTGTCTGGTTCGCCGCTAACTTCAAGCAGTCTACCATCAAGTAGAGAAAAGTAACTTGGTGACGAGGAATCCGTCACTCATATCACTTCACTTCAAGATGAGGTCAAGTGTATTCTCTGATGCATATAGCAAAGACAGACGCCTCTATATATTAAGGGGGGGGACATACCCACTTAAAATAAGTCCTCTCGGCTACTTTGAATCTGTAACTAAGCAAAATAGTTAATATTCTTCTAGTTCATTAAAAACAATCACTTGTCTTGGAATGTTGATGAATCACAATCTTAGTAGGATTAGTAGGATTTTTTTAATGTGAAAGGAAGGAATTACTATTCTCCTTATTGTATTTCAGGGCACACACGGTGACGGGAAACATAAAAGTTATATTTTAAATAAACTCCATGTATTTAGTAATTACTTCCCCCCCCATGAGGCTAAGTGCCAAGTGACGCCATTCACAACCTACCGATTTTTTTCATTTATCACGAAACGAGCCAATGAAATAATACAATGAACATCACTTTGATGAACAGTTACATTTTAAAATATCTGCCATTTTCATGACCTTGAATTATATCTTTATGATTTTGATAAAGACTTGTAGTTGAACTATCTACAGCTTCTAAATAAGTTTACATTTGAAGAGACGAAATCAAATTTTCACAAGATATTGTAAACAACATTCCTATTATAATTTCTTATATTAAACAATGCTAATACAATTATGTTCCTGAATGGTCGAAGTAAAAGAAAACCAATACATCAACGGTTTATTCTTGGCATTTTACGGGGATATTTTTTACATTAGACTGTAACATTTCAGTGCGTTACAGAACTTACATCAATGTATACATTAATAGTTATACTCTTACAGTATATTCCATAACTGGAAAAATTTACATAAAATAAAATGTATTTATATACACTATTTCAAAGTATGCTTTGGAAATATCAAAAACAATGAATAGAAAAGATTATTCTGGACAGATACCGTTAACGCTTTAAAAAGAAAATATGTTTCATGTAATACAGAAAAAAAACGAGCAGAAAGTTTTAAAAAATTGACCACAAGAAAAATGACGATTTCTTATGATAGAAAAAATTCCTTTACTGAAGGTGAGAAGATTAATTTGTAATGTTTTGCTATTATCCCAAACAAGAAAAAATGAAACTGTTGAAGATATTTTTCATGGGTTAATGTGCATCGAACATTCCATACTTGGACAGAAAACGCTATCCATAGTGAATTATATTTTAGCATATTTGAAGAATATTAACCATCACACACACACACACACACACACACACACACACACACACACACACACACACACACACACACACACACACACACACACACACACACATATATATATATATATATATATATATATATATATACAAAGTGTATCAAAAATACTTTTACAAACTTTGGGGCGGGTTCCTCACACCAAAACGAGGACAAAAGTCCATATAAGTCCATGTATAAGGAGGGGAGGACCGGTTCCATGGCCTACACGTTCCCATGACTTCAATCCTTTGGATTTTTATCTGAGGGAGCCACCTAAAGCAATTGGTTTATGCCATTTATTAATTATGCAGAGACGCTTCATAAACGTGTCATGGGGGCTTGCGAAATCATTCGACACCGTATGGGAGTATTTGAAAGGGTCCGCCAGTCAATGATCTGACGGTTGCATGCGTTTGTAGAAGCAAGCGGAGGATATTTTGAATATTTCTTATGAGTTGTTGTGTTGAGGTACAACGATAGGCTTTGGAACATGTTTATATGGACATTTTACCTTGTTTTGGTGTCAGGGACCCGCCTCCAAAGTTTGTAAAATTATTTTTGGATTGTATCTTGGATTAGTTAATATGAGGTACATTGACAGCTTGTCTTTATACCTGAGCCACGGCCGTTCAACAGTCCATTGTTCACTGTCAGGCTGCATATATATGAGGACTTTCGGTATTCTGTCGTCACTCATCCTTGCAACGTGACCAGCCCAGCAAAGGTGTGACTGCACCGAGAAAGTCTAAATTACCCCCCCCCCAATGCTGCATTTTACAAGGGCATCAACATTGGACACCCTATCGTCAAATGAATAGCCCCAGATGGCACGGAGACAACCTTTGTGGAAGACATCCAGCTGATTGATATGATCCACGATTTTATATATATATATATATATATATATTTGAATTGGACATAGTCCGACAATTTATTTAAAGACATTTATAATATGTTTAACGTTCTTTTTATAGATACAAGTATTTAAGCAAATGCTCTGTTTTATAATAAACCGTATTAAACATATTATAACGTTAAACATATTATAAATGTCTTTAAATAAATTGTCGGACTATGTCCAATTCAAAAATATATGACGTCATTTGTTTACATTTGATACGCTAGAGCAGATATGAATAGAAGAGATTCATGGAAGATTTAAGTTTAAAGATAGTAAAATCGACCTTGCTAACCAGACGCTTCTCTGTGGCCGAACGGTTAAGGCACATCACGCGAAATGATAGTTCCGTATAGGATACAGGTTCGATTCCTGTCGGAGAACGAAAATTTTCTATGAAAATTTCTCGGACATTCAGGCCGGTAAATGTTATTTAATACTGTTTATTATAAAACAGAGCATTTGTTTAAATACTTGTATCTATAAAAAAACATATATATATATAGTCCACGATTACATATATATGTGTGCGTGCTTTTTTGTGTGTGTTATTTTATATGATTGTACGAAGATAAATCAAAGTGAATGAAACAAGTGCATCTCATTTTTAGTGCATATTGTTAATTTGAACTTATTTGCAAAGTTAAGCTTTAAGTTCCCACATTATTTGTTTTTAACCAAAGATAAATATATATTTAACGTGCCATAATGACGAATATATCCGTTTATTTTTAATCATAAATCTTAACGGCGCACATTTTCTCATCATCATCATCATCATCATCATCAGTCCCATGACCGAGTGTGGTCGTAGGGTCACTGCTCAGCTGGGCACTTGACCAGTTCCATCTGCTTATCTGAGGTGAATCCCAAAGAGGTGTTCATTCATGCGTAGTATGTCTTCAGCAGATGGACATGGAGAAACCCATCCCTCCAGTTCAAACTACAAATGATGTCCTCCAACTTGAAGGTTCGCATTGGTCACGGACACGTGGCCGTTTATTTCCAGCCGGGGAATCATATGCCCTGGCTGTTGACTGCTGTCTAGGAAGCACTCTACCCAGCGATGCCGATTTTTCTACCGGCAAATGCACAATATCGTATCGCCACATTTATTATTTTTTATGTTATTATTCGGCCGGGCTAGCAGGGACATTCATGAGTCTATCAGGCCAACCGTCACCGTCCTGCATCAAGGTCAGAAGGACATTGGGGAGGCATCCTGTCTCATTACATAGTTGAACAATGCACGTGATTGCTGGGCGACTAACCCGTCTTGAGCCATGGTTAGGCTCCCGGAGTTATAGATCATTCGCTAGTTCTTCTTTTGCTCACCAGCAGTCTCCTGCAAAGCGCATTCTGCGTTCGCTTAAGATTGTAGAAATATCAGGGATGGGTACATAGAGCTGTGATTTAGTTGGATATTGTCTCCAAGAGATGTTAAGTATATCTCTCAGCATCCGAGTGTAGGGTCCATCAAGGTTAGACTCTTTTAGTTAATGTCCAAGCAGTGGCACCATAAATTATAACCGACAATGACGCGAAAGAATCTCCATTTGAGGGTGTCTGGTGGATCATATTTCCACATTGTATACATTTTATTCATGGTGGTCCAGGCTTTAGCTAATCGAAATTTCACATCCTTTTCAGTAGAATTTATTTTGCTTCCTCAAGTATGTAAAAGATTCTAAAGATTTTATTGATTCACCTGAGTTAGATGTATTGTGCTTTGCTAGTTGAAACTTAAGAATTCGGTCTTAGAAGCATTAACATGGAGTCCAACATTGTCAGCATCATTTTATAGATGATGTAGGAGAGCTGTAGCACTGGTAATGATGTCTATGTTATCTGCATAGTCAATATCGGTCAACGTTTTTGCAGGTATCAACTTGAGAGTCATGATGATAAAGTAAATCCTAGATGATGATCTTTGCCGAGAGAAAAGATGCAAGCGTGTCACCCGGAATGATCTCTGCTTTAATGCCGAAGAAGCTAGTGTACCCGTCTTCGATTCTAACCAAAGATTTGGTATTTCTGTATAGCATCATTATGGCAGCTACTGTCTCAAGGTGGGGGGATGCCATATGCCAGAAAGATCTTCTTTATTTTTCCCTATGAACAGAATCGAAGGCCTTAGAGAAATCTTCAAAAAGTAAGGCGACCTGTAGATTCTTTGCCCTGAGACCCTCAATAATCCGCCAAACAGGACCAGTACTACAGTTGATCGCCACATCTACACAAGAAAATTATTGTTATTATTGCTACAATTGCTTTCGTTGTTGTCGTCGTCGTCGTCGTCGTCGTCGTCGTTGTTGTTGTTGTTGTTGATGTTGATGTTGATGATGATGATGATGATGATTTATCTGTCAAAGAAATTTCTTGAAAACTTTTGACAAGAAATGACAAGTGTAATGATTTTATTTATTTTGCGGGTCACCAAATTAAATGGAAACTGTCATTGCATTTTAATAGTAAAATCAAGCAATCTGTTCCATTTGTTATCCATAATAGTGTACAAGAGTTAAAGACCAGAAGTAAGACTAAGTCATAGCAAGTCACACATCTCTTATCTATCTCGATTTACTTCTGTTTTTCAAATGAACACGTGTTTTTGCTCGTCTTATTGTTGTAATGATGATTAGAAAAACAATAATTAAAATAATCGTTGTAAATTTCCCAAAATACGTCCAGCAAAGAATAAACATAAAAAATTTTCGTTACATATTTATTATTTTTATTATGTATTTATTATTATAATTTCAAAATACAATAAAATAACAAGAGAAAGAAAATAACAATGAGAAAAAGAATTTAGTAACAAATTTTCCGGAAGTTATAATGTCAAATCTTTCTTTAGCTACAAAATATTTTTCCCTACTTAAAAGAGTTTATTAACTTCTTTTTAAAAGAAGAGATTTATAACGCCCGTTTATTCACGGATCATTTCAACAATTCAGAAAAAAAGATTGTAAAAATAATTCAATATTTAAAGTGACAAAATTTTAAAACCATTAATAACAAAAACTCTTTGACGTACACAGATAGGATAGAAATATTTTATGCGCAATCCTACATCCTGACTATTAGATCGACAGAATTGTGTTTTAAGTTATACATATATACTTTTTTATGTTCACTTGCACAGAGAAAATAACCACATTGGCCTGAATAAGTACCACTCACACATGCATCTATATTGAAGATGCATCATATGCATATTACTATCAGAGCATGTATATCATTAAAACAACGTTACTTGCATACACACACATAAAATTAAAACACATATATTTACAGTTACTACTCAAATGTACAGTACATGAGAATATATATATATATATATATATATATATATATATATATATATATATATATATATATATATATATATATATATTCCAGCATGTTTGGTTGAATAATCTAAACATATTATGTCTATTTATTTTATTTCAATCGTCTCAAATTCACGGGTCAATTTCTTAGTGTTGTTATTAAAATGGTTAAGAAAGACGCCGTAGTTTTGTTTATTTCTTTTATTTTATTTTTGAATTCTTTTTGTAAATGCGCATGTATTTTTTTTAAAAATTCACAACTATTAATTACATTAATTTTTGTCTTAGCAATTCACCCTCTGAAGATGATGTTGGATGAGATTGAATGTACTTGAGGAAAATAAAAGAAATAACCAAAACTACGGCGTCTTCCTTAATTAGTTTAACGACAACACTAAGAAATTGATCCGTGAAATTGAAAGGATTAAACTAAAAATAAATAGACATATGTCGAGATTATTCTGCCAAACATTCTTGAATGAAGATATTCTGCTTAAATATACATACATACACACACAAGCAAACACAAATATACACACACACACACGTATATATATATATATATATATATATATATATACAGGATATATATATATATATATATATATATATATATATATATATATATATATATATATATATATATATATATATATACAGGATGTCCCCAAAATGACATAATTTAAAATAACTACATGCCCCAGGTAAACGAAATTAAATAGGCCTCATTTTGAACAATAAAAGATTTATTCGTCAAAATTCAACCAATTATTCAAAGTGATTAGATTTGGTAACCGATTTCGCAAACTTTCACAAACGTTCAATATGCGTACCACCTGTAACACGACACACGTCGAGTCGGTAGTCCAGCTCCTGCCATACACGCTGTAGTATGTCTTGCGTAACATTCTCCAGCGCCTCCGTGCGAACCTATCACAATGTGAATCTACCAGGAAGATTGATCGGGCGTGCCAATGATAATGACAATGTGCTGTTAAAAGTGGAACCGCGTTTACCTGACATAACACCTTGTATCTTTTCTATGGGGCTATGTAAAAGGGCAGGTTTATGTCCCCCTCATCCTACAAGCAGAGAATCACTAAGGCGCTGGAGAATGTTACGCATGACATGCTACAGCATATTTGGCAAGAGCTGAACTACCGGACTTGAAGCGTGTCGTGTCACATGTGGTGCACATATTGAACATTTGTGAAGCTTTGTGAAATCGGTTATAAAAATCTACATCCCTTTGAAGCTCTTGTTCAAATTTTGATTAATAAACCTTTTATTGTTCAACACGAAGTCTATTTAGTTTCGTTTATCTGGAACATGTAGTTACTCAGATATTCACATTTTAAATTATATCAATTTTGCGGACACCCTATATATATATATATATATATATATATATATATATATATATATATATATATATATATATATATATGAAAACAGGATTTTTTTTTACAATTACTTTAGACGCCAAATTGACATGACAAGAAAATAAAGAAAAAACGGAAGCAGGCCGGTTTTCGTTCCTCACTCTTCAGAACTCACTTTTGGGCTTTAAATAACCTGCAAAGGGTTGATAAGCCGTAAAAAACGAATCAATCTAAATCAATCACATCTTCCGAACTCGAAGGGGCATAGCAACTAAAATAGAGGATTATAACGACAAAGATAATAATAAAGACAAAATACATTACTTACATACCAATATATGTATAAAACACATTACAGGAGATTTACATTCAGTCCTAAAACTCATACCTTCTTCTTACATGTGGGGGGGGGGGCACCTGAAAACTTAATGTGTATTGTCTTTCAAATGAAAGTCTAAAAGTGCCTAACTCAAATCTGAAAACAGGTCTTCATAATAGGCCATACCGTACTGATGGTTACGTAATAGTTGTTGTTGCTTAATAAACCGCGTGCTAACATTTTCTTTATGTGCCGTGTCCCCTCAGAACATGGGCGATCATGGCTCTCCACAATTTCCTGTCCCTTGTAGCTCTTAATAAACTATGTCTTTCTGCTATTTCCCCTAAGCCCTGTTCCACCACCCAATTAATCAAGCTCACTATATGTATTATGCGTTGTTTTCTTCTATCTGACTTGCCCTCTATCTATCCCATGAGTATCGGATTTTCCAAGCCCTCATTCCTCATTGTGTCCCAGAAGCCTCATCTGTCCCTTCATGATGTTAAGTATTGGTTTCCTTTTTGTTTCCATTTCCTCCCCACCAATCCAAATGTACAGGGTATTTTGGCAAACACATCTCTGCTCGTGAAAAGGATGTTCTACCTTCTCGTCATATCATTTTGGCTCAATTATTTACTGCTTTAAGGGTCAGTATGATACTGATGATAAAGATATAACTAGTCAGAGATTGAAAATGAGAATAATTAACCATGAACCAGTATTGAGGATATGTAAATTACTCAATTATTCGTTAATTCAATAATTTACATATCATCATTGTGATATGTGTAATCATGGAGACATGTTCTCAGATCTGAGTCAAGTACGTTTGTATTTTCACTAGAAAATAATGGAGACAAAACAAATTAAGCTTTTACAGCCCTCCCTCTGTGAACAGAGTGCATCTTAAGTTTGATTGTGATTTGCCTGCGATATGTTTATATAGATATATGGGTATAATACTAATATATGTTTATATCTTGTCTTTATTAATCTTTTCTCCTATTTTAGTTGGTGTGCCCAACCCTTTTAATCCTCGATCAAGTTCTGAAAAGCGAGAAACGAAAACTGGTCAGTATTTCGTTCTTTTATGTTTTTCTTTTTTTGTTGTTTTTTGATTTGTTTTGTAATTTTTTTTGTTTTTGTTTTTCTTTTCGATTTACGGTCTTCTGTACATTAAATTTTTTTTCCTCATTGCTCTTTGTTTTAAAAATGTCTTGTTTAACGACAATAATAAAATTTGATACACACAATATATATATATATATATATATATATATATAGTTCAGAGTTACCCAGATATAAGTGCACAATATTTGGCGATAGTGCGCTTGGAGATATAAACGGTGTGGACATAGAAATCAGCACTGATTGGCAGTTTGACAACTTAAATACACATCAGGCAATTAACTGATATATATGGTCTGATGACGTGAATCTGACGGTTACCATGCGGTGTTGATTTATACGTCTATATTGTTATATATATATATATATATATATATATAACAAAATTTACTCAATATACCTAATATGTCGAGCTATATATATATATATATATATATATATATATACTGCACAACATATTAGGTATTAAGCTATTTTGAAATCTGTGAGAACAGTTTCAGTGTAAGTTTTGTTCCGTAACTGTTTATACGAATGAAAATTATAAACAATATATATTAACTCAATACCTAATATGTTGAGCAATATATATATACGTGTGTGTGTGTGTGTGTGTGTGTGTGTGTATTACTCAACATATTAGATATTGATCTCTTTTTGAAATCTGTTAGGACAGGTTAATTTCATATATATATATATATATATATATATATATATATATATATATATATATATGCGTAGGAACATCAATAAAACCATAGCCTAATGTGGATGAAAAAAAGCATTTATTTTGCACAACAAATATCTATTTCCCTATATAAACGCATTTCTTGGTAATGCAATTAACAAAATGCTTCTTCATTTATTACATAGATCGAACATTTTAGAGCGAAAATTTCAGAAAGATTCACCTGAAAACTGTATTAGGTTACAGATTTATTGATCTACGCCCATATATATATATATATATATATATATATAGATAGATAGATAGACAGATAGATAGATAGTGATGGAAAACAAAATGTTAACACTCCAAAGAAGGACGATGCTGATTTATACATAGCTACAGTATATGCTTGTATCAGTGTAGCATATATTCTGATGAAATCAACCATTTTGTGGTGTAGTAACGCTCATATCAATGCAACATCTATATCTGATTTTTATACGATGGCGCATGCTGTGATAAGGTACAGCATGGTAAGGAGTTCACATCAACAATGTAAAATATGCTATGGAGATGTATACGTGTTCTTTTTGTTCAAGTAGAGCCGTTTAAAGGGGATTGTATAACTGCTGCATGTCTTGCACGTGTCAAGTCGTTGATGATTCTCTGCTGGCATCAGTGGTCAACACTGATAGACCAAGTTCCGGAAGACCACATAGTCCAAAAGTCCTTTAAGATTGACACAACGGTAAACCACACAGAGTGTACAGCATATATGGATGATTATAAATCGTTCAACTTACATCGCAACACCGTTAAGTATGTCACTAATGACTAACAGAATCTAGATCCACTTGAAATGAGATTGTAATCGTTTGCGAAGCGGCGTTCAGGTCGTCTTTCATGTTACTGAATAAGATTTTCTTTTTTTTTTTTTTTTCCTAAATTAAACATACGTACATACTTTTTGGAAAATTTGACGATTTTTTCTATTTTTCTTTGTAGTATGTTTTGTTCTCGATTACCTGGCGCACCCCATATATAGGGGCGTGTGTATATGTGTGTGTACACACATAAGTTATATGGGTATTTGTACCAATAAAGACTAAATAACAATCTAAATGTCTATTTGATTCCGCGTTTAATAGGTTAATACGTAATATTTCTATCAATTATAATTACTTCTTTTAGCATACTAAGCTTTATTCATGATGCCTTTTACAATCAATAAAATCAGTTTCACATATAGATGGTGTCAGAAGTGAAGAATTTCACCGCCAAATAGATTCTAAAGTCTCACGCTTTCAAAGAGGTTTTGTTTTGTTTTTTGCACACGTTACAATCTTATCTTTAGATCCACTGAGAGCCACTTTTACATTTCAGACATTATTTTTAGCAAGTAAAATATTGTGCAGGATTTTCTTTGTTTTCTTTTTCATTTACTCAGCGTTCATTAACTTTGGTACTTTAAACACTGCTACATTTCTGTGCAATGCTTTTGTTCAACGCTAATTATTGCAGCGTTAATGCAGTGTCTGTATTGCTGTCATGGCCACATTGCAATTAATGAAACGTGTAACAGCCATTTTGTGAGATCTTTCATTATTAGACTTGTTTTTGACATAAAGTGGACGGACGTTGATATGCATGTTTTGAATTTTAAAGGAACTTCTTTTTCAGTAGTTTTTCATTTGTATGCAAGGTTTTTCATTGAGACTTAGTATTCACAAAATTCCTATTAGAAATTCTTAAAATTATTGGTGAATTGTATCAATTAAATTGAGTATCATTATCTAATTAAAATTAAAAATTGAAGGTCTCACTAAATCCATAAACTTAATATTTAGTGTGAATACGAATTTGAGACATTCATTTTTTTAATTTTAGTTCATTTATTCTTTCTTTCTTCTTTCTACTTCTCTCTCATTCTCTCTCATTCACACACACATACACACACACACACAGTCTCTCTCTCTCTCTTTCTCTCTCTCTCTCTCTCTCTCTCTCTCTCTCTCTCTCTCTCCCTCTCTTCCTACCTCGTTCGCTCGCCCATTCAAATGTTGAATATTATAAGTTATAGAATTAACATTAGCGAAAAGGGTTAATTTACATATCGCTGTAATTCTCTCTGTCGGGCACAAAACGTCGGATTGAAACATTTTTTTTTTCATCTGTATGTTGTCATAATAAATTCTATGATTTAATCATTCTTCATCTCATAAATGTCTAACTCTTGAAATCTCTGGAAATGTATCATTTGAAGTTACTTAAAAATTGACGCTGGGTCTTCGGTAACATTTTTCATAAATTGCTTATAAAAAGTTTATTTAATTCTAAATCGTCCAAATTTTCAAATCAGAATTATGTGGGAAGCCATAATTAATACAGATTAAACATATAAAAGTCTAATGGAAGGAGCTAAAGATCTTAAAATATGTTTTGTCAAAATATACAAAATCTAATTGTGATTATACAAGGAATATCTGAAAGCGTTAGACGTTAAAATAAAAATTGACACCACATAAAGAACTAACAAAATAACACCAACAAGGTGTTATATAAAATAAAACAGGTTCTTTAAGACAAACATAAATATGTAAAAAGTTGGTCTTGAAAGCGAATTGAAAGTTAAGTATTATAAAATAACAACTTTTAAATGGATACCGACGAAAGTGTAGACGAGAGCTGAGTCAATATTTTATCAAAGGTAACAATTACAGAATTGTATTTTTTAATTGTTAAATTGTAAAGGGGATCTAAAATCATTCTACAGGTGTACATTTGTATAAAATAAAGGTTAAACGAATAATAACTTTTTTTAAACAAACTTGTAAAAATTATATATTTAACCGAAAATATTGTAGTGAACTGATGCATGCATTAAAAGCAAATAAAGTTTCCATTAAAGTTTTCTTTCATTTTTACTCTACAGTAATTTTACGAATAGTTCATATAAATCTTTATCTTCAGAAATACATTATAAATGTATTATTTTTTTTCTTTTCTACAGTCAACATATGGTAATAATACAAATCAACAAATAAATTTATACAAATTATCATCGTATTTTACGGACTATAAGATGCATTTGAAAACATCTAAATATTAAATCCTTCTAAGTAAAATATTCCAACATGTCATCAGTAGACATAGAAGATGATTTTTATAATATCTTTCTATATCTTATCAAAGATGCGTCTTATATAACTACATAATAACGATTCAAACGATCAGAAATCATCTTGAATCCCATAAGAGAATGCAAAGGGAAGTACTCCGTCGGTACTACCTCAATTTTTGTAGACACGTTATTTTTTTTGTGCGTAAAATACTATTATTAAAAAAAGTTAGATCTTTATAGGAACAAATATTGTTTTTACATCTAAAAAAAAACATTTATCTCTAACCAGAAGATCACTACAATCATTAAGCAAGGAAAAAAAATTGCCCAAATTTTGGATGGACAACAATTTGGTCAGCTGGGGCTGCTGATTGGCTGGGGAGTTGCTTGATTAGTCGTTTCGATTTTTTAAGGCGCTCTTCCGTGTACAAGTTCGTCAGCCTCGAGAAACGTCCCTTGATTTTACCGAACTTAGGATCAGTGTCAGGATCTGGTCCTCGCATTCTGCAATGCCAACATGAGGAAAACCATTTACAAAATAGAAAAGACCAAAAACAACAGAGATGGGAAATAGGAATTACATGAACAATTAAACTACCAAATATCGTAAATCATGTTTTACTGGAATATTTACATTTAAAGTGTGATAAACAGGTAAGTGAAGGGGCTACATGAATAGATTGACTTATAGGAATATATTATTTGAAAATTAGACCGAGAAGATTAATGTGCTCAAAGGTAATTCGGAACGTGAAGAAAGAGAGTAAAAAAGAGGAGAGTAAAATGAAAAAGAGGGAAAGATACACACAAAAAAGAGTTTTATATAATCTTAAAGACTTATATAATATTTTTAGAATTCTTAACACCCAGTGTTAAATGGCAAGTAAGATAAATTTAAGTAGGCGTTAAATATAGCCATTGTTCTATTGAAAATGATTAGATAAGACCTAAAAAAACAACTTAAGAATTCCAAAATTCTGAAATTGTTATCTTTATTAAGGTCTGAATTTAAAGCCGGCAGTATTCATAAAAGTGCAGCCAGAAATCAGTTTTTACGAGGCATTCTCAAAAATAAACATCCTCCCAAAAAGTACCTATCACTGGAGCTTATACTGTGGAGCAATCCATGGTTACCCCTCTTGTCAAGAAATTATCCTTCGCTATAAAAACGGAGCATCAATGTGGAGGGGAAGAATTTTAAATTAACTAGTTTGGACGTCAAAACAAACAGTCAAAGACTTCATCTTCTCTTCTTTCCTCCTCCTGTAATTTAATTACACATAAATTACGCCACATGCACAACTTTCATTCATTATAGAACACTCAAGAAATATATGAGCTGATGTTAATTAGTTCTTTACACTATCTATAGCGTAAATGATGTTCACATGAAAACTGATCAATTTAAGTCAACCGGGTTAAATCTAGATGAAAGTAATTTACTTATGTACAATATATCGCCGGATATTATATTTAATGTTAGTCAAAACAACAGAGCTGAATATGACAATTGAAAACTGGTCACAAATTAGCCAACGGTCAATCAGAGGTCAGATCAAACAGTGCTTTTATACTGGAAACGAAAAATTTCCATGTAGTAACATTTAAGATACAACCGTCTACTTTACACAAAAGGAATAAGAAGCGAATTCTAGTTTCAGAATGAAAAATAATCTTCTTGAAATAAAAATAATGGGATCTGTATCAAAATAGATCTCCCGTCAAAAATACTGAAGATATTTGAGAATGTAAATAAAATATCTAACATAGGAATATTACTATAAAATATTGTTTACCATCGTACCTGTCTTAAAATTTAATTTTTCGATTCTTTATACACAGTACTGAAACAGACTTTAGAGAAATGAGCGATTATTTGAAAAATACAAAATACTATTGGATATAAATATAAAACCAAAAATTGCATGTTCGTATGCGACACATTGGGAATCCGTTTAGAGGCGCTACAACATGGTGTAATGGTTAGCAAGTTTCTCTCGCTAAATCAATCCCCACTTCCAGCCTCGTGTCACATCTAAGCTTAGAAAATCACCATTGGCGACTAGTTTAGTTCCTGTGTTTGATCTTTGAAACGAGATAAAAGTCATGTTTAGAACGTTGGATTTAATAGTGATACACGCCATCCCATTCTTGGAAATGAATATCAATATTCATGACCTAGCCTTATGTCAAATTTATTCACGATTCATAAATAATGAGAAAGAAATTTGAATGACTAACATTTTCCCCAATGTTTAACTACTGAGCTTATCATTCCATCTTTCAGTAAACACAACGTATCGAGACTTTTACATCGTTTTAGCCATTGCTATTTGAAAAGAGCTTTTGTCTAACTTATTTTCTTACTAAGGTCACAATTCTCAACCGTCAATGACTTGCCTCAAGTCATAATTTTCTGTCATTTTGCTTTTGAGGTACCCTGAAAAAGCATTAGACTAAAGATTCAATGGAAGAACGCTTTCTTCTGCCTGAAAGCGAAGTCTCAAATTTCTAACGTCTGCTGACCTTATCTCCGCATGCACGAAAGAAAAATGCCAATATCTAGTGTTGCTCAAATAAGCATCCATACACGCGTGTTGTGAAGTGTACGCGTTTAAAGTTGACACTTTTTTATTTAATAAAATCATTTTAGAATAAAAAATAGATTAACCTTAATTACACTTCGAACAATATTTGTATAAAGAACTGATAACATAATAAGTGTGTGTAATGGTTAGCGTGTAATGGTTAGCGAATCGGCAGGATGATTTCGAATGCCAGCCGAGTTCGCTATATACACTTTCGCACAAATAGCAGACTGGGCTTTCTTGCCTTTAGTTGGCAATCAGTCTAAGAGAATGGAAACTGAATTCAAAGCCCGTCTAGAGAGGGATGCACTCACCACTGCTGCTATAACTAAAGTACCTCTATGTGATACTCCTATGTGAACCTCTAGGAATCAAAAGAGTTACGTTCGTCGTGACTTAACAGATAGACATTGTTATTGAAAGGGGTTTGCTAGCTCTACCATCAAAATAATACTAATAATTCAGGGCATTTCCAATAGAACAAATAGGCTTAAATTAAGATAAAAATGATTTTATAGGTTTTCAAACTTATAACATAATTTGCATGCAGTTTTTTATCCACTTAAGGCATAAAACTTCACACTCAATTTGTCCATATACAGCTACACACGACAATTACAAACACACATACAGACACACAAACACACACACATATATATATATGTATATATGTATAATAATATAATTTCTTTTTGTTTTTCGTTTCAACCTTTGTAAGTAAAATCTGATGATCCGCGGTCCTTTAAAAGGGTTGTGGTGAAATAATTTATTATATGGAACCTTAAAGTGGTCTGTTTTTATTTAAATTATTAGCTCTGATTCCCATTGAGCTCTCTGGATTTTATCCTCCTTGGGTCTACCCATACGGATTACCTAGTTTTTCGTAAACTATATATATATATATATATATATATATATATATATATATATATATATATATATATATATATATAGTAGACCGATGAAAGAAATTTTAGAGACAAAAAAGACAACAAAAAATAATAATATTGATAATAAGACTAATCTATTTTATATTAGTCGGCCAGTTGACCAATCATAAGTTAGAAACTTATGACCTCTGATTCGATTGTTCTCTTTTTGCTTGTTACAATAACTGAAAAGAAAAGCATATCAGCCTTGAAAGATGAAAAGAAATGAAAAGCTTACTAATTATTGCAGAAAATGATACACATTTTGTAAAAATTAGTTTTATTTCATATTTTTATAGAGTAATAGAAGGGTCGCTCCAAAAGTAATGCTTCTTATTTTATTAAGTTGGCCCACTACGTTACAAGCAGTTGTTGGTGAATGATAATAGAGGTTGAACCTTTCCGCCAATAATCCCTATTTTTGTCTTTTGTTGCAAATAGATGAGCGACAGACAGGTAAAATGACGTCTGACATGAAAGAGCATATAAAGGAGAGGTGTGTCGCTGAATTCCTCCATCCAGAAAAAAATGACACCCATCTACATTCACAGAGACCAAGCGTGAGCACAGCTAGGTGGTGGATAATGCATTTCAACAGTGGATCAAAAACTAGCTTAGGTTCACAAGTGCCTATTTTTACAATCCTGGTATGCAGGGTCTTGTTCATCACGATCAAAAATGTCAATGGTGGTGACTATGTGAAAAAATGTTTTGTAAACTTGCTCTTTCCAACCGTGTTCTTGTGCTCTCTTTATCTGTTGTAATTTCTGTAGAAATTAATAAGGGGCTACTTTCAGATCGACAATCATATTTTTTGTAAAATATATATGTCGTAATTTCACAAATATAATTTTAGGCACAAAGTATTCATCTTTCCATTTCCATTATCCTCTTCCATTAAGAACATTTCTGGACTTAATTTTAAAAAAACACCTTTCCAACTTATCAGCATGAATTTTTGAAAAATTATTTCGCATTACACGCTTGCTGATTAAGGATGACTTAATGTACAAATAAAGCTAACTCTAAATTTTAAATGAACTTGGAGTTTGACTAATTACAAAGTAGTTGCAAACAATTATAATATAAATTATACATAAAAAAACATTTGCCTTGATAAAGTCCCTTAGAGGACAAAACACATCGGCTAAGAGAAGATTTCCTTTTGCCTTTGTTTAATATAAAAAATGAGTTGACATCGATTTTAACGGTGGTCTTTAAGCGAGTATTACTAATATATCAAATGTTAGTCTATATGATTAATTTATTCATTCGTATAAAAATATAATTTAATCGTCTCTATGTATCATAACTTTCATATATTAATAACGTGAGGCACGTGTTTTGAAAGTCAAGTGTTTTATAATGTTTTACACGTTGCTTTATTGTTGGCTTATAAATACAATGACGCAAACTTCTTTACCAAAAGTGCAATATTCCTAAATTCTTCACGATTTAAACGTTGATAGCGGCAACAAAATAGCTCAATAATGTTAAGATAATAAATAAAAGCATATACATAAACATATGCTGACGTACTAAAAACACAAAGAATCAAGCGAAAATCTTCCACGTCCACATTTCTTAATTACATAAACCAATCATATTCGATTATGCCATTATTATGATTATAGTTTGCTGAAAAAATAATGATATGGTTTAAAATGATTCTAAAAGTTAAGATCTCATATACTGCTTTATCCCAGGGAATATCAGATAACCTTTGTATAATATATTATTATAATCTTTGTGTTACACAATGATACAGCTTTATAGCGACTTTAAACCAATGCAATGCGCAAGTGTAGCGAATAGTCATAATTAGAACATCTCTGTTGCAGCCTACGTTAATTTGCTCTGTATCGAACGTTCTTAATGTCCAGACATAAATATCGACGACCCTTTATTTATCACGCAATCAACCTTTTGTGTTGATATGTAGACGTTTCCTGAAACTGCTTGCTTTATAGTCTAGTGTGTTCCAATGCTTCTACATATTGATGAATGCAATAATCTAATAAAAGCAAAAAGTATAAGAGTCAATATACATAAATGCATACATATATGATGGCGGCTGTCTACTTGATTATGAGGATAACTCTCTCTGTACAATAACTACGCATCTACTGCCACAACCCATTCAAGGGCTCTACGATGACCTTTATAGCCAAAAAGGCTTTTAAAGATTCTATTACATTACATTGCTGATAAACATTTATTTCGAATATTTGTTTGTCTCGTATTTTCATGGTTGATATTATATACTTTTCCACGACTGGTGATTGTAGGCTTGTTCTTAGATTGTTTATGATACAAGGCACAAATCAGGTCCTTCTGTTGACAGTAACAATCTGTTGTCCTTGCACATGACTCCTAATGCGACACTTCTACCCAGTATGACGTAAACATACACTTAAAAATATATTTATCAGTTATAGGCATATATATATTTCCCGGCACATGCAGATGCAACCAACAATCCGATGATGACCATGGAGTCATCATAGATTTGAGATCGAAGCTTAATTATCCCTAACCCAGGGGCGCCTAGCATTATCTTACGCTACCACCAAAAGTAATTGTGTATGACAAAGAAGTTTGTGTTCATTTATTCTGTCGTATCTATATAATCTAAAACAATAATGGTTCTATCATTTTCCGGCTTTCTGTTCTTTGAAACTTTCCTTTTAATGATTCTTTCCATTACAATACAGCCAAATGGCTAACAGTGGTCTCTCTCTTTCTCTCTCTCTCTCTCTCTCTCTCTCTCTCTCTCTCTCTCTATATATATATATATATATATATATATATATATATATATATATATATATATATATATATAAAGACATCCTGTCAATAATATTCCTTCGAATATTTATTGAATTTACTGATTATGTATATATATATATATATATATATATATATATGGACATGTATATATAGTACATAGACACACATATATATATATATATATATATATATATATATATATATATATATATATATATATATATATATGGTTATTTTAATATATTTATTGGTTATACGTTATTTTATAGATACAAATACTTAACTAAGTACTCTGTTTTTTATAATAAAAAGTAATAACAACATTTACTGGCCTGAATGTCCGCGAAATTTTATAGAAAATATATGTCCTCCGACAGGAATCGAACTTGTATACTACACAGAATCGTCATATAGCCTGACATGCTATACCATTTAGCTAACCAGACGCTTCCTCTGAAGCTAAATGGCGGTTCCGTGTAGGATACAGTTTCGATTCCTGTCGGAGGGCACATATTTTGCTCAATGTATAAATGAATTGTGAAAGGTGTGGGAGGCTTATCAACACACCTACTTCTGGCAACATTGAGCAAAAGTCCACACCATGATTCAGAGGAACTGATGAAAATGTGGTAAATAACTATGGTTCTGTAGATTAAATAATCCAGGAGGTTGTGTGCAAAATGAATCTTTAAACAACTAACTAAGAATCACAAACACAATAATTTGAAAATCTGTCAGTTCTCTCCTGGACCGCTGTCTTAGAAAAAGCGAGGCTTTTTGCAAATGATAATCACTGCGAATGAAAATTGGGTCGAACCGAAGAGTCGCCATTATATGTAATGGAAACAATTACAATCACCAACCGAATCAGGAGTCAAATACCCCCCCAAAAAATGCTTACAGTTTTTATATTCACATGGGCTGGAAATGATCTGGAGATAGGCTCAACAAGGAACAGTGTAAATTACACTGTGATGGCGTGAGACAATCTGTAATCTGAAATTCAAAGCAAACGCCAATATCTAAAAGATGTCTTGCATGACAGTGTGCGCCGACGTATTGTTTACCACAATATTCAAACGTTTCATTGACTGAGATTCAGGGCACTGTAACATCTTCCTTATCGCCTTGGCCTTACTCCATCAGATAACTATCCATTTGGTCCTATCCACAACATCTTAAGAGGTCATCAATATATCACTGCCTGATCTGAAAGATGCACACACGTAGCTGAGGGGCTAACCAAAAACAGTTTCAGAGGGCGTGGAACGTTTTGATTTAGTGCATCGTAAAGCAAGAGAACTATATTTAAAAATATAGATTTTTAAATTCTATACTGTGTTGTTCTAGTAAAATATTATATCAAAAGTGCTGATAATTATGGATTCACCTTCATTGTAATATTACAACTGAGTGTCATATACCAACATGTATTTTATTAAATATGAAGTGTACAAATTAAATAGTATTGCTTGGATATTTTTAAAATACTTTTCAAATTTTCTGTTGGATCTTAGGAGTCTGAAAAAAAATCCCTCTGACTGAATGAATAATCAATAGAAAACTGTTTTCTTAATGCTGAAAACGTCTGCATTTATCTAATATTCTTGTGAATGCTTTTGTTCGCACCCAACACACGAGTAAGCGTTTCAATATCGAGATACTTTGTATTTTGACAAGACATACAATTTTCTATTGTGCATCATCATTATAAAATAATTTTGTTTGCTATCAAAGGAATATGTTTCTTTAACTCGTAGACGTTTTCAAGATAAAGTTCTATTCAGAAAAGTAGATTGAGAACTCTTCCAATGGAGTTGCGTCAGTTAATAAATATAAACTGTATTTAAAAGTATTTTAAACAAAAGTGATCTCCATACTGACTGTTTCATACTACATCATGGAGAATATCGCTGATTCTTCTATGAAATGTATTTACGAAATTCTAAATGCGTGCGCGTCTAAAGCAATGGGCGGGTGAGGACCAAATATGTATACGATTATAAATATTTGACCGTATAAGAAATTTAAGCTACTTGGACATGTATCGTCTGCTTTTCTGAGATAAAGCAGACGCTGCTTTAGGCTCTTGCCTAATTTTTGAATTTCAAAAATATTTTTGGTACAATTTGATTTGTGGGAAAACAGCTGCGTTTGTTTTTCATCCAGAACCAATCAAAAGGTTTCCCTCCAAATTCCGAGAAGTGAATTTGGAGCCTACCTGTAGGTTATAAAAAGGAGCCTTGGATTTAATTGAAGGAGTCGACGAAGACATCTGACAACCACCAAACGAGAATTGAAAGGAACATCAAAATCGCTCGCACATCAAGGGAAAGTCTTCGGCTGGTGTGATTGATCTCTTCTTCGCCGTTACGATTGCTTCGAAAATTGTACCAATTATTTGTTAACTATTCAGAGAAGTATTTTCTCCTTTTCTGCATTTTATATGTAGTTGTCTTTTCTGAGCGATATAATTTTTATTGCAAAAAGAATATTTCATTTACATTGATAATTTAAATAGATGTTATTGGTTATCATTTGGCAGACAATGGATTTAATTTATGTAATTCATTCCTTATTTTCTCTGTTCACAATAAATTTATTGTTTGTTCTTAAATTCAGCTCGTGTCGTCTGTCTTTGTTGTGTGCCCATATAAATAAAACGTTACCTCAAACGTTTGTCTCTTAACTATTTTTTTCGAATGAATTTTTACCAAATAAAAAAATCCTTTAACTGGTTGTTTGACTCGTGGGCTGTTTGGTTAATTGATCGGTTAGAGTGATAGCCTCTTAAGTTTTGTCTATATTTCTGGGATGAGATATTGTAACTATTTACATCGTTCAGACTGTTGACTCCATCTTTATTGCCGTTATTAACGTTTCGGCCGTTGTACGCTCCGATCTTCTTCAGGTGATATACACTGAAATTTCGAACTGAACCCTTTATTTAGTTCACGGGGTTAGAATGTTTTGGATATCTCAGTATCAGTTAATTAGTAACTCAACTTTCCAAGTTTTTGTTCCTTCTGCTGTGGCCAGGTATTGAGCTCACAACTCTTTGGGTCGAGTCACTTTTTGGATTATTCAATCAACGCTTTTATCCACTGGGTCATGTGTCTTTTAAGTTTATATACTATATTACTCAACATGAAACTGATGATTGTCGTTAGTTTTTTCGTGCTTTTCCGTAAATACTAATATTTCATATTTTATTCCTAAATTATTTAACTGTCTGACTATTTAAAAAATAAAATATTTCATTTTTAAATAGTCAGTCAGTTAAGATACATGATGGCTTAGGCAGATTTTTTTCACAGTAGATTGCCATTTCTTTCTGTGGTAGACCAGTTACTATCCCGGTCTGTCCTGCTGGAGGGAGAAGAGGATTATACCTTTCCCAAGTGTATTAGCACGTAAGTGAATGTAATAGATTCGACTGGAAATTGAATTCGGCTCTCCGATTCCTCAACCCGAGCTGCTATCTATTACTCCACCGTGCTTCCGTATAGTGTGTTTATTTATTTATTTAAAGATCATTAATTAACTGTATAAATATTTCTTAAGTAAATATAAAATGCCTCTCTGTTCTATTTTGTATGTGTTATACTTCCATTCGTTCAAACTGGTCCATAATGTAACTGAAACTGTAAGTAATAAAATTGCTGCGTTTCAAAAATCCTGTTAGTGAAAGAATTGTTATATTTTGGTTTCAAAAAGTGGCAAACAAAGATTTACCAAATCAAGAGATACCGAAACCTTCAATCAATAATGACATTTTGAAGTCTGTGATGGAAAATGATAAGAAAAAAACTCAACGAACTTGCAAGAAACTTTAATATATAAATTGAAACTATTTGAAATAATTTTAGAGCGATTTTCAAAGAAAAAACTCAATAAATTGGTTTCATTTCAACTGAAACGAAAATCAAACATCTGAATAACTCAAACACAACTCATACACATGGTTGCACATGAAGGCATTACTTGTGACAGAAAAATAGTAAGTCTACCAATAATTGAAAGAGATTTACATGCTTGTTCGATACAGATGAAATAAAATGCATCAACTGAAACTTTACAATTGTTACAGGAAGGTTATCGGGATGAGCAAATAGCATGAAATAATGCATTCAAAAGTTGAACAGCGCCTAATTTAACGAATTGAACTGGTGTCATTTTGTTACAAGAGAACACTCACTATTGAGTCGCAAAAAATATAACTGAATCAGTTAAAGATAGAATGAAGAACTCATCTGCAAAGGATCTGACAATTTCTCAGTTAGAATAAATGTTTAGTGACTGTCCATTCATTTTTAAATCTGTATTATTGAAATAAATCGGTAATTTCATCTTGAAATACTGAATTAACTAAATTTTCTGATTAATGTACTCTGAATTTTTGTGTTTCGGAAATTACTTTATATTTATCGATTTTCCGCATTAAAAGATTCCGACAACTTTGTTGACCGATTAAAAGTTATAAAAGTAAAAGATAAACTCATGACTAATTTAGGTCCTTACACTGAAATATAACAAATAAGAAATATATAAATCTCCCAAAGAAACAAAGCTATCCCAACCATAGACAAAATTATAAGGATTTCCCAACTTATTAGAAACTAATATATACCTCTATATATATATATATATATATATATATATATGACATAAATCAGACATGTATATTTATAATTTTGTATACATGTTAACCTCAAGTAGTTTGAACATTTCATACTCAGGATTGCCTGTATTTTAATATTTAAATATATGCTACGTATGTGCATATATATATATATATATATATATATAGTCAAATATAGTCAAACCTAGAGAGCCAGACAAACCAATATATATATATATATATATATATATATATATATATATATATATATATATATATATGATAAGGTAACCCGTAATAAACCAAGACTGAAAACAACAGGATTTTCCCAACCATGTAACAACAAAAGGATCCTGTGTTGTAACCCCATTAGCCATAACATTTTGTTCACTAGCTCAGTCACTAAATCTTTCAAAATCTACCACGACTCTAACTGTAAAAGTCAAAATATAATTTACTTATTAGAATGCACACTATGCCAGAAACAATATGTCGGAAAATCTGAATGGCCTTTTCGCTACAGAATTACTAATCATTGGAATCGGATCAAGTCGGCTTCCGAACAACATTTCCGCCCAGAAAAACATGCAAAACTGACTATAATTGAAAAAATAGAAATGGGCACAAAAGATAACCTTATAAAAATACTAGAGGACATGAAAAGGAATGGATTTTGCACCTCAAAACACTTGTCCAGACGGACTTAACCACAAATTAAACAACACAGACAGAATTAATATAAATCCCATAAATCAAGCCCCACCTACATTTCCCACCCACATTAGACAGACATGCTTGCAGAGGTGTTAAGGCCTCACATATATACACACACTAACACAAATATATACACATACACACATCACACCAAAATCTAAAAGATAACATACACTCAACCCACACATCCCTTCCCAGCAACTAACAAAACTGTCAAAATGACTAAGGAAGGAATTCTGAGCCTCAGGAATCTCCCGGGCTCTATTTTTTTAAAAACTTGACAGAGGCAGTACAATACAATACAAAAACTGACCAAAATTAACTATAAAAAAACAAATGAAAACTACAGATAAAGTTCACTTTCTTCAGAGACAGTCATTCACACTTATAGTTCCCTGCTGCTAACAAGCAAGGATTTTTTCTCTCCTGATTATGGGCATGCTGACCGAAACTAGTCGAGGAACATAATTTAAATAGTAAAACAAAAATATTAATATACAAGCCAGTGTGCCGTGAAAATTTTAATTTTTTAATATTGTTATTGTTCAAAACACACACGCACACACACACAAACACACACACACACACACGCACGCACACACACACACACACACACACACACACACATATATATATATATATATCTTTAAATATGAAAATTTAAATAATTTATATTTAGTTTTCCAGCGTTTTTACATTCTTCCGTTTAGTGAAAGTAAGAGTGTGCAAAAATTGACCATATTGTTCATTATCCCAAGACATTTCACTTGTTAATTTCTTTTTATGTTTTGACTGTATAAAATCTATTCTTGTGTTGTTTTGAATACTAGTAGCCTTCGAGTGTTGAGAGCGGCTGGAATTCCCCTTATATATATATATATATACATATATATATATATATATATATATATATATATATATATATATATATATATATATATATATATATATATATATACGGCTGGAATTCCCCTTATATATATATATATACATATATATATATATATTCGTCTGTTAATGATTAAATTGCGGAGTTTTAATTGTTTTAAATGCACAATAAGATAGGTTTCTCTCCCTGTGAGTATTTTTCAGAATAAAAACATCAATGACAATTTCTTAAAATAAAAAGAAAATAACAATGTTCTCAAATAAAAACAATATGTGTATTTACCTTTGATGAGGACGGCGACTCTCTTCTCAGATCAATTGCCTGTTTGGTCGCTGACGCTGTTCCAATTCCTTTCTGTTTAAACCAGTACTGAAGAAGACGGATCCTCGGTTGAAACCTCATTATTATTTCTATTACAAGGATGATCACCACCAAGAAGCCTACTGATTCTGTAAGATAAAAGTATTTCTTCGTATTATTTCATGTATATATGTATATGCTTATGTGTCTATGCCTATAGACGCATTCAATAAAGGTTGCAAATGCCAGAGGAACGATGTTTACCGAAATCAGATTGATTGGAACAAAATAAATCAAAAGAACTTATTATATTATATCTGCAGAAATAAAAATAATAATAATTATTATTAATATTATTATTATCCCATCGTGATCATAGACCACAAGAACAGAATGTACTTTCTTATTGATATGGCAGTCCCGGCAGATTGTAATGTATTTTTGAAGATCTTCAAAAAACTAACAAAATACAAGGATCTTGAAATGAAAATCTCAAAAATGTGATACATGAGAACATCAGTAATTCCAGTTGTAGTTGGAGTCCTCAGATTGATTTGAAAAGGTTCCGATAGACTCGCTGAAGTGATTCCTGATAGCCCATGTCCTAAAGAAATGCTAAAAATTGTACTCACATGTACAGCTCACACATTACGAACAGCTTTATTTATGTAAAATGTACGTGATCAGTGGAAAATGTCATGAAGCCATTTCTAACCTTAGGTTCCTGGTAAGGATATATATATATATATATATATATATATATATATATATATATATATATATATATATAGATAGATAGATAGATAGATAGATAGATATTATTTATTTATTATAATTTTATCATATAGACAAAACCATTTTACTCACAACAAAGATGCAACTTGGTTTCAGTGCATTTTAACTGCACATCTACGGGTTAGGGTCGAAAATGGTTATGAACGTTCCTGTTTGTAGGAAAGCCCGGATGTAAAACGTCACTTCCTATATTTCATATATATATATATATATATATATATATATATATATATATATATATATATATATGAAAAAATTTTCAGAGCTAAACTGTAGAAAATGACTCTGAAGGAAATGTGTATTGAAAAGAAATCAAAGGAAATAATAATAATAATAATAATAATAATAATAATGATAATAATAATAATAATAATAATAATAATAATATATATGAGAACTAAAATTCAAACCAAAAAGGCTAATATGGCTCTTCCATTGGATAAACACGGAGCCCATCCCTACCTGATGTCGATAACTCTACCATAGGAACAGACTCATACACAAATAATGAATCACATCCGGGATAATCCCAACGATGACCTTGCAGATTCTTCAACTAGATCCACAAGCATTCATTTAAAGAAAGAAAAGGCAAAATGGTTTCATGGGGATTACAAATTCGTTATGACTGCATTCTATCAAGCATTGCACAAACCTCGGGAAAACATCATTCGCTAAACATATGACATTTGCCGAGAAAAGGTTGAACAAGCAATTGCAAAGTATATTGACGAAATTAAACTAGCCAATGTAAGAAGGTAAATCATGACAAATAAGAGATTGACAGATGCTAAAGTTAAAGAAATAAAAAAAGAACTGCAACCAGAAGAGGTGAATCAACAGAACATGAAAGAGAACCAGAAAAAGACATAAAAACTACATCACACAAACCACAGATCATAATGAAGAAACTGACACACCAATCACTGTAATGATAATGCTGAAAGTTTAGAAGAATTGGAAAGGCGTGATCTTAGCCGCTCATAAGCCTGCAATAAAACGTGTCCAAAACAAATTGAACAGAATTGTTTTACAGAAAACAAGAATAGTATACAAGAAGCAAAGGAAGAAATCATGAGGCATATAAGCCAGACAACAAAATATTGAAATGGAGGAACGAGAAACACTCCCAAAATTACAACCAACAAAGCATAACCTCAAAACTATTAACCTCTATAATGCTGCACTCAAATTAATTCTGGAGAAAGTAGACCAACACATAAGTCTTAACGAAGCAATATATTCATCAGCAATATCAGCAACTAAAAAAATAAACATCAAAGTAAAAAAAGGCAATCTCACAGACATGAAGATGAACTTTGGAAAAAACAGAGAAAGAAATTGAACAACTTAGAAGTGAATTATCAGTACTCGATGAACTGGCAAGAGGGACAAATTTAAGGACTAGAACAGGCAGAAATTCAAAAGAAAATGAAAAAGTCTTATCAGCTAAAAAAGAAATAAATCAAACAATACAACTGAAGGCTCAAAGAATCAGACGCTATGAAAAAATCAATTCTACAGACGGCACAAGATCTTTCAAACCGATGCGAAGAAATTTTACAGAGAAATAGCCAAAATATGGGCTTGCCGTAAAGAACATAACAAAGAAGCAGATCAGATTACGCAAGAGGCAGAACGGATGAAAAAATAAACCTGAGCAAACATGGGCGGGAATCACAGAAGAAAATGTTAAATATGCATTGAAAAAACACACAACTGGAAATCTCCAGGAATGGATAAAATTCCTAACTTTTGGCACTATTATCTAAATGCAGCATAGAAAAAACTTCAAGAAATGGTCAATGATCCTACTAAGACATTTGTGCCACCAAAAATGGTGGCACAAATGCCCAAAAAAAACTACAGACCAATTACATGTCTTCCCACTATTTACAAACTCTTTACATCTATTCTGATAAAGCAGACATATTCCTCCTTGAAAAAAATGACATAATACCTCTTGAACAAAAAGGGAGCAAACGTGGCTCTTACGGATGTAAAGAACAATTACTTATTAATAGGATGGTTTTGGAAAACTGCTTCAATACAAAGAAAAATCTCAGTATTGCCTGGATAGATTACCGTAAGGCATTCGATAGTGTACCCCATTCTTGGATCTTAAAGTCATTAAATATATGCACGGTATCACCCGTCGTCATCAATTTCATCAAACAAAGTATGTTGATATGGAAAACAACATTTCAACTCAATCATATAAATAGAGTCTATAAGTCTGGTGAAATAAACATCAACATAGGAATATTTCAAGGTGACACTTTGTCTCCCTTACTATTTTCTATATCCCTAATAGCATTAACCAGCGAACTTAACAGGACATAATATGGCTAAAAGATATCTCAAAAGAAAATAAGCAATCTATTTTATATGGATGACTTAAAGCTGCGCGCTAGAAATGACAGTGAGCTGGAAGGTCTCCTGAAAACAGTAAAATGTTTCAGTGATGACATTGGAATGGAATTCTGTTTGGATAAAATTTGTGCTATTAGCCACAATTTTACGAGGATCACTACAACAATCCCCCTCTATTAGCTTAGACCCCGGGGCAACAATCAAAGATTTAGAGCAAGAAGAAGCTTATAAGTACCTCGGTGTAAATGAGAGTGAAGGAATTCACCATAAAAAATGAAAGAAATTGTGCGAAATGAGTACTTTAAAAGGGTGCGACTAATATTAAGAACCGAATTGTATTCGCAGAACAGAATTGTGGCCATTAATAACCTTTTTATCTCAGTGGTTCAATATAGTTTCAACATCTTGCACTGGACTCAGATCAGACGAATGGATTCTAAGACAAGAAAACTTCTTTCTAAGGATAACATGCATCATCCAGAGGCTGATGCAGACCGTCTATAAATACCCCGTAAAGAAGGTGGAAGAGGTCTTATTCAGCTAGATTTGTCATACAACATCTATTGGCTTACTAACATACATGAAAACCACAAAGGACTGGATGATACAATTAGTCAAACAACACGAAAACACAAAGAAAAATTATTCAGTCATAAAAGAAAGTTGTAAATACAAACGAGATTTACATTTAGTAGATTCTGTAGAAAACCAAAACATAACCCAAGAACGGTTGCAGCAAAAATTATAACAGAGAAACCAAAGGATAAAGCTCTTGAACAAATGAAATAACGCTGGCAAGACAAACCCCTGCATGGCCAATATTCAGAACGTGCTAATAACGCCGATATTGATAAAGTTAACACTCATTGATGGTTACGAGCATCTGAATTAAAGGCTGAAGCAAAAGACTGTATTCTTGCTGCGAAAGACCAGAATATTTTCACTAGAAACGTTCAAGCAAATATCATGCGTAATAGTGTGGGTCTAAAATACATGTTCCGTGACAAATATCAGGAAACCATAGACTATCTAATCTCAGGATGTTCTGTACTTGCGCCAAATGAATATAAAAATCGTCACGATAGTGTGTGGCAATATTTACACTGGACAATGTACAAACACTTGGGAAAATATGTTAATAAACACTGGTATGAACATCACTCAGCACCAGTTACAGAAATTAGAAGACATCACAATTCTATGGAATTACACCATCTTTACAGACAGGAAGATTGAAGCAAATAGGCCGAACATAATTGACAAGAACCGATAAGAAAAAAAACTTGCCCACTAATTGATATAGCTTATCCAGTGAACTATAACATAGCTACCAAGGAATTTGAAAAAACTATCGAAGTATAAAGACCTGTAGATCGGAATAGAAAAAATGTTTAAATTGAAAACAAGAATAATATCAGTCATGGTAGGTGCGCTTGGAATGATAAAAATGGAACACAACAACACATTGAGAAATTCCTAAAAATCTCAGCTTAAGAGGAATACGAAAATGTCTTGATAAGTACAGCCCACACACTAACTTTGTCCATGGAACGCTAGTGATGTTATGTGAGTTAGAAAAACAAATCATGGCATATAACCATAACAACAGCCCATCACCTGCCTTAAGCCTTCCCGCAGATTTGGTAGGTAGTATGACCAAAGCAGAAATCGAAATATAATGATAATAATACCAGTTATCTATTTTTCCAATTATTTTTCCTGGAGTTTTATAAATTAATTTTGAAGACACTTCAACATGAGCCTTTCATCGATTTGGTTCGAAACAGATATTTTTCGGGTGACTGATGTGTGAGATTTGAGCTTTGGTTAAATTTGTTTAACGCAGTACGGACATATCTTGCAACGTAGATTTTTATTTAAAAATATAATGATAATTTTGTTCAGACTGTTCTATCAAGTCCATCTCGTTCAGTTGATAAAAGATTTTCCAATTAAAACTTCTGTATGGTAACCAAACGATTTAATTTACAAACAGTGTTTTGTTGTAATGCATTTATATCTTCATCTGTATTTCCTTCATTTGGAGATTCGAATCGCAGGTAACCCTCTGCATTAATTACTGTTTCTCGTTTCTTGGTAAAGTGTGTTGCTACGTTCTTTCCCATCAAGAACTGATCGGCTGCCATATGTGTTTACTTTGAATGTTTAATCGACATTGTATTTATGCCAAAACGATTATCGGGGGAAAAAACATTTATTACTTTGAGGAATACAGATAATCTTTGCTTCGGTGTGAAACGAAAAGACATGAATGAATTACGATTTCTCGCCTGCATTTTGACGCCATTGATATACGGTTGTGATCTAATGCTGAATACAAAATACACCAATAAAATTGTCTCCCGCATTATTTTGGACATACTATTGTGTGTTTCTAAAAAAGAAAAAACGGCTCATATTTATTTGTCGGCATAAATTCTATCACAGGCATATAAATACGAGTTCATTCATGAGTTATTTAAGCGCATTTCCACACATTTACAGAAATGGAAATTTTCATATCTAAACTCAAAGAACGCGCTTCCTGAGCAGTTAAGATAACAAAATACTTATGTGGTATAATTGTAATTTAGACTTTTCTTGTGCACATTATTGACAAATCGTCGAACAGACGATTAAAAAAACGAAGATGGCTATTGGGAATTACAACGTGTTCAGTATGATTTTGTTATAATACTCGTTGAAAGGTTGAATATTGCTTCATTAATATCACGAGTGGGTACTGAAAACTTTTCGGGTCGACTCACTTCCTCATATTTACCAAACATCAAATATTTTAATCCCTTCTTAATCAGGTCGAGAACTTTTCAAAATCACATCGTAATTCTAAAATATTTAATGGCATCATATGGTGTATATCACCCTATTAGTGGTTTTGTTACTGGAAGTTCGCAACTGTCTTTGCATACATTTCATATATACAGGCGTTCATAGACAAATACAGACGTATAGAAATGTGTTGCTACATATCACAGATGAATCAATTTATTTTTTATAGATGCATACTACAAGTATATGAGATATTACACAGAAGTTCGGAGTATTTCAACCTGATGTAGCTGCTATTCTTTGTAAGCCTCTCACTTTGTGAGACACAGTACCTGTCCCAAAAAAAGAATATTCTGAAGGTGCGATAGAAATTTGATGTTTGGACAAGGTATTTTTATAGTCAAATTACTTGTAAATTTGACAAATATCTAGTATAGTATTCGTCTCATTTGTAAAAAGTATCACTAATTGGAACATTTTGCATAGAAAACCAAGATAAGATTTTATTACGAATAAGAGTTAACTTTTGCCATTTAACTGGCGGTTTTGAAAATTATCAAACGCATTTGTAGGATAAATATGAAATTAAATTCTTCTTTAACCTATGCTAGTGACAAAAATTTTAATAACTGTCACACAGCACATTTGCCATAACATATGCCCTTACTTCTCAGGAAGTGTGGTAAACAAAAAAATGAGTACTGAACTATTACGTTCTATATAGTAGTGAATGCTAGACAATCTCCTCATATATGAAGAAGAGACTTGAAGCAACAGAAATTTGGTTCTACAGAATGATTCTGAACATAACATGGACCGAATATGTGAGCAATGACGAACCTTTAGAGAAAATGGAAACAAAAAGGAAACATACTTAACATTAAAAGAGACAGTTGAAATTTCTACGGCGCATAATTAAGAAATAGGGTTTGGAAAACCTGATACCCACAGGATAGATTAAAAGCAAGAGGGACAGGGGAAAACAATACATAACATATTTAGTGACCCTGAGTAAAGGGATGGGGGAAATGGTTTAAGAAAATAACAAAAAGACAACATTTATTAAGAAAGACAGGATATTGGGGAGAGCCATGATAACTTACGTCTTGAGGGGACACGATGCATAAAAAGATGGTGTGATGTATAACGGCTGGAAATGAGAAATCGGAGAGCTGAGTTCGAATTCTAGTCGAGATCGTTATCTTGGGAAAAGTATGAATCCATCTCTTCTCTCCCAAGCTATGGATTGAATAGCAGGGCTTACTGATCCCTCTAGTCTTGGTTGCCTATCAGTCTACTGCAGAAAGAAACAGCAGCCTCCTCCTGGAAAACCTTCTGTCTAGTCAGTCATGAATCGAAAGAGATATGATCGCCCAAGCATGTATCACGAATGGCGCTTGATTTTTTACTTTTTCATTTATTACTTGCCTCTTTCTCTTCTATTCATGAGCAAAGAATTATGTTGAAATTCTTTCCAGTCGTTACACTTGTCTTTAATTTCGTTCACAGGACATAATAAAAGATTTTTTGGAGTTTCATTCCATGATTTTTAGGTAAACTTTTATTTCCTTTTTGACAGTTTATAAAGTATATGTAATGTCTGCGATTTCTGTGTTCACTTAACATTATCAACACTATCAACTCACCAGGATTCATACATTTCCCAAGCTATGGGTAAATAGCAAGACAGACTGGGTTCTATAGCCTTGGATGGCAACTGGTCTAGGAGAAAGACAATTCTGAATTCAAAACCTGCGGAGGGTCGTTTGGGGATCATGTGGCACGTAGTACACAAGGTCTCTGTATTCGGCCCTTCAAAAAGTGTGAATGGTTCTGCACAAAACATTCACCACTATAATCAAATCTCACGTACTGGTGTCGGGCTGTCGGTTTCCTAGGAACTGATCTACTTGACTCTCATACGTCAAATTCGACGGAAAAGTCGAGTATATATATATATATATATATATATATATATATATATATATATATATATATATATATATATGCTGTCTCTCTTCCGGAATTGACGTTTATGTTTCTTCACAGATTCCTCTCATTTGTTCTCAACAATGTGAAATTCTCTAAGATTCTTTCTTCATTATCGGTCCCCACAATTTCAACTGTCTCATTCTGATTGCTATTCTCCTACTCACTCCCTCATTTATCGCATGCTGAGTTTATGGTATTCTTAGGATTTGACTGTAGAACCACATATATGTTGCTTCTTTACTTGAGGCGACACTGTTCGCCTTTCACGGTCATATAGGAGGGTAGACATTACATCACAGCCAGAACTGCCTTCTTTGTTGCTAATGATGTTTTTAGATCGCTTATTACCATACACAGTTTCTGAATAAGTAATTTTGGTTATTTCCTACGCGCCTACGAATTCATGTCACACTTTCCTTTTGTGGATAAAGCAACGAGCATCCACTCTACTATACCATCCAAGAAAAAACCCTGACAATTTACAGATCATACATATAAACACACATGCGTATGTTTTCTCTCAATCTCTGACGAAGTAAGCTTTAATAAAACTGAAACATGTTAGATTGATAAATTTGTTCTTTATCTTCTTATCCTGTCGGATTCCAATCCATAGTTAATCTATATTTGATCTTTAACTCATATTATATATATATATATATATATATATATATATATATATATATATATATACACACATATTTGCATAAATGTAGATGAGCACATAAAATATATAAATATATACTCGCATATATGTATATACCTATATAGATACATACATATACATGTGTGTGCGTGCGCGTGCCCATAACAAAGCAAGAATTGGAAAACATGTTTTCATGTGAATTTGTATACGTCTGTGTATGACTAAAATCAGATATGTCGAATCAGTGCGTTGAAAATGCCTACAACTACAGCTGTTTGTCCGACCAAAAAAAGAAAAATCGAGACTTTTGAACAACTTTCGCATATGTCATCAAAGACGCAGTCTGCTCTCAGTTGTATCACGTGATCTGATCTGTACCCCAACAACGCTGCTACAAGAAACACACACGCCAAAAAAAATGAATATGACTCCTTTTTCTTACACATTGCTTACTGCCTTTGTCGCAGACAATATTTTCGTGACTACTCCCAAAATTCCCCGATGCGATAAGTTAAGAGAACAACTGCACCAAGTGAGAAATTCTTTCATTTCAATCAGGTTAAAAAAGAAAACAGAAAAAAGAAAATGATAGATAGTTCCAGTCTCCGTCGAATATCAAATATAATATTAAACGTTAATTTTATCCCACTGAGGAAAATAGTAAATGTAACAAGTGAAAATAGTTATGTTACTGTTTACAAAAGAATGGATAAAGAGGTCATTGCTAATTGCTCAAGCTTTCGCCCTTTCTGTTGGTACAACAATATTTGTAAGTATTCAGTTTCTCAAGGAACAATAACTCCTTAACAATCAGTTTCCGATATATCGTTATTGCAAAGAGTGTCATTATTTCATGTAAAAAATATTAAACTTTTCATTTTTTTCCATTATGAACATTTTCACTCTTTATTACCAAAATAAACTATAAGTATGTATTTTCAAATATCATTCAACACTAATCATCTGCTGATGATGACAGATCAGTAGTAGAAATTTGTAATATAGTTGGAGTTTGGCTAATTTTATTTATTTGCAAGTATTTATATAAATAGGAATATAACTTTTCTCAACCCCCGACGGTTCCTCAAGAGTTTTGTCTACCCA
>OZ038506.1:65010801-65020801 GCA_964036315.1 Acanthosepion esculentum
AAAACATACATTCTATAATTGATATTCGTGCAAGAAGGTTTTCATCATGACAAGAGATAAAGAAGTGACAAATTCGCAAAAAGAACTGATTGTTACGCTCTGGAAATAAGGTAAAAGTTACAGGAAAATCTCAGACAACCTGAATATTTCATTTACTACCATTAGTTTATTCACTGCAAGGTATAAAATACCCAAAACTGTTGAAAATCAAAGAAAAACAGGTGCTCAACGGAAGAGTTCTTCAAGACCTTCAAGGAAGTTAATGCGTCAAATTAAACAAAATCTAATGGTTACCCGTCAACAGTTGCATGATGATTTTCTTTCATCAGGAATCTGTGTCACTAAACGGGCAATAAGCAATGAACTTCATAGGAACAATTTAAAGTCACTCTCACCTCGGAAAACTCCACTGCTGTTGAAAAGACACTAGATGTCAGGCTGAAATTCGTTCGTGAACATAAGGATAAGGAAAAATCGTATTGGGAAAGAGTATTATGTACAGACGAAACCAAAATTGAGTTGTTTGGACGTAATTCTACAAATCCTGTATGGAGGAAAGATGGCGATGCCTTCAAACAAAAGAACACAGTTCCGACAGTGATGGTTTAGGTAAGTTTTTCTGCAAAAAGTACTGGCAACATCAGTAATAGATGTTAGATTGAATGCCACAGCATATCAACATATTTTGGAAGCAAATTTAATGATTTCAGTTGAAAATCTTGGACTTCCTCTTGATTGGATCTTCCAACAAGATAATGATCCTAAGCACACTTAAAAAGATTTTAAGAAATGACTTGCAGAAAATAATGTAAATATCCTAAAATGGACAAGTCAGTCCCCAGATTCAATAGAGAATCTGTGACGTTATTTGAAAATTCAAATCCAATCGAGAGCTCCAACAAACATCCCGGATCTGAAAACCATATGCGAAGAAGAATGGAACAAAATACCAACTAAAATTTGCAAATCTTTAATTGAGAACTACAAGAGGTTGGTTGCTGTAGAAGTGAATAATGGCGATTCTCCAAAGTATTAAATGAAGATTATATATTCTTTTTTGTATTGTACAAATACTTTTTTCGCCCATTAAAATAGATAAATAGGATTTATTTCTATTAAATCAAAATTTCTGTTTTCTATGCATATTTAGTTATTATGCATTTGTGTATGGTTAATTATATGAAATATTATTTATTGATTAGTTGGAAATACAATAAATGAAAAATTTGTATGTGTACGAATATTTGTTTCTCCCTACAGTATATACTCCCTGTGCCACTCCAGTAAGTACCTGACTCTTCCTGTTATCCTCTACCTTTACAAGAGCTATATCAGGACAAAAATGGAGTACTGTTGACATATTTGGGCGGAAGCTGCCCGGACATCACTCTACTGTCTTGGTAGAATCAAAAAGCGTCTCCTAATTATTTTCCACTCTCCAAGCTCCCCCACCCCCACAGACGGTCTGTGACAAACCTCTTGCTTATCTATCGCTACTTCCACGGAAAGTGCTCGGACTAACTACATTCTCTGGTCCCGCCAGTCCTAACCTTCACGGCAAGGACACGCCATGTCACTGAAGCTTTATCTTCCTCTCCTATACACACAAATTGCTTCTTAATGTAACCCTGTACTTCGACTGGCCCCGGACCTTGTAAATGGTGGACCTTACTGCAAAAGATTATATATATATATATATGATGGACTCTCCTGTCGAACTCGACGTATGAGGGCCAGACAGATCAGTTCCCAGAAACTGAAAGCCCGACACCCACACAGGATTTGATTATAGTGGTGAAGGCTTTGTGCAGGGCCATCCACAATTTTTGGAGGGACGAATACAGGGACCTGGTGCAACGAATGCCACAAGGTCCCCAAACAACCCTCCGTAGGTTTTGAATTCAGAGTTGTCCTTCTCCTAGACCAGTTGCCATCCAAGGCTATAGAACCCAGTCTGTCCTGCTATTTACACACACACACACACACACACACATATATATATATATATATATATATATATATATATATATATATATATATATATATATATATATATATATAAACTACTATTGTTCTTGCGACTATATCCACACATTTCCTATTTGAAAAATCAGCTCTAGATCTAGAGTCTTTGGCTTCACATGAGCCGAAAACTGATTAATTTCTTGGGTGTTTCTACTTTTAGATAATTTATTGATTTAGATTAAATCATTAATAGAGAAGCTCCTGAATACTTGAAGCGACGTTGAGCATTGCTAGCGTTCCCAGATAACGAAGCAGAGGATTTAATTGTTGGAGGTGAATTATTTGTTCAAACATAAAGAACAACATTTTTCCTGCTGACTAAATGTCCTCACAAGAAAACAATTTCAGAGAATAAAATGGCTTCAAATTAAGAGTGCAAAAAAAACTATATAAAAGAGTTTATATATATTTATAATAGTTTATATTTTAATATTAATAATATTAACTATAATAGTTTACATTTTAATTTTTTATATTTCTTGAGGGCTGCTCAAGATAGAATATTATTATCAAAATGGTGATGATAAATGAGGCGTGTGATATGAATGAAAGAGGAGGTGTTAGGAAGTGAAGATTATGATGATGAGGCTAGGAAACAATTGACTCTTGACTTGAAGACGTTAAGTTCGTAGTGTTCATGGAAGCATCTAGACCGGTGTCCGTTCCACAAAGTAATAGTTCTTGGGAAAACAACTGGTTGGCTGGAACTTTCTCCTTACATTTGGAATACAGAAGAAATGTGGATGTCGCAACTTCGTGGATAGAGCATGACGTTCCTGAGCTGTAAAGGTCTGAACTGGTGGAACTAAAGACTAGAGGTTATTTACTGCGGGATTAGCGAGCGATCGGCTTGCGACGTTGCGTCTGTCGAGAAGGGACTGCCGAATGGAAAATAAGTCTTCCATCAAAAGACTGCGCAAACAATTTTGAACTTTATCAAGGCTGACATATGAGAATTGATCAACTCCAGCATATACAACGTGTCCCAAAAGTCACTTAGGCTTTTAAAAATGTCATAACATGTCGGATTTTTCACACAATTTATTTGTTTGTTTTTATACTTTGAATTTATTTAACATAGGAAAAATTCACAGCTGAAATCGTGGAATTTTATTTTGGATTTAACCAAAATTTTATTCACCAGATAATTTCACACAATTATAATATTTTATAGCTACCAAATTCTGCTGGCCTCTTGATGATTTTCTTTGCCTTAAGTGTCGTGCATGCATCAATAAACTGCAGACAATCCAAGAATTACATTTGTACAGAAATTCGTTTCAGTCACAGTTCTTAACCACTGTTGTAGGGAATGTTATGGAAAGGGCGCGTCTGTGTGAAGTCGAAAATGAAGGATATTAATGCCATATCATTTTTCAGAATTAAATAGTAATATATTTCCAATGTTTGACTTTTCATTCTGTATAATTCTTTTGAATAATGAAAAACGTTGAAGTTACTAGATTTTTAAATCCCAAGGTAACTTCTGGGACACTGAATAACAATAATGTTCCATTTTTGGTCTATTTATACACGCATGTATGAATTTTAAACTGTTATTTAAAGATAAAGAAAAGCAACAAACTAATAACGTGTAGCTCCTCTCTTCACTTGAGAATTACGTGACATAGCAATGGCTTTACAAACTGGAGTCATTCTGTAGTCATATTTATCCAAACACATCCCAGAACCTCCCAGTAGTGTTCGTTGGGTGTGTCTACTGCGTATTTAGTGACTTCTGGAACATATCGTATGTCAATGGGATTTAGATCTGGGGAGTGCAGAATATATTGGAGTACTTGGAAGTTAGATTAGTGACCCTGTAACCATTTTCCTGACACCCACGAACAACAGAGAGTTGAGTTAATCTGCTGCCAGACGGATTCAAGTTTTACCGGTGGCGTGACTTTCTGAACTCCAACAGAACACACCACATTCAATTACAAAGAAACCACGCCCTGCTGTCAGACGTGACCCTTACATTCCAACAGTTTCATTTACACACGTATTAGATCTGGAAGAGTGACTCATTTGACTACAGTTCCCCGGTCATCCAAGACTTTCAACACCGCGGCTGATCGATGAAGATCACTTCGATCTCAGACCTGCCCTATCCCACGTTGGGATTCAAGTTTGATCATAAGGAGGCTAAGACCGAATAGTTGTAGGTATTTTCGTGTCGGGCGGGTTCAAGTAGGGTGAAGACCTACCGGAAAAAATAACAAGAAGTAAATACTGTTTTTATATCAGTCCTTTGTACAATAATTGGTTATACCAGAGATCGCATGCAATTAATTATCAGCTCAACCTGCATCGAAATCGGAAGTGATATTGTTGTTGACTTGGCAAAGTTTGGTTTGATGTTTTGGTAAAGTTCGGCACAGGGCTGAAGTTGGAGGCTTTCGTAGGCAGACAATCACGTGGGCCTCTCTCCTGTCTCTGGTCTTGTCTCCGTCACTTCTGCCTCTCTTCTCTCTTCTATGATTCGTCTGCCAAATTCAGTTCGCGCATTCGTATTTATTGACATTCGCCCAAACTGGCGAAGTAAGAAATTCGATAATTCTGGGAAATTCCCTTCTTCCACTCTCTCATATTATTACCTCTCATTAAATCTCCTCAGTGAGGAGGGTGGCTTATCCATCCCTTCCTGGTATTTCAACTCAACATTCGACCAGAGGAATCAACTCCAAATTCGTTGTTTACGAAAAATGAAATTTTCGCTTTGCAGCTTGCATTTGCAGCTGTGTGTCAATCAACATTGCCCCCTGATTCTGGGTCACTTTCCATTGTTCAAACTGCTCAACAAACAATTCAAGTTGTTTATATATGAATTAAATCCTCAATTATTTCCACGGGTTTTTGGTATTAACCTTTCTCCTTTCAATGTCTTTCAGCACGTAACACTTTCTATTGATAAGAAAACTTAGTTAGGTTTTATTCTACTGCGGTAACAACAAATAGTATCACAGATGTGATCTTGCTCAGAAAGACGTAGTAATCGTTACAGTGTTATTAATAATGGAAATCTTATTAATCGACAATTTCGAAACCACGTGTTTTGACTGGTAGATTGAGAAGCACAAAGCTCCAGTTGGAATGTGATCTAAATCAATGTTCTTCATTGATTGGTGGTTACCATCTTTGTCAGTCACTAGCGGCCCCGTTTTTGCATCACCTTTCGGCGCCTAGAAATTTCTCACACTCCCTAATGTCTGTCCAGAATTCACATATTCATGTTACAACAGTTGCTACAGATGACCCTCAAAACTGAAGCAGTTTCATATAAGAGCAACAGTTAGCCATCTTTCTACTTCCAGCAATCATTCTGTGGTCACACAGTGTTAAATCTTTTCTACGTTTTGTGGTTGCAATAGCTACACTACATCTTTACCTATTACATTTCATACTATACGCGTTGCATGTTTGAGCCCATTTACAAAGAGAGGAAGAGGAAGACATCCAGTATAATTCTGTTTTGAATTTTTGACACTTCAGTTTATATATATATATATATATATATATATATATATATAGAGAGAGAGATATATATATATATATATATATATATATATATATATATATAGAGAGAGAGAGAGAGAGAGAGAGAGAGATAGATATATATATGGGGAGGAATATTCAGACAGCATATCTTCATTCAGACATGATTTCATGTTTCATTGAATAATATAAGCATATTGTGTGTACTTATTTTTATACTGATCCTTTCCAGTTGTCTAATCAGTTTCTTGATGTTAAAATGAAATTCATCAAGGAAGTTGCCGTAGTTTTTTTAACCTAAGTACTTTCGATCTTTTCCAAGATCATCTTTAGGGGTAAATTACAATCACAAACTGGTTGTGACTGTCATAAAGTCTGCATTCCATTGTGATAGTGATTTTTAAAAGGACGTGCGAACAATTAAAAATGGCTGCCAAGGAACTACGTAACCAAAATCATATAACTATAAAAATTGAATAAAACTAATATTTTTGATGTATTAAATAAATCTGATTATAAATCGAAATTACAGAAAATACTCGACGATCATAACATATATATATATATATATATATATATATATATATATATATATATATATATATATACGCCAGAGTAAACAAACAGTGATATATTTTTAATATCGTACGCATTAAACTTGCTCAATATCAAGTTGGAAGACCAGACTTGCAGAGCTGTTTAATGTTTAAATACATATATATATATATATATATATATATATATCTTTTCACTTATATCTCTGTCTTTCACACACTCTCACACACAAATACACATACACACGCACACACACACGAACACATTGAAAAATAAAAACGGAAAAATAGTTCCCAGCACATAAAGCACTGATTTGGTGTAAAGATAGAGCATACGTACCATCAGAGATAACCCTTGAATGAAGATCTAACATTCGATTCTCAAGTTTGTTCATTCTAAGATGGAGGTCTTCCACTTTGTTGATAAAGACAGACAGCTTCTGGTCAAGCACTCCATTAAGATCTGACTGGTTAACCACTTCCTGCGCAATAGCCTCACGGGCCACTACTTGGTCTTTGAAGGCCATCTCGATCAGGTGTAGTCTCTGGGCCAGGTCTGAGAAAACGTGTTTCCATGGACACACGGGCTCGGATGACGGTGCGTTGCAGATATCGTTTGGTACGGATGTTTCGACGCTTCCCCAACTATAAATCCAGCGTAGAGTGGCTAGAATGCCCACCAGTGAGAATATTATCCTGCAAAATAGATAGAACATTTTAGTGTCTCTATATTCATTCGTGTGTTTTTCTCTTCTTCCTTACATATGACGATCATATAGATATGGCAAATAAAATTTTAAATAAATCCCTTCGGAACTTGCCTTTTGGGGATCACTTCTTTCGATTGGGCTAAAAAATATAAAATCTTGGTGGAACTTTAATGCCACCGAATTATTATATCATCAAATGTCGAAACTAAAAATGACTGACAAATATAAAATGCAATTTTGTTCAAACTGAAGATTTTCCTTCATAAACGACTTGACTTCTCCAAATTGTTGTTGGAAGAGATTTTCAAGTAAAATTTTTAACCGAATTCTTATTGGATAAAACGAATTGATCTAACCGATCAAATGCAAAACAGATCATAAATAAGCCAATGTCACAGTTATTTATTCGAACTGTTCTCCTCATATTGAATGTTATATTTATAATGTTTCGGTCATTTTAACTTCTTCATAAGTTTGTCATATTGGGTAATGTTCTAGAAATTTCAAACCAAACACTTTAATTAAACCACAGATGTAGATTGTCCTTGGTTAAATATATCCAGCTTGAGTGGTGATCGTGAGCTTAATCCCTTGGCTAAAAAATTTGGTTCAGTGAAATGAGCAGAAGTTATATTACAAGTAAGAAGATTTAACTAATAAAGGTATTCCCTAGCAAGAACAGTAGAATGATAATCTAAAAAGAGAACTCCTTCCAATCAATTTAAATTCGTTTTGAAATATAGCAAAGTATCTTGCTTATTGCAAATATCAAATTTAATCTATTATAGCTGTGTAATCCCTCTTTTATATGTTTCATTAAAAACGACTGACAAGGTAATGCGGTTAAGTGTTTTTTTATTTAATTTTTCATGTGTTCTTCTAATTTTCTTCTTTTCTAGGCGTAAATTATATAGAAATTGCACAAGTGTTTTGTATGTCCGAACGCTTTCGGCTATACTTTGTCATTATCAAGGATGGTTTTATTTTTACTTTTAACTGAATGCATGAATTCTTTTATGTATGTATCTAGTGTTACAGGAACTTTTTATATTCCAGACACGGTCAGTACATTGAGTGCTGGCTTTTTTACTTGTGGATGAGGCTCTATTATATTTGTATTATCAACGATAATTGCGGATGGAGTTTGGTAGGCTTCCATGTGTATTTAAATGAAACCTAATTGAGCTATGGTCAGACAGATGCAACCTGAGTATATAGTGATTTTCCAAGCGTAGCTTAGATGTGGCACAAGGCCGAAAGCAGGAGGCACCCATTGAGGATCGAACTCATTACTCAGTCGTAATTGTTCTAGAGAGACAAGCATGCTAACCATTAACGTGAGTATATATATATATGTATATATATATATATATATATATATATATATATATTGCGAAACCACATTTTAGTGTTTTAGTGGACTCAGCAGTTTTCAATCAACTTGTCTTCAAGAAGCGAGAGCAAGCTCTAAAAGGTCAGCTAATCTAACAGTGATCTCGTCCCACAATCCTTACTCTTGCTCCATATGTGGCCTCCTTTGTAAATCACTAGCGGGTCTTAAGTGCCACTTAAGATTATCGCACAAAATTTCATAAGTGAATCAGTTATGTTGTCAGATCCTCATACGTCGAAACCGACGGGAGAGTCCATTATTATATATATATATATATATATATATATATATATATATATATATATATATCGGTATCACCCCATCAATTGATGAGATCTAGACGCCATTCTACTAGTACCGCACTTAAATTCAAAAAGTATAGATACCATATATATATGTGTGTGTGTGCGCGCACGCGCGTGTGTGCGATGCCATATTTTCATAGTTATAAAAAATTAAAAACATTACTTTCAAGAATCTAAAGGCATAAAAGCTTGCCATCTTTCACATGTGTGTTCGCAGAGGTGTGCGTGAGAGTGTGGATTTACAACTCCAAAACTGTTCTTCAACATTTTATGGGGAATATAAATTTTGTTGCCTAATTAGAGTATTGCCTTGTATGATGCATAAAGTTTTCATTGGGTTACTTTTAAGTGTTTCCATGTGAAACAAGTTTTGAAAGGAAAGGATAAAATCTTGTCATTAGAATAACCTTTCCCAACCAATACTTAGAATGTATTTGCGCAGATGCATGTTAAGGTCAGTGTTACAATTGTTTATCTTCTTGTTCTTTGTGATTTTATGAACCATTGACCATTTTTAACAGCGTAATTGCGATGTTGCTAGTAACCATCTCTTATTTTACAGATTGTTGATGTTCTATATAAATAGAAGCTAAAGAAAAATTGAATCCTTCGCAAGTCACTGACATAACCTGTTTAGACAAGTTGCGCATTTTATGAATCTTATCGAATTTTATACTGAATAATTTATTCAGACGCTTTTTTATTGAAGACCTTCTAAATTCTCTTACGTAAAAGTCTCATTATAAATACTAGTTTAATTTATAGCAGTACTAGCATAATACCCATGAAAAATAACAGGATTATTTAAATATGGATCTGCACTTCTGCTACAAATCAGTGTAGTATCAGTTCATCCTGCCTAGAATATAATTGAGCCTTCTAGAGAATTCTTAGCTCGGTGTGGTATATGTGAGCTCTGCGTGGGATCAGTGTCGTTCTCCGGCCTTCTAGATAGGTTCAGTGTAATAACTGAATGCTCTGATCATTATCAAAGTATAACTCTCCTGCGCTTTGTGAAAAGTATTATACACACACGGGCGCGCGCGCACACACACACACACACACACACACACACGCACACACACACATGCACATACACAAATATATATGTGTGTGTGTGTGTGTGTGTGTGTGCGTGCGTATGTATATGAATAATAGGATAAGAAACAAATAGGAAATGTCTATAATTCTAACCTGTTTCGCTTTCATTTAAGCTTCATCTAAAATGAAATCTGAAGAGAAAATTATGGTATATTTTGTTTTCATGCTGTTTTTTTTTTCATTGGTTAAGTAGATTTCACGTGTATTTGTTATGTCTGGTTGTGTTGGTGAGTATAATTCTTTTTTGTTTGTGCATTATAATTCTAGTTGGTCTATACAGGATTTACTTGATAATGTTGTGTGGGCGCGTCTGGTGAGCATTTTATTTATGCCTGGTATGTTTATTGGGGGGCGTTTTGTGTGGGAGTGAAAAAATTTAGGTTACTCCGGTTGTGGTTGTAGTTAACACACACG
>OZ038506.1:65025801-65030801 GCA_964036315.1 Acanthosepion esculentum
AGATTGAAGGGAAAGGGACACAAAAATGATTGTCAGTGGGTGATTCTCTTCTACAGTGAAATAAGTATTCGTTTATCATTCGTGACCAGATGTTGGTGGCCACTCTAGCGAAAGTGTCTCCTCGTATTATACATGCGTGTGCACACTCATCCACACCTACGGAGAAATATAAGTGTTTATTCAGCTGATCTTAGTCTGACACAAGGACTATTCTGTAGCGCCCCTATGATGATTAGATTCGCCACAGTATTAAACATGATATGCAAAGGCGCATCAAGTTGTAGATGTATATACATAAGGATATTGTGTGCATTATTTGGGTGTATGCACACACTTTGAAGCACATCAAAATATTCACAGACACACACATACACACACGTATAAACGCGAACTAATACTTAGAAAGTTTTACAGCCTTCATATACACGAACCCAAGAAGACGTGTTCATTGATACATACGCACCTAAGTAGACGCCAAGTGGTCATTTTATTTGTTTTATTCGCCTTGTCATTGGAATGTTTAACTGAAAATATTATTCGCTCTTTTCTTGGTAAGATTTGAGATCGAAATAAATAAACAATTCCTGTATCTATAAAAAAAAAAACGGGATGAAAATTTTAAATAATGTAGTATGCGTCATTAAATAATCCTATGTGCTCTGAATATTAAAGGCCATTTTGAAAATTGACTTAAAACACTATTTAAAAATCCACGAAAAGTTGGTGTGAACTAATAAAAAAAATCTAGTCATCAACTTCAAAGATGGTACAATTTCAGAAACGATCTAACCATGCTTGAATTCGTGCCAACAGATTTCATCTGCTGATATTTTTGAACTGATCATTACTCGACCCCTAAGCAGATCACTACCGACTTCAGAGATTTCATAAAAAAAATCCAAGATAATTTCAATATTGCACAGTAATAAATATTTATTTTTACATAATTAAATTTTTCAGTCGCTTATTCGTAATTTAAGATGGTGAGTAAAAATAGTTTTATTAAAGTATATATAAACATAAATGAAACATGGAAAGACATTGATAAAAATTTAAGTGACAATGTCGACTTTTAGTATAGTATAAAATAAATATGATTAAATATATGCACATATGTAACGCTAACAGAAACGCCAAAAAGTGACTGGTACAATTCTGCGGGACATAATTAGCTGAAAATAAAATAAATTATTTTAATGCTACAAAGTAAACATTTGAAAATAAAGTAATCATAATTGTAGAAGCAGTGTGAAAAGACTAAAAAGGAGTTGGGTACAATCGATTTAAGCCTTTCTCCACTCTGTGACAAAGGAGCCACTGCTATCGATTGCTAGAAAGCGAGAAAAACAGAAATACGGGAAGTTCATCTAATCCAATTATCAGAGGTCAGGTAGGAAAAGAATGTCATTGAACGGAAATTAAGTTAGGATAAAATCTGGAAATGGAGCACATCAAGGGTAAGCTTCCAGCTTCAAGCAACCTATGACGTACTTCCCTTCCGAAAAGGTATGTCGCGATAGAAACTGACCAATGATGATAAATGCAGTTGTGGAAATGTTGGTACGCTAAAGCATATCCCCTCAAATTGCTCACTGGCACGAGACAGGTACCGTTGGAGGCTTAGTAAATCCCTCTGAATCCTCTATAATATTGCTAAAGAGAAGATGAACGAAATAAACAGCGGTAAGAAACCACAGAAGCAACGAAGTGAACGCTTTATTGCATTCGTTCGCCCTGGACAACAAATCTGTTTAAAACAGAAAACACTAGTTGAGAATGACGAAACCTAAAATGGGCAATAGGAGATAGATTTGCCTGGATGCTAAAGATACTTCCCAATATGAATCAGTCAAAAATCAGACCTTATAATCTGGTGTGCCGTGAGAAAGTCTGTTCATCTCGTTGAGCCCACAGTTGCACATAAAGACAAGATCGATGCTGCTCAAATCTGGAAGTAAAAAACATGTAGGCATTTCTCTGTTCATGTTGGCTACAGAGGGCACATAGGTGCGAGCTTTGGGTGGAGGGAGATTCATTGGAATCAAACTAAGAAAAGTAAGCGCAACCCTAAAGGATATCCAAGCAGCGACTGAGAAAACGAGGCTTTGGATCTTACTCAAAAGAAATTATAGTAGTCGGCAGTTCGTAAACTAGTCAAATCAGGAGGGGGGGCTTCACATCCGTGTATGCGAGGGGGTGCACTAAAATCTGTTGAGAGACATGCTCCGATACGGAACATATTCTCTCCTGATGAGCCTGAGAACCTTCTGCTATCCGCTGCACTGAGCATTCGATTGGCAGCACTTGCAGTAGCAAGATGCTCTTATATTCTTCTGTTGTTGCTAATTACAAAAGCTAAGACCTGTCCAGATTTTAAAGAAGCAATTTTTAATGGTTCACTTAACTCAAAGGATTTTTAGAACTCTTCATGCTGCATCAACTTTCAATGATACTCGAGAAGGCAACAGCAGTTGTACAGATATTTGGAGAATGTTTATGCTATATTCATATACATTTTTATGCTATATTCATATAAATATCTTTAACATTCCAGATATTCGTAAGGATGTAGTTAAAATGTACATGGTGAGTAAAATCATTACTAACCAAGTGATAATAATAAAAATCTTTATTTGTATTTACTATTGGGCAAAATATCAAATCTGCGTTTCCTTTTCACAAAATTGTATCAAAACATAAACATTAGAATCGCACCATTAGCATGTGTCTGATATAGTTTTTTTCTGCTATAAAAATACATATTTATTGAATACATTGCTAAGAAAGTAGGCTCACTCTGTTGTGGGAGACAATCTTTCTCTCCAGAATCTACCTTACATAAATCTACTATTCGCCCATGCTTAGAATATTGCTGCCATATATGGTCCACAGCTCCTGTCATTTGCCTTGAGCTCTTTGATAAAATCCAAAAAATCAGCAGCAGCATTATTGGTCCTGGGCAGGCGTCTCGGCTTCAGTCACTTTCCCACCTCCATAAAGTTGCCTCCCCTTTTCTATAAATACTTTCATGGTAATTATTCGGATGAGCTCTTCGCTATGATTCCTAGATTCTATGAATTTAAGCGCATTACTAGACTGGCGACGAGGACTCATTAATTTACAATTGATTTGCCTAGATGTAAGCTTAAGTTCTATACTAACAGTTTCTTTTTTCGCTTGTGGAACTCTCTTCCGGCTCCATGCTTTCCAGTTAACTTTAATCTGCAAAAATTCAAATGCATTGACAATCGCTATCTTCTGGTCTCCTGATTGCTCGTCTGTTGTTCTCGCTCCTTTGTAATGTTTCTGTTTTATAATTCTTCCACGCCAAGCAACCTCTTGTGTCTTAGTGGCTTTACTGCTTTGTTGGGGTGAATTCGATTAAAAAATAAATTAGAACAGGCATTATTTTTTGATCGACCAACGTCGATAGATGAAAGCCATGGAAATAGAAGGAAACAATAAGTAACTGGTTTTCTCACATGCATACACATGTAGATGCTGAAGATGGCAGGTTGACATGAATAACATCAACGGTTTGATCGCTTTCTCAGCTGTTGTTACTGATAACATCGGCAGCCCTGATGTGAAAGTGAAGACATTACAGCGTGAACAAATAAACTCAACCCCATTTCTTGTGATATTTTTGTTTTTCTTCACTTTTTATCATTGGGTTGCATATTTAACAAATGGCATTCATGTCTTTATCATCCCCTTGTCCCTACATTCAGTTCACAGCAGATTTCTTGCTAAAAGTGAACGGATTATGGAAAACGTTAAGCAAAAAGAATGGCTCAAAGATCAGATTTTGATTTTTTTATTATTATTATTATTATTATTTCATCCGTTTGCATATTCATTGCACATGTTTGGTCACTGTTGTTGCTGTTTCCACATTGTTTCCCTTTACCAGTATTATTTAATGGCTCTGATTAGATATCAAGTGGCATAATGTCCCCCTTAACACTGTAAATTCTTCTTTTAATATTCATGCTAACTTGTCTTTGTCCATTTATTTCTTATTCTGTTTTCAATTTCTTCCCGTCTTTTTGCAAAGATTTCCAGGATAGTCCCAAGTAGTAGTAGTATTTTCTTTGATATACACATTTCCTTCCGTTTTCCAACCAGAGACCTAAGATCAGAAATAGCATCATGACATTTTCCTCAGATCATTTTTGAAAAAAAAGTCCTAAGATCAAACACATTTTCCATAGATGAATGTCTTTGTAATGTGTGGACTGTACTTGTGAGTATAATCTTTTGTATTTATTTAAGGCATAGGCTACCAGGAATCCCTTCAATGAGTCTATCGGAACATTTTCCAAACAATCCGATGGCTCCAACTACAACTAGAATTATTGATGTCCTCGTGGTTCACATTTTTTAGATTTTCACTTCAAGATCCATGTATTTTGATAGCTTTTTTTTGAAGATCTTCAAAGATACATTACAATCTGCAGAGACTATTATGTTAATAAGAAAGTACATTCTGTTTTTATAGTCTTTGATCACGATATATGGACGATTAGCTTTGATTGTTCTGTCCGTGTGTATTGTAAAGTCCCATGTCTCTGTAACTGGGCCTAGTTGATGTTCATACTAGTTTCTTGCAGTTCTCTTCCGATAAAAGTTGCATATATTCTAGTGCTGATATTGGCCCACTCTATCATGTCGAATTTTATATTCAGTAAGTGTTAACACTGTGCAACCTGATATAAGATGGTCAATTGTTTCGGGATATTTATCACAGAATCAACATTTCGGGTTAACACATTTTTTCTGTATGTATACTTGTATGTAATTTCTATATAACAAGCATTGATCATGTACAGCAAGAATAAAACCTTCGGTTTCGGATTTTAATAATAAAAAGCTGAAACCGAAGGTTTTATTCTTGCTGCACATGACCAATGCATGCTAAATATTATCATTGTTGTTGTTGTATGAGGGAACAGCACATCAACAAAGTAGTGCTGGGGTAGAAATATGCAACACCCAAT
>OZ038506.1:65033301-65095801 GCA_964036315.1 Acanthosepion esculentum
TATTTATTTTTATGTATATTTTTCATATCCACATCTGTTCAAAGATATATTGAATAGAGAAGATTAAAATAATATACAAAGGAAGAAATTTATAGCGAAAGATGTTTTTAAGCAACAAGATTCAGCGAATGGACGCAAAACGTGTAACGAAATAGTCTCTTATACTATGAATGTCAGTGCGCATGCGTGCAGTGCGCAATTAAAATACGGCATTCTGAAATGAATTACGCAGCTGACGATAAACTGCACCAATGGATCAAGTAAGATTTCTCCTAAGTCTAAGTGAATGAAGCTTCCAATTTCAAACTAGCCTAGCACGTTTTTCATTTTATTGATACCATCAGATTTTTAAAAGTTGTTTTTTACGAAGGCGTACTGAAACATTCACGGTTCAACCCCTACACAAACTCTAACCAAATGATCAAACATCAAATTTTGAATCCTTTCTTTTGAAATACCGTCAGGCCAATAATATTTCAGCAAAGCCCTCATACTTTCATTCCTTTTTTAATTTGAAAATTTCTTTTTCTTTTCATTTTTCTTTTAAATTTAAAAAGAATCTTTACAACAGTTGAATCAATTGCTCAAGGTCAATTGCTGCTAGGAAAGTTTGTTCACTGTGTCGTACAAGACAATTTTTCTCGCCAGAATCTATCTTACATATTTATAAGTCTACCATTCGTCCTTACTTTGAATACTGCTGCTGCATCTGGCCTGGTGTTTCTTAAATGGCATGTTTTACGGTTTCAATTACTATGAATTAAATATTTTTCTTCCATCACTCTTGGTTTTATTGGATTGTTAAAAAGTTCCCGTTTTTTGGGGTCACCCTATATTATAAAAATAAATAGACCTAATATTTTCAGATTATTCAACGAAACATGCTGGCCTGGTGTCTCTGCTATATATTTATAGATTTTTGATAAAATCAAAAGAATTATCTGCAATGTTATTGGTCTTGACCTGACATCTCGGATTCAGTCACTTTCCCACCGGCGTAATGTAGTTTCCCTGTGACTTTTCTATAAATATTTTCATGGTAATTGTTCTGATGAACTTTCCTCTATGGTACCTAGACTTTATGAATTTAAGCACAGTACTAAATTGGTGGGAAGGTCTCATCATTTTACAGTCGAAATGGCTAGATTTAACCGTAAGTTCTATTCTAACAGTTTCTTGTATAACACTTCTCACTTGTGGAACTCTTGCTTGCCAATCAACTTAGATCTTCAAAAATCTAATCTTCAAAATCAAAAATCTATCTTCTGTCTTCTTAATCCCTGTTCTTTTATTATTCTCTCTCCTTAATAGTGTTTTTCTCTCTTATTCTCTAACACAGTAAGACCATGCGTCTTAGTGACTTTATTGTCTTGCTTGGGGTGATATGATTAAAAAAGCGAAAACATGATTTTCTTTACAAGCAAAATTACTTTGAGACTAACGCCATTTACACACACACGCGCACACACACACACACACACACACACACACACACACACACACACACACATATATATATATATATATATATATATATGAATTAAAAATCAAATGCAGATCAAATATGAATAGGAATCTGACAGGATGGTAAAATAAAAAACAAATTGGAAACGAATATTAATCTAACATGTTGCAGTTTTATTAAATATTCTTCAGAGATTGAGAGAAATCAGACAAAAAGAAACTCTGGCATTTCCAATTTTGTTTAGGTCAGTTCTCATTGATCAGTCACGTGACACGCGCATTAAAACAGTATTCTAAATGTATGTAAGTTTGTGAAGATTCTTGTATGTCTAAGCGGGCATGGGATGGTAATGTGCATTCGTAATTGTGTATGTGTGTCTGTGTAGTGGGATTTCTGATGTCTTTGCCATTGTGTGGTCAGCCAGCGCAGCCGGAGGGTGGGTCACATCATTCTAATTTATGGCTGGTCTCTTTAAGCGTCTATTATTTCTTCCATTCTTAAAGAATCTAACTTATATCTATCTAATACAAAGAATACAAAATATAAAATAAGAATAATTATAACAGTGCGCGTTCACGGAGCGTGTTTAAAAAATCACAACGATCACAGTCACATTCATTTTTGTCTTAGCAATTCACCCCTGAGGATGATTTCGGAGGAGATCATAAGTACTTAGAAAAGGAAAAAAAACTACGGCACCTTCCTCAATGAATCTCATCTCAACATGAATTTATTAGAGAATTAGAAAGGATTATATATAGGGTGACCCAAAAAAACGGGAATTTTTGAAGTGCGTATTGCCAGACATGAGCAAGTGGCAACACTGCGAGACAGTGACCTTGAGCAAGTAAATATTTCGCCATTTTAGTAACAAGAATGAAATTCACAATATCCCAGCTGAGATGTTGCATCAGTAAATAGGGGTCTCAACAGCAGATTTCAAGAATGCATTCGTACAGGAGGATGCCATCTACAGGACATAATTTTAAAAAAATGAAAATTCCATCATTGTTTCTTAAATGGCATGTTTTAAGGTTTCAATTACTATGAATTAAATATTTTTCTTCCATCACTCTTGGTTTTATTGGATTGTTAAAAAGTTCCCGTTTTTTGGGGTCACCCTATATTATAAAAATAAATAGACCTAATATTTTCAGATTATTCAACGAAACATGCTTAAATGAAGATTTGCTGCCTATATATATATATATATATATATATATATATATATATATATATATATATATATATATATATATATATATATATATGCAAAAACTATGTAAAAGAAAAAAGGTTAAATAAAAAAGTTCTCAATGGCTTCAGAAAAATTGAGCATGCAGAGCAGGTTAATATTATAAAATGAAAACACTTTACCCATCAGCACTCCCTAAGTTTCAACCGAGAGCTCTCATCAGGTCGTTAGGTAAAAAATGCTCCTCAACGCACTCCAAGTTTCTTTTTAACATTACTATTACATAGGGCCTCTATTTTTTATTTTCGTTTTGTACTAAGAGTTAATATATGTAATACTGACGAAATAATTTTAAAATATTTGAATGTACATAGGAATGATTCAATTTTGCTGCTTCCAACATCAAGACAAATGTTTATAATAGATTTAATTATTAATATATATCAAATTACAAGATCTAATTCTTTTACCAAAAAGGTATAAGACATTAACTTTGGACTTCGTAAGAAATAATTTGTGAATTTTTCCAATTCTAAATCTTTATTTTTAGTAATTATTTTCTTAACTGTCAGAAAGAAGTTAAAATTTTATCAATTATTTTCTAAAAAATATTACCTTTTAAAAATTTCAATAATTATTTTATAAAAAATATCAAACTTTTAAAAGACCAAAAGTAAATATTTTTCGATAATCTTTTACGTTATTTTTCATTCAGATAACACCATTTATCTTAACGGTCACCGAATTTTCCAAATGCAAATACGAATTCTAAGGATCTGTGTTGATTTTAGAATTATTGTTATAAAATGATGTAAATTATTTGTAAGACATTCACCACATTAATGTTTCTTCTGTCAAGTATTTTGAAATGAAATGTCATGAGTTCTACTCTGAACATAAATCGGTAAATCCAGTCATACGTTCTACTATTAATGGGGCTCCTGTCGTAAAAGGGGTTTTTTCTCTCAAATCAATAAAAGTGAATTCAATCATCACCAAGCATCCTACAATGGTGTCTTTGTTGCACACCAAGCTAAGCTTAGTAAATATCTATTCAACCATTTAGCTGATGATTATGTTAGAAATTGATCAGGATTAATAGATATTAATGTCAATGAATTTAACAGTAAATTACTCCTTATCGTGGTTTCAAATCAGAAATTTCTTGTGCCACTGAATAAATATTTAAAAAAAGCATTTAAGACATAGCACGTAATGTTTCACTGTCATATTAAAGTCACGATTTCCGGGGATACGAAATAGGTCAATGCGAAAGAGACAAGTGGATAAATAAATAATGAACATAGAGTTTCAAATTGTGTTTGTCAACGCTGAGTGTCATACCATTCTAATGTGTTTGGCATGGACACAAATCTTGCGACACTTGATCTCTCGCCTGTCAGAGTGAGTAGTGCTAACCTAATTACATCTTAAGAGGAATGATGTCAGCTTTTGCAGTTTGATGCAAATTTTAAATCTAAATTAATTCGTAGCTGAAATTTTCAAAATAAAAATGTATTATCCTTAAAAATTTACATTTATGTTCGGAAAAGAACCTGAGCTTTTTTTACGAATGAAATAAAAATTCGGTCATTTATATACTGAACAAAGAAAAATTATGCAAAAACATTTTATAAAATAGTATCCATAAATACACCTAACTTACCTGGCACATGCCGGGAAAGTATCAAAAATATTTAGCCCAAGCCCAGGGGGTGGGGTTCTTCCTTACAGGCAGTTCCTTTCTTACGTAGAGGGGGAGCTGATTTTCTTGTCCGGTGCCTAAAGGGGAAGTGACGAGGGAGCTTGAACAATCATTATAAGACTACATTTTATTATAAGGCTACTTTTTATTATGAGACTACTTTTTCAAACAATATATGCTATGCAAGCATTAAATTTATAGACATGAAAATGAATTTTATCGCAGATTTTTAGAAGATATATTTTGTAAACTGAAAATTGATATTTAAATTAAAATAATATCTATTAAATACAAAACTATGAATACAATATGTAAAAAATATATATTTATAATTTTATATCTTACGGGCAAATAAAATAGACTATAATTACTCATAAAATATATTTGGCAACCAATGATTTTGTGCTATAATAAAGAATGCTAGTCTTAGAAATATCAACTAATGCCATTTAGCTTACTCAGCAATTTTTCTTCTATAATGTGTTGCGTCACTTCAGTTGTCTCCCCTTGCTGCCTTCTCCTATTTCTCTTGCCCTCAGTATGCCCTATGGGGGTTCTGTTTTCCAAGCCCTCCTCCCTCATTATGTGGTCAAGAAATATCAGTTGTCTTTTTCTGATTCTGAGTATGCGTTCTTTTTGTAGCCATTTTCTTTGATACTTCCTCGCTGCCTACTCGCTCTGTCCATGGAATTCTTAGTATCCTTCTGTAGAACCACATTTCTGTTTCCTTCAGTTTTGTCTTCATCCGTGGGGAGATTGTCCAACATTCACTGTCATATAAAACGATGGATATCTCATAGCAATCCAACATTCTTTTCTTTGGTTATAACGAAATTTTTTGTCGTCGGCTTTTAGACTTGAGGTCTCACATGGAGAAATGTCATCAAAAATTCACCCGAGAGAAAGAACTTGATTTCAAAACAAAGAAAAAAAATATCTTTACTCGAGTTTTATTTGTAGAACATCTGATTTGGAAATTCAAGTCATTTATGACACAAAGAATTCTCAAACAGGAATCTGTTGTGTATTAACCGAACAGAACCTTGCTTTATAAATCCCAAATCTTGCTTTTTGAATCTATTGTTAACCTAAAGAGAAACAAATTTAAAACTACAGTAACACTCACCTTGTGAAATATTTAGAATCGTTTGGTTGTTGGTTTTTCGTAAATCTGCACGTATATGTCATCAATTTAGAGAAGTAAACCTTGATTTTCTTGTCTGTTTTTAACTGTTTCTTGCATCCGTCGCTTTTGCTGTTGGCGGCATCACCTTTGGCAGCGTCCGTATCTTGGAACACTGACCACGGAATGGCGGAGAAAAAGCCGTGGCTAATATTTGTACTACTTCCACCAGGACTCATCTTTCTGGAAAGATTTTGCTATTCCGTGATTCGCTGTAGATATCCTCGCCCAACAAGCCGACACTTCACTTTCTGAGTGCCGATCATCATTGAATTCTATCACGTGAATACAGTAACTACTGTTGAATTTTTTCTTCCTAATGGTAACAGAGTTCAAAAGTCAAGAGGCCATTTCCACACGAACAAACTGAAAGACGTTTTAGAGAGCGTATACAAAAGCTCTATGTCTCTTTGCACACAAAAAGATGACACACCGAAACAATGAGGGGAGGCGGAAGGTTCGTGTAATTATATAAAATTTGAAGTGGAAATGAGATGGAGACACTAATTAGCGTATTATAACATATAAAATCTTGTTCATATAATACAATTACAAATAATACACTAACAAGAGTTTTAATAAAAAAGCTTTTATTTTTGGGTAAATTATAAGAGTTTTGGGTCCAGTAACACTTGCTGTGCAAGTATTTCTGAGAATGTTGAACAAATACATATGTGCCTGAGCAGATTCTGCAACGGGGATTAGCTAGCCAGCCTGGTAGACAGGCATCCTCGGATATGAGTGGCTGCGCCATTTAGGTTAGATTTCTGAGAATTTTATCATAACTTTAGTTTCAGTGTTAACTCCGTTTTTTGTTTATTTGTCTGTTTTATTCCTGAGGATGTCATATTATTATTATTATTATTATTATTATTCAGATTTTTTTTCTTAATGTCCTGTTTGTTTACTGGTGGAGCTGAGTTTACCCCTTGGACTGCAGGTTACTATAAGGGTGTCATTTGTTTATTTGATGGACAGTGCCGAGATGGACAATTTTCTGAACTTAAATCTTACTGTGGATTTTGTTAGTGCATTTTCCATCCCTTTCTTGACAAGATCAAAAGCACCCATTGCCACTAGGCATTGTGTTGATATTCATGTCCTACATTCTCTTACTTTCTATTTCTAGATCTTTATATATGGAGAATTTTTCTGTCGTTTTCAAGATGGAGGCAGACATGTCGATGAACAGACAAGTACTTTCCTTCTTGCCATTCACTTTAATACCAGGTCTGTGGGCCTTAATTTCTTCATCAGATTGAATGAATGACATGTCCCAGATAATAGTAACTTCATAATTTTCTGTTACAGTTTATGATTCATATTCATAGTATTTGTCTTTAAATTTGGGGCTTATAGATTCCCTAGTGGAGGTATCCGAATGTTTTGTTGTATCTTTGTATATATTCTGTTTTGACCAATTCTGATCACACAGAGACCAGATGGTTTATTGTTTCTTGGTTTTTTAATATCCTGCACATTGGGTTGGTGTTGTTTTTCAAAATCTTCTTTCAGTAGTCGGTATTATTATTGTTGTTGTTGCTGTTATTGCTACGAAAAGTAAAAATAATTTCATGGTAATTCAACATTAATCCTTTGCACTAGAAAATGTTCCACATAGAGCTTCCAATTAAAGCTTCCTTCATTGAAAGCTTTAATTGGAAGCTTAACGACACACGTTTCATGATGATTAAAAAAGCAATATAAATTGAACATCTAATCATCTGAAACACCCTAATACTGTTGCAATTGCAAATGATGCGCATCAGTCATTAATATTTAGCATCCCAAAGAGTTCGTTGCTTTGTTTCTCTGTCAATGAGGATTCATTCACAAACCAACGACTACTGTATGAACATTTGATACATAAAAATAATGTGTCTTTACTCCATGAAATAACCTCAAGCCTTATAATTAAAATGATTTAAAACAAAATGATATATTTATCATTGTAATTATTATTATCATTATTATTATTATCATTATTTCCTTTGATTTCTGTTGTATACACATATCCTTCGGGGTGCAACCAGAGACCTAAGGTCAGAAATAGCTTCATGAGAGTTTCTACTTATCATTTTTGTAAAAAAAATATTATTATTATTCAATGCATTTTCCTATTACTATTAATTTCCCAGTGGGTATCGCAGGAGATTCACGGACAGCAAATTTCTTCAAATCTCCAGCACTTTTCTCAGTATCCTCACAGACGCTATCAACGCTGTGTTATGGACAATCTCGTCTTCGAATTTTTAATCTATTCTCGCCTCTTGTATTTTGTGCATTTTTTCCATTTAATAGCAGTGTATTAATCAGCTTATATTCATAAAAATATTTGATGCAGCATTTTTCTGTTCGTATATACTTCATATCCATTAAGGGGATCACTGAATTGGCATATTAATAATTACATAAGGCGGAAAACAATTTGACTAATAATTATGGGATAAGAGAGAAGTTGAAACAGTTTATATTAAGACATAATATTCTTAAAAGTTTGAACTGTAAAATGGTCACTTGAACGTTTTCAAATAAGTCTCGTTTGAATTGCCCGTTATATTTGACCTAAATATAAAAAGAATCGAAAAGATAAAAGAAGGACAAAGAATTTCTAATATTTTTTATACAAATTTGGAAATTAATAAAACCTGAAACACTGTTCTCATCTTTGTTATAGATGTTGTTATAAGTACAACTTTTCGGCATCTGACCACGTTCAGGTGTCCATTATTTTGGTTAATCAGCGATATCATGCATGAATTAATTATTTTCTTATTTCTGCCCCTGTTCTTCGTTCTGTAGATTGACAGATGGTACTTGGCTGAAACGTATCTATAACAAGCAAATCTGAGAACAATATTTTCATTAAATCCAATAAGTCTAAATATATTCACAATTTTTAATCTCAAAAATCGAACAAAATTATCGAAAGCGACACAATGCTGTCTGGATGGCTAAAAGTCGAAATTTTATTGTATATAAAAGAGTCAAAAGTGCGCCTTTGTCCTTCAGTGGTGTAATGGATACAGACAATGTTTAATCAATTATTGTGGTTGTGAGTTCAATATCTGGATCAGGTAATGAATCCATATACTCTGGTTCAGTAATAACAACAGGGGTGTCTACAGGGCCAACAATAAATTCATAGAGTGAAGTTGTTGTTGGGCATTTCTACTGTAGTTTCTGTAGCAAGTAGATTTTTATGAGGTGGAGTTGCTAACCCGACATACAGCCATTTCGAATCTTCCTCCTACTGGTCCCCAGCCAAGTTTAGAAAGCCACGTCTGCTCTGCTATTACACAGCCATTTTGAATTAAGACATCCTTCCCCTAAACTCGTCCCCAACCAAAGTTAGAGAGTCTAGTCTGCTCTGCTATTAGGTAGCCATTTTGAATGTCCTAAACTGGCCCTCAACTAAGTTTAGAGAGTCTACTCTGCTATTAGACATCCATTTTGAATTAAGACTTCTCCTTCTCCCAAATGGGTCCCCAACCAAGTTCTGCTCTGTTATTAAGCTCTAGCTATAGGGGTTCATACCTTTCCAAGGGAATGTGTGTGAAAGCGAATGCAACATATCAGCTGAAACATTTCGTGTTGATAAACCACTACGCTACGAGTAGATTCATCCTAATATGAAGAAACTATATAAAAAGTTTCACAGTAATAAATTTAATGATATAGTGTTACTTTTCAAATTTAAAGTGATCATCTTATTTTGTATTGTTTACAGCAAGCTCGTTAAAATGATTCAATTGAGATGTACTTAGAAATTCCCACATATCGCCTGCTTCATGACTGTTCTCAAGATACTGTGTCTTTATATTTCATGACAAAGATGGTGAAACAATTATTGTATAAGTGGAGAAAATTAAACGGAAAATGCCTATTCACTGATACCCATTCATCATACATATAAGAACAAAGCCGAAAACTTTTAGTTTGTCATCATTCATAGAACAACGTTTATCATGAGCTTTTCACAATATTTTTTACCAATGTTTACCCAATACAAGGTCCAAGAGTGACTCAAGGTAGAGAGTTACTGTGTGAAATTGTATTAGCGTAATAAGGGGGAAGATAACAGGAAAGATCGACAACTAATTCTAGACTTAAAGAGGTCAAGATTTAATTAGCGAATAATATTCCAGAGTTCAGACGGAGACGTTATAAGTATAGAGTTAAAGTAGACTTTAGAATGAATTGGAAACCCAATCCTAAACAGGAAACAAAGGATGAACCTCTACTCCTTTTCAAAAACTGGGGAAGAGTGGGAACTGGACGATAGGCAAACCTATTTACTCCTATTTTATATGAAGTATTTTCCAAGCCCTCAACAATACCATCAAACTTCTTGCTATAACTTACATACAGATTGGTGCAAACATAATTAACATTTTGTTTTGATTTCTTTAAATGAAATGAAATGAATTTATTTGGTAATAAAATATATTTTGACAATATGCTTGCATTTATTTTGTCTAAAGATTTTAAATCCTGTTCGTAAAATATCTGGATAAGCCTAAAAAGATGTCAATATCTCTTTCCTCGTTCTCTTATGCACATCATCAGAAGGAGACAACTGACAGTACTTGGACATATAATGAGGAAGGTGGGCTTCGAAAATTTGACACAGGATATATCAAGGGCAAGAGGGGTAGGGTAAGGCAGCGGAAACCTTAATGATTAACTGGATGGATGGTGAAAAGGGGTGGATGGTGAAAAGAGTTGGTAGGCAGGAGTTTTGGCAAAGGTACAGATGTTACTAAGGATAGGAGCCATGATCTCTGAAAAGATACGGCAAGAAGAAGAAAAGAAGAAGAAGAAGGGGAGGAGGAGGAAGAGAAAAGGAAAAGAAGAAGAAGTTGTTATAACATGGTGTCATTTGATGTAATACTAAAGCCCATAACAACCCTGAATTTATGTCTCAACTACTGTGTTATTACAGCTGATCATCGTAGAGACACCCTAAATTATGAAGAACAGATTAAAAGTTCAACTTGTCTCATAAAAAACAATATTTTTTTACTTTTATAGAAGTTTACAGTATTTTTTAATGACACAAATCATTTAATCCTATATCGTCTTACAGTACATTTACCCAAATTTTATATTATTTTAAATTATCACTGACAGGATATTCAAGAAATTTTAAGGAATAATTGGTTGATTTGTTTTCTACGGTTTATCAACCCTTCATGGATTATATAAAGCCGTAATATATTTTGGATTGTAAGAATAACTATTTTTGCAACTTAATTTCACATTAACATTTTTTAGAGTAACAATGATTTTTTCCACATACCAGTCTTAACCCATTGCTGGAGGAGAACATGGATTCATATGTTTCTCAAGAGTATTTACGCGTAAGTGAATGTAACGAACCCGACTGAAATTCAAACACAGTTGTTCGTTTTCTAATTTCGAGTCACTATATTATGGAATAAAAAACAAAAATAAGTGCATTCGTTCCTTTACATGTTTCGTGTATGTTGTGGTGTGCTCCCTTTAATGAGGCTATTGTGGACTCTTCCACTTACTATAAAGTTATTAGGAAAAGTAGGTCTCGAGAGAGCAGTGCCATAGCCTTTTCAACTGTCGAACTCCCTATCTTTGGCAGAGAGGAACCCGGACGAGGCTTTGCCGAAGAGCAAAGTTTCGTCCGGGGAGGTAGACAGGCCCTGAACCCGTTTATGCGGGTTCTAAGGGAATATTTTTAGCCGAGTCTACGGGCTCGGAGAACCCACGGTAAACTCGGCCTTGTGCCACATACATTCCTCGTGGGCGGGGCTGTTAAATATTAACAGTGCCATAGCCTGTTCGTTACTATCAAACTCTCTGACTTGAGCAGAGAGGAACCCGGACGAGGCTTTGCCGAAGGGCAAAGTTTCGTCCGGGGCGGTAGACAGACCCTGCACCCGCTTATGCGGGTTCTAAGGGAATATTTCTGGCCGAGCCTACGGGCTCGGAGAACCCACGGTAAACTCGTCCTTGTGCCACATACATCCCTCATGGGGGGGGCATGTTAAATAATAGACTGTTCTACCGAGGCTGTGTCTGTTCGCAACTCCTGTCAAACTCTCTGACTTGGGCAGAGAGGGGCGCGGAAGGGGCTGTGCCAAAGGGCGGAGTTTCGTCCGGGGAGGTAGACGGTCCCGAACCCGTTTATGCGGGTTCTACGGGGAATTTTTGGCCGAGCCTGCGGGCTCAGATGACCCACGTTAAACTCGGCCTTGTGCCACATGTACTCTCGGGGGGGGGGGCTGCTAAATATAATAGTGATATAGACTGAACGCTGGCCAAACCGACACACTCCCAAGTCGAGTAACACTGTTCTGTTGTATTTACTGTTTAATACACGATTTATCTGCAACCTCTTGTTTTGTTATTCCTTAACCACTTACTTGGTCACAACAGTGTAGTAAATTGCAAGTTAATAATGTAACCACATACCATAATCCAGAAGTTATTTGACAAACATGGATAAACGTACCCGCAGTAAGACGTATTATTAAAAGGACGTTTTTCCCATGACACCGCTATTATTTCAACTACCTTCACTCTTCAGCAATATTTATTGTTTTAAAAATCGATGATTAGAATTTTAATAAAACCTAAACATATGAAAGAAAATTTTTATATTTTCTTTGTTCTTGAGAATTTTTAACAAAAAATATTAAACACTGTTTATTTATTTATTAGATTGTTTATTTACAAAAATAATTTTATATTTGCAACATTCTAAAAACTAATACAATTAACTAATGCAATGCAATATTTATCATTTAACAATTTATAAAGAAATAAATGTGAAAACAATTTTTATTCATGAATTTATGAACATTTACTAAATTATTAAAATATGTGAACCAAGTCCCCGCGTCTAGTTATTTGGTTGAACTCTCTGCCCTCGGGCAGAGAGGATCCCGGACGAGGCTATGTCGAAGGGCAGAGTCTCGTTCGGGGTGGTAGACTATCCCTGAATACGTTTTTACGGGTTCCAATAGGGAATATTTTTGGCCGAGCCTACGAGCCCGGAAAACCCACATTAAACCCGGCCTTGTGCCACGTGTAACTCTTGTGGTGGGGTGGCTAAATATTACTATAAGGAAATCTATATTATTTACCATTTTATAAAGTTTGAATCAACTGGCCGATGTTTTGCCAACCATTCAAATATATAATGTAATAAACAGTGTAAATAAACAATCTAATAAATAAATATTGTTTATTATGTTTTGTTGTCAATTCTCAAGAACAAAGAAAATGTATAAATTCACTTTCAATGGTTTAGGTTTTATTACAATTCTCATAATCGCTTTTTAAAACAATAAACATTGCCGAGAAGTGAAGGTAGTTCTGAAAGCGGTGTCATAGGAAAAAACGTTCTTTTCGCAGTGCATCATATTGCGGGCACGTTTATCCATGTTTGCTAGTTATTTTTATTTAACTCATACAGTTTTAGGTGTAGTAGACGAAAATTCTTACTTATAAACTGAACTAGTTTACAAAGAAAAATCTGATCAGAAATAGAATTAATATCATTAGTTTTTAAAATAGGATGTAAATTTCTTTATTATTGAACCAAGCTTCTTCAGTCCCTGGATTACTCGTACATTACAAAAGGAAGCACATAAGTAATAAAGGCTTACGGCCTTATCACGTTGAAACACCGGTTCTCGTACGATCACTAAAGTTAAGAAACGTTGAGCCTTGTTAGTACCTAGATGGGTGGCCGCTTAGAGTAAGCTTGGATGTGTGCATGATGCAAACAATAAGGGCTCGGATTTGAAAATCGGAGAGCCGAGTTCAAATTACAGTCGGGTTCGTTTTGTTCACTAACGCAACAATACCCTTGGAATAGGTACAAATCTACCTCTTCTCTTCCCCCAGCTATGGGTTAATTTGTAGAACTTTTATCAGTAAATCATTATTATCTCAAAAATGTCTTACAATCTAAAACTATTTCCCAACTTTAAATAACCAGCAGAAAGGGTTGATAAGCCATAAAAAACAAATTATTCAATATAAGTAATGATAGACAATCTACAAACAAAGCAATGAAGTTCCTATATTAATTAAATATCACTTATTTTACAAGTAAAAGAGAAAAAAGAAAAATTCTATGCTGACTTTCCCCTTCCTCGAGTAAATAATTAGGAACACGTTTCACCGATTCATTAACAGAAAATGAAAAAGGATTTCAATCATAAAACAAAACATCCCCAAGTTACACATGATCAGCTCAATGCTTATAAAATCATTTTAGAAATGAAATAAGACTTTGTTTATAACTTACTTTGAGAAATGTTATTAGTATTACAAATTTTCTTCAGTAGAGTGAACTCCTTCTACGCATATCGTCAATACAACGTTTCAGTTGATCTATTCTTCAGCCATCGTTAAGATTCTTCTTTTCTAGTGGACTGTACACCTGACGAGGAGGGGGTGATGAAAAGGGATTTAGCAGAAACCTTGTATTAACGATATCAACGAAATGGATCAATTTTTCGAAGATAGTTTATTTGAAAATTGAATCATAATTTTGTACCCTAAGGGTGAAAAATAACATATTTTTACACAACATTTATTTTTCAACATAATCGCCTTCTTTGTCAATGCACTTAATAAATCTTCTTCCTCGTTAATGCAATTAAATCACTTTCTTCGTCAATGCACTTAACCAATCTGATTTCTTGTCAATGTATTTAATCCCAGTATTCTATATTGACTTACAGAAAACTATATCTACCCGCGTATATAATCTCAAAATATTATTGAGTTATCATTTAATAAGGTTAGTATAAGGCCACAAGTATGGGGCACCCAGTGAGGATCGAACTGATTAGTAATGACTAACTAGACTTTTCGATGTCGAGACGTCCAAGAGATTTTAACAAGTCGCTAGAAAAATATTTGAGATGAAGAGAACGTCTTGAAAATAATAGGAAAGCTATCTGCATAATAGCTAAGTAGATGTATTACTCTCCAGTTACCGTGAATTAATTCAAATTAATTTATATAGAAACAGTTGCAATAACGTTCCTAATAAAAGAACAGCGAATCATTTACTAGTTCAGAGCAAATTTTTAAGAATGATGATAATTTATCAACCGAGTTACTTATTTTGCATATTCTTAAGATTTTTCACAAATTTGGAATCTTTTCAATTGCCTTTATCTCACTTTGTGATTATTTTCATACCACATGGGAAAATTGTCGACTGAAAAGAACTTGCACAAAAGAATTAAAGAATGCATTTACACTCATAAACCACTTAACTGAAATCCATAAGCACTGAAGGAATAGTTATGCTTAGAATTTGAAAAGTTAATTTACTTAGGTCTGTTACATATACCGAACCAATGAATATTTTCTTTCAAATGTTCCTAGAAAATTGGAACTGACTGTGGCGTCCTAGATGTTAAATATTTTCAGTTTAATTTCTTCCAACGGGAGATTAACTGCAGTAAGGATTAAATTTGTCACCGTATATTCACAGGAAAGGAAACCTCGACGTCAAAAAAAGAACTAAATGCTTTCCTTCTAGTCGTCAGTCTTAGAATTCCACAGAGCATAAATAATTACATGAAACTACTACTACTTGATTTTAGAAGAAATGCTGAATTAGCAGATACTTAGGAGAATTGTGTTGCATCTCTTTAGATGGAAAGGCCTTCTCACTTATTTCCTTTGAAAATCAGAAACTGATACTAACCACTGAAACCAGTGGGAAATATGCAACACTATCTCAATTACGGCGAAGAATGTGAATTAACTGAGACATAATGGATATTATTTATTGCAAAACTGGGATCATGCATTAATTTATTACAGACAGTTCAAATAAGTCTTCCTTGCAATTTTTAAAACAACTAGTATTACAAAGATTGATCGTTCGTTAGATGAGATCATCTATCAATCAATGTTTGCAATACTAGAATCTTCTAATTCACCATTACCATTACCAAAACAAATATTAGTCGTAATATAAGTTATTTCCGTCTCATTTATTTGTTTTATTCGATGGTTCATACTATCAACTAGTACAGACCTGTTTTTCCCAATCTTTTTTACTTCAAGGCGCAATTGTAGAATGAATAAAACTCTGGTGCGGTCTTTAAATTTTAATAAAGAAAAATTAGTCTTGAAATAGGAAAATAATAAACAAAACGTATCCACTCCTTCTTCCAGATTAAGAAATTTAGCATCCATTTTAAAATATCAAATCACAAAGACTTGACTGAGACATGGAAGTCACTGCCTAGTGTATAACTGTTTAATTTTTAATAATTCATAAATTACTGTTCTGTTAAATTGGGGCTCACCTAGCTACCTTTCAGGGCGCATTAGTGTTCACGAGCGCACGGGTTGAGGAATGCTGGTACACACAAAGTTTCATTTTGGGATCGCATATACCGGATGTTATTCAGAACAGGAAAATTGAACAATGTTCGTTAACTGAACCTAACACGGGCTTCTCTAGTTAGACTTTAAGCACTATTTTTTGTGAAATTTGTTGAGGGGACTATTTTAAAGGAATCCTTTGAAACAAGATTTTAGGGTAAGTAATTATTGCTTATTACCATGGAAATACATCGAACTTCTAAAACAATAAGTTTGTAGTTTTAATCTCATATTGTCGTTCATTTTTCGTCTCGATTAATGTAATATCTCATGTTCTTCACTGGGACCAATTATTCTTCAAGAACATGTGGAGAGTCTTCATTACATAGGCTGAGATATTCATTTTTTGACAAGTTACTAGACTATGTTACCCAGATGAAACATCAATGATGTTGCACAGGCTTGACTGCAACTAGTCACTTTCAACAATCATTATCAAAATATTTAAAGACTTCTTGAATATAAGTTTGGAAAGATACATTCATTACACTTGTCTTATATCATGTTTCAATTCAAGAACTTGAATTTAAAAATTATTTCTTTACCCGAAATCTTTTAAATATAACCCTCTAAAATAGCCATACATAAACTGATCGAAACCAAATTTTGCAAACATCTAAGCGGGTACAAAGTACAGTTGATCTTAAAAGGTGCGTAGCTTAGTACAATAAATTTTCATTCATTTTTTTGGAAAAATTAGATGTTTTATTATTTAACACACAAAATACTCCCACTATTTTAAAACAATTTAATGATTAAAATAAGCAAATACTTATTTAATAAAAATGCAACATTGTTTTTTGCATATCTTTTCTTTAAGTTTTTATATACAAGAATCCAGTTTCCAGTTCGCCCTGTGTTTGCGAGAACTATAAACAAATCACAAGGCCAAACGCTCCAAAAAGAGTGGAATTTGGCTCCAGAAAGAAATACTTACTCATGGCCAGTTGTATGTTGCATGCTCAAGATTAAGAAATCGTACGAATTTATTCTTCGCTGTTAAAAAGGAAAAAATTTATAAGTCCTATAAAATTAAATTAAAGAAATTATTAAAGCACGAAGTAGGGTTTTTGTCAAAGTATTTTTCCAAACAGATCAGCTTATTCAAATTTCATCGATTGGTTTGCGAAGTTGAACGAAACATAGAATTTGTAAATCTCGACAAAAAATGTTAGCGATAATAAAAATATAGCGATAACTTCAACAATGCTAAGTACTGTAAGGATTTCAACGCGTGTCAGGGTGTTGCAAAAATTCTAGTTATCTAATAATTCTCAAACAAAAGGCTTATTTTCTTTCGTCACAGACCGTCACAGGGCTATTAAATAAAGGACGCATTAGCTTCCTTGATGGAAGCAGCGAGTAGTGAAATTATGTGTATCAATAAAGCAACAGACTTAGAAGTGGAGACAACTATATGTTAATCCTAATTGATGCTTCAACTGTCCCATCATGTGACCAAGTCTACAAGCTGTGTATAAAATCAATGGCGATCAGTTAGTTTCTAAATTGGGAAAATGAAAAAGTACTTGCAAGCATTAGAGATTATAATGTAAAGGGATGCATAAATGCTAGATCCCGGGGAGATAGGTTTTTTATGTGTGTGTGTGTGTGTGTGTGTGTGTGTGTGTGTGTGTGTGTGTGTGTGTGTGTGTGTAAGCGAGTGAGAATTACAACAGAAACTGGTACAGGCACGTCTTTTATTTCTCAACCTTTAATCACCTGTTACCTTTTACAAGATGTCGGCTTTGTTGCTGTCATCATTTACGTCATCCGCCTGTCTGGATTGTCATGTTGGATTTATTTCAATATGGAATGTTCATCAACTGAATCGCTTTTGTGACTTTGTCTTTTATTCCCCTTGCTGTATTTATCACACAACGAGAACTTGTCATTACGAATCAATGTAAAATAAATGAGAACAAGTTAACTACATGTTCCGTTGTCAAAATGATGATAAAGGCCTAAACAGTGTGTGTGTGTGTGTGTGTGTGTGTGTGTGTGCGCGCGCGCACGCGCGTGTGAATCTTTTGCGACGACGAAACCTGCGTAGTAGTAAATGTTTCGCTTGGTGAAGTGTTTTCATGTAATTATTAAAGAATAACATATTGTTTTGCAATTAGAATATGCGGGTGGTGAAACAGATATCAACACGGAAAGTAGAACCGGCGAGCCGAGTTCAAATTCCAACTTACTTTACTGCGTTCACTTTCAACCAGATACCCTTGGGAAAGGCATGGATCTATTTCTTTTCCCCTAACTATGGATTAAATAGTGGTGTAGATTAGGCGCACTCGCCTTGGATGGCAGTCAGTCTAAGAGAAACAGTGGAGAATGCAACGGATAACCGCTTCGTTATCTTTCCCAATTTAAGCATAGCAATGAAAAGATGATGAAAATATCAGTTGAGAGCCATGATTGACTACGTCCTGAAGAGACATGGCATAAAAAGTCTTGCAATAAGCATATCCAATGAATATTCACAGTGAGGAATCTATTACCTTTATTTTCATGATTATTCTTGTGGTTTTACGTTAACTAATTTAACATTGTGTTGTATAATCATTTTAAAAATATTTTCTGAGTTTGACAAAGCACAATGCACGTATTGGTTTCTGAGTGAATAATTTTATCAAAGATCTTATCATCCAGAAAATCGTAACCAGAATGAAAAGATTTTTAACATAAATTTAAGTTCCTCCAAATGTTGATATTAACTTTTCGATAACTTTCTGTCTGCAATGACTTTTTGTTATATAAAATATGTCGAATATTTTACTACATACTTATGTCGACTAGCATCGTATCCATTAAAAATGACGGGATTATTTTCGTATACCATCAGAGTATCTGTGTACCCTATCAAGGATCAATGACATGATTGTCTCTTTCATATAGCATCAGAATATCAGAACACACACAACCTAAGATCAATGTGCAATTTTTGCCTGGTATTCAGAGTATATTTACACTCAACCTAGGATCAATGTACTATTTGTGTCTGGGATCAGAATATCTGTACATTCAACCTAGGATCAATACGACATTTCTGCCTAGGGTCAGATTATCTGTCCGCTCAACATAGGATCAATATGCCATTTCTGTCTATGATCAAAGTTTCTGTACACCCAACGTAGAATGAACGTGCCATTTCTGCCTAGGATCAAAGTATCTGAGCACTCAATCTATACCATTTCAAGTCCAATTTCGGACTAATCAAAGTCATTTTGGGACTAAGCAAATTCAAAATGAAATAGCCAAGTTCAGAATGGGACGTAGCAAATTCAAAATAAAATAGCCAAGTTCAGAATGGGACGTAGCAAATTCAAAATGAAATAGCCAAGTTCAAAATGGGACGTAGCAAATTCAAAATGAAATAGCCAAGTTCAGAATGGGACGTAGCAAATTCAAAATGACATAAGCAAGTTTGATTTAGAACGAAACAAATTTATAATGAAATAAGCAAGTTTGAATTGGGACTAAGCAGATTCATTATGGAAAAATATTTCGAACTTATCTGCGCGTTTCAATAAACAAATATCTTGGATTAAAAAATCAACAGGCCGGTAAATCCGATAATTAAAAATCGAAGCGCAGCGTTGCGTAGATTTTTCTATCAATTCCTTACAAGAGGCTATTCTTGAACGGATAAATTTGTATCAAAGTTAGAGTTTCTGGCACTACACTTTCATTGATGAGATAATCAAGAAGAGGAGATGAAAGAAAGAGATTGATAGACTGTATATAGTGTTACAAAAAGAGAGAATAAGAGACAGTTATTCAAAATTAAATGATTTGGGTGACAACAGGGCAATTCTCGAAAGTCCTAAGAAAAAACAGCAAGGAAATATTGAATGCATATATGAAGACAGAGTTTGAGAAAAGATAGGTATATTGAGAGATTTTAAGCGTTGAAAGTTGCATCCAAAAAACATAGACTTTTTCAGGAATTTTCTTGATTTATTGATTGCTCCTAGAAGATAAAACATTTCAATAGTAAAGTTTAGTTGAACATTATTATTTTATCATGAAAATATTTCATTTTAAAGTCTTTTTAGAAAAATAATTGCTCAGTCCCAAATTAAAATGGCTTAATCCATTTTGAACTTGCTAAGTCCCAAATCAAATTTGCTTATTCCATTTTAAATTTGACTATTTCATTTTGAATCTGCTTAGTCTCATTTTGAATCTGCTTAGTCTCATTTTGAATTTGACTATCCCATTTTGAACTTGGTTATTTCATTATGAACTTGCTTAGTCCCAAAATGGCTTTGATTAGTCCCAAATTGAACTTGAAATGGTATAGAATCAATGTGCCATTTCTGCCTAGGATTGAAGTATCTGTGCACTCAATCTAGAATCAATGTACCATTTCTGCCTAGGATGTGAGTATCAGCACGCTCAACTTAGGATCAATGTGCTATTTCGGCATCGAATCAGGATATCTCTGCACCTTATCTTGAATCAAATGTGCACATCTACACAGGATCAGAATATCTCTGCGCTCTCCCTAAGCTCAACGAGTTGCTTCTCAGCACGTTTGCCGATGATCTGTGTAAAATCTGCATACTCAGTGGAAAGTATTACACATACATACAGTATAAAGACAGAGTCATCAACTGCTTATCTTTTCTTTTCTATATCACAAAAGGATGAAAGAAAACAAGGAAGATGACAAAGATATCAAGGAGAAAATGTATAGCTAGAGTAAGTAAGAAAGCTAGAGGAAAATGAAAGGAAAGCATTTAAAAGGAAAGGGAAACGAAAGAAGAACTTGATGTTTGGAGTTACTCTTTTACTCCTATGATCTTTTCAAGTAAGTGGAACTTTAGTAATTTTCTTTTGAATCATGGCACACAACTTACGTAGGATATAGGTAGATATTAGAGTATTAATATATAGATAATAATTTCCCTATATAAGTAACCTAACATTATACAGAGTGGGTGGTTGCAAGTAATTGTATGATAGTTAACTGTGCTTTCCTAAATTGAGACAAAAATAATTCGGTAGAAAACCAGTCAAAACAAAAAAAATTAGAACAATCCATGTTTTTGTGTTAAAGTTTAAGTGTGAAAACGCCCCAAAAACTTCCGCTCTAAGACGTTCAGTCTAACAGAGAACCAAGTCTTTGCGAAATCAAAGGAAACTGTGAAAAAGATTCCATGTCTGAAATGTAATAAATATATTAAGTAAACTTATTAAGTGCATTTTTCTAACTTGATATCTCCTGCACTCTTTTAGTTAATCGTACTTATTCACATGGGTGGTGGTTATAAACTTTTAAAATATTGTATTAAAAAATACGAAACAAAATGGCCGAGATCACATGAGCAGATGATTTTTCTTCATACTCACACAGACACATATACGCTGGCACGGATGTACACACACACACATACACACACACACACATATATATATATACACACACACACACACATATATATATACACACACACACACACACATACATATATATATATATATATTCAAACATGTTTCATTGAATAATATAGACATATTATGTTTATTTATTTTTATACTGATTCTTTGCAGTACTCTAATCAGTTTCTTGATGTTATGATGAAATACATCAAAGAATGCACCATAGTCTTTTTCCTCCCCAAATACTTTTGATCTCCACCAAGACCATCCTCATGGGTAAATTACAAAGACATACTCATTGTAACTGTGATAAAATCTGCATTTCGTTGTGAGGCTGATTTAAAAGAGAACACGCGTGAACATAATTATTTAAAAATTTTAAAGAACTGGAAAGGATCATTATAAAAATAAATAAAGATAATATGTCTATATTATTCAATGAAAAATGTTTGAATGAAGATATGCTGCCAATATATATATATATATATATATATATATATATATATATATATATATATATATATATATATATATAAAGTATATTTAGACAGTAAGAATTAATTTAAACAATGTTTGTTATTCAACCATCAATATCCGTCAGTTAACGTAAACATTGACAACATATGAAATGCATTAAGTCAGACAAATATTAAATATATTTTCTGTTTATACGTTATTCTAATAGATGCAATTTATTTAAGTAAATGCTCTGTTTTTTAAATAAACAGTATTAATTGTGGCCAACAAGATCCGTCTGTTGAATTTTTATTGCATTTTCCAATTTTCGAATAAGCTGTAAAAATGGATTCAAAATTATGAAAAATTCTCTACCGTTCATATTTATGTTCTTCAAGTCGTTTCAACCATCTTTGTCATCATCAATAAGTGTATGTTGTCAGTCGAGTAGACAAGATTTTGCTGGCTACTACTTGGCATTTTTTGAAACACTGCAATTCAAAATGAATTCAAATATACGCGTATCGTATTAAGTAGGTGATGTACAAAATGGTTTCGCAGAGCTTGACCTCAACGAAAAAGAATGTATCCAATATTTATAAGTATTATACGCATTGCTATTTTATTTGTATTTGTATGATAAAGTTTCAAACAAAGTGTATATAACATATTTAATATGCATATAAAATAATAATTGTATCAAGTAGCATGGTATTGAAACCTACTGAATATAAAGCCCGACATGACAGAGTGGGCCAATATCTTCATTGAAAAATAGGCAACTTTTACGGAAAGGAAACTGCAAAAAATTTGTATGAACACCACCCAGACCCGGTTACAGACATAGAACCTGTAACAATTTTATGGGACTTTACAATAGACAGAACAATCAAAGCTAATCACCCAGATATCGTGATCAGACCACAAAAACAGAATATGCTTTCTTATTGATAGGCTGTAATGTATCTTTGAAGATCTTCAAAAAACTATCAAAGTACAAGGACCTTGAGATCTAAATCTGAAAAATGTGACACATCAGGACATCAACAATTCCAATTGTAGTTGGAGCCCGCGGTTTGATTAGAAAAAGTTCCGATAGACTTATTGAAGTGATCCCTGGTAGACAAGCCTTAAAGAAATACAAAAAAAATTGTACTCACAAATACAGCTCACACATTACGAAGGGCTTTATCTATGTAAAATGTATGTGACATTAGTTTTTATTTATATTTAAAAAGACAATGCTCAGTGGAAAATGCCATGATGCTATTTCTGACCTTAGGTCTCTGGTTGGTATCCGGAAAGAAATGAGTATAAACCAGAAATCAAAGGAAATACTATTACTAATAATAATGCGTATGAATAATTGATACATTCCTTTCCGGTGCAGTGAAATTGTTTTACAATTGAAGTAATTTATTTTATAGGATAAAAGTATATTTGAATTTGAATTGTAGTACTCTCCCAAAAAGGTATAATATAGCTAGAAAAATCCATCGTTGTACCTCAACACAGCAACTCATAACAAATGTTCAAAATGCCCCCCCATTGCTTCTTACTTAATATATTTTCTGTTTATACGTTATTTTAATAGATACAATTTATTTAAGTAAATGCTTTGTTGTTTTTTAAATAAACAGTATTAATTACATTTACCGGCCTGAATGTCCGATAAATTTCGTAGAAAATGACATGTTGATGAAGCACTTCCGCATTATTAATGTCTGCTGCATAAACCAATTGTTTTAGGTGACCAGACAGATAAAAATCCAAAGGATTGGGGTCAGGAGAACGTGCAGGGCATGGAACCTACCTATCCATCTTTCATGGTAGATGGCAGCCAGTGCGTTGCGTACAATGTGACTAAAATATGCTGGAGGCTCATCATGCATGAACCACATGTGTCTTCGTATTAGCAGGGGTACATCCTCTAGCAGGTCTGGAAGTCTGTTCGAAATAAAGTATCAATAGATAGTTCCTGTAAGACGTGTTGGGAGAACATATCAACCTACCAGGCAGTCACCTAAATTTCCAGCCTACACATTAATCGTAAACTGATGCTGGTGTCTACACTGTATTGTACCATGGAAATTCCGATCCGCCCACAAATGTTGTTTGTGTAAATTTGTTATTCCATCTCTTCCAAATGTTGCCTCATCAGTAAACAAGACTGAAGAGACAAACAACGGGTCGACAGTTTGTACAATAAACCATCGGCAAATGTTCTCCTGTGGTGAGTGATCGGAGGGCGAAAGGCCCTGCACACGTTGCAAATGATACGGATACAGGAGCTGCTTTTGAAGTATCCTCCATGCGATACTATGAGATGTACGACATGCTAGGGCCACTTGACGTGTGCTGATACCTGGATCGTCACCGACATCCTGTAGAATGTGTTCTTCGTGGTCAGGCGTACGAGTGGATATCGGTCATCCTCCATCCATACTTTGTGGTGCCACGGATCCTGACTCATCAACGCGACGATAAACAGCAGCAAAGGTTGGAAACGCAGTCTGATACAGTCATGCAGCCTCGCGTCCATTACCATTCGCGCGGCCGTATGTAAAAATCATATCTGCCTGCTCATGATATGAATATCCTGCACTTGTTAAACGGAACAGTTCTCAATTGACTCACTACTATACACGTTAAACATTGAAGACAGAATAGCCACAAATGTACACGAATGACAAATGTAACCTAGTCTACATGGTAACACAGAGGCATCTACCGTAAACTTTCCCTAAACTTCATAACTCAAAAATGAAGAATTTGAGGACATTTGTTTATATGGACTTTTGACTTGTTTTGGTGTGAGGAAACCACCTCCAAAGTTTGAAAAAGTATTTTTGATATACCCTGTATATATATACGAGGGTAGGTCAATAAGTTCATAACTTGATATATGCAAAAGGATGTTGAAATGTTCTTAGCCCCACTCACTTCCCAAAATCTAACCAATTATAATGATTTATTTTGGAATTCCTTCTTAGTCGGAATGAGAACTTTTCAGCACCTGTTGGTAATTAGAAGCTGAATCAGTATCTATACACATATAATTTTTACTAAAAATGTAGGTAACAGTTGAATAGATTAACAATTAGTATCTGAATATATATATTTGTGTGTGTGTGTATGTGCGTGTGTGTGATTTACTTTGCTAAAAATGTAGGCAATAGCTGAATAGATCAACTATAAACTATCATTAGCAATATTCCATTTTACAATACTTAACCATGACCCGATTCTAGGACATTCTTTTGAAAGATTTCTTGTGACGCTCTCTTTGAAATGACTTCCACGTCATTTTGCTTTACAAACAATTTTTACCTAAACTTAAAAATAATTGATGGCAGACGCACAAACTCGTTAACAAATCCTCCACCAACTCTTGATAATGGGACTTGTTTAAAAGATTAAATAAATAAATATTAAAGCAACTAAAATGGATATCAGTCATTTGCAAAAGAATTCAATCGCTTGTTATTTACTAAGTATAGTAGCTTAGCTTGGGTACAAGGTAAGAAGTAACAGTGAGGATCGAACTCATTACTAATGATCTATACGTTCAGATTATTATCCATTACACCTCGATGAGAGGTCTACAGGCAATCCATTATTGAGAGCACATCTTATAACTTATATTCGTTCATCTGTGTCTCCCAGCTAGAAGCCTGCACCAATGGTTCAATGAAAAGAGAAGAAGTGGTTTATGAACCAGAGATTGTCGAATCGATTAAGAAGAATTAACAAATACGATATCTTCTAGCATGGTTCGAAATTTTCAGAATATTGTTTAACACAACAGGCATCTGAAGAAGGCTGTATGGAGTAGCAACGGTTGAAACGTTGTGACTGTGACAACCAAGATGAGAATGTTAGTTAAAATAAATGAGATCATAATAATGATACTTCTACATTTCAGAAATTCATTCGTTGCGACAACTGGGTCATCAATTTTCGGAATTGGCTGAATAAAAAATTGGACTATAACAAGTGATAAAACTAAGACATCTAAATTTTGTTCACTGGCCCTTAATCTGAAACCAACTTGGTATAAGAAAATATTCTCTTTTTAACGACAGCAAACTTTCCTTCTTAGTAAATATAGAATATCTATAGAATATTCTGAAAATGTAAACACATACATATACATACATACATACATTAACAAATAGTATCTGAATATACTCAATTTCCAGCCAATTTTAATCTACAAAAATTTAAATGCAATGTCTGTGTCTTCCTGATTACTCTTTTCTCTTCTCGCTCATTATTAATATTTCTGCTCATAATTCTTTCACACCCTGCAACCCCTTGTGTCTTAGTGGCTTTACCGCCTTGCATGGCGTGATACCGATTAAAAGAAAATTAATTTATATTCATCCTCATTAATAATGCGCCTACTGTAACAAAAAATTAAAATACTATAAAATAATTGACGTTTAATCATTGAGTTTCTTTCTATTGATTCCGATATTTTTAGTTATATTTCTTTCATTCTTAGTAACTATAAAAGCCGTAGAATATACTGCAAATTTAAACGCACACACACACACAAACACACACACACACACACACACACACACATATATATATATATATATATATATATATATATATATATATATATATATATATATACAATAGTTTTTGTACTACTGAGCGCTAAACTAATGGATATGTTGTCTGAAATTACAGTGTCTCATACTTAAGGGTATTCAGTCATGATCCCTTTCTAGTATCACTGATGCAAGTTTAACGCAAAGCAAAACATTGAAGATGAAATCAGTTCATAATTTTTTTTAAATCCGCAAATGTACTTGTTTCTTTTTGACAGAATTAAATTCTAGCATACAAAAAAATTAAAGTAAAACTTTACAATTTAAAGTAGTATCTATCAATCATAAAATTATTTTGGAATATGGATCCAAATGTTTATATAAAATCTAACTTATATTCACCATCATTAATAATGAACTGACTGTAACAAAAGTTTAAAATGCTATAAAATAACTCACGTTTAATCACTTCCCCACCGCCGTAACGTAACTTCCCCGTGCCTTCTCTATATTTTCATAGTAATTCTTCTGGGGAACTTTTCTCTGTGGTAACTAGACTTTATGAATTTAATGGCAGTACGTGATTGGCGGTAAGGTCTCATAATATTACAATTGAAATAGCTAGATGTAACCGTAAGTTCTATGCTAATAGCTTTTTCTCTCGCACTTCTCGCTTGTGGAACTATCTTTCAGTTTCTTGATTTCCGGTCAACTTTGATGTTAAAAACTTTAAATGCAATGTCAATCGTTATCTTCTGTCTTTTTAATTCCTGCTCTTTTATTGTTCTCTCTCCTTAATAATGTTTGTTTCTCATATTCCCTCACACTCTTTAACCCCTTGAGTCTTAGTGGCTTTATTGCTTGGAGTGAAATGATTAAAAGAATCATTGGGTTTCTTTTGAAGAAATCTATAAATACACAGCCTACTGATTCCGATATTATTACTTATATTTATAAAATTGTTCTGCCAAAATTATGCAGGAGATGTAGTCATATTTGAGCATCGCAGGGTTTTTAAATATTTAATTACCAACTGAAGCGAATTTTTCTTAATCATTTTGATTTTGTTATTTTAAAAAGTTTCATTCAAGCCAACAAACGAACAATGTAATTCGTCTCCCACTTGGTCATGCCAAAAGAGATCTAAGCAGATAAATGTTTTAATTCAAATAAGTAAGTATCTTTACTGTGCTGCTTTTAAAAGTGGTTGTCTGGATTTTTTGATGATGATGATGATGATGATGATGATGATGGTGGCATCAGTAATAATGACATTGAACACGACGATGACGTCTTTCTTGGCTTACTAATAATAGCCTGCCCGGAACATTGTCCAAAGTTGCATGCTTATGGGATAAATATTGCAGGAGACGAGAAATGTCCTGATTCCCGCTGACCAGGCCAGTTAGGCGTTCATAAGCTTCTACTTATGATGACCAAAATGAAATGCGAAGTATTTGTAATCCAAGATGAGAGTTAAAGCCGATGGACAGATCGATGGTCCTCTTCTAAAAAAACAAGTAATGGTTTTGTTAAGAGTAAGGGTTGAGATTGGATGGGCTGTCAACGCCACTTTTCAGTAAGAATAAGTAGAAAATCAGCCGAAGACAAGCCTTATATCAGTATTACGTGTGGTTGTTCACCCAATGCCGATCGAACGCAGTGAAAGAAAGGAAGACTGAAGGAATGGTAAAATACCAGGAGTAGTGATATTTGAAAGCAAGCCAAAAAACAGGGAATTAATAAAAGAGGTTAAAAATGTGATGGTAAGAAAGAAAGAAAAATAAAAGAGAAAAGAAAACTAGTTCGATATTGAAATAATCAGATGTAGAAAATGCGTGGAGGCAAAAGGGAAAAGAACGAATACTAAACGAAATGCTTTTAAGAAAAGTAATAAGAAAGCCAAGACCTAACTGCATTCATTTATAAGATGTCTCAATCCCGCAGCCGAATTAGCTCAATAAAAATTCTGTTGTAATGTTCCTTTAAAAGCATCTTTAATTTCTATTAAATCAAAATCAAAATGTCACACTTGATTATGTTGGGAACTACTGATCCCGTATCTTGTGCAACGGTGGCTTTCGACAAATCTTCTTAAAAATCTGTCGAAACGAATTTCACTTACTTGAATTATTTGTATTCTCTTTCAACAGAGATTATTAAATTCAGAAGACTCTTAGGAACTTTTTGACTTTATAATGTATTTCACACACACAAACACATACACATTCCAGCAAACAAAATGTCAAGAATAACACAGACACACACGTATAAATACACTCCGCACATACATACATACATACATACATACATACATATATATATATATATATATATATATATATATATATATATATATATATTAGTCTTGGTTATGACGATAAGGTAGTAAGGACTCTGATCGGGAGACTGGAGGTCTTCAGGTGCGTGGAAACTCCTTTTAATTGCTGTTATTCCCAAGTCCACCCTGACCCGGGGTGGTAGCATTTGTTAGGTGCCCGGCTATGGACAAATAGTAAAACTCCAAACTAAAACAAAACGCTATTACATTTTATAGCAAAATGACCAACGATACATTTTATCTGTAATTGAAGGCATGCGCTGAAAATATATTTAGTTGAATCGATAAAATTGGATTCAAAAGATTTAGATTTCGGCATTAAATAACCCATAGAGGTTGATATACCGCTAGACAAAATCAAACAACCAGCATATATATAAATAAATATATAATATCGCACATTGTGTGTTGGTGTTCATAAAATAGTGCTCGATCCAATATAACAGAGCTATAAACTATATATTAATATTTTTCATCACCGGTAAGAAGACGACGGAATATCATGCACAACGCAATCTGCAGGTGCTGAGTTAAGATATTTGTTTAAAGTCGTAAAAACAATACGCTAGAATTAGCAATTTCTCTCAGCCGATGTCTTAGGGGTAAAAACTCCGATTGACACCAAATCGGTCGAATTTCGGTCCTGGCTTAAGGCATTCGAACGTTTAGTCGCACTGAGACGCTGTGATACAGCGAAACAGCACTGTCTGCGAATCGCGCGCACACACACACACACACACACACACACACACACACATATATATATATATATATATATATATATATATATATATATATATATATATATATAGCAAAAGCTTCCAATTCCTTAAGACTGACTTATTTTCAGTAGTGAGCAAGAATAATGAAAATTACAGTATATTACAAAACTCAAAATACTGTGTGTATGTGTGTGTTTGCCTGCGTTCATGCGTGTTCATATTTATGCTTAAAATAAAATTCTTTATCAAGTTCTGATTCGAAACACGCGCCGCAAAATGAAAAGTTGATACGTGTGTATAGTAAACTGAAAGTCTGAAGTTCTCTGGAGATTTACTCTGAATATGTTAATGTACAGAAGAGTCCCAAAGTTGATAATTAAATAAAAATAAAAATTGTTATAAAATGTTATTCAAACCAGACTAGAATTATGATGAGTAGTTCTAAAGTTAGAAAAATCAACTGACAGATATAAATACATATGCACAAAGAAAAAGACAAACTGTAGCAAAAAAGACAAGAGCAAGACAATTACTCTTTAGCTTATAGTTAATTATTTGGCGAAGTTTTAAGATATTCAAATGTAGTCTATTATATTCATCATAATCATTAAGACTGCTTCATCCAAGAATTTTAACTGATAATAATCCATTTGTGCTGATCAAACGTTTTCCAGTAAATAATGTCTAATATATCCTACAACCATCAATCATAACCTTTTCTTAATGCAACTTCAAGCCTTCATATAGCGACAGCGGTGTCAAACGCTGATTTCCGTTGACATCCGTCACCCAATTTGACAGTTTCAATGACTGCAACTTGTCTAATCTACTGGCGGCCTCAACACGTTTTCATATACTTCCAATAGAAATTGTTTCTTAAGTTTCGGAACGTTCTTAACAACATATATTTATATCTATAACAAACTGTGTTTATCTCTCAATCTCTCTATTTTTTTAAATAGATAGATAGAGAGAGAGAGAGAGAGAGAGAGTGTGTGTGTGTGTGTGTGTGTGTGTGTGTGTGTGTGTGTGTGTGTGTGAGGGAGAGAGAGAGGAATATATTCAGATAGATAGATAGATAGATAGATAGATAGATAGATAGATAGATAGATGTTCAAATGACACACCTTCCGACTTGAAGTTTCGCAGATACACCATTCAATTTGTCAGGGTAAAATAAATCAATTTAATTCAATGACAGATATTTATTTATTTTATATACGCTACATAAAAACGATAATCGTTGAAATAAATTTTGAACCTATGTACATGAGAGTTTGATAAAATGTAATGCCTGTCCATCAATCATATTTTTAATAAATAGAAGCAGAGAAATCATACCAAAATGGGACCCAAACATTTCGGAATTCCAAATCTATTCCTTATCACTCTCCTTTCTTCTCAGTCGTTGTATTCCACTTTATGGACATGACTACCCGTATCGTAAAAGATTCTTGGTTGCTTTCTTAAACATGTACGAGTTGTTGCTTTCCCCTCATCATTTCTAAAGTACCGCTGCTGCTATCTGAGTGCTTAAGAAATTGCTGTCTGTGTTGTGAAGCTACAGGATCTCTAGAGCAGCAACCTCCATCATAGAGTCTGCCAGCAGAGTTTGAGTAAAAAAGAAACTGCACTAAACTACATGCATTGCCATAGCTCACATGAAGTCTTTCACGAAATTTGGCAATAATGAATCTTCTCTCAGGTATTATGAAACCATGAAACTATTTGGTGTTATTTGCAGCAGTAGCTTCCCTGCTACTGCAGAGCCTGTCACAAAGCTTCTTTTTTCTCTAGGACTGCCATTAACTACAGATCCATCTTCTTATTTATAACCTTTCCATAAACTTTTACTAATTTCCTGTGAATGTTTGTGGTACTTCCTGCTTTCAAAAACAAAAATTCTATTTATCTATCTATCCTCCTTTCAAAAACAGAAATTCTCTGACTGCTCTTTGCTTTCTATGTGTGTATAGAAGGGCAGCTATTTTGAAAGAGGATTATGAGTACGAAAAAAGACGGTAACTCCACATTTTCACCTGGATTTTTAGACACTGTATAGCATATAGAAAAATCTAGGAATTCTGATGAATACTTTTATAATTATTTTATAATAGGTATTACTTTTAACTGACCCTGGTGTAAGATATATTTACCAATTCGGTTATATATATATATATATATATATATATATATATATATATATATATATATATATATATATATATATATATATATTACATACACGATATTTGCGTATGTGTCTGTATGTGTGTGGACAGAGAGAAAAAAGAAAAAAAAGAAGGTAAAATATTTTATGATAGTCTAAACAAAACAGGGAATGTTTAAATATATCTCATGTTACCAAATTCGTACGTTTTGTAAATATTTGTGATTCTGTCTCCCTTTTCTTTCTTTTCCTTGCGTAATATTTTCGTTTTCCTTTTTTCTTTGTTTTTAATACAAACTTGGTTGTTTTAATTTCTGCTATAAAACATTGTTGTGAATATTAGCACGTTCCTATTCTGAAATACTTGTTCGGCTTTTGAAATGAGGCAACTGTGTGAACAGCTTTCAAATATTCATTTTTTGTCTCTGTTGCTTATGACACAATTTAAATAAATTCTCATATCCCCCGTCATAGGTTCAAATAACCGTAATCTAAGATTGCTAATTTTAATTTATTATTTTAAAGACAAATCTTAAATCTTACCCAAATACTTTTCTAGAGGTTCACTTGAAGGTCCTAAAGATTTAATTTATTTTTGGAAATTTAACTGTGTTTTTTATTTATGTTTGTAGTTCAAATGTTGCTTCCAAAATGAGAGGTAAATAAAGCTCGCCGTCAAAAAAAATGAAAAATAACTCTGAGTATAAATCTAAAATAGGGGATGTTGGAAATGTCACGGCCCAACCCATTTCTTAAAATCTGACTAAATGACCAAACATGGTTTTTAATCTCTTCTTGATGAAGCTGAGAAGCTTTCTGCGCACCCTCGTATATGGAATGTATAAATTGTATATCCATTCACTGACTGTGTGCATTTTGTGGCAATAACGAAAACCGATTTCTCCCCAAGGCAGTAAATAATAAACCAGTGTGATATGAAACAATGGATTTACAAATTAGCAGTTGTTTGAGAATCAGAAATGTAGAAGCGGGAATTCTACAACTTACAGTGCATAGTGAGTCAGTCATTAGACGTTACTTAGTAACAAGAACTCCAACAGAAAAATTATATAACTGCTCGACAAAGGAACAGTTAAAGTAAATGTTTACAATTCTGGAAAAATAGAGAATTTGATATCACCGACATAAATGTTCTGCGGTAGAAAGCAAAAATATAGATGTTGGTTGTGCAGAAGAAACTACTATTTCTACGATTGGTTTTAACTAATAATTTTTTGTTGGTGTGTGAGTTATTCTGAGCAATATCAAATCAAACCCTGAAGATTAAGTTTTTTTTAATCGGTTCGACATTTTAATACCCAACATGACTAATAACTCTTTCTATAAAATTATTTCATTAACTACGTCTGTGAGGTAAAAACAAAGAAAAGGCAAACGTTTTTCCCAGTTGCATTGTCGATTGTAGATTCAGATTTCAATAGTTAAAGTTAAGTACACACACACAGATATATATATATATATATATATATATATATATATATATATATATATATATATGGCAAGAGCGCGCTCAATATCGGAGACAAATAGGTTAGTTGGTTGATATTGTTTAGCGGCATATCAACATCTATATGTTATCTAATACCGAAATCTAAATATCCTGCACGGAATTTATGCCTTCAACTACAGAACATAAGTTTATATTCTCAGAGTTAAGGTATGTTTTTTTTTTTAGATATATAGCGTGTAGATCATGAAATGTATTGTGGGTAATTTTACTATAAAAATGTATTTTTATATATTTCGTAAGTGTTGCATTGATTTTCATTTTTCTGTAAAAATGTATTGATCATTTTATTATAAAAATGTATTGTTAATTTTTGGAGGTTTACTATTTGCCCATAGCTGGGACCCTATAAGGTGCTATCGCTCCGGTTCAGGGTGGGAACAACAGTAGTTAACAGGTTATTTCACGCTACTTAAAACTTCCAGTCTTCCTTGCTGCCGGATATAGTTTATCGTCATACCCAGGACGCTCGGAGACAAAATATTTTGCAGATATAGACAGTGTAGACATAGTGTTATGGGAACTTACCCATAATAGTAATGGACTATTCCGTACATCATAAATACTGCGCCTCAAGAGGAAGCAGTAGACTGGTCACAGTCAGTCCTTTTTGGACGACTCGGCTAGAGGGTCGAACTCTCTGCCTCTAGGCAGAGGGGGAACTCTCTGTCTCTGGGCGGGGAGGAACCCGGACGAGGCTCCGTCGAAGGGTAGAGCCTCGTTCGGGGAGGTTGACCAACCCGATCCCGTTTATACGGGTTCTACGGGCAATTTTTGCCCGAGCCTACGGGCTCGGAAAGCCCACATTAAACCGGCCTTGTGCCACATTTGACACACGTGGGTGTGTTAATGAACATCGTCTGTTCACAGTCAGCCGTTTTTGGACGACTCGACTAGACGGTCGAACTCTCTGCCTCTGGGCAGAGAGGAACCCGGACGAGGCTCAGCCGAAGGGCAGGGCCTCGTTCGGGGAGGTTGACCAACCCGATCCCGTTTATACGGGTTCTACGGGCATTTTTTGGCCGAGCCTACGGGCTCGGTGAGCCCACATTAAACCGGCCTTGTGCCACATTCGACACACGTGGGCGTGTTGTTGAACATCATCAGTGTGAGTCAGTCAGAAACAGAGTCGCGTCAGACGATTACTGTAAGACATTGGAATAGCGATACTGGTCGAGACAACATAGTTCTCTCTAACCTAACCTGATTGTTATTACTAACACTTTCTACTTCTTTGTATATATTTCTAGTTGTAATATATCTGTGTTATTCCATACCTGTGTTCGAGTTATTCTTCATTGGTTCTACCTTGGACTATCACCGGGGTACAAGGAACCTGGACCATAACACATAGGAATCAATATTTCAGCGTTGATTCCTACAATGACATTATTTATACACACACGCACATACACACGCGCGCACACACACACACAGATATATATATATATATATATATATATATATATATATATATGTGTGTGTGTGTGTGTGTGTGTGTGTGTGTGTGTGTGTGTGTGTGTGTGTGTGTAGTGTGTGTCTGTGCAGTGTAAGTGAGAGAGAGAGAGAAAGTCAGTGTGTACATAGGAATCAGCATTGCGTAGTGACTGTCAGTTCCACGCTTAAATGTGTCTGTAGATTGCTTCAGGATTCCGATATTCCCCCTGTCTATAGATTTCTAAACGCTATTTCTCTGATACTGAGCACTCTTCTCTTATAAATATAGCAAATTTTAACAATACATATATATATATATATATATATATATATATATATATATATATATATATATATATATATATATATATATAATGAAGTTTTGTTAAATTGCACCGGTTAATCTGCCTGTTGTTTAATTGTTAATGCATTACAGAGAGAGAGAAACTTGTGCATGTCTTACTCTTGTTATCTTAACCTCAACCGATAGATACAATGCATATATCGAATTGAACAATTTAAAAATGAGATTCAAATGATTGTTTATATTTTTAAAATCCTTTAACTGGACGACAGAATTATTTTAAAATTCATTAAAACAGTTGATATATCAATTAAATGACCAGTTAATAAGAATATTAGTTTGTCTGTGTAGAGACGGTTCTGAAATTGTCAATCATGTAATAAGTGAATGTAGTAAATTAGCCGAGAAGGACTATAAACTAGGCATAACTGGGTAGGAACAGGGTTCCACTGATAATTATGCAAACGACTAGAATTTAATTCATCCAAAAATAATAAATAATTAGAAAAATTTCATATAGAAAGGAACATTAAAATTCCATTGAACTTTAAAATTGAAATGAATCATACAATCTAGACAAGGAGACCAACAGATTTAGTTATTGCAAACAGAGAAAAGAAGATCTGTCAAATAATAGATGTTACTATTTCAGCGGACAACAGAGCGAAGTTTGCAAAATATTTGGATTTTGCTTAAAGACCTAAAGGAATTACGAAATATAAAAGTAACAGTTGTAGCAATCACTATTGAATGGTTGCGAATAGTACAGAAAAGCGTTGCAAAAAGGCTAGAAAAATGGGAAATGCGAAGCAGAATAGAAACCTCCAGATGACAGCATCATTAAAATCAACAAGAATACTGCGGAGAGTAATGAAATGTTGAGGAGGCTTGCAGTTGTTTGATCTGCAATGAAATCTCATCCTAAATACTAAGTATAAAATAAGAATCATTTTATAAAGAAGAAAGATATAGATAGTGTTGTTATTATTATTATTATTATGAGGAAGATAAAATAATTTAAATAATTTTTTGGTATATTATTGCATTATATCATTAGGAAAAAGAAAGCGATGGTTTCTTTTAAAGGCAGTAATTATCGTTTTTCTTTTTAAATGAAAGTCGGGCAATATACGTATTTTCATAAACATCCATAAAATATACAATAAACAGAATATCCCAGAGTATGCGAAGCAATAAGAATGGCATCAACGTTTTAGACTTAATGCTTTCATGAATTCACAATGTTTAACTTATTTAAATATTAATTCAGAAAACAGCCCCCATATTTGGAGTCTTCCAATATCATTAACTGTGAAGACAATAACGACAATACATATCTATGTTTCTGTCTGATGCCGCAGAAATGATCTTTCAAAAATCGAAAATGTGATCCTGTTGAGATTTCATTATTCTTAACTAATAACACCTGAGAAAGAAAAGAAAATTCAGCAATGAAAGAACATATCTTAAATGGAAATAGATTTGCTAATGCGCTTACCACAGAAAGTTGCTTAATTTCAGAACTGCGAATCCTTTCGGAACAAGTCTTTTGTAAGCGGGCAGTGCATTAATACCAAAGAGCTTTAAAACAAAGCTTTTGGTGTTTAGAACGGTGACTCACAAACATTTTTTAGGAACCGCTCCATGGCTTCCACGCCACCTCCCTAGTGCCCTCTCTCACACTCATAGGAAGATACTTTTTATATTATGTATATAGCAAATCCAAAACACGACCAAATCTAAAACTCTAAATACATATCGAGAGTTGGTTGAAAAATTCATAGGCTGACCAAGATAGTCTCAAGGAATGTGACCAAATGAGGCTTATTTTTCAACATAGTTTCCGTTTCGGTTCACACATTTCTTCCATCAGTGATGCTGTACTTGGATCCCATTGGTGAAGAAGCTTTAAAACATCATCAACAGCTGAACTGACATCGCCATCACTGCGATACTGGTTCCCAGACATGTATTTTTTTTTCATGTTGGGGAACAGATGATAATCTGATATGGCCAAATTAGGAGAATGGAGAATAGATATGACGATCAACCAGTTCAAAGCCACAATCACGCACCTCAGCCATTGAAACCAAGGACTCGTGTGCTGGAACATTGTCCTAATTAAACAAGACCGCTTTTATCAGTAGCCTTTTGTAACTGCCTCAGCAAGTTAGCATAGTACTCTCCGTTAATGTTGTAAGCTTTTTGAAGATCGTCAATAAACACAATGCCTTTTGCATCCCAAAAAACAGAAGACACCATCTTTCCTGCAGATGAAACGAATTTGGCCTTCTTTGGAGCAGGTGAAAATGTTTTTTTTTTTCACTGCATGGATTGTTTTTGTCTCTGTCTCAAAGTAATGAACCCAACATTGATCATGGGTTCGGAAATTAGTTGGATCTGGCTCAAACAATGTCAGATTTCCCTTCGGTGTGATCAACCGCATGTGTTTTTGATTGTTTCAGAAGATATGGCACCCACCGAACAGAAACCTTCGTCACGCCAAGTTTGTTGTGCAGAATATTCTCAACTTACCCACGGATTATGCTAATAGCATTGATTATTTTATTTATAGTCGATCGCCTGTCATCCATCACCACGTGGTGAGCACGATCAAAGTTTTCCTCGGTAGTGGCAGTTGCACGACGTCCAGACTTTGGGTCATCTTCAAAACTCTCCTTTTCCTTTTTAAATTCAGCTGCCCACTTTTGCACTATTGATAAAGCTGGCGCGTCATCCTCTAATGCAGCAACTACGTCAACACGAATGTTCTGGGGGGGGGATAAACCCATTTTTCTGCAGATACTTGATTACACCATAATGCCAAATTTTATCCATTTTCAAGAAAAGTTGCTGCTAGTTACTTTTGAAGTCTTCTTTGAACAGTCAGATGTCATTTAACCTGGAAAGAAACGGTGTCGTTATTAATCAGAAGAGTTGAAATTAATGCAAGATTTCACAGCTCTAGTATAACTGCTTTATAGCCAGCCTATGAACTTTTCAACACACTCTTGTATGTATTTCTGCTTTTCTGAGATGCCATTAGATAAGATTCCGCCAAACGTATAACCGTTGTCATATCGCTACACAAAAAAAAAACTAGAATAAAGGCCTCTGCAGATGTAAGCTGTCAAATCTGGCTATCCGCGTGGAACATTTTGTCTAGATAACGTCAGCAAAATACAGACAAATTTTCGGAATATAACTTTGAACAACAAAATAAAACCATTATGTTAATTTTATTCTTTCTTAAGTTTAAGTGACTTAGATTTAGTACAAAAAATTTTTTTTAAAGTATTTGTTGATTCTAATGCTACCATGTCGCTCCCCACCACTGTAACTGCTTTTTTCTAACTGCTCTCCCTACAGCTCACTTTTTCTTCACCACCGCCCTGGACCTTTCCACTATCCCTTTGGGGGAGGTACCACCCACTTTGGGAATTCCAAGTTTACAAAGACGGATAGAAGTGAATATGCATAAAGATTTTCAGACATTTATATTTAAGTGTAATTTATGCGTTGTGTGTGCAATTTAAATAAATAATTAAATTAGGCTAAGACGATAAAGTTAATTGCGAAAAACAGTCGTGTGCGTAATCAACACAACTGAACTTTTAAGCCTTTTATGCTTGTTTATATAATTTGATTTATACAAAACCTAAGTAACTTTATAACTTTATGAACCATAAGGCAAAATCACTTAATACATATGTTTATTATATGTTCCGCCAACGTACGTTAGAAAATATATTTTAATGAACTTGAGTTGGAAGAATTTTACTGTTATTACAAATAGTAATAATTTTTACTTACGCGAGAAGCTTGGAAAAAAATGCTTTTACGAATGCATATGTGCATAGAAGTAGGTATCTGTATCCACAGACACACACAGGTATCTGTATGCACAGACAAACACACGCGTGTGTGTGTGTGCGCCCGCACGTACTAATGTGTGTGGGTATATATATATATATATATATAAGTTATCAATCAATTCAGTTTTCAATCAGCACCTGACGATTATGTTGTGCATGAAACTCATAGTTGTGCTGCTGATGAGGAAAGATCGTATATTTATTATTAATATGAATTATAGCACTATTATTATACATCTAGCACTATTTTATTAGCACTAGCACTCAATATGCGATATTTTATATTCACATATATAGATGTGTGTGCGTTTGTGTGTTTAAATTTGGATATATATGGATAAAGACAAAAGGAAAACTTTTCTTAGACGACGCATTTCGTTCTCTGATGGACTTTATCTTGATTTTAAGATTTTATTTTGCAACAAGTATTTATAAACAAAAGCAAAAATGTTGTTAGATTTTCAAAAATGTTCAATTTAAGAGACGCTCATAAATATTCATCAGGTTAACTGAAAAGTCTAGGTAAATTATGGAGGATGTTAAGTGTGCTGACATTTCTGATGTTTTATGCAAATAATATTTAAATTATTTTGGTATAAGATGAATTTACGTAGTATATATTTTAAATAACAGAAGGTTACGAATTTAACCGTTTTCTTGTAATTTTTTGTAATTTTTTAGTCATGTATTTTGGAAATACAGATAAGAATGGAGATATTTTTAAAATTCAGGGCGCATATTTATATTTTGATATGATTCTATAACGGCATTCTCAAGAATTTCCGTCCAAGTTACTTTATTTTTTTTTGCGGCATCCTTTACTTCAAAGTTGTGGTTGAATTTATTTCTATGTATAACTAGAGCATTTGATAAATTGTTGTGTATATGATGCATTTTGTGTTCATAGATATTTTCAGATTTTTGCAAGTTGTCACTTAGCATCCTCCATAATTTACCTGAATATTTAGCTCAGCTAATGAATATTTAGGAGAGCCTCTTGAATTTATAATTTTGAAAAAGTAGTATTTTTACTTGTTGCAAAATAAATTCCTTACATTTGCCTTGATAAAGTCCATCAGACAAAGAAAAGTTTACCTTTTGTCATTATTCATATTGTTTTTTATGGATATATTTTAGCTATATCTGAATTTTTTGGCACACACATATATATTAGGTTGGTGCAAAAATAATGTCGTTTTTTGACATGATCTTGAACGTCAAAAACCGACATTATTTTTGCACCAACTTAATAGATATGTGTGTGTATTTATTCTAAAAAAATAAATATATTTTATTAGAATAAAGAATATATCGAATTAATATATACATTTCCAGCTAAAACAAATCCCGTGTAAAGCCTTTAAGAGCACATAACCTGCCAAGGCTGTATCGATGTTATTTTCTACGCGTTAACAATCTAGAACATTTCATCCAGGTTATTACATCTCCATTAATCTAGGATTATCTGGGTAACATTTTGGATTAATCTGAAGTATTACTTTTAGTGAGTTGTCAGTTTTTTAAATGGCCTTGGATGTCTCCAACTTCCCCAGTGTATTAACTACTCACGCTCATCTTTTTCTTTTACACACACTCACTAAAAGATTGTCACTCATTCAAAGTAGCTTTCTCATTTGAACCTAAATTCTATATGAGCGTTTTTGAATATATGTTTTCTAATAAATATGTGCACTAGACTTTTGGCCGGATATATATAGAACTCAATAGAGAAAGATCCAAACGTGCTGAGCATAGGCCTACAAAGGACTATAGTGAGTGGCAAAAATATTTTTCATTCAAGTAATCTGGTAACTGCAAAAATAACATTTGTCAGATCCGAAACACTAAGCTAGTGTAACCATTAAGATATTAAATTATTCATTTATTTTAATACAGCACTATGAAAAAAAATAGAAACCTGATTTTAAATAAACCTTTATCAGTCCATGTTGAACTCCGTGACCTTCAGTCTTTACACCTCAGTTATTGTCACCTAACTTTATGCATTATCCCAAATGCTGGGTTTGTCACAAGAAAATAATACAAGGACATAAAAACAATAGTTGGAATAAGGTATGACTGGATACAAAAAAAAATCGGCATATACATCGTAATACGTTGAAATAATGAACATGTCCTAATATTCTGAGACAAAGATAAAACTTTAAAATATACGTCGGCAAACATTTATTTTATATAAATTAAAGCATTTATTTTATACAACAGATAACTGATTTATTAACATAATCTCTTTCCTTGTCAATGGACTTAAACTAATGGTTTTTTTTTCTCTCAGTCACAGATATTGATTATTATAAAGTGGAAATTTCAAATCAAAGTCTTCTAAGCAATTATGGATTCCCTTGGTACGCTATTGACTAAATTCTTTAAAATGTGACTAATAATTAACTAGAAGTAAATTAATACATAAATACTTTAAATATATTCAGCTTACGTTTCCGAAAAAATCAGCAAACGCTTAACCGGATGAAATTCCACTATATTAGAAAAAATGATTTCAAGACAAAATAATTTTTTAAAAAACATCAAATATTAGAAATATTTTTATTAAAAAAAATTGTGGAGACATTTATAAATAAGAGAAAGAAAGAAATATTCGTATTCGGTAATTCGGAATGTTTTCATTCCTTTATGAATGAAAGAACAGAAACCATTGAGAAAATATGCGCCATAAATCATAAAATAATAAATGTTGCATGAAGTAACGATCAAACTCCTACTTAGATTTTTTTTTACACCACAAGCAACATAACTTTGATTTTTATTTTTAAAAATTACCTCTTAGTAAATACTTTAGTTAACCAATATCTGTCTATATTTCTGAGATGGGGTATTGTAATTATTTACACTATTTACATTGTTTGGACTATTGTCCTTATCTTCGTTGCCTTCTTCAGGTGATTGGATTTTCGAATTGAACACTTTATTTCGTCCACCGGAATAAATTGTTCTAGTTCCACGTGCCATATCTCTTCCGGCTATCTCAGTATCAGTTATCTCCCTTTAACTTTCCAATTTTTTATTCACCTCTGCTGTAGCCAGGTATTGAACTCACAACTCTTTGGGTCAAGTCACTGGATTCAACCAACTCTTTTATCCACTGGACCATGTGTATGAATTTTTGTGACTTATAAACCTAATGTCTCAGTAACCATTTTTACCAGAGCTCATATTACAATTTTGTTATTATTATTTTTCTCTAGCACTCCGTATTAATGGTACCCATATTGTATTCATTTCTATGCTTGGCCGGCTTAGGAGATTTTTGTGTCCTAACATACGCGCTGATTCCGTATTTTCCAGTGATGTTCTCTATTATTTCAACCTCACCCCTGTGATCTCCCTTTTCCTCTATATGTGGTCAGCTACACCTGATTTTCTATTTCTTCTCGTGTTACGGCTTTACGGTGTTCCTGCAGTCTTAACTTAAGGTACGGCCTGTTTCTCCTTTATATTTCTTACCACAGCTTCATGAGACGGCATATACGCAGTCCTTAATCGCGTTCTCCGCTATGAAAGGTCTTATTCGGAAGAGGTGTCTACAGAGTGTTTAACCACTTTTAAAGGTCGTCCTGATGGTATATCGACCACAGATCTATTGTATTTTTTCCGATAATCCCTTCACATAGGGTAGGCAGAGCGAGGCTGTTTTATGACCAAGGGAAGAGAGTTCAAATCTCACTATGGTGATAATATCGGCCTGGAAAATGGGGGCGTGCAGAACCGTTTGGAACTGTCCCAAGCCTTGTGAGTGAAATTATGTTGCCGAAACTATTCGAAAGCTGTTGATAGTCGTACTTGCACGAAAACATTGTCAGCGTGATCGTGGCTTTGACCAAATCGGTGATCTCACCTGATTATGCATTGTTTCCCCACAAATTATGATTAAAAAATAGTTGCAGTAGAAACAAAGAAAAGAGGAGTACTGGACTGTTACGTGATATCTGCCCTCCTGCATGGACAACTGAAGAAGAGACTTGAAGCAACAGAAATGTGGTTCTACAGAAAGATGCTGAGGATACCATGGACCGAACACGTGAGCAGCAACAAGGTTTTGGAGCGAATGGAAACAAAAAGGAAACTTCTGGGACACATAATGAGGAAGCAGGGCTTAGAAAACCTGATGCTCGCAGAATAGATTGAGGTAAAGAGTGACAGAGGAAAGCTGCGCGTAACGTACTTGATGAGCTTCAGTAAATGGATGATAGAACATGGTTGGAAGAAATAACAAAAAAAAAATAATTAGGAACTACAAGGCACAGGAAGATGTGGAGGGCAGTGATCGCCTATGTCCAGAAGGGAGACAGCACATAAAAGAAGAAGAAATAAATAAAATGTTTCACTTTTTAATTATCTCTTGTTCTTAGAGGAAAATGAAAGGTGCACTTCTCATTAAAAAGAATATGAACTGCTCTTATATATAAACACACACGCACACACACGAGTGCGCGCATACACACACACACACACACACACACACACATATACACACACACACACACAAACACGCACGTATGAATATAAGTGTGAGTGTTCAACCAAGTGACAGGTGGGTCCTCTCATTGTCATTCTTATATGGGTTAAATTTACTATATTAAAACAATATGAATAATTGCCTACTTTCATTAACACGTAACCAACAAAAACGTTCGACAGTAGAACATTGACTGGATTACCCTCAGCTCAGATAATCTAAGCATGCAGATTACAAAGATTAAATAAATTAGGTGAAACTGGATAAGTGCCAATAATGACGTTTTCCTTTATATAATCCTCCTGTTGTTTACTCTAGTATTTGATCGATTCCATTGATCATTTGCTAATCTTAATTTAGTCTGGTACAAGGCCACAAATGCCTGAGACTATGTAAGGATCGAACCCATTACACAGTAACGATATGATAGTTTCGCCGTCTACCTTTAATCTGCTATTACACTATTAGTCTAGTAAATAATATATTTCAAATATTCAATTTGGTCGTCCCTCCGTTCGAAAGAGTCCCCTTGAGAATCTGCACAACGGTTCTAGAGGCTCTCTTGCCCCTCAAAAGTACGACAGAAGTTTTCTTCTCAAAGGTTGTCAACACCTGATATTCCGTTTTTAATTTCATTTGCAGTCTTGATACGACAGTATTTCACCTTCAGTTTCATTTTGAAGTAGAAAGCGAAGTCACAGAGGCATAGGTTTTTTTCCACATTTATGATGTTTTGCTAGTCATCGCTCGACATTAACGTTCATAAACTGATATAGTTAGCAGAGAAATATATCTATTTAGAATTCTGGTTCCTGGTGGTCGAAGATCGGAATCGAATAAGAGATAACTTATTAGAAATGTCTTATGTAAATAGAAAATGTTATAGTGGAAGACACCTTGTCTAGATAATAGACTCTCCCACCTATTATAAATAGGAGTCAGTAGGTAGTCGAGGGAAGAGTAGCTATCAGCTCTCTGGCTCTTGTCGAACTCTGCTTTGGCAGTGAGGAACTCGGACGGAGCTTTGCCGCAGGGCAAAGTTTCGTCCGTGGAGGTAGACAGTCCCTGAACCCGTTTATATGGGTTCTAAATGGGCATATTTTTGCCCGAGCCTACGGGCTCCGTAAGCCCACATTAAACCGGCCTTGTGCCACATCGACCCATGTGGGGGGGTTGCTAAATATCGAGTAGTTATCAGCGACCACAACTCGATTACTCTGCGTAACACTTTATTACAAGTTCCTAATGTTTCTGTACGTTTAACCTATTTAGGACGCATTTAGTCTGACTACAAGTTCTATTGTGGAAATAACTCCACAACGACTTTTGGCGACGAAGATTCGAACTCATAGGGGGGAGAAAAAAATCGTTGACCAAAACAACTTTTAGCAACGAAGATTTGCACTCATAAGGAGGAATAAAAAGTTCGTTCGCCACAGTGGTTTTGACGACGAAATTCGTACTCATAGGGAGGAAGAAAATTTTGTTCGCCACAAATAACGTGGGCGACAAAGTCTCGGATTTACAGTTTGAAAAAAAAATGGAGGAATGCAAAAGTCTACTCCAGGATTTTTTTAAGTTCCAATTGGAACAACAAACGAAAATATTAGAACAACAGAATACATTCCAGAAGCAGTTACAGGAGGAAACTTTCAATAGACAGATGCAATTCCAACAGAAAATGGAACAAATGCATGGGGAGTTTCAAAGAAAAATTCTGGAAATAACCGAGAACAGGAAAGAGAAAAGTCTACAAAATGATTCCTTCCCAGAGAATACAATATGGAATTCAATTGAAATATTTACGTACAGTCCAGATGAAGAGGTAACTTTTCAAGAATATTATAAAAAATATACAGACGTGTATAACGAGGACTGCCATTTGTGGTCTGAAGGAAAGAAGGTTAGGCTTCTTTTAAGCAAATTAGGAACTGCTGAGCATAACAAATTGGTAAACTACATTTTACCGAAAAGAACTAACGATTTGACATTTACCGAGGCGGTAAATATATTAAGCGAGCTATTTAGTCAAAAGACATCTTTGTTCCACAAGAGGTGGAAATGTTTAACTTTGATAAAAGATGACGAACATGACTATATAACGTACGCAGCCAATGTGAATAAGCATTGTGAAGAATTCAAGCTAGCAGAGCTAAGCGCAGACAATTTTAAAAGCTTAGTGTTTATTCAAGATCTGGTAGCGGAAAAAGACGCAGAGTTGAGAAAATTAGTACTGGCAAAATTGGAAAGCAATCCAAGTATTACGGTACAGAATTTGGCAGAAGACTGCACAAGATATGTTAGCGTAAAAAAAGACGCTAAAAAAATAGAACAGTCTGGCATTTCGCATGTAAGGATAATGCGGTACAAAAAAAGAAAGTCAGTCGAACAAAAAGAATTGTAAAATTGCAGAAAGTAAAATACCAGGAAAAAACAAACAAAAACGCCCGAAGCCATGTTTTGCTTGCGGTGAACTACACTGGTATAGATATTGCAATTTTAAAAATAAAAAATGTTTCAACTGTGGAAGAGTTGGGCACAAACACTCGCATTGCCATTCAAAAAATAAGGGCAATAAAATAAGAAAACTAAAGTCCAGCGAGTTAAACGATTGAATAACTAGAAAATTCGTTACCGTCGAAATAAATAATAAAAAAATAAAAATGCAACTTGACACTGGTTCGGATCTCTCTATCATAAATTTGCATACGTGGAAGAAGTTGGGGAAACCAACTTTAATGAAGACAAAGAAAATCGCGAAGTCAGTGACGGGAGAAAAAATACAATTTGTTGGAGAACTTGTTACAAACGTCACGTTAAATAAAAAAACGCGAAAAGTTAAACTATTTGTCATGGAAAATAACACGAACTTACTCGGTACGAATTGGATAACGGAATTTCAATTATGGGATCTACCGATAAATTCTTTCTGTTACAAGGTACAAAATTTTAACTCCGAAGCCGAAAAATTAATAGAGAAACTTAAGGAAACATTTCCTACTGTTTTTTCTCCAGGGTTGGGAACGTGTACCAAGATGGAGGCAAAATTATTTTTAAAAGAAAACGCTCAGGCGGTATTCAAAAAGAAAAGGAATGTTCCGTTTGCCTCAATAGAACAGATTGATAAAGAATTGGACAGATTAGAGAAATCCGGTGTACTCAAAAAAGTTGACTACAGTGATTGGGCAGCTCCGACGGTATACGTGAAGAAAAAGTCTAAAGACATTCGTGTTTGTGCAGATTTTTCAACGGGGTTAAACGCGGCACTCAAAGACTATAACTATCCTCTACCAACAGCAGAAGAAATATTTGCAAAGCTTAATGGAGGTACTGTATTTTCGAAAATAGACCTCAGCGATGCATATCTGCAAATACCGGTAGAGGAAGAAACGTCTAAACTTTTGTGTATTAACACACATCGGGGTCTGTATAAATTTAACAGACTACCTTTTGGGATTAAAGTCGCCCCCGCCATTTTCCAACAAGTAATGGATTCGATGTTGGGTGGTTTGGATGTCGCAGTAGCGTATCTGGACGACATCCTCATGAGAAGTACAAGTATTGCAGAACACGTGAAACATGTCAATGCAGTAGTTTCCAGAATACAGGAGTTTGGATTTAAACTCAAGGAAACTAAATGCGAGTTTTCATGGACAAAGTAAAATATCTGGGGTAGATCATCGATAAGAAAGTAGAAGGCCAGACCCAGAGCGAGCAGTGGCTATAAAAGACATGCCGGTTCCGAAGGATATTACAACTTTACAAAGTTCTTTGGGACTAGCTAATTATTACCAAATATACATCCCTAAAATGTATGATCTGCTGCAACCATTAAATGAATTACTAAAGAAAGGAAAACCCTGGAAGTGGACTAATGAATGCCAGAAAGCATTTGAAAAGATAAAGGAAGTATTAACCTCGGAATTATTTCTAACCTATTACAATCCGGATTTAGAAATCGTAGTAGCTTGCGATGCTAGTGCGTATGGAATAGGAGCGTGTATTTTACACAAAATGGCAGACGGTCAAGTAAAACCAATTGCTCATGCTTCTAGAGCACTACTTCCGGCTGAGAAGAATTACTCTCAGATAGAGAAAGAGGCGCTAGGAATAATATTTGCAGTAGCGAAATTTCACCATTTTCTCCACGGTCGACATTTTAAGCTACAAACCGATCATAAGCCTCTAATTTCGATTTTTGGATCGAAAAAAGGTTTGCCGAAGCATACAGCAAACCGACTACAAAGATGGGCTACAATACTGCTAAATTATAACTTCAGCATGGAGTACATACCATCCAATAAATTTGGCTATGCTGATGGGCTGTCCAGGTTAATTCCTAAAAGGATCGAACCATTAGAAGACACAGTAATTGCTTCACTGAAATCAGAAGAAGAGCTGAAATTTACTGTGTGTAATGCAGTTCGGGAACTTCCGGTAACTCTAGAAAAAATAAAAGAAGAAGCCACCAGGGACGAATATATCTTAAAAGTAAAAGAAAAAATAGCCAAGAGGAACCAGTACATAACAAATGTGTTTTCGCTTTGCGATTCAGTATTGTTATATCGAGAACGTGTGGTGATTCCATACACACTCCAAAAACAAATCTTAAAGGATTTCCATACTGGTCATCCAGGCAGCACTAGGATGAAGAGCCTAATGCGAAGTTTTGTATATTGGCCGAATATGGACAGGGACATTGAGAATGCAGGAGCAAAATGTAAAGGCTGTGCTTTGGCTGCAAAGACACCACCAGTAAAATTTAATCCCTGGCCAAAAACAGACCTACTAGGTTGCATGTGGATTTTGCAGGTCCACTGAATGGATACCATTACATCATAGTAGTGGATAGTTTCTCAAAATGGCCTGAAATACAAAGGATAAGAAATCCGGCGACGCAAAGTACGAAAAACTTCCTGCTGGAATTGTTCGCAAGGTTTGGTGTAGTAGACACAATTGTGACGGACAACGGAAGTCAATTTACGTCGAAACAATTTAAAGATTTCTGTAAGGAATACAATGTCGAACATATTACCACAGCTCCATATCACCCAAGATCTAACGGGTTAGTGGAAAAATTTGTCGACACCCTTAAAAGAGCTTTAAAGAAAGCTAGGGAAATACCTGCAGATGAAGCCATACAGAAGTTTCTACAGGTATACAGACTTACCCCAAATAACGCAACACCAGCCTCACAATCGCCAGCCGGGGTGATGTTTGCACGTCGGGTAAGATCTCTCTTCGACAAATTATTATCGAAAAAGACAAGGCCAGGTACAGAAAAAGTTATTCAAGTTAAGAAGTAGAATCCTGGTGAAAAAGTATACTTTAAGGTATATAAACAGAATAAATCATTCTGGGAAAGTGGAAAAATAGAAAAGCGGGTTGTCAACATGATGTACTTCGTGAAAGGTGAAAAATTCACGTGCAGACGGCACGTTAACCAAATCAGACGACGCTCTTCAGACGCGGTTGACAGCGCTCCAGTTGAAGATACACCTATGGAGGTGATTTTTGATACGTTCGATCTTCCAACGCCAGCAACGATGTTACCTGAGGTACGCCGATCCAAGAGAAAAAGAAAGGCAACTGACCATTTAAAAATGGATCCAAAACGTAGGAGATACGCTACGATGTTGCTAAAAAAATGAAGTTTTTTTGTTTGTTTTTTTCTCTTTTTTCTGTAATAAAAAAAATAAAATAAAATAAAAATTAAAACTTTTACTCCTACGGAGTAACGTTTTAGTAGGGGGGTGTTATAGTGGAAGACACCTAGTCTATAAATAATATACTCTTCCACCTATTATAAGTAGGAGTCAGTAGGTAGTCGAGGGAAGAGTAGTTATCAGCGACCACAACTCGATTACTCTGCGTAACACTTTATTACAAGTTCCTAACGTTTCTGTACGTTTACCCCATTTAGGACGCATTTAGTCCGACTACAAGTTCTATTGTGGAAATAACTCCACAGCAGAAAAAATCACAGAAACTCTATTTCAAGATTTAAGACATTTGACTGACAATCAGGTATATCACACAATTTATTGATTCGACATAGCAATACATATTCAATCTACTAGTTTACAACTTGTAAACTGATTTTGGTAAAAACATGTTGTATCGATGTGATGACATATTGAAAATCGTTACTTCGAGTTCGTCTCAGTCAATAGGCACTTTCGACTCTTTACTTTTTTTAGTAATCTGTTAAACATTTTGTTATAGCCGGGCTGCTATCAATTGCAAAATAGTCCAGTATTGTCAAAGATGCCCTGTGTATCGACAGTTTATCAAGCCAACATGAAACATTCTCAGTTAGTTTCACGGTTACACAATGTGCTAATGCTTTTCCCGATTCAATAAAAACTATGGAGGGAAAGAATAGTATAAAACTCATGCTTTAGTGTTCTTGCTTCTCCCAATGTCAATTTAGTCAATACATGAACTCAAAATGACGTCAAACTATAAAAATAGCAAACGAATTTTGATCCATACACAGTGAAACGCTGGACTGAAATACAATATAAACAAGCCAGAAAAAATGTTAACATCTAATCTAGCATCTTGAATGTTGTTTTTTCTCCCAAGATACTCTCTAAAGTTCCCCAAAATCATGACTTTTACTAAACTTGGTTTAATATTAGGCGTGTGCAAAAGTCAATATCGCCCTTTTTGTTAAAAAAAAAACAAAAAAAAACAGTAGAAAATAATTTTTTATTTAAAAACACAAAAAAATTTTGACACAAATCTAATATTTTATTTTGTATTGTAATATGGTAGGGAACGCCTAGTTTGAATTTCCTTTCTTTATTTTAAGATTACTTCTTCGTTACAAAGTAGCAAGTTCTGAGAAAAAGAAGATACATATTCTAATTTCTAATCCGATCGAATTGATTTTCAATTGGGCCCTTTGCACATTAAAACGACTTTGCTAATCGATAAATATATCTTGATAAGGAAGATGTATGAGAAAGTGAAAACAGTTTTTGTGTGACGCGTTTTGTCCCTTAGAACTTCATCAGACAACCTAGTCTGTTTACGTTGATGCGACGACACATGCGCATGAACGAGAGACCCTGGGAATTTTAAATCTTTAGAATATTTTTGAAATTTTTTTTTTATTATTATTTTGAGTTATGTTTTTTTTTTGTGGGGGGTGTTTTTTTAACAACGTTTCACCATTGTTGGCAGATCGTCTATTATCACAATGTGGCATATTTAATAACAAAGATGATGGAAAGAAGAAGAAAAAGAATCTAAATGAATTTGGTTAGATTATAGATCCAAAACACATTATTCAAAAATAAAAACTCGAAACCCATTATTAAAAAACAAAACCCAAAACATATTATTAAAAAAAAGTTTTTCAAAAATATTTTCAAAATTTAACATTCCCAGCGTCTCTCGTTCATGCGCATGTGTAGTGTCATCAACGTAAACAAAGCTAAACAAAGCTAGACGGTGAAATCTTAGGGGACGAAACACGTCACACGAAAACTTTTTCCACTTTGTTATACATCTTTCCACCAAAACTGTTCTTGATTTATAAAAACTTATATATTGTTATACGATACCTTGATAAATATAATCTCCTTTTAATGGCCAGAAACATTAGATAATTTATTTTTTCCGTATATTAACAGTAGATGTAATGAAAGGATTTCAAAAACTCTGAAATCAGACTCCGAATTTCACTTGTATCTACATGAAATAGATCTTTATTACAGTTAGCTAAGTTTGGGCACCTCTCGACGGTGTAATGGTTAGCAAGCTTGTCTCGTTAGAGCAATTACGGCCTTGAGCTATGCTTGGAAAATCGCTACACTTAGCTCAATTTAAGGCCTAGCTAGGTTAGTTAAGTGCAGGGCGCCTAGATGTGAAATAATGATTGCCGAAACTAGTCTTATTGCTCATTGCTAGTGAATAATGAGTTCGATCCTCAATGAGTGCGTCATGCATAATTCGATATTAGATAACCTTACAAGAAAAATTTGTCAGAAATTTTACACTGAAACTGGTGGTTTCGATCAAGCTATGTTATAATCAAAGACAATTGACTTTCAAATAGACGGGCTAGATGGAATAAATTGAAAGACTTGAAAAAATGTTTATAATTTTCAGTAATGAAACATTTTATCCAAGAATACCCCCGGCCTAAATTAAGGGATGAGAGGAAATTTTCGAAATATTTAGTAAAATAGGTGGTTGGAAAAGGGATATCCCTAGAAGATTTTTCTCAAAAAAAAAAATAATAGTCCATCTGTTTGAAACTTAAAAACTGTTCCTTGACGCTTGATACGGTACATAGAGAAAATGTGCTCGTAACATGCCGTGAAATGAATAAATCAAAATAGTGAGGTTCTACTCAATAACAACAAACTATGAGAAGAGCTGACTAATCTGTGCTTTACATTTATAATAGATCCTGGTATGGCAACATAATTTTAATAGATATTTGTTATAAGCAGCAATCCACCCATTCCAACGTGAAAACACGATAATAAAAGCATCAGATAAAAAGAATATCAAATGCACTAAGCGGAGAAAGCTATTTTTTTCATTCCATACTACTGAAGGATCTCACCTTTATTTTTACGCTAAGTGAGAAGCAAACTTTAGACAAGGTTTGAACTTGTGTTCAGTGTTCTTCCTAAAAATGTATCACCCAGGGAACTTATAATTTGTTCATTGTACAACGAAATGGAATATTAGAAAATTTACTATAAAATCAAGCACTTAAGATCCGTTTAAACGATAACAAGTTTCCCTTTCTTACTACTTCTATGTGCTATGTCCCTTCAGCGCGTTAGCGATCATGGCTCTCCACAATTTCCTCTCCTTTGTAGTTCTTGATAATTTTATCTGTTTGCTATCTCTTCGCCATTCATTTGCTCAAGCTCGCTAAGTAGGTTATGCATTGTTTTCCTATGTCTTTCTAGCGTTCATAATGAGGAAAGAGGGATTAGAAAATTTGGTACTCACAGGATAGATTGAAATCTCTTGCCTTCAATCTGTCCTGTGAGTATCAAATGTTCTACCCTCTTTCCACATTATGGAACCTAGAAATTTCAACTGTCTTTTCCTGGTGTTAAATATAAGTATCCGTTTGTTTCCATTGTTTTTAGAACTTCGTCGTTGCTCACGTGATCGGTCTGTTGCTTGAAGTCATTCTTCATCTGTGAGGAGATTGTCCAGCGTTCAGTGCCATATAGGAGAACTGATATCACGTAACAGTTCAGTACTCTTTTCTTTGTTTCCAATGTTTATGGCGTAATCAATGAATTTGGGATATTCGTTGAGAGAGAAAGCATATGAAACTGATGAAAATTTAGATTAGTATTGCCATGTTTTAACCTCGCTCTCTCTCTCTCTCTCTCTCCCCCCCCGTTATCGCTTCATCTATCTATCTATCTATCTATCTATCTATCTATCTATCTATCTCAGACAATCAAATAAATACGCTCATTTCAAATCCTGATTATAATTGGTTTCTTTCCTCGCCGCCCGATTAACGTTTTCTTCATCATGCACCTCATATGTTAAATATTAAATTTTGTCGAAGGTTAATATCAAGTCTGCTGCTTACTCCAGCACACTTTTCTTCAATCAAAGTCGAAAAAAATGCTGTTGAAAGCCATAAGTATTTACCCCATTTGAAGCATTTTACGCTGAAACCAAATAGACTTGAGTTTTGAAATAGATTGGTTGATTGTAATAAAAAAGGTAGCTTGAAAGAAATTTATAATTTTCAATAAACAAACATTTTGCCCTATGATGCTCGCAGCCTAAATTAAGGAGCGAGAAAAAAATCTCCTGAATACTTAATATAAAGTGCAGTTGGAATAAAAGGAGGATATCTCCCAAAAATGGATAACCCTGACCCGTCTATTTGAAACACAGATTATTTTTTCTTGGTTCTTTTAAAAAAACAATCTGAGACACCTGAGAATATACATGTCTTCTTTGTGAAAATATCTTCGTAATAATTCTGTCCATTTCTTAACTGGTCTCTCTAGAGACATATCTGATTACGATCAATAATTACCATTTGCTATGAATAAGATACCTTTTACTTCAGTCGATATGCTTAACAAGACATTGTTTTTACTGCTACTGACCTATTTAGAAATAATCTTAAAACGAAATCAGAAAATATTTGACACATGCAGTTTTTATGGGATTGACTAAATTGCGAAATGAACAGTAGAATAGAAAAATCAGAAAATGAAAATAAATGAGGCTTGACAGCAGTCGACGAACAAACTTAAATGTAGAAAAGCCCGGTGAAATGTAAGAGAAAGCTTGACTGCATTTATTCATTATTGGGATTAAATGTGAAACAATAACTAATTAAGAAATTTAATTAGCGTTGAAAAATTAGATGGATTGAACAGTTCTTAAGAAATCAAAACCGAATAGTAACTTGGAAATAAGTTAGTATAATTGGGTAGGGTCCTGTACTCAACAGCTACGCTCACCAAGTCGAGTAAAAATCATGTCAAGTAATAGGTTACTTTCACGCCGGAGACCACTTGAGATTAAGTTGTTTACATAAAAACCTATCTATTAGATTGGTGTGGCTTCTTAGGCAGAATAATTTCATATAAAAAGGCTTACTAAAAAAACAGCCAAAGCCAATAGGCTATGTGATTTCTTTACATAAAGACATATGTGGTCATATAAGAAGAAAAGTTTCGTGAAGTAGGTTACTGAATTCAGTATCAAGTCGAGTGGCAAGCTGGTCATATGCTTTCCGGAATAAATGTAAACCTTAAAAGCATAAATTAATAGTCGGATCATGCTAATACATCATTAGTTACAAGCTCGCAGGTTGGGTTATATATATATATATATATATATATATATATATATATATATATATATGAATCATTTCACACCAAGCAAGGCGCTAATGCCACTAGGAGCCAGGGATTTACAGGGAGTTAAGAGAAGACTTCAGTAGGAAGTGAGGAAAAGGACAATAAAGGAACAGGATTCAGGATTTAATGATTGACATTGCATTTAAATTTTTGAAGATTGTTCATGGCGGGGAAGCAAGAAATTGGAAGGGAGTTCCACAGACGAGAAGTGCGAGAAAAGAAACTATTAGAATAAAACAGATGGTAAAACGATGAGGTCAAATATTATCTAAGTAAACTTCCGATATAATGAACAACGGCATAACAGGTTTTAGATCATGTTTATGAACCTTTGATTTTACATAAGAATTGGGATCACTGCCAAAAACAATGAACTATGCTGTCAAAAGGATAAATAACTGCCACTTAAATATTAAAAATTCCTATGTTTCACTTGGAATAAATGGACTTTTGACATTAACAAACTGCCCTTCCCCACTACGAGTCCGTTAAAACGAGGCTGATATATATATATATATATATATATATATATATATATATGTGTGTGTGTGTGTGTGTGTGTGATTATATATATATATATATATATATATATATATATATATATATATATATATATATATATATATATATATATATGTCATTCGCAGACAGTACTGTTTCGCTGTTTCGCTCCTCAGTGCGAATAGACATCCGAATGCCTCAAGCCAGGACCAAAACCCGACTGATTTAGTGTCAGACAGAGTTTCTACCACTAAGAAATCAGTCAGAGTGTTCCAATTCATTTTACTGAAGAGCTTTGCATTAGCAAATATAAATATATGCTATTACTCTAAACGTTATTTTAGTGGCTGTACGTGTTTGAATAGACGCCCTTTTAAAAATTTAAACCGTGTTAAATACGTCTACCAACCTGCGTATTCAAGATACTTATTTTAAAAAAACGTGTTTTCCAGTATGGTTCGAATCTGCGTCCCCTTGCCGGAGAGCAAATCCTCCTTTATTAACTCTCGCTTGCGCAGACCGGTAGACATAATTCATACAGAAAGAAAAAAAATTTAAACAGCGTGTCTATAAAATAACGTTTAGAGTAATAAGAAATAATGTCGAATTAAAAATGAAATCAATCAATTCCTTAGAAATACACACACACACACACACACACCTACATATATTATATAGAGAGAGCGTGAGAGAGAGGAAGAGAGAGAGATAGATAATATCAGACCCATAAGTGGGAAGGATAATCCAAGTGGTTCTTTTTCAAATAAAATATTAAAAAGATAGATCCGTAGAGACCTCGATGTTTAAAATACAGAACAATATGATATACACCAAGGAAAAGCTTAACACATCATGCCATTTATATCTTCGGCCTGATGAGACTTACTGGTCGAAATAAATCATGATTTATTACCGTATTTTCGTGATGTTTAAGCTTTTCCTTGATTGATATATATATATATATATATATATATATATATATATATATATATATATATATATATATATATATATATATATTCTCATCTAAAACTAAAAATTAACGGATTAAAAAAATTATAAATGGTTGGAGAAAATAAAAGAGAAAAACATCTTAACAAATCAGAAGAATTCATATGGGATACTTCGAACTTTGATTTTATAGAAGCAATAATTTTTTAATATTTTTATACTAATGTTTACCAAAGACCAAAAAGTCACTGAAGGTAGAGCGTTACTGTGTGGTGTTGTCTTATGGGCATCAGAAAAGACAAGAAGTCAAGTTCATGAGTGCATGCAGGAAAGACAACGGTTAACCCCCAGACTTGAAAAGGTCAAGATTATAGTCACTGGAAAAACATTCTGCCACGATACTGTTCCACAAAACAGCAGTTCTTAAGGGAGTGGGGATGTTGAGTCATCTTTGTATGTATCTCGTCAGAATGCATACCATGGAAATATATATATACATACACCGTGGAGTAATGGATAACGGCTTGGATTGAGGAATCTGAGAGCCGAGTTCGAATTCCAGTCGAATCCATTACATTCACTTACGTGCTAACACCCTTGGGAAAGGTGGGAATCCTCTTCTCCCTCCAACTATGGGTAAATAGCAGGACAGACTGGGTTCTATAGCCTTGGATGGCAACTGGTCTAGGAGAAGGACAACTCTGAATTCAAAACCTGCGGAGGGTCGTTTGGGGACCTTGTGGCATTCGTTGCACCAGGTCCCTGTATTCGCCCCTCCAAAAAGTGTGGATGGCCCTGCACAAAGCCTTCACCACTATAATCAAATCATGTGTGGGTATCGGGCTTTCAGTTTCTGGGAACTGATCTGTCTGACCCTCATACGTCGAGTTCGACGGGAGAGTCCATCATATATATACAGAGAGAAAGAGGGAGAGGGGGAGATTAGTGAGAGGCTCGCGACGTTTAGTCTGTCGGAAAAGGGTTGTTAATGTCTAGCTATTCACTAGAATTAGCTCGCTATTGCCCCACAGTAAGACATCAGATAGATAGATAGATAGATAGATAGATAGATAGACAGACTTGTATGAATTAAATTTTTTATTTAGTTTTTATGTACATTTGACATTATCAAACTTTCTCGGAACAACAAAAATCTACCTACCAGGAATGAAACACGTCACCCTTCCGAACTAGACTCAATAAAAACTATTTCTTTTGTTGTATCGCACCTAATTAAACTGTCCCTGTGATTCAATGCTAATCAAGTTTCCTTAAAAAAAAAACATTTATCGCAAAGGACGCCATATTTCCAGAAGGATTCCGTTGCCATACAGTTGCAGATAAAGTGTCAGAGGTCATGTGGCTTATATAGAAAAATGAACCAATCAGATGACAGGAATCTAAAAATATCTTTGCCGCTCGTCTCTATGTTTCCTTGAAGCGTTTATCCTGGCAACGAAACTTTCGAGATGCATTTGTCTGTCTTGTTATGAGGATCCTCGGCTATCTCTGCTACACTTTTTCATAGACTTTTATTCTCATTTTAGTAAGTTTATTTCTAGATCTATCGATTAAGCCGTAGAGTTGAGTCATTAACTGAAATATCCTTTTCTTTCTCTTTAAGTTTATATAACTCTCAGCATATTCACAATCACGAGTCCATTAATAACGTATATTATCTGTATATCTATATATGACGAACAACAACAATGATCGTTGGTGGACAACAAAAGCCAAAATAGTCAATAGATTATTTTGTTACGACAATATTATCTTAACCTTTTCCTTGATGCATAAAATACTTTATCAAGGCAAAAAAGTCAAATTTTAAATCATAACTCTCCCCCCCCCATATGAACGTATATTCACAAGCATGCACACATAAAGAGAGAATAGAATACGTCCATCGATTGTACATCTTCATTGACTTACGTGTTTCTACTTTTCTGGTATTTTCTTAATTTTGGCTGAATAGCTTTATATTTCTCGGTCGACTTTTAAATAACATATTTATAGTATATACATATAGAAAGTGTAGACATAGGAATCAACACTTCATGGTGGTTGTCAGCTTCATGCTTCAATGTGATCAGACCAGGTATGTAGTTTGCGAGGGTGTAAATGAGAATGGAAGAAGAGGAAACCGGCTATTTCGAGCTTCTTTGGTTTAGGTTTTATTTACAATAATAGTCTTGAGATTATTTATGCTGATTGGGTGTTTGGAGGTAGTGTGTACGTAAATAGGATATTTTTATTTATGGACATAGCATCTAGATTGCTTTTATCTATCTTTATATAAATATGATGGACTCTCCCGTCGAACTCGACGTATGAGGGTCAGACAGATCAGTTCCCAGAAACTGAAAGCCCGACACCCGCACAGGATTTGATTATAGTGGTGAAGGCTTTGTGCAGGGCCATCCACACTTTTTGGAGGGATGAATACAGGGACCTGGTGCAACGGATGCCACACTTTATATATATATATATATATATATATATATATATATATATATATATATATATAAATATAAAGAAAGAACAGTAAGATATAAAATCCGGTGTTCTTATAGATATTTTTATTTTTATACAATAGTGCTCAATGTAAATTTACAGAGCATTAATATTATAAATTAATTTATTAAAAATTTTGGAGTCCAAAATTCGCTTGACGAGAAAATGGAACTAATGTCTTTAATTTAATAACAAAATTACATTCGAAAGTTTTATCTTCCATTTTTGAAACATGGTTATCACTGTGTAGCGAAAAAAACATATTTGAAATCAATTAATTTATAATATATATATATATATATATATATATGGGGGAAGGATATATAATTTTTTGTATATCAAGAACAATTTTGGGGGAAAATGTATGACAAAGTGAAAAAGTTTTCGTGTGACGCGTTTCGTCTTTTAGAATTTCATCGGACTAAATTATGTTTACGTTCATACACATGCGCACGAACGAAAGGGACACTGAGAATTTCAAATTAAATGTTTTTGTAATTTTTTTTTAATATGGTTTGGGGATATAATTTAGTCGAATTTATTTAGATATTTTTCTGTTCGTTTATGTTTCCATCACATTTGTTATTAACAAAGATGTATATATATATATATATATATATATATATATATATATATATATATATATATATATATATATATAGTGATGAGAGAAAATCTGTCTAGAATGATGTTACCTTATAAGAAACTGGACGCATTTTTACTGTGATGGCCAGGGATTAAAGTACTTTCTAAACATATACAGCTTAGTAAATTGTTTTCTTTTTAATTAGAGTAGCATTTTTTAAATCAAAATCGTGGTTGGTTTCATGACAATAAACAACGGATGCATATAGTGTGTTGTTTTGTAAAGGATCCCTTTTATGTTCATATAATTTTTCATTTAAATTCCTTGAGGTCTGCCCGATGTATTTCTTGTAGCAATTATTATAGGTAATAGATTAAATTTCTCCTTCAAGATTTAATGTATTTTGATTTGTATTGATTAAGTCTTTTATTGTTTTAGACGCAGTTGTGACAAATTTTATGTTGAGTTTAGATAAATTCTTTAAAATTGTAGTTGTACTGGAGTTGGTGGATAGAAGAATATATTTTTGATTTGTTGGGTTTGTCAGGGAGGTGCATTTTGTTATTTTGAATTATTTTATGAGCCTTATAAGACAAACATATATATATATATATATATATATATATATATATATATATATATATATATATATATATATATATACACATACACACGTTTCATTAAAGACGATTGACAAGGTTTTGTGGACGACATATCCTGATTGATACGGGACCTATGCTGGTGTTAATAAAATAGTGCTCGATAATATAAGAGAACTATAAATCATATATTATTACATATATATATATATATATATATATATATATATATATATATATATATATATATATATATAACAGAACTATAAATTATATATTATTACATATATATATAAGAAAAATGCACACACACATATATATATATATAAAAGAGAAACACAGACACATATATATGTATGTGTTTTTCTCACACACATACACATATATATATATATCTAAAAGAAACACACACGTATATATGTGTGTGTTTTTCTTATATATATATATAAGAGAAACACACATATATGCATGTTTTTCATATATATATATATAATATATATATATATTGTATATATACAATAAACCAATATATATATATATATATATATATATATATATATATATATATATATTGGTTTATTGTATGAATTCCAGTTGCTCTTTCTTTCGATGAAGAAGCCCTCCGAAAAAAATTCTGATGCTTGATCATATGTCTAATTTACTGTTTAACAATGGTTAACCTCATTTGAATAACGAATTCAGTCTCGCAGATAACTTTTCTGCACCGTCGCAATGTTCCTTCCATTTTCTTTTATTACAGCTTTAATCTGGATTAGGTTGATTATCGAATAAAGCTCAGTAATTTGACCTTTAAATCTAATCTTTGTTAACAATAGTTTTTAATCTCATTTCCTCTTTCCAACAACAAAACTTGAAGCATTTGTCTCGCCTCCAAAGATTCAAAGCTAAAAGCTCTCTCCTTCGAATCTATAAATCTTAGAGAGAGTTACCTCGCTGCGCAATAGTTAACGAACTACTTTGTCAGACCATTATACTCTCTAGTGAATCCAGTCTCACTGAAGACTTCACAGTTTAGCCTTACATTAGACTGAGTTAACCATAGTAAATAAATACTTATATAACTTGGAGATAACATCGATACGTCTTATGAAGCAGAAAATAGAACTGAAGATGGAGAAATTGAATGTCCCATCGTGGGACACACAAACAACCTTAAAATAGAAAACTATATTTCTTTAATGATAAGAAGTACTTTCGTTTAGTTGCAAGGACCTGTAAATAATTAACTATGTCCATAAGAATGTGTGCTCACTTTTTTAAATAACTGTTGCATCTTTCCTTGTTACTGAAACAATAATTACAAACAATAAAATATCACATACAGATGTTGATAATGGCAAGAGATACTTAGGGATCTAGACTGGTTATACTTTTAGTGCTTTGATAAACTTGTAAAAGATCTTCTACATTCCTCATTTAATCAATGTTTAATCAATTGCTAATCAATTTTGGCCGTGATAAAAATCTCTTAACCATATCAATTTCCGAGTATTGTTTTCTTCGAAACTTTTTATTAACTTTCCAAATGCAACAATCATTAATAGAATCTTTTTACACCGTTTATTGCGTTTATGTGGATAACCATTGAAAGAAAACTTTCTCGTATGTGGTTGATTAAAAGTAATTAACTAAAATTAACTACTTTCGTTTTTATTTTTGATCACTTAAAAATATCTTTATTTCTTAAATCGATAATTCTCATTATTCAAAAGACATCAAGACAAATATGTGAAGTTAAACTACGGTCTTTGTTTTTGCAGATTATCATATTATACATGCAGTTTTTATATAAACTGTAAATATAAAGTACTAATTTTCTTTATGTATGCATGAGTGTATAAGTGATATATATATATATATATATATACATATATATATATATACACACACACACACACACATATATATATATATATATATATATATATAGTTACAAATTTTCATAAAAGTTATGAATATGCATGCATACTTTATCACAATTTGCGTAAGTTTAGCATGAATGTTTACAGTTGCATGTTTAAATATTTGCACACATAAATACTTATTTATATAACTCTCTCATTTTTATATATATGTGTGTCTGTATGTGGATGTGTGCGTGCGTGTGTGTGTAAGTGTGTGTGTAAATGTGTGTATGTGTGACAGAGAGTGTGTGGGGCAAAGATAGACCGACTGATCTAAAGTAACCCGGATCAGAAAGTATTTTATCCTTCAATTGGGGACGCAAGTTTGAACCCTTCCGGAGAGTATATTTCCTTTATTAAATCTCATGAATGCGCAATCACTCAATAAACATGTCACAAATACGGAATGTTACTTTTCTGCACATAAACACACCATTTATATTTTTGAATGCAAATTCACGTATCTGCAGCAAACATCTGCTGATATTTGTTTTAATTTTCAAGCCATAAATCAAAAGTAACTTGAGCTGAGTTCCGTTACTTTCACTTTGTATGCATTTCTATTTTCACTTTCTTTTTCCGCCTTTTTTCCTCCGACTACACTTTATATTGAGTATTTATTTAAATATTTAGTCTTCAACACTTTATAGTGTGAATAATTTCAAAATATCAGCTGTAATACTCTCTTCTGCTTACTGGGCAAACAAAACCAAATTAACTTCCAAGCGGAAAACAAAAGAATGTGTAGTTTAGGTATGCTTTCTTGTGACTAAACACCGCATTTACAAAGCAAGTGTTCATGCACGCATTTTGAAAGAAGCGCTAAATTTAATATTGATTTTTTTTTCGACTATACAACCATACAATTCACTTTTTCATTACCTCACCACACACACACACACACACACACACACACACACACACACACACACACACACACATACATATATATATATATATATATATATATATATATATATATATATATATATATATATAACAAAGTAGGCAGGAATTAAAGTAAGGGTATATTTAGGGCGTGTGTGTTTGCACACATATGGAATACCTAACATTCATTTCTTCAATATATTAATTTATCTCTCTTCCCAAACTATCTTTATTCAACGTTATGATATATATATACTTATTTGTAATTATCTGTCTGTCAGTTAATTGACCGAACATAGAATGTCATTTTCATTTCACTATATTCAGATATCGTTTTTTCTCGCGACATTATCCCTCTTCTCTCCTCTCTCTTCTCTCTTCTCTCTTCTCTCTTCTCTCATTTCTCCCGATTATCAATTTTAGCGT
>OZ038506.1:65100801-65363371 GCA_964036315.1 Acanthosepion esculentum
AAACAACGCTAGAAATTATAAAAATGATTAGGAGATATCACCAAACTCTAAAGAAATTCGTTGAACATTTTGGACGACTCTTATACAACTATGATACAAGTTTTGATGAGAGCAAGTTGGGGAATTTATCTCACCATTTTGTGTCCTGTCCCGTATCAAGAGAATATGAAATATTTTAGATGTTGTAGCATCTAAGAAGTGTCGAAAAGCACAAGATGTCGGGTCCAAAAAACAAGTAACAAAACACGTAGAATCAAAAACTAGGCCTCGTTTAGAGACACCTTTTAGTAAAAATGAATACATGAACCGTTTATTTATTTATTTTTTTATTCATTCATTTTACACCAACGAATATCGTGCTATCTTCGATGGACCAAATGCTAGGTGGCTAATGGCGGAAGCCGCCCTCACAGACTAAAACATCAATAACTTTATGTGTTGTTTCAGGGATTATTGGTGGTGAAGTGGTTGGCCTTTCATTAGGTTTTAAGATGATAGCTCAAACATACACACCTGTAGCTACGGTTTAAAAAGAAATTAAACTTTTTCCGGAAAAATATGAGTTTTATGAGCAACAATACTCCATTACATTTGGCGAAAAACTAATGAACATTTTAATAAAATCGATTTTAAAAAAAACGTACTTTTATAAAGTTCGACCATGACCTAAATGAAATTTGTGTTGAACTGTGAAGAAGGAAGTTTACATTAGTAGACGACAATTTACAAGTAAGTATGAACTTTATAATGCTCTTCTGAATGTTATACTGTCACAACAATTAACAAGCTCAATAGATAAATGACTTTTAAAAATAGTTTCAGAACATGACGAATACATTTCACATTAATGTTGTCTTTATAACTTTGTCATTATAAAAATAAAAGTTTTCAGTTTTTTGTTCAAAACATTCGTCTTTGTAAAATTTGTAAATATTCTATAATTAAAATATTTAATTACAACAATTTATTGGAATTTCATTAATTTGTCTAATAATGAGTAACTTGCAAAATTCGGTAAAATGGAAGAACTGTGGTCTCATCGTAAGAGTGGCATGTAGTTTATTATAATTTATGCATATTATTATATATGATATAATATGCATAATTGTAATATAATATAATATAATTTGCATATTATTAATATTGCAAACATTTCCGTAATTCTCTTGCTTGATTATTTTTCTTAAAATTACGAAAAATTAAAATAATGTGAGATGCAACTATTTTTTCTCGGGGGCGGGTGGGGGTCGCACAGATTAATATTTTGAAAAGACGCGATATATGGAATTAGGGGATGAACGTATAAATGTCTATGTGGTATATTTCCTAAATTCAAGGCGTGCAATTTGCTTAAGAGCAAACAAAATGTCATATACAGTATGTAGCAAAGCTTCGTTTAAACATAACTAACAGGGAATGTCAATTGAGGCTTTTGGTAATTTTTTCTTGGTGTTTACATAAATCACTTGATGTCAGGTAGAAATTTGTTAAAGGGACTTGCCAAAATTATGTTTTAAATACTTTCGACCATCGCTGTTCAATTTCAATAAAAGAGATGTCAAGTGTAGCATTTATCTTATTAAATATCCAATATTTGAAATAAACATACGTTCACAATGCTGTGCAAAGGATTTTAAGTGACACATGACCTATATACCTTGGGGAATAGAATGATCGGAGTATCTTTTCCTCAGATTTAGAGTTATATTTTCCTGTTTTGCCAAATGCGGTTATATAATAATTTGTAACAATTTCTGAGTTTTTCATTCCGAATTTAATGTGTTGCTTAAAGTTACTTCCTGTTCCTTTGTCTATCAACGGAGAGAAATGAAATATGTTTTTCATTTTTTTTAATCGAATTTAACTCAAGCAAGGCAGTAAAGCCACTAAGACACAAGGGGTTACTGTGTATGAAAGAATTAGAAAACAGAAACATTACTATGGAGTGAGAACAATAGAAAAGTCATCAGGAAGACAGTAGATAAAGATTGACATTGCATTTAAATTTTTGAAGACCAAAGGTGGCCGGAAAGCAAAAACTCGGAAGTGAGTTCCACAAGCGAGAAGTACGAGTAAAAGAAACTGTTACCATAGAACGTACGGTTTCATCTAGGCAATTCAACTGTGAATTGATTAGACCTTGTTGCCAATGTAGTACTGCGCTTAAATTCAAAAAGTGTAGGTACTTTAGTGAAGAGCCCATCAGAACAATTACCATGAAAGTATTTATAGAAAAGGCACGGGTAAGCAACTTTATTGCAGTGGAAAAATGAGTGAAGCCAGGTCAAATACAATAATATTGCTGATTCTTCTTTGGATTTTATCAAGAATCTCTAAATATATAGCAGGTGCGCCGGACCATATATGGCAGCAATATTCTTTCTTAGCAGCTGACCTAGCAATGGATTCAGTGTAGTCTTTTCACTTCATGTCAGACAAGAACGTTAACCCGAGAAGCCGTAACGGGTCACTCTCCTGGAGGTTAGCATCAGCCATGCTGATGGAAGGCAGAAAGAGATCTCTCAGATGATTAATAACCAAAAAAAAAACAAGTTAGTTTACAAGCATATATACGTTTGTGCGGGGTGGGAGGCATCTACGTGCCTGCCTGTGTATGTGTATGTTTGTGTGTGTAAGTGTGAAGTTCTTTCTGCATTGAAATTACTACTATTTCACCTGATGAATACTGTTTTGTCCTTTAAAGCCATTGATAGTGAATTCGTTCTTCACTTACTTTCCTATAACTTGAGCCTTAAAATAACGTTGACTTAGTCCATAAAACATCTAAGTATTGCTGCTTCCAATTACTTATCATTTCAGGATGTGCCGTGGCGTAATGGATAGCGGCTCAGTATAAGAAATCGGAGAGTCAAGTTCGAATTCCAGTCGGATTCGTTACATTCACTTACTCGCAAATGCCCTCACTGAGGAAAGGATGTATCCATTTCTTCCCCTGGCTATGGGTTAAATAGTTAGTAAGAATTGTAACTGGGAAAAATCATCGTTATTCTCAAAAGATTTTTGATTCAGTATTCACTTGAAAAAAGTATTATTTATACAATCCAAAATATGTTTCAACTTTAATTAACCTACAAAGGGTTGGTAAACCGTAAAAGAAAAACAAATCAATCAGTATTCGTACCATTTCAACTATCAATATCAGACACAAAATTTGAACATTTAAATGTTTTAAATGCACAAAAAGTTATTTTAAAAAGACATTTTGTGTAACTCATTTTAATGAAATATTTCATGCGATAAAATACGTCAGCATTATTTACGAAATATTTTACTCATAATGTGAAAATATTCTATTTCATATATAAATATTCTATTTCACATGCAGTATCCAGTTAATAAGTAACATTATTAATTTGATATTTTTGCATATAAATGTCTACATTATAATAGTTTTGTTTAATTTCCTTTTTGACTTTCACGTCCCAGTGGAACTGTTTGAAGATGTTAATGTGATGATGCTATTCTGAACGTCCATGCAAAAACTTGATGACATCCAGGGTCAGCTGTACGTGAATACACCGGTGCTCGTTATATTCCACAGGGCCATGATCGACGTCAAGAAAGAATAATGACAAATGCTTTCCAAGTTTGGTTGGGAAGAAAGAAAAAAAATACGATTCCTCACTTAATCGGCAATGTCTTCCTTCTGCTTCGAGAAAGCGGACTTCTTTTTTATATGACTTTCTCACTAAGTTCTGGCCACGAAAAACAGACTCCTACACACTCACTGCCTGACCGTTTCACTGACTCACTGCTGGCCGCTTCACTGACTGCCGATCCTTTCACTAACTACTCATTATATATACTGACTGAAAGACCCACTACCCCTTTCCGTCCACTAGTGTTTCACCAATCGGAAAAAGAGACCTCCCAGACAGCTTTTGAGTAATCAGTTTTTTCAAAGACTCTACTTTTACGGCTATCTAAAATCACTAATAAAACTTTGAAGATTCAGGTGGGCTGGGGACAGGATTCCTGAAAATTCCTGGTTATTAAATTTACTCAAAGATGGGCTAGAAACAAAATTCCTGAGAAACCCTGGTCATTAAATTGACTTAAAAGGAAAAATAATCTGTCTATTTATCTCCTAAGGATGTGTGAGAAATCGTATAGCTATACTAACAATATCGACAAAAGATTATATCTTATTTTCCTTATATGCGGAGCTGAGCATTTGGTAAATTACTTTAAAATGAATGAACTATTCTATCCCTTTGGTAGCAATTGGCGAGACCACTCAAAGAACTGAGATAAACTCGATCAAAGACATCCGATTTTTTTTTTACCTTTAGTTCAATCAATACTAACAATTCAACAAAGGAAGAACAGATTTAAAACAGTTATGGACGACCGCTAGCAAAAGGGTTTGGTTTTTTTAGATTCTCCACGTAGAATTCGTTTCTTCAATATCTTCGTCGCCACTGTTATGGTCCAGGTTAGGACCAAGAAAGAACAACACGAACACAAGAGTAGAAATAACGAAGATATATTACACGGAATAATAATAAAAGATGTGGAAGGTGTTAGTATGACTGTCAGTCTGGTTTGGAGTGAACTACTATCGGCTCGACTCGATTCGTCCCTCTCTCTTGAGAGGCGTAGTATACATGGTGTTAGGAAGAGTTCGTTCTGTAGTTATAGTTAAGGACCCATAACAAAAACCAATCCATGGTAGAATCTTTTTCTCTCTTTGTCGGGTATCAAAACAGCCCAACATGCAAATTACAAATTTGGAGATACCAAAATCAAACGAATACAACAATGTAAATATCTGGGAAATGTTTTACCAGAGGACGAAAAGTACGATACTGAAATCCGAAGGCGCATTGGGGCAACCAAAGATTAATTCCAAAACTAAGCAGAGTATTAAAAAACAAAAATTTCGTTAGAAACAAAGAAAAGACCACTGAACCGTTACGTAATATCAGTCCTCCTATATGGCAGTGACTGCTGGACAATAACCTCACAGATGAAGAAGAGACCTGAATCAATAGAAATGTGGTTCTACTGAAAGATGCTGAGGATTCTATCGCCCGAACATGTGAGCAACGACAAAGTTTTAAAGAAAATTTAAAAAAAGAAACTCATGCTTGACATCAGAAAGACAGTTGAGATTTATAGGACACATAATGAGAAAAGAGGACTTGGAAAATTTGATACTCACTGGATATATTTAAGGCAAGAAGGACAGAGGAAAACAACGCATAACCTATCTAGCGATCTTGATGGATGGCGGACCAAGGTTTAAGAAAGATAAAAATATAACTAAGCGATACAAAAGACGGGAAATTGTAGAAAGCCATGGTCGCCCACGTCCTGAAGGGACATGTCACAAAGAAGTAGTAGAAGGGTTACGGAAATTGGCTCTCAGGACAATAAGAGAGACGGAATGCATGGACGATTTTTAGATAATTCCCAGACCCTTCTTGAGAGAGATAGTTCTCACGAAATACAGTTACAATAGTTACTGAGAATCTACGAAACTTAACACAAGCTAATATACAATACTGGTTACCTCATTTATTAAACAGGGGTAAAGGTCTTTACACTTCCAAGAAAACAACAATGTAAAAGTTTGAAACATTTAACTGATGAATACTTCTGTAGTATTAGTATTATTTAAAAACTGCATTTCCCATTTACTATCATTCTCCTGTCTTATGAATAAAGTTACTAGTTGTTAGAATACCGACTCCCTCTTCACTTTCGACTGAAAATACTGACATCTCTATTCTTTATTCATTTATTCTGGATATAAATTCAGCTGATTAACAGAATTGCATAACCATTGTAATAATAACAGCATTATAAACAATTCGTTAAAATTCACCTAATATGCAATTCATCACTTTCAGTTTCAGGCCAAGAAATGTGCAGTTTGTGTATACGATTGCAATTACTGTGGCTATAATTTATAGTATTAAACCTTTATAAAGATATATTTTACATCTTCAGTGTACCATGTTCCTTCAGGACGTTTGTGATCATGACTCTCCACAATTTCCAGTCCTTCATAAGTCTCAACAAATTTTATCTTTTTGCTATCACTCCTAAAACCTGTTCTGCCAAACTTTTGCATAAGCCCGTTAGGTAGGTAATGCGTTGGTTTCCTCTTGCATTCAATATGTCCTGTGAGTGTCAAATTTTCTAAGCCCTCTTTTCTCATTATGTGCACTAGAAATTTCAATTGTCTCTTCTTGATGTTAAGTATAAGCGTCCCTTTTTGTTTTCATTTTCTCTGAAGCTTCATTGTTGCTCACATGTTCAGTTCATGCTATTTTCATCATCCTCTTCTATAGAACACATTTCTATTGCTTGAAGTCTCTTCTTCATCTGTGGGGGATTTCCCAGCATTTGTTGCCATATAGGAGGACGGATATTATATAACAGTTTCATATAGTTTTCTTGGTTTCTCAAGCCTTTATGGAATAACGCCTTTGTGAAATAAATCCTTTATAAAATAAGACCTTCTTGAAACAGGGCCTTTATGAAATGAAGCCATTATGAAATAAGGTCTTCATAAAGTAAAACTTTTATGAAATAAAGCATTTATGAAATAAGGCCTTTATGAAATAAAGTCTTCATTAAATAAAAACCTTTTTGATATAAAGTTGTATATGAAATAAAGCCTTTGTATAGGAACCTCCACGAAAACGCGATACCTAACGTTTAAAATGAATTTCTAATAATGAAAAATCTTTCTTCAAGGTTTTATTTAGTTTCAATTCCAAGCTGAGAGATGAAATTTAATATTTCCAGTCAGCAAAATACTATGCAGTATTTCAAAACTATTTTAAATCGATTGGAAGAAATTGTGTTTTGAAATTTCTAATTTTTTTTTATTTTGTCACCATTTTTAGCAAAATGTTATTAAAATGTAAATCTCTTTATTAAAAATCTTCCAAAAATAAAATATACTTTTCTGAAACTTTATTTGAGGAATATTAGCTGATTTAAAGTATAATTAATCTGATTTGAAACAACTGTTATTTTTTGTAAGTTTAAAATATCAGAGAAATATATTTTTCATTTCGGCAGTAGCATGTTTATTTTTGTTAACAGTCGATGGAGGATAGATTTTTATGTAATACTGTTCTATGGGAGCTTTAACCTTTAAAAATAATTGAGGAATATAAGGCTAATACCTTTTAAGTACTCGGTAATCTTATAAATACAAGAAAATATTTTCTGTGATCTAATGTTTTAGTGAATTTTAGTGAATTTTGGCTCTAAATGTACTGTGGGTGTCGCTCTTATTTTCTGATAGCATGAGTGACTATTCCTATAAAATTCGGTACATTTTTACACATACAAAGACAATTCAAAATTCTTTTTAAAATATTCGGGGTCGCCAGATTGCAATAAGCTTTATTTGTAATAAGTTTTATGATATATGTTTAGTAATTATAGTTTTACTTAATAACAATCTTTCCTAAGAATTACACCATTGAAACTGAATTTTAAAAGATTTAAACATATTTAAGTTATTCTAATTAAAAAAAATTTTAAATAAAAACAAATTTTGTAAAACCATCGAAATTGTTTTTTCTTCAGACAATATTGTTCTTAATATATATTATTCATAAAAGCAATTAAAAGCTTTTCTAATTAAATAATGTCTTAGTTCTATTGAGTTTTGTTTTGTTTTTTTCGATTCAGAGCAGATTTTCGATGAGACGGTAGTCGAAATTTTTAAAAAAACATCGGTGATTTAAATTCTTCAAAGAATTCTGCTTTTAACTAATATAGTCAATAAAAATTATCGCACTGAATTTCACAAGTTTTCATAAAATTAAGTAAGGAGGTGAAACACATGTAAAAAAAAAAAAAGAAATATTTTTACCAAAATTTTCTAATAAAAAATTTTAAAAATCATTTCATTCATGTATGAATAAGTCCTGAAACAACGTGTTAAAATATTGATAGTTGACTATCCAAATAATACTCCATGTCATCAGTTGCCCAATTTGCCGAAAATTGGTTTAATAAGCATTCTGGAGACTTCCAACAAATGATGTGTGGCCACCATGTTCTCCCGACAATCGAACATATATGGGACGTGATGGAAAGGTTTATTCGCACGCAATAACCCGCACTTACAAATGTCAATCAGCTGTTAAGAGCGCTATGGAAAGACCACGGCTCAGCAACTCTTCAGAACCTATACCACCTCGAGTTTCTGCACTTCACCGGACTATAGTATGTCCTACACGATATTAGGCAGTTACCCCATTAATTCTGACACATCAATTTAAATGTGAGTTAATTGAATAAGCTATGATGACTATGATGACCGTATCAGCGAAAAAATCATCTTAACTAGAAGAATTCTGTCAGAAAATTGATAGTAACCTAGAACGCAATTTTTCTTGTCTTGGTCGAGTGCGATTCCTACTCTTCGATTTTCTTTCCTCCAGCTATGAGTTAATTATCCCCCCCCCCGCCAAGCTATGGAATCCATTTTCTTTCGATTTTCGCTGGCTGTATATATATATATATATATATATATATATATAATGATGTTCACCTTGTACAAGTCTTGTGGATCACTCGATCTAAAGTGTTACAGAGTAAGAGGTACAATTTATGTGGTTATATGTGGAAGATAACAGTTAACCTTAGACTTGAACAGGCTAAAACTGTAGGGATCATGGAAGCATCCTCTTGGGAGTCCCTTCCACAAAGCAGCGGTTCGTGGAAAGTTGTTGTTCGAGTGAAACATATCTCCCCAATGAAGGGAACGAGAGTGGTTCGCTACAATGTGTGTGTGACATGGCGATCTTAGCCGTGAAGGTTAGAATTGGAGGAAATAAGGAATGTAGTTTGTCTGAACATTTTCCATGGAAATAGCGATAGAGCAGCGAGATTCTTATGATCTATCGTCTGCGAGATAGTGGCTGAAGGGTGGGAAAATAATTTGTCAACCACAAATACGCGGAGACGATTTTTATCTATATCGAGACTGGAGAGTGAAGACCGGAGAGTTCCTGTCCATATATGGCAGCAGAACCTTATATCATATCATATCAGTTGCTTATAAAGTCCCCATTATTTGCTCAACTGGCTTCGCATAACTCTAGAATGTTAATGTTTAACTTGTTCATGTCCTGTTTGATATTTTCTAGCTGAACACGACTAAACACGCCTAGCGCACTTGCTTAAATGGATGACAGAACATCCACTGGAAGAGATGGTAATGGGACAACTACAAAGCATATAGTAGTTCTATTGAGTTTTGTTTTGTTTTTTTCGATTCAGAGCAGATTTTCGATGAGACGGTAGTCGAAATTTTTAAAAAAACATCGGTGATTTAAATTCTTCAAAGAATTCTGCTTTTAACTAATATAGTCAATAAAAATTATCGCACTGAATTTCACAAGTTTTCATAAAATTAAGTAAGGAGGTGAAACACATGTAAAAAAAAAAAAAGAAATATTTTTACCAAAATTTTCTAATAAAAAATTTTAAAAATCATTTCATTCATGTATGAATAAGTCCTGAAACAACGTGTTAAAATATTGATAGTTGACTATCCAAATAATACTCCATGTCATCAGTTGCCCAATTTGCCGAAAATTGGTTTAATAAGCATTCTGGAGACTTCCAACAAATGATGTGTGGCCACCATGTTCTCCCGACAATCGAACATATATGGGACGTGATGGAAAGGTTTATTCGCACGCAATAACCCGCACTTACAAATGTCAATCAGCTGTTAAGAGCGCTATGGAAAGACCACGGCTCAGCAACTCTTCAGAACCTATACCACCTCGAGTTTCTGCACTTCACCGGACTATAGTATGTCCTACACGATATTAGGCAGTTACCCCATTAATTCTGACACATCAATTTAAATGTGAGTTAATTGAATAAGCTATGATGACTATGATGACCGTATCAGCGAAAAAATCATCTTAACTAGAAGAATTCTGTCAGAAAATTGATAGTAACCTAGAACGCAATTTTTCTTGTCTTGGTCGAGTGCGATTCCTACTCTTCGATTTTCTTTCCTCCAGCTATGAGTTAATTATCCCCCCCCCCGCCAAGCTATGGAATCCATTTTCTTTCGATTTTCGCTGGCTGTATATATATATATATATATATATATATATATAATGATGTTCACCTTGTACAAGTCTTGTGGATCACTCGATCTAAAGTGTTACAGAGTAAGAGGTACAATTTATGTGGTTATATGTGGAAGATAACAGTTAACCTTAGACTTGAACAGGCTAAAACTGTAGGGATCATGGAAGCATCCTCTTGGGAGTCCCTTCCACAAAGCAGCGGTTCGTGGAAAGTTGTTGTTCGAGTGAAACATATCTCCCCAATGAAGGGAACGAGAGTGGTTCGCTACAATGTGTGTGTGACATGGCGATCTTAGCCGTGAAGGTTAGAATTGGAGGAAATAAGGAATGTAGTTTGTCTGAACATTTTCCATGGAAATAGCGATAGAGCAGCGAGATTCTTATGATCTATCGTCTGCGAGATAGTGGCTGAAGGGTGGGAAAATAATTTGTCAACCACAAATACGCGGAGACGATTTTTATCTATATCGAGACTGGAGAGTGAAGACCGGAGAGTTCCTGTCCATATATGGCAGCAGAACCTTATATCATATCATATCAGTTGCTTATAAAGTCCCCATTATTTGCTCAACTGGCTTCGCATAACTCTAGAATGTTAATGTTTAACTTGTTCATGTCCTGTTTGATATTTTCTAGCTGAACACGACTAAACACGCCTAGCGCACTTGCTTAAATGGATGACAGAACATCCACTGGAAGAGATGGTAATGGGACAACTACAAAGCATAAGAATGTGTGGATAGCTGCTTTGATCGTCCATGTACTGAAGGGACATGGCAAATAAAAGATGAAGAATATCTACACTGTTTAAAGGATCCTCGTAGTCACATAAAACTGACGTAAATCGAGTTTGAAACTGATATTATCATAAACTATTTTGGCATAGATCCACAAATTTCCATTATGTCGACAAGAATAACCGTACATGTTCATGTAACGATGTAAACCTCTGAATAATTTATTGTGTGATTAATTAATTATGAGATCGGATTGGCACGGCACATAGAAACGGTGGTGATAAAAGACTTTTACTTTTGCACTTTCTTATATAAAAGAAAATGATTTTGTTGCAAAAGAAATATGACACTCAGAGCCGATATATATATATATATATATATATATATATATATATATATATATATATATATATATATATATATATATATATTATAATTTTACTTATTTAGAAATATGGTTCCATTGCTACACAGGGATTACCATGTTTCAAAAACAGAAGCTAAAAGCTTCAAATTCAATTATAGAATTAAATTAAATTAAAGTCCTCAGTTCTGATTCCTTTTCAAGCGAATTTTGGAATAACTTATTTTGAAGTTTACTGAGTTTTATAAGCACATACATTCATAATATTAGTTTCTATGTATATGGGGAAATCCAACCATTTTAACAAGGGTCAGTAGGGTATTCTTTTTCTCTGACAACTATTGTATCAACATATTAGTTACTTTCGAAAAGAGGTTAAGTCAACGTAGGGTAGAGGTGGCTTTTAAAACGAATGATGACATCCGTTCAACGCATGCCGTCTGGTCTTTTTCAACGACAGAAAGTTTTTTGGCACTTTTGTTTCGCCGTTAAATTTGTACTTGTATATATATATTATATATAGATTTTTCTAAAAGGGTTGTTTGTGTATGAATACGTCGTATTGAACTACAATTTTAAAATATTAGTCTCAATTTTAATAATAGACTATACATATTTTAAAACAAATAAATGTAATAGAATTACTTAAATTATTTAATTATTATTTAAATATCAAATATAAATATGTACATTCTTGGATAAGATGTTTTTAATAGTGTATTTCGTAACCAAGAAGTTTTAAGCTAAAGAATGTATTCATACAAGATAATGTTCTGTTACTTTCTATAAAACTAAATGTTGCCCATCTTAAGAAAAAAAAAGATTTCGATGGAATGGTGCCCGATATTTCCAAATTTTAATCCAATAGAAATATTGTGGTCCTCCTTTAAAAGATATGCATATGAGCATGGAAAGCAATATTGAAGCAAAGCTCTCCGGGATTCAATAAAAACTGTAATGTTAAACAGAAAATTTAACAAAATCAAGGGTTGAAATACTAATGAAGGTTATAGAATATCAAGAAGTTCGTGTTAACATGTAAAATAATAATAATTTATTCGCGTATATGGATACCGTATTAATCAAGTATATCTTTTTGTGGCTTAAATCTTTTAGGTTTATTTATAAATAAAAATGTATCATACTTTACGTAATAAAAACTGACATCGTCAAAACAAATTATTATCAATATTTTTAATAAGATTAAATATTATAAGATGGCACTCAGGCGATATATTGCTCATATAGATATAACGACATTCTCCAAATTTAATTAACATCGGTTGGTTAATACCAATTTTATTGTGAGAACATTGATTTATATAATAAACTCTGGCATGGTGTATATCGTCAAGAAATTGTTTTGTTAAATATAGGATTTGAACAAAATTTGATCAAAATTTGATTATTTCAAGCAAATAAAATTATGCAGAATAATAAATCAATCTTTAGACTATGTAATTACAAATGATGAGGAGTAATGCGTTATTTATCGTGTAACTAAATCGAGATAAATCTCGAAGAATGTCGAGAAAACCTGATTCTTCTATATTGTCTTTTTATTTTTATCATTTCATGTTCTTTCATGTGGACGATGGTGATGAGGAAGATGATGATGTAAGTGGACAAAACAAAAGAAAATGACGGAACAGAAGAAATCAATAAAGGCGATGAAAAATTGCGAAAAATGTCTGGTCGAGCAGGAAAAGAAAGAAGCCTTTGAATGGCTATCCATTTTAAAGGGTCTTTTTCTGACATTTATTTCATATTCTCTTTTGGGGGTACCCATAGCAACTTGAAATGACGAACGACGGATAACGTCACAGTAAATGACGTCACAGTCGATGGCGACATTAAAACAAGTCTCCGCCTGCGGAAGAAAATGCACACTTGGGCCGATGATTTAATTAAAAAAAAAGTGGTTTACTAATATCTTGTTGTCAGTATGGAGCTGTGCGTGATGTGAACAAAGGTAGCCTGGGGTCATGACAAAATGTATTTTTAAGGAAAACAATATGGCGCTTTGAATTAACTTAACAGGGACCTAATACATGCTTACAAATCTCAACATGGCTGAAACTTTCCATTAAGAATAGCTTATATTCACCACTGTGCCACCATTGGCAGAAAAGAGATGAAGCTCGTATTGGTTACCACTAATTTCTGTTTACACTTTGTACACCTAAAAGTACCTATGCGATTTGTCGAGACATTCTGATTTGACTCCTAACTCTGTATTCACTTTTATTCTTCATGGCATCATTTCAGTATTATAACTTTAAAAATTACGTGGATAGATCAGTAAGTCCATAGCCTATTAACTAACTCTCAATAAATATTTACTTTTCAACATAATCTCTTTCTTTTTCCATGCATTAAATTCAGTGGTCAATATTAAAGATTCAGCTAATAACTGCGAATCAGCCATGAACTTATTGATTCACTTTGATAGATTGCTCAGTTCAACTGATAAAACGTAAACGGCGATACAGAAAATGTATATATTGATTCCCATGAACTTTTATTGATTCACATGAACTTAATGAAAACTTTCCAGAATCACCAGAAAGATGAGTCTAACAACCTTAATCCTGACTATAGTGCACAGATGAAATATTGCAAGATACCGTATCAATAAAATGGACACCATCCTCTCCAGATATTAATCCATTAGAAGGTGTGCCTTTAAAGGAGATGGGTTCATGCGAATCAAATTTCGAACGCCACCTATATAATGGCGAAAAAGTTGGCCATGAACTAATCGCATGTAATCAGTATTCAAAAATACTTTAAGAGAAAGCAAAGTGTTTCAGATTAGAAAAAATAGAGTATCGATGCAGGAAGGGTGAATACATTTTCCTAGTCATGATATTTAGAAATACTCCGTTTTCAGTTTTAAAGAAAAAGAGAATTCAAAACCTGATACCAAGTACGACTAGTGTCAGAAGATTGTAAATCTTATAAGTTTAACACACACCATTATCACTTACAGTAAGAGTTCACCAATACGTAGTAAAAACTGAATCGTTTCTAGTAAATTGTTTATATGGAAAAACAGGAAAGCACTCAAAAAGTGATTATTTCCGCCCATGGTAAAGTCAGTAAATATTGAACAATCATCTTAGAGATGTCGGACTATTATTCTAATTGTTCGGGCGGGTCTCTTCATCATTGTTGCCTCATTTGTTTTTCTTTTTAAAAGTTCAGCAAAACCTTTTGTTGGTAGGATCGGTGAATTCTCCTCATTACAATGACGACGAAAAAAAAATTAAAACAAAATTGTTTAAAACTCCATGAAGATTAGTAGACACGACCTGCCCCTGAGTAAGATCTGAGAAAACAGAGGGTGTAATATTATAATTGTAACAGCAAGCATGATGATATTACAAGATTTATTATAAAGAATATAAAAATATTTACTAATACAAGGGTTTGAGACAAAGCTTAATTTAGACCTAAACCGTTAATAATTCCACAACAATCGAATTAACCTAAAACAATTTTAAACCTAGGTAGACTAATCAGAATAGTCAAAACATATGTTGGCCAATTGTTCAATGCCAACTCAAAAAAGATCGATTTTTATTTAAATGTTTTGTACAGATATATGTTAGCTTTTATTATGCCGTAAGAAAAATATATATCGCCAAAAAGAGAGGCTTTTGTAAATGTTCTGCATTGATGTATTTTATTCTTTTGTACGTAGAACGGTAATGCAATAATTAGAATTGATGGTTGCACATCGAACGTTATCACTTCACCACTTGTAATGAGAATGACAATAGTCAAATCTTTTTAACAGTGTCACTCATTACGTCCACCAAGATGAAACCATTAACTTGTCATGTATCTATTAGATTCCTAATTGAGAACACTTATCTGATATATACCGGTGACAGGAGAGACTACAATTAGAAAAGAGATGTTGTTAACACTGTAGAAGTATGGGGTCACAGCCTCTCCGTGCTAAGTGTTGCTGATATGGTTTCCCTAGCAAATAAGTTTTTATGAAATGCAGTTAGAAAGAGTTGCTCATCTAAAAAAAGCTAAGTTTTCACAATTTCCAGCTTAAAGGAGATGGGTGTCTGCATGCGAATCAAATTTCAAACAGCACCTATATAATGGCGAAAGGTTGACTATGAACTAATCACATGTAATCAGTATTCAAAAAATACAATAGAAAAAAGCAAGTGTTTCTGATTGGAACAATTGGAGCATCGACGTAGAAAAGATGAGGTGGTTTTACAAGCTTCCAGTTAATTTAATTTTCCCATTAAGAGAATTTTGTAAGGATCAAAATAATCCGAAGTCGGGTGAATATAGCGGGTGTACTAGGACATCCCATCCAAGCTGTACCAATTCCTATCGGGTCTTCAAAAAGTTGTGGGGCTGGTATTTCATCAGCAATTTCCTTACGCTTTTTATAGATTGCTGCCTTTAATCGGTTTAGTTGAGAACTGTACTTGTGTGAATTCAATGTCTGCTCATGCGGCAGGAGTTCGTAATCAACAATGCCCTACCAAATCCACCAAATACACAGCCTCACCACCTTTGCATGCAGATCGACTTTTCGTTTCTCGCGGGAACTTTTTTGCTCCAAATTGTTGCAAACAATCAATTTTTCATTGCATGTTATTTTTCTTTTTAAAAAAAAATGAGTCGTTTTTGCTATGATTAAACATAGAATTACAAATGGAAATGTAGTCCATTAATTTTGTTTCCGTTAAATCGTGAAGTACCCAAACATCGTAGCTAAGTGCTTTCAAATACCTTACAACACTCATATAAGAAATTTAGTATATGTCTGTGATGTGCCGTGTCGTTGGACCTAGATTAATCAATGTTTCGATTTAGTCATCATCAACTACAGCAGGCCTACCAAATGTTCTCTATCTTCCAGATAAGAATTCCCAATTCTGAATTGACTGAACCACTTAACAATACTCTCAGCTATGGAACCTTCTCTATAAATGGTAAATCCTTTTTTGCTATCTATACAGCATTTCTTTTATTTTATTTTCAGAAATGAAAGAACATCAAATGGTGGAAATGCATGTAATTTTTCTGTATTTTCACTTTTAATGTAAAAACATTTAAAATTATCAGTCCACACAGGATTCGTATAGAAAACCCCGTTAATGCATCACCCTTCAGAATATATTTATATGTCAGAAATGTCAGTCACATGTGAAAGGAACTCACGTGTTCCTGTTGAGAAACGCTACGAACTTTTGTTCTAATCTAATATTTTATATGAGTCGAAAGTAGAAATATGAAAACCACCTAAAAGCATCACCCATTACATATTGATAAAGCACCAAAGATGAAAATACTAATCCAAATACACGCACGCGCACGCGCGCACACACACAGACACACTCACACACACACACACACACACACACACACACACATTCATTTTGTCATAAAGTTTGTAAGGTTCTGGATAATTTCTGTTTGTCTGACGGATGTACTTTATTGTATGAAATTAAATTTAATAGTTTCTGTTTTAGCTTGCACACGTGAACAAGTTAAAACAGAAATTATAAAATTTGATTTAATGTCACAAATCAGACAAGCAAAACTTATCGAGAACTTAAGAAATTTCCACTTCAAATCCATGGAAATCGAAGTACTTAGCTTCTGGTTTTGCCATAAAATCTAAAATTGACTTTCCAGATTCGACTCAATGACGGAAGTTCCATATGGGCAGAAATTTGTCATCTGCGTATAAATAGTTATATAACACCGGAAGTCATTCATCTAATTGCCATGGTGCAACGACAAAAGAAAATGTTTCCAAGGTATACTTGGCCCGTACTTGAATAAGCCATTTGACTGAAGAATAAACATTTTAACTGAATGATCGTTTGCAAGTTTGTATTTCTGTGTTTGGGTTTAATATCTACACCTGTCTTTATAACCTTAAAGCTAAATGCGTTAGTTATGATTTACATGCGTTGTAAATGAAAGAAAAGTTACGTACTAATTCTGAAACTTCTTTTTATTTAATAGCATCAAAATATAGAATATTTGAATACAGAAATACAGAAGGATTTTTGGTTTTTCTTTTGCTGTTGGACTCGTTTTTTCTTGACTTTGAAATATGCAAAATGAGTCTTCTTCTTCTCTCCGTGTTACGATGTATTTTTCATGTAAACAAAAAGCCAAATTTTACTAATATATGTTTACAAAACCAACATTGTGAAGGTTTTTGTTGTTACCCACAACTTTGTATTTCTGACTCCAATGAGGATTTTATTGTTGCTGCTTAAAAATCAAAGATATAGGACGATATCTCAACACGCATTGCAGAATGGCAAATGTGCAATAAATTGATTTACTTGGAAACGTAACAAATAAACACATATGTATAGCAAACATGGAGGAAAATACACAGCAATGGTTGAAAAGGAAGAATATGGTTTGTTTTAAATATTGTTTTATTATTGATGAAGATACTGTTTCCTCAATCGTGAATATTCTAATTACGCAAAGAAAAGTAGCTCTATGTATTGGTTCATATTTAATCACTCAACATCTTTATTGTTCTTTTAATTAAAACGTTATTTTATATTTTATAAGGTTACAAGAAGACACTTTGAATTATTTAATTATTTAAATGAACTTAATTATTTTACAATCCTTATATGAATAGTGCCGGGATAATACCTCATGTGTAATGAGATTAAGCTGCATACATTTAAATGTCATAAAATGACATAAATCACAAATAGGAAATGAAAGTTCTTTTCAAAAGTATCATTTATATCTAACAGACGAGATAACTATAATTTCATTTTCCTTTATTTTATCCAATAAATTGCAATTAATAATTACCAGAAATAAAAAGATGCCTCTTATAAAGTAATTGTCATTCTTGTGAATTTGATTTTTCTTCACTTTATTAAGGTTTTGCTTCCTCAATTTTGCTTACTTCTTTTTTGCGTAATTATATATTTCAAGAACAAATGGCTTCTATTACTTTTTATATGTTTTATCTTATGAAATGGTATGTAGATAGTTACAACATATATTAAATGAAGGTTTCGAAAAATTCACAAAACGTTTTTACTAAATTGTATATCACAGATCAAAGTTTAGATTACTATCATTAATTTAAAGGTTCTAAACTGATTGCTGTTATCAGTTATAAAAGGTTATTTTTAAAGATTTATTTCTTAGTGGCAATGAATACATACACAGAACACATTTTGCAAACTTCAATTAATAATGAAATTCAATGTTATTCCAAAAACTACGCTTAAAATTAAGTAAGATATTCCTCGTGTACTAGTACAAACAATCTGTAATAATCTGATTAATAAATCCGTAGTTTGACAAGTTATTATTAGCTGAATTTTGATCTGAATATTTCAGTGTATAATGTTCGATCTTACGGTTCGATTTGTAATTAATATAAACTAGTTGTAAGCATTGACAATTAAGGTGATTATATTAAAAATATATATTTGTTTTATATATGATCTTTTTTTCATTACTAGGCTCCGAACTTATTGATGTATCGACGTCTTTCTAACGTTGAATGTTTGATAATATCCGTTCTATTTTTCTGCTATACTTTAAATTATTTAGAAATATACAGGAATTATGGCATTTGGGGAGTTATAAAAATAAATTAAAAATTATGATTAAATTCAGAACAGCAACAATTATCGTTGTTTCTTGATGACAATTCATTTTAATTTTCTTGTTCATTCATTTTTAACTTTTTCTGATAGTTTGCATATTTGTCACTATCTTAGGAATACAGACCGACTTAGGAAGCAAAACAAAGATCAACTGAAAGAAAAATCATTATAGAAAGAATTAACAAGTTTTAGCAAAAGTCAATTTCCCTTTGCCGTAAACCAGAAAAAATGCCAAGTCATAAAACAAAATATAGTCTGAAATTCGAGATATGCTTAGAACATTTATTTACAAATTACTATAAAATTTGTTATTTTGGCTTTTGTAAAATATGTTCCACCTGTTTTTACTAATATTTGAAAATGCTGATCTCCATACAAGCGCACAAATGTACTTTGTTACAACGTAAGAAGATTGGGTTACACCAGCTCTCCAATGGTGTGCAGATTACTTATGAATTTTGGAATTCAGGCCTCTAACTGCATTGAAAGACCAACCAATGTCTCCACAAACTATAGGAGTATATACCCACTTAAGACTTTTACCTGTCTTTAACATTAGAAAACTTACAGACCAAAAAGGTGGTAAGATATCCATTTTCTTCGTCTTTTGATTGAGTTGATGTGTTCTTTGTTCTATACGAATATCATTAATTTCACATGAGCTGCTAATGTATGAAATGTTGTTGCTTGAGGAAAACTCGGAACTTTGATATCTTTTAAAGTATTAGAAATTAGAAGTGTTTGTAAGTGTGTGGTGTGAGTATGTTACATAGACATGAAACAACTATAAAAGTTGTTATAGCAGTTATAGCCAGTAGAAGTAGTAGTAGTAGTAGTAGTAGATATTGATTTCCATTTTAAAAGTCTATATCTCAGCATTACTCAAATAATTCACAAACTGAAAAGAAACTGACAAAATATTTTAACCAATCGGTTTAGTGAAAAAAATAGCAGTTGTAAATTAGCTGAATGTGACCAATGGCAATCGTTTACAGTGTCCAGTAAAGGTTAGACGATACTGACTGGCGTTTTTCATTGGCTTCTGTTTTTGTCTCTATTCTTGCTTTTGTATTTTATTTAACTTTATTTTGTTTTATAATTGGTATTTTACTTGATGTTGTTGTTGCTGTACTTTTTAAAAAAATCAAACAGTTTTGAAGGAAGTTCCAAAAGCTATAAAACGGGACTGTCTCATTACGCGGGAGATTTGTCCAGCGTCAAACCACCAGGATTTGGATTCTCGGAAAGGTCCTCTTGATCTACATCGCTTGAAGGCTTGATGCGAATGATTGAACTGACCACGTGTTTGGCAGCCCACCGCATGCAGCCTGATTTACACCACATCTGATTAAGGTTTGTACTGCATGTGCTCGACCACCAGCCACCTCCGTAATGTTCAGCACAGTTACCGCCTCTCCAATCGTCATTGTCACGGTCACGTGTTGAGAACTGTTTTCCACGAGAATTTTCGAACCCGTCAAGGTAGTTTCCAGCAGTCATATTGCCAAGAGAAATTCGGTATTCGTCTAATTCGTCCGACAAGCTAAAGTCTTCGTAGACACCATAGTACCATTTTCCAGTGGAACCTTTAGCATCGACGCGTAGAGTATAGGGCTTGTTTTTGGTCAACCGGTACAAATTTTCCAGGCCTAGTAAGAACTCGCCAGAGAAATTGCCAAATCCAGACAAGTAATCATCGAAACCCCTGAAATTAAAAATAAATGTGAAATCAAAAGTGGCAAGAGGAATTTAATAAATATAAATCAATGGACCCTACCAACAACCAGCACTTAAAATGGAGCCTTACGTTTCCTCTATCAAATCTCGTATAGTAAGCGTATTATATGTCCAACAATTATTTTATCTCCATGGAAAAGCAGATTTTGTTACGAAACTGCCTGAATTGGCAAAAGACTTTTTAATTACTTTTAAAAAGGCCTTCTTTACCTTTATTTCGGGTCTACAGCAGTAAAATTTATCAACCCACTAAAAGCATATATATGTAAAGGTTTCAATTCTGCAAATGAAGCTATTTATTTATAATTACCTGTCGAAGTCTTCTGATCCGTCGAAACGTCTCTGCACAACTGTCCATCCCTTAACACAGAAAGCACGTATACTGTATGGAGAATCTTCTGCATTTAGGAGGTAAACTCCGGGCTTTTCATGTCCTTTGCCTAAAGCATCGCTGCAGTCTAAAAGATAAAAATGACTAAATAGAATATCAACTCTAATCAACTGAACGGAGAACTAATATTTAGTTATGAGTTTTTAAAAAAGATAGCAAAAGTTATATAATCTTAGTCATTACATCAAGGAAGAATACAACACAAGTAGAATTCATATTTCAGTATTCTTTTCTACTTATTGATAAATTATTTATATTGATTATTGGCCAAAACTTTCTATTTGAGTCTCACATCTGGTTTTGTTTGTATGTTGACCTTTGCCTAATAAACATCATACCAAACTTATACATCCTATATAAGGTATTTTTTGCAATGATATTCACACTGTACAAGGCCCAAGAGCCACTCGAGGTGGTTAAAGATTAGGAGGCACAATTTATACGGATATATGGGGAAGATAACGGTTAATACTAGACTTGAACAACTTAAGATTTGTAGTGATCGAGGAAGCATCTTGGGACGGGTTTCGATTTTTATTATCAACAAAAATAAAAGGTTGTTTTTTTCGCTAATTTTGATTGTCAATTGTCAACTAAATTGATGTTTTTTTACAATTTTCTAGTGAAGAGAAAATATTTAAATAATGCGTAAATAGTAAGTATTATCGATTGAAGAAAATGCATATTCAAAAGATTAGGTTTTTATTTATCTTCAACTGTTTCTTTCTTTCATTTCAAATGAACAAAACCTAAATTCGTCCGTTTAGCTTGCATTTTAAAAGGTTGTCGTAGAAAATGGCCTTCAAAACAGTAATTTTTACTTACAATTTAATTGCAGTCAGGTTTGCTTGAATTTTAAACCTGCGAAAATGTATTTGAAAAGTACGTAGTTGTGCTGAAAATTACATTGGTATCCTTAAAACTGTAAAATGTTTTCAAATGATATAAATCATAATTATAATAGCGATACTTAAACGAAGCATAGACGTGTATAGTCTTTCTCTTTCAAATATAACATTTTTGAACAGAGAAGCTATGTTTGAAAAACATTGAATCACACACTAGCAGTTATAAAGATTAAAATTAAATTTAGAAACATTCGTCTAAAGAATAGTGGTCTAAGGAACATTGGTCTAAAGAACATTGGTCTAAGGAACATTGGTCTAAAGAACATTGGTCTAAGGAACATTGGTCTAAAGAACATTGGTCTAAGGAACATTGGTCTAAAGAACATTGGTCTAAGGAACATTGGTCTAAGGAACATTGGTCTAAGGAACATTGGTCTAAAGAACATTGGTCTAAGGAACATTAGTTTAACGAACGTTGGTCTAAGAAACATTCGTCTAAAAAATATTTGTCTAAGGGACATTCATCTAAGGAACATTGGGTCCAAGGAACATTCATCTAAAGAATATTGGTCTAAGAAACATTGGTTTAAGGAACATTTGTCTAAGGAACATTGGTCTAAGGAACATTCGTCTAAAGAATTTTGGTCTAAAGAACATTGGTTTAAGGAACATTGATCTAAGAAACATTCATCTAAAGAATATTGGTCTAAGAAAAACATGTCTAAGGACATTTGTCTAAGGAATACTTGTCTAAAGTCATTGGTTATGGAATACCCGTCTAAGGACCATTGGTTTATAATAATATTTTTTAATAAATTAACACTTCATTCATGTACAAAATACTCAATTTATTGATATCCACTATATTACTGAATAATATTTAAGATACTTATAGCAACATTAATTACTGATGATACTTGTGGTTTATAAACATTTATTCGCATGCATTGCTTGTATATTAATACAGCCGCATTAGACCATAATTCTCTAGACAGATATTCTTTAGACGAGTGTTCTTCATACCAGTTTTCCTTAGATCAGTGTTCCTTAGAGAAATGTTCTTCAGACCAATGTTCTGATTCCCATAAAATTTGCTTAAATACCGAGAGTCCATGTGGAGTCAAACTTCTTTGAATATCTTTTTATAAAAATTAGAAGATTGATATAATTAATAAATACCAAGTAATGTACACGTTTCTTTAACTGTCTACTTTATGGCTGTATAGGTTTTATTTATCTTCTTGAGCTTCCATATCATTGCATCCCCCTCTAATCCTGTTCATATCTAACTCTGGCGGAGTCAATAGGCGAAAGTCTACTATGGATTTTAGTGAAACAAATGACGTTTGATAGATCCAATTTGATTTCCATTGCGAGAAGGAATCTTACAACTCCAATAAATTAATTCAAAATTATCTCTCTATGTTCTCGCAATTTGTCTATGTATGTATTAATAATTTACTTCGCTAGTATACTGTGTACATAAATATTTATATATATTGAAATTTAGAAAATGTCTCTTTTTATTTCAGTAAATTATTGTTCTATTTTTTCTTTTTCTTTTTTATCCATAAGCCGAAAAAACAATGTTTTCTCTCGGTTATGAAGGAATTGGTCTTTTCTTCTGTTTTATTTGTTATAGCATTTCTTGTGATTTTAGAGACAAATAACTTTCTTCAGTTTTAGTTCACCATTAGGACCTACCATGTCACTTACATGGTAACACACCACCCACATTCCCTCCGTATTCCATCGGCGACAATTAAGCAAACAGCTTCTCCCCGCGAACCACTGCTCTATAGAACAGATTCCCAAGAGGAGGTTTCCCCGATCACTACAATCTTAACCTGTTCATGTCTAGAGTCAACCGTTATCTTCCCCTCCTATCCATATAAACTACACCTTAACGTAAACCGCTACCTCCAATGAGAATGTGGAATTAGAACAATCTACCACCATGGACTAAATAAAGGGCTCGGTTCGAAATTCCAGCGTATATCACCTGAAGAAGGTCGGAGCGTACAACAGCCGAAACGTCGTGAATATGACAATAAAGATGAAGACAACTGCCCGAACGATGTAAATAGTGTAAATAATAATAATTATAATTATAATTATTATTATTATTATTATTATTATTATTATTATTGTTGTTGTTGTTGTTTTGGAAAAGTTTTCTCAAAAATGTCCTTATCAATACATGTTTATGTGTTTTTTTTCTAAGTAACAAATATATGACATCGTTTCTAACAGGAAATCAGATTGTGTTGATTTCCCATTGGAGAAATTTAATGTAAGCATCACTATAATGAATTAATCTAAGAGAGTAGCTATCACTTTCTAAAGACTAGCAATTAAATTATTTGTACTGCATTCGGAAAAATAAGGGGAAAAAAGAAACATATAAAAATGAAAACAGGTTTCCATTTTTTTATTCCTTTTTTCACATTCAGCAAATGCTGATAACCAATCTTTTTATCATTCACTGTATTCCATTGAAATATAAAATAGATAAAATTTAAAAATAATAATAATAAAACACCAAGTATAAATTGATTCATTGTGCAAGCCCACAGCTTTTTCAGGTATTGTGCAATAGTTTAACATTATTTGAGAATACCAGGTATTTCGATCAAAAGTTTTGCTTCTTCTCGAGCCATAAACTGGGTTCGACTCTCATCGTTTCCTAAACATTCAAAGGAGGTAACTCTTCTCACTTATAAAATAAAACTAACAACCTGACAATAGGTTAGTTTCCCTTACACTATGAACAATGTAACGGTCAAATAAATTAAGGTAAATTAATGATATTATATCATTTGGAATATATAAAATTATTTCTTTAAAAATACTCTTACAGTTTCTTCTCAAGTGTTGTAACAGAAAATGGCGTATGGAAGACAGGAAAATTTGAAGAATCAAAGGTCGAGTGAAATATAAAAACAAAAAAAATCTATATAAAGGGAAGTAACTCATATGAAAATGAACGCGTTAAGAAATTCAGCTGAAATGTTTGCTTCTTTCTCAAGAATCTTTTCTTCTTTTTTTTTCAGAAAAGTCTCCCCCAACATTAAAAATAAATAAATGAAATAAAATTAATATAATAATATTATTTTATTTTATGTATCATTTAGTGTAGGATGGGAATAATAAACAAGATAAATGGTAAACCCAGATATTTTCCATGCTGCACATTTCGGGGATTTTGATATAAATTACACAAAGAGAGGGAGGGAAGATCGTTGTTTCGTAAAGAATCGGGATATAAGATAAGACTCACTAAGAGTAGTTTCCGAATGTTTGCAGTTTAATTTCGCTTAAGATAAGGAAACTTGGCCAGGATGATAAAGTAGTAATTAGTCTTCTCACTTCAAAATACACTATTCGCAAATTTATGAATTATTTTTTAACCGGTTATTGATATAAAATAAGAAATAAATCTCTGTGAACAAAACTTTTTGGTCTTGCTATATATACTTGATAATAAATCTTATATTATCTTGTAAATTTTATATATGATTACTATGTCAATGTAGACAGCCCAGAAGAGAAAATTCAAGTCAGAATTTATCAATTTCTTTGAAAATGTTTAATAAGGATCACCATTTATTTGACTATGCAAAAAGAAATATAGGGTTCATGCCTAAATCATGTTAGTTGTCAAAGCAAAAACAGAAACCTGATCCAGTATTTCCCTTTAAGTTTTTTACAGAATTTACAAGGGCGACGTTCATCTTTTTTTTTAATTTTTTACTCACTGTACCTGGAATTATCATACGATTATCTTTCCGCATTTTTTTAACGGGCTTATGGCCATATTACGTTGAAAGACCGATTCCTGTACTATTCCCGAAGTTACACAACGTTTAGCCTGGTCAGTACCTAGATGTGTGACCGTTTGAGAAGACCAGGTGCTGTAAGCTTGGATGTGCGAGTGGTGTAATGAATAATAACTCGGAATTGTTAATCATAGAGCCGAGTTCCAATTTCCGTTGGCTTCGTTATATTCATTTACGTGCAAATACCTACCTCTTCTCCGCCTATCTATGAGTTAATTAGTAAGACTTGTATCACTAAACCGGTATTACCCCACCATACACACACACACATACGCACACGCACACAAATTCTTACAATCTAAAAATATTTTCTGACTTTAAATAACCTACAAAGAGTTGATAAACCGTAGAAAACGTATCAATCATTTTTAACACTATATCATTTAGTAGTCATGATCAAGTTGTCAACATTATTTCAATAAACTTGAACCGTAAATGCTAAATGTTTCAAAGTATCTGTACCCATTACACCATTTCTGAACTCAATATGTATCTCATTAATAATTGTTAATATGATGATTCAAATAATTAATCACAATGAGTAAAATTTCAATAATTTTAATGTTACTATTAGTCACTGTAAGTCATTTCACTTTCAACTCATAATTTCACATACGCTTGCCTCAGTCGGTGTCAGCAACATTGAACGGGATTATCACACTATAATTTTCTTTTGTTGCACTTGAAAGAACCAACATGCACCTTCTAGAGAAAGTAAATAAAAATATATTTCTCAGTATTTAAATAGAAAAATATTCTTTCAGTCCGAAGCAATTTGTTACAGTTAAATAGAAGTACCTGGATGATAAAATAAAGTTGTTTGTTAAAAGTTGCTACGGCTTCTGTGAATTTATAAAGAAAATAAAACATTAAATCATTGGTCAAAGGATAGGAGTCTTTGCTCTGTATGACAATCAAAGCTTGCTTTCTATTGATAAATTTGTAGTAATGATCCTCACCAAACGTTGTTATCACAAGCAGTATACACGTATTGATTTCATGTATCGTAATTGAAATTGCCAGCTCAAGTTATTTTCCCCAATTGCAATAAAAATATATGAGCACCAAAATTCTCTATTTACAAATCCCATCTCACACCTATACAAACTAAAATGCTATCATGGTCTTCCTAAGAAAATAGGAAAAATTAGAAGAATTACACTACTAGCTAATCATTATCATGGGGTTTTGGTAGGTTCCCTGTGAATATGCGGTATTTTGATAAATGTTCGATTTGATATGGAAGGATGAGTTCTTGTGGTAATTAAGTCAGTTGTTAGAGTGAGTGGATCGTGAATCAGATTAGCTAGGTGGAGGATAGACAGTGAGATCAGCCTTTCTCCACTTCCCCTTTGGTCTTGTACCACAAAATGTAATTTTACATTTTAAACATTATCTTCCGATAAAATTTATTACAAAATAATTCGAAAAATGTCGAAATCTTTATTGAGACGCAAGGGAAAATGTTTCTTCAAGTCTCAAAGTTTTTTCTTCGAGGATCTTTTCTCTTAATTCACCTCAAATAATGTAAAGTTACTTATCGCAAATATTAATTCACCCCAAGAAATTATAAATTTTAAAGTTTGTTTGTTTTTTATTAAATTTTTGGCATGCTTTAGAAATTATAAATCTTAAATCAAAATTTGTTTAGTTTGCCTCGCAACAACTCCGACGATCAGAATGAAAAAAATGAACAAAAAATCAGGGAATTATTCACATTTCATGACTGCGGATGATATTCGAGATACTTACAAGGAATTTTTTACAATTTAATGAATTTTTTTTAATCTGTTTTTGGCTTGTTTATCGGGGTGAGCGCAGACGTACACCCCCACACTTAGAAATAGAGCACCTGAGTCGCCCACATTTGGGGCGACCGCAAAGGTCATCTCGACTGGATTGCAATGGAAGGGCCTTGCTCTGGGAGAATTTGATGTGAATTGTAGTAAACATAAATTCTTTTTATTTGGGGGTAAATTTACAAAAAAGATCCTTCTTCGACTTCATACTTAAATGTCTGAGTCACTGAGTAAAGAAAGACTATCGCTAAATAAAAAGATGCGATCCTAAAACAACTGCTGACAAAAAACGATTTCATTAAATGCTAAATTCAAAATGATCTCAAGTCATTACTTTTCCCTTTCTTTCCCTTACTATACAGCATAGATACTGCGCGAAAATATGATTTAATCTAGGTACCGCCATGAGATCGCTAAAAAAAGAGCATAGCATGATGAAAAAGACGCCAAACTTGACGAAAACAAAATTTTATCGTCTAAATGTTCATGTTATTATTAAAGAGGAAAGATCAAAGTATTTTTGGAGTATTTTTTTTACATTTTTAATCGTTCCTAGCACGTCCGAAATTTTCGTTAAAAATCTTTCTTTTTTTTTTTTTGTCATCAAAACTGGCAGATAATCAATCATTTTCAATCATTTTTTTCCATTTTATAAAAAATTGAAAATCTCACTTTGAAATTCTTTTAAAAATCAATTATCATTTTTTCAAAACTTATTTTAAGAAAATCAGAAATTACCAAGCTTAACTTAGCTTCTGCGCCGAAAAGATGTAATTTGAAAATAAAACAAAGCAGGTCATAACCTTTCGCATCACTTGACAGGCGACGAAAGATATTTTCATGACGTTTAGATAGCTTACGTGAGGATAATTCTTTCTACGGATGGAGAGAAGTGAAGTTATTTAGATTTAAGTGAACAAATTATTTACCTCGTTATTAAGGAAAACTTTCAGCGCTCTAATTTTTTTTTTTGTACTCAGCTTTCACCTTTATGTTTACGATGCTTTATGGAAAATATATTATAAAGAAATTAAAATAAGACTGTTAAGAGTGAGATTAAATTTCATAAGAAAGGTATCTGATTAATTTATAGGTACCTTTCTTAGAAAATTTTATCAGTAGTGTACATAAAATACTATAATTTTATGTACATTTATTACATTTTACTGTGTTATTTGTATTTCCATTCATTTTATTATTAATTTTGATATTTCGTTTATGGAAAAATGTCATAACTGAGATTAATATAAAAATAAGATCATATAAATTTCATAAGATGATACTGATACTTGTAGGTACCCTTCTCAGTTGAAATTGAAAAAAATCAAATAAACTTCTCCACACGTGTTTCGCAAAAGTAAAGGCCTTAACAGCGGAGAACAATGCTTAACTCAAATAACGCAACTTAATTGTATTCTGGTTGGTTTTACGTACTTTATAATTACAGCCCGATTATAAACACAAAATTACATTTCTTAATTACTGCGGATCTTCTGATTAGTCAAAACGATACAGTTTACAACGCGCTAAAAAAAGATCTATCTCATAAAGACACTTGCGAAAGCTGATGCAGCTTTTAACTAATTTTATAATATTTTAACAACTTAAATGTAAAAATCTATTATAATTAAAGAAATAAATAATTGTATTAAAAACTCATTTTTCATCGAAAAAATTTTTTGCTTTCAAAAAATATTGTTCATATTCATAAAAACAACTAAAAGCAAATAAAAGCATTTGAAATTAAATAATATCTTTGTTTTGTATGTTACAATTCAGAGCTGATCTTCAGGTAAGGGGGGTCCAATTAAAAAAAAAACATGATTTACAGTCCTCAAAGCCTTGTGCTTTTAACTATTGTTAACTATTTCTAGAGTTTTCATAAAATTAGTTAATGGGGGGGGGGTTAATAAATATTTAAAAAAATATTTCTTCCATGACTTTAATAAAAAAAAAACATATTTATAATAATTTTTATCATCTATGAATAGTTTCTGAAAGTTTCATTAACTTCCAACAATTATTTTTATTTTTTCAAGATTTTCCAAATTAATGTGTGTCATACAAAAAAAAACCTGCTAAAAATTGTATATGTTATTTTAGTAGTTCCGGTGATACAAAGAGAAACAAGTTTTTTTTAATCAAAATTTAGAATGTTCTAAAAAGAAGTAAAAAAATTTAAAAATAATTTTAAAAACTTTGTTCTTTCGTCTTCATAATAACATAAACATTTAGACGATAAAATTTTGTTTTCGTCAAGCGAGGGCAGATGAATTTTCCAAACCTTTGAGCAATGAATAAAACAATGTTCGTTACTTTTTAGTCTAAATTATAACAAAATTATTTTATCATTCTTTCAGTTTAAAAGTGCATCCACCCACGCACGAAAACAAAAATAAAACTACATCAATATTTTCTGGGTTGATTATTCTTTCTTTCTTTACTTTACACATTTCTCGGAAACAGCGAATTTTATTCCGAATAATTTTCCACTTAATAAAATGCGTACGTGTGTGTGAATATATTTACTTCGCTTGATTTCAAAGCCACAATTGTAAGACAACCGGTATACTAGCTTGCTAAGTATCATATACATATGTACTCAATAACATGTTTCACTTTATTTCTTTTCCTTTCTTTCTTTCTTTCTTTCTTTCTTTCTTCTCTATATTCTCTTCATTTCTGTGCATATAAATTGCACCCGGCAAAAACGAAAAGGGAAAAGGTCGATGATTTTCGGGCACTGTATCTGATATTAATATTTGCGCTCCCTTCACCCACCCACCCCTCACTAACAAATTTTCGTATTCAGTTCTAACTTTGCCATGTTCAATCGTGTACCTGAAACTGTGATAGCCAAGGACACCGAATATATGAGTCTGAAACGTTCAGAAACTGGCATATAAATGACAGTTGTGACCATAAAATTTAATTACTGAGAACGGTTATCAAATTCCTCACAGGAAAACCTAAACAAATCAAGAGAGAAAGAGTGTTACTCTTAAGCTATTTAAAAATATACTAGCCCCCGAAGGTGGGGGTTCTCAACCAGGGAAAACCTCCTCCCTTTCGGGGGTTCAGGAGGGGAGGGAGAAAATCTTTTACTTTTTCTTGTTTTCTTATTTGTTTTTTGAATCACAATACCCTGGTATTCTATCTAACTCTTTGTTTATTGAAGTTTGCTTCAGTTTATTTATTTAATAATTAGTTATGAAATTTTAAAAAATTACTGTACATGTATTCAAGTTTTAAAATATTTCACCATTTTCTTTTACTATTAAATTTGTAAAACAATCCATCTAAATGTCTATGTACTCATATGGAAAAGAATTAAGATTTTCAATAATATACGCATATTATTTGGAATGCACCGTTTGAGTCGGACAATCTTAGCAGAAGGGATGATATGCTGGTTGTTTGGGTTGGTTGTTTTGGCTTAGCGGCATATCAACACTTCTGTGGGTTATTTAAAGCCGAAATTTAAATATATTTTGTACACAATTTTATTTTATTTTTGGATATGATAATGATTTAGCGATACAAGACTTGCTAATTAACCCATAACTGGAGGGAGAAGAGATGGATTCGTACCTTCCCCAAGAGTATTTGCGCGTAAGTGATTATAACGAACCCGGCTGGAATTGGAACTCGGCTCCCCGATTAACAATTCCGAGTCATTATCTGCTACACGACCCGCACATCCAAGTTTATAGCACCTAATATTCCTAAGCGGTTACCTATCTAGGTACTGACGAGGCTCGAGGTTGCTTAACTTCGGTGATCGTACGGTAACCAGAGTTTCAACGTGATTTAGCCATAGGCCATGATATTCTGATTTATGGTTAAAAGGGTGCATTAGGCAAAAAAAGGTTAAGGGCTTCTGTTCTGAGGACTCTAAACTTCATCGAGAAGAATTTTCTGGTGATGAAGATGATGATGATGAATATGACGGCTACAAGTATCGTCGCTGGAGCCCCTTGCCTAACAAGATGGTGGGTAGAAAGGGAAATCTGAGAAAAAAAAGTACCAAACTGACAACTCTGCTAAAACAGCTGGAATACTGAGGTGACATATTGTTACTCAATCTCCAGCGATAATTAGCAAACACCTGGTATGAACAGGTAAATAGATGGAAATAATAAATACAAAGATAATTTCATTAATGTATAGTTGTGGCATTTCTGCTGAGAGAACATATGTTCAGATCGTGGGATGCATATCACAAAAATCAATTATTACAAAAATATCCTTTCATCTTCAAAATGTTGAAGAATGAAAAATATTAAGAATCAAATATGTTCCTGTTTGTGAAATACAACTTTCATTGACCAACGCATACTAAAAACAATAAGGAAAATGTGAAATCGAGAAACCATTCTTTAAAAACACTTTCAACACAAAATGCAAAAAACTTCGACGTTTACACGGAAACTCGTTCTTAGTTTCTGGCAAGAATTGTTCAGTATTTGTGCGATTAAAATTGTTAGCAATGTTTTGCGTGTGTGTGCGCGTGTGTGCACGTGTGTGTGTGCGCGCGCGCGCCCGGTGCACATAAAACCACAAAAATATTAAATAAAATTTAACTGTTCAAAACATTAACTAACAATAAGCGGGCATTAAGTAAATAATAATTTCTTTACAATTTGCATCACTTCTGCTGTCAGGTGTCTGTTCTCAAACGACTTGTAAATCACTCATAAAAATATTAGTTGAAAACAAGGAGTGTCTGAACCTGTTAACAACATCTAATAATAATACAATAATCTTTCGGCAAGATTTTTTGCATACCCATTACGATTTTAAGTATTTGAAAACTGACACTTTCATTACCCACTAAATTATTACAATACCTTGCAATATAATTACAATACCTTTTATGTCCACTTCTTCGTCGCTGGTAGCATCAGGATAAGCAACCCGTTTTTTCCAAGTATTTGAAGAGATATGTGACTCGTGAATTATACTCCGAGAGTACTTGATTTTGCCATGGATTTCGGTTACCTGCTTCCACAATTTTTCGTTGTCACTATTTAGTTTGTCAACTTGCAGAGTCAATATATGCACTGGTTCCTTCCACGAGCCCTGACAGGCTTGACGTTTCTGTGCATTCGTATAAATATCGATACATGGTCCTTGAGTTACGGGCTCTTCAGGCTTTTTCTCAACTTTTTCTTCGGGTACTTTTACTTCAGGAGTTTTTTCTTCAGGAGCTTTTTCTTCTGGAACTTCGATCTGAGGTTTTTCGGGTGTGGATTCCACGGGCTTCGAGTCTTCGGTTTGTAGCTCAACTGACTTGGGTTCGGTGGGCTGAGGTTCTACGGGTTGCGTCTCTGGCGACTTAGATTCTGTAGTTGGTTCTGCCGATTTCGGTTTTGTTTGTGTTTTCTTCTTCTTCTTCTTCTTCTTTTTCTTTTTGTCAGATTTTTTCTTGGGTTTCTTTGGTTTCTTATCTTTCGGTTTAGTGGTCGGTTTTGAATCTGGCTCTGGTTGAGTGGAAGCTAGTACTGTTGGCCCTGCTACTTCTTTTGTTGCGTCTGGTTTTGCAGCCGCGGCTGTAGCGTCTGGTGTTTCAGCCGCGTCTGTAGCGTCTGGTTTTGCATCCGCGTCTGTAGCGTCTGGTCTTGTATCCGCAACTGTAGCGTCTGGTTTTGCAGCCGCGGCTGTAGCGTCTGGTTTTGCAGCCGCGGCTGTAGCGTCTGGTTTTGCAGGAGTTTCACTCGGGGCATCCGACTCAGGTTCTGCCTGAGCTGTTGCATCAATGTCAGTAACTTCATGTCTTATCGGAGTATCTGTTTCGACATCTCCTCCTGGTGTAGCTTCCACCTTATTGTCTGGTGAAATTTCCTCCTCTTCTGGTTTATCTTCTTCGAGTGTAGGAAGATCTGTTTCAAGTACATTTTCGATTTCTGACAACGTTTCTGGCCCAGTTTCTGACTCCGCTATTACTTCAGGGAACGTTGGTAATTCAGGTCCCTCAGTTTCCAGAGATTCAAGTGTGGCATCGAGAGTAGGTTCGGGCTCAGGGTCCGAATAATCATAATCTTGTGCATTACATCTTATGTTTGTTGCAATGACTAAAAGTAACAAAATTATAAGCCCTGACAGGCAGCGTTCGAATTGCGTCTGTCTCACAGACATGATTCCCGGCGTCCACCGCCAACCACCACACCACCATAGAATTTTAGCAAGTGGCAGAAACTAACGTCTTCACTGAACCACGCCTACTCAGAAGTGAAGGATGAGAGACGCACTACCCAGAGTTGCCGCCCACAAAACTTCACTGACGAACAAAATGTTTTAAGTAAGAAAGATGTGTAAACGGGAGGAGTTACTCATGCCGCCTTCCTTTCTATAGCATATCACTCAAGTGAATGTCGACTTCATCAGGGCTCTGAGGAGGGGGGTCACATTCTTATATTTTTAAAGCATAGACACGCTAACACACATTTACACATAGACACAGAAAGAAAAAAAGTGAATCTGACTAAAAATCATACAAGCCTTACTTTATAAAATTCTCTTTAGCTGTCTATGCAGGCCGATATTTCCAAAAAACATTCTTAACTTAATAATTACAAACTATGTGCTAAAATGGATGACACGTATTGGTACTCAAAAAATAAGAAGAATAAGAGATTCAAATTACGTGAATCAATTCAAAGTAAATTACGCACAAGTAACTGGCTTTTTAGTAAAATATTTGTTTTAAACAAACATGTTTTATTTTAACATTTGAAAAGCAACAATTACAATTTCTATTGACAATTCCAATAAAGTGCTTAATCACGCTATTAAATAGACGATGAAAGAAAACTTTTTTAATAAAAAAAACTTCAAATAAATCGAATTTTCCAAGCGATAAATTCATTTATCTCATTATTTGGGTGCTGGATATAAATTGATGCATGCAGTTATACTCTTTGACAAAAAAGAATAATTATTCGGTACTGTGAATTTTAACACCCTAAACAATTTCTGAAAAAAAATATATATCGCATTTTGGACACTACTTTTCGTTTTTATTTCTGATTTTCAAATCAAAAAGAGGCCTCAGGATAAGGTTAGGTAAAGAAAACTAAGGTGAACGTAAGGAAGGTAATTCAGAATCTGGTATGTCGAAATTGTTTAGAACGTTAAAATCAACAATACTGTAATGTTCTTCTTACGGAATAACATTTAAAAAGAGAAAAGTGACCTGCATTTTGAGGCTACCTACCTACCTGAAATACCTTCATCTTCTACTTCGCGATCAAAAAGTATTTCTACCGGTTTTTGCTTCTTAGCCACAATAGCTGGGTGTGATAATTTCTGGGTCCAAGTTGTGTCATCCTTTTCAATCATAAGATTTGCCTCCTCGTCAGACCGAAAAATCAGATCTCGAATATTTGCGACGGCAATATCGATCTTATTACACTTCGTTTCTAATTTGGTAATGTCGTTGTCTCTGTACGTCGCACACACTTGTTCTAATTGTTGAAAAAAGTAATCGGGTTTGCATAGCGGTAGGGGTACCTCATGGGAAGATTCTCCCTCACCGGGAGATTCTTTTTCTTCTTCCTTTTCTTCTTTATCTTCCATATCTTCTTCATCTTGGTTATAATCAGAATAAGCCCCATCGTTCATATAGTCCTCGTCGCTATCTTCACTTTCGTCGCTATCTTCACTTTCGTCGCTATCTTCACTTTCGTCGCTATCTTCACTTTCGTCGCTCTGGTCAGCATTCTCTTCTTTTTCATTATACTGGCTAATGGTATCTTGACTTTCAACAGAATTACCGCCTGTATCATTCGAGTGGCTACTGACGGCCAGGACAAACGCCAAGAAGACCCCCAGAAGCAAAAAATACGCCACCCGAGTCATGGTTTTCTCCCCCGGTACCCTGTCACAGTGTTACGTATCCGTGTGTCTGTGTGCGGGGCGCAACAGAATCAAAGCAGGCGGCTAAGCAACTGGAGGCCGATTGGATGAGCGGACTTCGGGTTCGCGCCCAGAAATGGCAAAACTATGATTTGGGGTGCGGTGGGATAGGAAAACAGATGAACAAATGGATTGACAAAGTTAACTAGTTAGACTGGGCAGTACCAAACAAAAATTCTAATCACATGGAAGGAATGTAACAGTCAAAACTAAAGGCAAGTTAAGCACACCCCCATCTACGGTCTTATTATTATCTTGCTACTTCGCCTTTTCCTCTGTAAACTCACTGCTACCCACACTCTATCGCCGTTGATATTCCAAATTTGTATTCTTTGATTTTTAGCCGTTATGAACAACTGTTACTTTAACTTTATTCGGGTATCTGCTTCCTTCACTCTAGCTTAGATCAGCGCAGACATTTTAGCTCTGCCCACTTGTTTTAAAACGCACCGCCCTTTCCAAAGATTCTGCTCTTTATTTTATGTAGACACTTATTATTATTATTATTATTATTATTATTATTATTATTATTATTATTATTATTATTATTATTATTCACATCAGTTATCTGTTGTCAGTTTTTCTATTTTCTAGTGGAAGGGAACAAATTAGTTCAAAATTAAAATATAATTCAATGACTGCAAAAAGCACATACCAGAGACAAAAAAGCACTATACTTGTGTGAGTACAAGACACGGGGCCGGTGCATTCTACCCCCGAAACTCCGATCGTGGGGAGCTTATTAGGGGCCCGGGGAGTGCTTTTGTGACACTCGCTGTTTTATCAACATTTGTTTTGTTTTTCTGCATGCATTTATACCACAAATTAAACAAAAACTGACTATTAATTTATTAAAGGATGAAAAAGATTTTGTGGATTTTGAAGTCATTTTAGGGTCGATTTTTCTTTTCGTCCACATTGATGAATTTGTTATGAACTAAGCTTTGAAAAAACGCTAATATATAAAAGCCACTATTTTTCATCTATAATGTTGAACCTGTTAAAACTCTTCAACTTTTTAACAAGATAAATTTCAAGTTGATGTTATAAATTACCGCAACACATTGTTGATTTATTTAAAATGCAATAACTTATTAGAAAATATCTCTAATTTGTATTTAGATACATTGAGTTTATTTTCTATTTTTTGAGTTGAATTGTTCACCTATATTGCATATGATCCATTATTGTACATAGTTAGGTTACAATAAAATTTGTATTTTATAGGAACACTACTTTTTGAAAATTGAGAGGTAGTAGAGTGGGGGCCCTGTATCATAGATTGGGAGTGGGGGGATCAAGAGACCCTTGGACCGGCCCTGACAATACACCTATTGAATGAAAAAAAATATGTGCGCACTCACGCACGCGCACACACACACACACACACACACACACACACACACACACACACACACACACACACACACACACACACACACACACACACACACACATGCATGCATGCACACACGCACACATATGAATCATATTCAATATTTTTTCATGTATTCAAAAATATGTTGTTGGGAGAATATTTTAACTCATAAATACTAAATAGCTTTTGAGTTTTGACAGTTTCAGTTTATCTGTAGAATACTTTAAGAAATGAATAAGGCACCATTTTCCATCCTTAGAACAAATATTCAGAACAAAGATCAAATTCCAAGTTAACGACCCAGGTTTCAATCTCGAGTGTCATTTTTCAAGAAATAAAAATTCTAAGATAATTTCGTAACAGCTATTCTAAAATTAATCGAATTAAATATCTACATGAAGTGTTCGTTATGAAGTTTATTAAGGTTATCACATTTTTCCGATTTAATACGGTTTTATTTCAGAAAATAAATTCTTTCATTGACATTTTTATGTGAAATTTCCATTGAGACCAAATCTAGTATTTGCCACCAATCCAATTCCAAACATAACGATTGCGTCAATTCTGTTCTCTTCATGAAAACGAATAACAAATAGAAATCGATAATAGATTTTGATTAGAAAAAAAAATGAGTAAGATTGACGAACTTGTGTATTTGCGGCTGTATGTATATGTGTGTGAACGCACGCGCGTATGTGTGTGCTTATTTTCATCTTTTTATAATTACCTCTGTAAATGATTCATTAGTTTAATTATTAATTACTGCTAGGAATCATGTAATCACAGACGACAAGAGAGAATTATCATTTATACAAACATTCAGCGAATGACAATTTTCAGTTACAAAAACGTTTTAGCCAGGACCGGATTAAGTGAGTGCGGGGCCTGTAGTGTAGCATATGTAATAAATAACATGGATCCTAAATTTTAAAAATTACACATAATATTAACTGATAAATTATTTATTAGCTTAGTGATAGAGCTTATAATGCAGTTAAATTATTTAACTTCTATGAACATAATAAACAAACCCCAAAAAGTATAAGGCAAATCAAATGTTTCTAACGAGATATTTGAATTGAGTACCGCCACTAAAATCGAGAAACCTAAGGTAATTTAAAATTTATTAAATTTAAAAAATGAAAAAACGTTCTTGAAGTTTTCAATTTAGCTTTAATTGAAAGCTAAAGGATTAAATTTACTGTTTCAAGTAAGTAAAATACTCTCTGGTGTATTTCAAACAGAAATTATATTGATTGGAATCGATATTAAAAATCTTACAAAAATAAAATATACTTTTCTGAAACTTTATTTGAGGAATATTAGCTGATTTAAAGGCTTCAATATTAACTGAAATGGTGAATATTTAAAGACGAAGTTCCTCCAAGCATTAACATTTTCAGATCGTAAGATGCCGATTTTACCAGACAACGTAAAATTATTTACAATAATTTATAATGCAATACTTTTGCAGTTTTGCTACACGGTTAATCCGGCACTGGGTACAACAAAGTCGCTAAATTCGCTAAAATAAAAGGTCCAACCCTCGCAAATTCATATTCACAAGAATTAAATTATTATTTATTCTAAACTCTAAAACCATCATTACTAAGATCTTATTTCATCTTGTAGGGTTCAAAATTAATAAATAAATGAGCAGATTGATTACGCAGCTGCAAACGAACAAAACACCTGACATGATTTAGGGAATTACATCCAGAATTTTATCTCAAGTAATCACATTATTACTAAAAGTCGAGGATTTAAATGTCTTTCTCAGTTAAACAAACCCTCCAATTATTATTACATTTTTTGTTCAATTTTTTTTTATTTTCCTTTGGCTTCATTTTTCAAATTTGAAAGATTAAAAGAGCAAAAAAAAGTGGGTAAAATAAACTTTTTACTTACCACTGACTACTTCGCCGACGGTATTAGTAATTTGATCTGATTCAATTCCAATAGGGTCATGTACTCGTGACAGTCCAGGAAACTGCGTCCCTTTTAACCATGTTTCTACCTCATTTGATAAGGACGCCTCCAACTCTTGTATGGCCTGTAATTCTTTTTCATATTCGTAGACTTGTTGTTGTAACTTGGTGTTTTCTCTCTGAAGTCGATAAACTGCATTGTTCAGCTCGATAACTCGTCGTTTCCATTCATCTTTTCCTGTATAAGCATCGGACACGGACTTGGATTCATCTGACTCCGACTCCGACTCTGATTCCGACTCTGATTCCGACTCTGAATCCGACTCTGAATCTGAATCTTCGACATCTTCCTCTCCCCCCTCGTCTACGTCATCTGGGCTAGCGTCCAGTCCCGCTTGGTCAGGATCATCAGGTGAACCAATCCCAACGTCGGGCTTAGGGTCTACTCCAACGTCAGGTTCAGGCACGGGTCCACCATCTGCTGTAAAGTCCGGCGGTGCATCGGGAGCTAATACGGGGCTATTGTCCGGGTTTGCATCATCATCCACTGGAGCAGTGTTCACAAGAACACCGATGGTCAACCAGGAATAAAAAACGACAATGATGCTGAAAAATATCGCGTTGCGTACTTTCATTCTTCAAAAGATTTCAAAACAACGAAAAACGGAAGCGATAGTTACGACTAAGAGAGCAACGTTGGATGTCCTGACAATTTTTTGCCCTCCACGACGACCCGGTAAAAAATCAGTCTAGAAAAATTAATGCCCAGATGTTGTGAGGTTAGCACTGTTTGAGGAAAAAGTAGTGGGGGAAAAAGAAAGAGGAAGCGAGAGGAGTAAGTTGTCGTTCTCGCATCAACCTCGTTACTCCTACTACTACAAGTAACGACTACAAAATATTGCTGGCAATTCAAGACCTACTCACTATTTAGGCTAAATACATATAGACTGGAAGACGTTCGCCCAAATTTTGGTAACATATTACACTAGCCACACAGATCTGAAAACATTTTCCTCATTATGTACTTTTAGATGCTGAGAATCATTTAATCCATAAGTGATAAGCTTGTAAATGTTTCCAGGAAATGTTACATGTATATTTTAAAATTCTAAAAGGAATTTTAATAGGTAATTCTTTGTAACTATTGTATGTAAAATGACGTCGTTGCCATAATCGTGGTGATAGGGGTAATGAATGACTATGACGACAAAAATATGAGTTTCACTTGTTTTTTGTTTTGATTTATGAAAAGCTTTTAGACCATCAATAAAATCAATAATTCTTTTAAAAAAAAAAAAACCTTCTGAAAAAAAACATTTCTCGTTTGCATTTCTACTTATGGTTAATCCTACATTGATTTTATAAACATTTTTATGTTTAAATAATATTTCCTTTTAGCAAACTGAATATTTGTGATCTTTTCTGTTAATTCATCCCAAAATAAAAAGAATTTATATTTGCTAAAATTCGCACCAAATTCTCCCAGAGCAAAGCCCTTCCATCGCACTCCGGTTGGGTTGACTTTTGTGATCGCCCCAAATGTGGGTGACTTGGGTGTGATATTTGAAAGGTAAGGGTCTCTGCATTCAGAAATACTGTATCAATTCTCTTTAAGTAACCAACAAGTGTCAGCAATAAATGTAGTTGTACTGTTCCACCAAAACACAGTTTACGAGGATGACATGTGACGATTTACGAATATATGTCTTAGGATTCGTATTATTTAGCATACGCAACTACATCTTTTAGACAGTAATGTGTTTTGCCATAGACACATTTAATACAGTAGATATAAACTATCAACAAATGTGATAAAATTTAAAACTGCTCATGCACAATATCACCGATCATTGCAAAAAAGATATTTGCACAATGCGGTATACGAATAAACAAGAGAAACAAACAAAAATCTACTTGAAGTGGGCTAATTTCAAATCCAGCATACGTTAACAGCTTCAATACACAAAAAACACTTTCTGGCCGTAGTATCTGGTGATGTTATTTATTATCCCTTCCTTTAAAATAAACTACAATACACTTTCCTTACACACATATTTGTCTTTCATTCCGAACTGAAGACCCTTGACACACCAAGGCGAAACGCGTTGTGTCAAAAAGTTTTCCACTTTTTCATTATTTCCATTTTTATGTATTTTGAAACTATTTCTACGCAACTCTGAAATCTTGACGTGCTAGATTGTTCAATTATTGAATTTTTAATATTATTATATATTTATCAATTTCACAATACAAAAATTACAGGGGAACTGTTCCAAATTCAGCGTTTTATTTTCATGAAATGAAGAATAGGTTTTTGGAATGGGTGCTAAAAGTCGGGGCGGGAACTTTTGTACACACACACTCACAAACATATAGTATTTTTTACATTGTGAATAGACCAATATTTATAAGTGCGTTTTCTTGTCTGAGTATTTATTAATCTCTTCATAATAATTTCAAGTTTTGCACATATTTTTGTCTGTTTTCTTATAGGCAAATTAAAGCTCGCGGGAGAATATATGTAACATAAAATATCATAGTTATATATCCTAACTATGATATTTTACGTTACAATTATTGATATTGATAAAGCATCAATTGCTGTACACGTTTCAGTCATTCCATTCTCTCAGTCATTAGAGAATGGAAGTTCTAGAAGCATATCCATATTATTGACACATTGTTTCATGAAAAATGTTGTGGGAAATTTGTCCCGGCTTTCCCATATGAAAATTTTATGGTTAAAGGTGACAGAATCGTTAAAAGCAATAACGGCTTGAAAGTTTAGAGCGGACAATTCTCTCTTTTAGGCGGAAGAATAAAGACTCGAACTCTTGCTCGGGATGTAACAATAAGAGAAGAAAATGTTTATTGACATACACAAAAATGGTAAAGGGATATGTACAAATACCAGAGAAAGAAAGGAATAAGAAAATTCCTTTAACTTAAAGGAAGAAAAAGTGTTCATAAAAGCTTGTTCAAAAATATTTCTCTGAGCGTCTAAAAGTTCTTTAAGCAAGTAAATTGTTCTTAAGAGGTTAACACTCAAATGAGGTTTCTTCAGAGATCTTGTTGAGGGGGGAAACAATCGGAAGAGCCGTAGACTGTAGTTGAGTGAGTTCATAGTAGAGGCCGACGACTGGAATTTCAAGGTCCTAGGAAGCAGATCTTAAGTAGTTTTACTGTCGCCGATCTGATGCTATCACAATGCCAAGTACTCACAGCCAAATAGGCGCATATTCTTCGTATTTATCGAGATTAGAAGGCTCAGAAATATTGGGAACTTTTCCCTCCAAAATTGCTATACACTTTCCCAGCCCTCTCATTCGTCAGAAAATATATTCTTATCTCTGATAAAAATCAAAGGTTTGGGAGCTGGTTTTTGAAAGCAAGGGACCGACAAGTTGTGAACGTTACCCTCCAAGTTTTGCTACCGTAGAACAGCATTCTGACAATATGTCCTCTCTAGGGCGCAGGCCTGGGCAGAGTTTTATGAGAGATCATCTGTTGCCCATGCAGTACATCTCCAGCATAGTAATGGCGTCGTCGCAGGAGCTGGCAAAACGAAGTTAAACATAACCCCGGGCTGTCTTAGGGATTCAATTTGTCCTCAAGGTTTACTCCTAAAGCCTTTCTCACGATTGCCTTATCTTGAATGTGAATTTCGTTCGGCTGCAGTTGAGCAGTTGTTCATGGTTTTGTATTGCAAGCCATGGTTTATGAGTAAGATCCTTTTTCAGTGCTCTGTTACATTTATGACCCTACGCCAGACTAGACTTCAACAATAACTAAAGAGTATTTTCTTCTCTAACTTATTCGAGTGCTGTAAAAGTAGGCAGCAAAAATACATCACTTTATATTTAAATTTAATTTTATAAATGCAAACTAGCCTTAAAACACCATCATAAAAGTGGCTGTTATAATATTAATAATAGCCATCGAAAATTTTAAACAATTTCATTAAATTATTTCACGCTTACAGTGCTAGTTTAGTAACTAGAACATGACTAAAAAGCCGATACAAAATTGTTAACGTTTATGACAGTCGTGGAAGTGTGAACTTTTTTTATTATTTTTTTATAAAGTCTGATATATGGGGCCTTTTCCTACGTGGATGTCTGTCCGAAAACAACAGTTGTAACTACATTAATTTATAATTACGAAAATCATAGTTACTTTCACTTTTGCCTCCTACTTAGATCTTGAAAGTTTAACGCATGTCAGCTTCAGTTAAAAATTGTTAAAAAAAGACCAATAAATTTTGAATTCAGAAAATAATTATTTTTACATACACATCTTTACAAAGGAAGGTATACGAGAATTGAATGGAAATATTAAATGAACCTGAATAAGCATGCCAAATGATGTATGGAACAAAAATGGAATAATTATGATTAGAAGTAAAAAGTTAAAAAATATTTTGCGTGTTTCTATAAAAGATGATAAAGTGTTCTTAAACAAAATTTCGTAGTCTGAAAGGTGTCCTTTCTTAGAGAGAAATTAAGATATACTTAATTCCTTTGATGTAATTATACTAACTACTTTATCTTGCACTTTATTATGACTGTTCTTGCAAGTTCACTTTGCCGAGTGACGTTCAAGTGAAAAACTAACGAACATTGTCAGCTCAGTCAAGTATTTTTAGAGGCTTCAAGAGACTAACCCTTTAATATTGATCCATTGGCATAAAATGCTTTTAAGTCACGTTTTTATCATTTAAATTTATTATTTTAAAAATTAAAATTTGAATCTTGGTATCTCTCTTTTTGAAACAATTTCTTAGCCTTTTTGTGGAACTATTAAATTCTATATATTTTTTCCAACTAATAAAATCCCATTAGAAGAAAATAAACAATAATTACTAGCGCGAATACCGCCAAAATATTTGGTGGACGTAGTTGGAGACATACCACGTGTTATTTTTGGACTATTTAGAAAATAACAATAATAACTACTTTCACCACACCCACAAATTCGAGAAAAAGATTTTTGTGGGCAAATGTGAAATTATTTTCTAACCAATTCACAAAAGTTCTCACCTCTATGTGAAATTAGATTTTGAATCCATCTTACGGATATAAAAATAGAAGCATGCTGCTTCTCGGAGTTCAAAACAATTTCGAAGGTCAGTTGTGACCAGTTGTGCGTACACACACAACCACACACACGTACACAAAAGAAGAGATGAGCCAGCAGTCGCCGACTAAGACCTGGTGTACACACTTACAGACAGGCTGACCGTCATAAAGTCTGTCCACATAGCTCACATTGCACTAAGAACACTTAATTATTTGATAAAACAAACTTCATTACAAGGAAAACTGAACATTTTGTTGTTATTGTATCTTCCTAAAAAGAATATATAAATTCTACTTCGACTTTTCCTTCAGCGAATAACCTATTTTATATTTCATTTAAAAGATGTGTTGTTGTTGTTGTTGTTGTTAAATATTTGGAATCTTGACACTAAGATAACAACGAAAACCTGGGTAGATGGATCCCTACAAAAGTATATAAATCAAGTTGAATGCATTTCTGCCTTTCCAATTAAGGATACTTAAAAGAATTTATTTTCCCTGAGAAGGAATGGTAGAAGCGAGAACGTTCGCTCTTTTTTTCTGAATGTTAAAAAAGGTGCAAACAAATAAGACTCTTAACTACTATGCGAAATTTAAAAGAACAAACATTTATTTGCAAAACATATTAAAACAATAAAACGAATACTATATTTTACAAGATGGACTTGCACTAAAACCGTCTAATCACCTTCTGATTTGAAATTTGATTACCTTCTGAAGCTTATCTACTAGACAGACAGACCTGAGGGCGGAAGCACGCGCTTTTTGATTGGATAATAAATAGAAATAGTATATATTTTTTAATTAAAAAAAAAATGAATTTGAAACCATACACCTAAACAGAAATAATTTTGGTGGTTCTTTAAGCGACAATTCTAAAAATAGGAATTTTTACAAACACAATGTAACAATATCTTATAAACTGTCTGGCTTTCTTTAAAATACACTTCCCTAGAAATTAAGAGTAATAGACAAACCTGTCGCAGTTAGCTCCCCTTCATTTCCTTAACCCTTCACCAGGGGTCTCTCTCTCCCGGGAGTATAAATACGGGCTGACCTTTCGTCTCTTTCTCTTTCCACGGCTTCGACCACGTGCGGCCAAACTGCCTCTCCTGGGGCCGAAAACCTCGCACGTGGGGCGAGGTACAAAAACTTTCTCTTAAAATGTCCAGTATGTGAACTCTTATACACAACCAGCGTTTCCCATATTCTGGGAACTCGCTAAAACAAAATACACCCCGTACGGACATTTCAATTCAACACACACACAATAACTTTCCATACAGACACTAACGTTTTATTCATGTTTTAAATTATGTATTTGTAACTCGTGCTATAATCTATTTGTAATTTGCGTATTAATATATATTTGTTTTGTACATATATATCGGTCTCGTTTGTTTTCTTTTGCTTTCATTGGACTCCATTAAAGTCCAACATTTTTATGTAGCTGGACCGGCCAGCGGAAGCCATAACCTAGAGAAATCTCACTCATCTTCTCTTCTTCTTCCATTCCCACACCGCGCCGGTCCACTACAAACCTAGACGATTGTGATATTTATTTGTTTATACTTTTTAATTAATTATTAAATTTAATTATCTTGTATTATTAACTAATATTTTTATATTCTTTCATGACTACATTGAGTAATTCCAAAAAAAATAACAAATACGTTATACAATTAGAACAATTATGATTTGAGCGCTCGATTATTGATCAGTTAATTGTATCTAAAAATGTGTCATGTAAAAACTATAATTCTGAAGATGCTTATAGTTACAACTAAATATACCAGACGAGCGGTTTTGTATTCTGTTGTACACTTTTGTCACGCATTCTCATACAAAAAGAAAAACTCTTATTTTAATCTGTAGATTTTTATAGAAGTTTTTTCCCCAAAAGTAGAATTGAGAAAAATAGGTTTTTAGTTTTCTCTGATTGGTCAACTATTTCACGTGGGGATGTTAATTTCTAACCAATAGACACTTTGATTTAAACGATGTGTGTTTTATTGCGGAAATAGAGGAAAAATAACTCAAAGTTTGAATAAACTCACTGCTTATTTCAGTGATTGAAGATAATTTTAAATGATACATAAAGGTTGAACAAATCGTTCTCTGTGCTTGAGTTGGCTAGCAACCAATATGTGTTGGATCGTTTGTGTCTTTAGACTTTGTTTTCCAGAAATTTAAATATCTTCTAGGAAATAAAAGAAAGTCCTGTTGCTTTTGATGAAGCTGTACTTCTGCCTCTGAAGGAGTTGTTGTCAACAATATTGAACAGTGGCGATAAGTAGGAAAATAATTGTTCGTCTTTGCGTCTTTTTGTGTGTAGGAACCATTAAAATATGAACAGCAGTCGAAGTGTTGACCATGCGTTACATAAAGACTCTTAAGATAGTCGACCTTTTGTCGCTCCGATGCTTCCTGTTTAGCCGATATCTTCACACTGTTGATAATAATTTTCACAAGTTGACATTTAATGTTAAAAAAAATAGGCTCTACGGATTGCGCACGATTTTTTCATTTTTTCAATCAAGCTCAGTTTTGACAAAATTTAAGTCGAGTTTTAAGATTGTCTGATTTCGACATTTAATCCTCCTTCTGCTATTGGATTACCGTCCCCTGATTAATAAAATCTCACTGTGGCTAGATTTTGAAATTATCGCCCCTTGACGTTTTACAGGCGGCGCGAGATTCGAAAGATTCAATCTTTTTCTCGGTGTCTTTTCATAGCGAAAAGATGTATGCTTTTCGCTCCTGCAAAATGTTTGTAATCACTACAGACACTTAAAGTATCTTTGAACTTTTCACATTTCTTATCTTTTGTAAAATGTCCTGACAATATATTTGTTAATATTTCTTTGTTCAAATTCTATGTTTTATTATTCCTTTGGATTTATACGAGCTTATAACTTCTCATAAAAAGAATATAAACTGGCTACACTGTGTACACCCAAAAGATAATTATGAATACGAACGGTTTTCGCCGTTAGTTTTTTTAGCACAAATATTTGGACCCATTTCCTTCCAAGTTGCTGCTGATTCATTTTTATTAAAATATAGAATTTTGTAAGCAATTTCTATTTTAATTTTTCAAACATATTTCGTTTTGCTTTTTCTTAATAAATTTTATATTTTATTGATAACAATAAGAACTTATAATTTGTTGTACTTTTGTACTAATAGTCCTTTAGTACTGCTTTAAATACATTATTGATTCTAATTACAATCTTAGAAACTTAATGTTTTCAAACATCGTGTATCAATTCTTCATAATACGTGCCTCCAAGGATTAGCTAAGAAATGAACATACATTATGAAGCAATGTCTCAAACGTAATAAAAACAAAGGAAAGCTTTATGGTAAAAAATTTTATGTTATTAAGAGGGAAGACCAACGGAATTTTATTACTAAATTATATTTTTAATCCCGTTTAGAACCGTTGAAATTTTGATTAAAATGTTTGTTTTCTTGTGTCAACAGATGACCATAAATTAATATAAGAAATTTGAGCGTCTTTTGCAGTGGAAAACTTCTGACAAAAAATCAGATAATTGTCGGATTTTAATGAAACTTTCAGGACTTATTCAGAAATTAATTAAATTATTTTAGAGCCTTTTTTTAGAAACTCTTGGTAAAAAAATATTTTTTTTTTACATCTGCTACCTCCTACTTATATAATTTTATGAAATTTTGAGAAACTCATTTTTGGAACGCTTAATGTTTATATTACTTATAAGTACAAGTTTTTGGAGAATAAATCAACTGTAACTTCCAGTTAGAGAAAATTTGCTCTGAATCGTAAAATAAAAAAGCAATAAAACTAAGAAATTATTTAATTAAAAAAGCTTTCAATTGCTTTTATGAATAAAATATATTATAGGCACTATTGTCTTAAGAAAAGAAAATTGATAAATAATTAATTTTTACAAGAATTATATTCATTTTTTTTATTATAATAATTTATAAAACTTTAAATCTTTTAAAATTCTGTATTAATTTGTAGCGGTTAGGAAATATTGATATTCAATAAAAACTATATTTGCTAATCATAGTCTTTTAGTGCTCCTAGGGGACGCTCTCCGGACTATAAATACTCTGCGATAATTTTTTGTAGCTTCTTCTTACATTTGTCAACATGTAAATCTCTGGCGGAAAACGCGATTCCCTTTGTGAAATACATGATCTAAACAGACATACGCAACAGACGTACGTACGCACATTCACCCACTTCACATACTTTGAACCCAAACGGTTTTCACATTCTTTTGTTACACACATTTTTGTCTTTGTCATTTGTATACCTTTCTTGTTAATACATTACCATTTGTTTGTACATATATATTGGTTCTTGTTGTTTCTTGGTTTTATTTACCTGGTCTCACATCACATGTCCGCCATTTTGTTGTGAGCATTTCAGGAGAAAATTATTCCCAATTTCAAACACCGACGTTACTAACGTCCACAACAAGTTGAAGACGCATAACTGGCTCGCAACATATACTTTTTCTTTATTTTGGAAATTTTTGTTGACCGAGATTTAACATAAGTGTGAGAGGTCACCTTTCAGTGACTTCGGTGGTGAGATTCTTGTTTTGAGTGTTTTTTGGAAATCTTTGTTGACAGAGATTTAACATGAGGTAAGAAGAGGGCTTGCAACGACTTCGGTATTAGAGATGATATGTTGTTTTAATGTCTGGGGTCGGTGGCCTGTGGACGGGGCGGGCGGAAAATTTATGGCCCCATTGTCATGGAATTTGGCAGCTGAAAGCGAGTCCTTTGTATCAGAAGATTTTGTCTTCAGTCAGAGTTTTGTCGTCGGACGATACGGACGTCCCTATTCTGGCTACGTGGCCAACTATAGTAACTATAGTTGGCCACGTAAATTAATGTTACCTTAAATAGTTCGAATTACAGTATCGAATTATTTGCCTTTAAATATTATAGAATTAATTTATTTAGCTTTTAATAGCTATATTACTGATTAGTTTATGGATGAGAACAGGGGAGAGTGAGTTTACGCATCGAAGGGCTTTGTTGGAAGATTTAATTGGCTTCGGTAGAATTCCGTAGCTAATATTCGTTTATATTTGAAAAACTTTGAAGAGAAGAATTTAAATGGCTTCGGTAGAATTCCGTAGCTAATATTCGTTTATATTTGAAAATCTTTAAAGAGAAGATTTGTTCAGCTTCGGTAGAATTCCGTAGCTACAATTTGTTTATTTGTGAAATTTGGAAGAAAAGATTTGGTTAGCTTCGGTAGAATTCCGAAGCTAAAAGAAGTAATTTTATTCCCTAGAAGGGGAATGGTTTCATTTGATTTGTTTGTTGATTCGGAGAATCAACGTTTTTATTTGTTTTACGGAGTCAATCGATGCCAGGAATTCCGCCCCTGTTCACGTTCTTTATATTAAAATAAGATTTAAAAGAATAAGATTTAAATGAATTCCAAAGCTAAAGTTTTAACATATTTTGAAAGATATGCTTCATGGAATAAGTTTTTAAGATCCTAGACTAGGTTAGGATTTGTGTTTTTTCAATTTACCCTTTCAGCTCAAGAGGAAGTGAAAAAGAGTCTCATAGAAAGAAAAGAAAATATTTGAAGAAAGAAGACACAAACAGAAGAAATTGAATTGATTGAAAAAAAAGAAAATGCTTTAACAATATTGTTTGTTGTAAAGAAAAAGTTGAATGATGTTTGCGTTGTCTACTTGCTGACAACATTGTTTTGTAAGTAAAAATCCTTTTGTTCATTTTTGTTTGTTACCCACGTAGCATATGGACCAATATGCATGTAATTATGATTTGTTGGAATAAATGTTTGGTTTGTGAACACTAACGGTATAGTTGTTTATAATATCGTCCGCTTCATTGAGTGGGTTTGTTGTTGATTTCCTTTGAAGAAGCCGAGAAAGAAATCGGGAGTTTAGTCCTGTGTGTTATTTAGTGTATTAAATTGTAATTTAAATATATTGCTTTAAGATCGTATGCGGGTAAAGTTTACGTTTGATTGACGGTTTAATTTTTCATTTAAATTTGGGTCTTTGATATCAACCTTCACACTGACGCACAGGAGACACTATATCTCTCTACAGAAAAAGTTTTATATTTTCTCCACTTTATTTCTTCTTCAATTTCAATTTTTATTTTTACTTTTTATTTTTTTATCTTTTTTTTTTTTTCACATTATGTGCTGTGGCTCCTCAGGACGTAGGCGACCATGGCTCTCGAAGACTTCTTGTCCTTTGTAGCTCTTAATAAACTTTGTCTTTCTGTTATTTCTCCTAAGCCCTGTCCCGCCATCCATTTACTCCAACTCACTAAGTATGTTATGCGTTGTTTTCCTCTGCCCTTCTTACCGTTTATCTGTCCCGTTAGTATCAGATTTTCCGATCCCTCCTTACTCATTATTTACCCAGAAACCTCAACTGTCTATTCCTGATGTTAAGTACAAGCTTCCTTTTTGTTTTCATAATATGATAATACTGCTTACTTATATTTATAACTTGCTTACTTCTCTTTACCCCCAAGTTGCGATGTAAATGTTAAGGTGGCTACCACTTTCAAGGAAGAAAATGGTTTAATTATAAAAGCCATCAACGAAAGAATCGCTTATTTCACAAAAATAATTGCTTATTTATAAAATAAAAGCCTATAAAAATATTTGTAAAATAAAGGTCATAAAGACAATCGCTTATGCATAAATATCACAAAAGTTACAAATGAACAAAAAGTTACTTTTTAATTTGATTTTCATAACTAAATATGCAAATAAGTAAATTGTTTATTTGCATTAAGCAGCAAAAACCATTAAGTTAAGGAATATATAGATGTAAATAACAGATAAATCTTGTATTTTCATTAAAAAAAATCAGGGTTAATACCTCTAATATTGTGACAAACTTAGAAACTATAAAAGATAATCGTATATTACTCTAAATAGAAATTTCTCCTTTCAGCTTTTATTTCTGTTCCATTTTATCTGTTTATTTCTGTTTCAGTTCCAGAAACTTCCAACGACGTTCGCCTATGAAAGCCAAGACCCTTCTTCCTGTCTGACAAGCCAAACATCTTAAATAGCCACACATCGGCTCCGAAATGAATCAGAAATTTAACATTATCTATTCGCAACTTCCTTTCCCATTGGATAAAAACTCACAAAATATATCTATTTAAACCACGCCTCTTTGCAAACTTTATTTAGGCGGGTTTTGAGAGCATCAGACTTGAACCGCTTTTTTATAAATTTTTGAAAAACAAATTTTATACATACGAGGGTCATTCAATAAATAAGGTGAATTTTTCGGTATAAGGACTTCTAATACAGATAGAAGCTTACTCTTTTTTTTGTTTTGTTTTACTTCTTTTTCACGTGGATTTAATTTCTTTTGCAGATTAAAAAAAACTTTGAGAGATTTGGCGATTAACAAAGATGGCCGACCAAGAAGTATGCTCCAGGATTGAACAGCGGTCAGTTATCAAGTTTTTGGTTGCTGAAGAGTGCAAACCAGTCGAAATTCATAGGAGAATGTCAACTGTGTATGGTGCCACATGTTTCAGCCAAAAAATGTCTACAAGTAGGCTAAATTGTTTAAAGAAGGACGGAACGGTGTTGAGGATGAAGACAGGCCTGGGAGGCCTACAGAAGTGAGGTCTCCTGAGGTAATCGAATCATTTTGGCGGTTTATTTACAACATGCGATCTGAACCTTATATATACAAAGTCTTACGCATCACATATTATTCAGCCCATTTTTACTAGCAGGTTGATTTTTTATTTAAAGAATACGTGTTAGTAACTTCTTTTTAGTTTCCCCTCAAAAGAAAGTGTAATAAACCACCCTTGTCTATTGTATTATGTTTTTATCCTTTAATTATATTTATATAATTTTACATTACTTTTTAATATATACATTTTTATGCAGTAACAATTTTTGAGAATAACAATGATTTTTCCATAATTCATGTGTGGCGGGAGATGGATTTTCCCAGGAGTTAATGCGCAATTTCTCATTTCGAACTGCTATTCACTGAACCATTCACACACCCACTTTACATGTTGCAATTTTTTTAATTGGTATCACAAGACAGTAAAGCCACTAAGACACAAATGGTTACAGGGTGTGGGAGAATTAGGAACAGAAACATTAATAATGAGCGGAAAGAGACAAGAGTAATCATGAGGATAGAAGATAGCGATTGACATTGCATTTAAATCTTTGCAGATTAAAGTTGTCTGGAAAGCACGGGTCCGGAAGGGACTTTCATAAGCAAGAGGTGCGAGAAAAGAAACTATTAACATAGAACTTACGACTACATCTAGCCAACTCAACCGTAAATTGATGAGATCTCTATACCAGTCTAGTACTGCGTTTAAATTAAAAAGATTTATGTACCATAGAGGCAACCTTACGGCGGTGGGAAAATGACTGAAGCCAAACCGCCAGATCAGGACCAATAATATTACAGATTCTTCTTTGGATCTTATCAAGGAGCTCAAGGTAAATAGCAACAATATTCTAACCATGGACGAATCGTAGATATGTAAGATAAGATTCGGGTTAGAATAATTTTCTCGCACGACGCAGTGAACCGAATTTCGTAGCAGTTTACTTAGCAATGGATTCAATATAGTCTTTCCACATCATGTCAGCTGATAACGTGAGCCCGAGAAGGCACAACGAGTCACTCTCATGGAGGTTAGCATCAGCCATGCTGATGGAAGGCAGAGAGGGGTCTCTCAGATGATTAATGGAGAGAAGTTTAATTTTGGAGGCGTTAAAATTAACAAGTCATTTTTTGCCGCAGTTAACGACGGTCTTGAGGTCGTTTTGGATCGGTTGCCATTCTGACCTTGTCGGACTGATCAGCCTTGCAATCGAGATAGGAGTAAATTTTTGTGTCATCAGCGTAGATGCCAAGTTGAGAGCTGATGCCATCGGAAAGGTCATTAATGAAAATTAAAAACAGAGTAGAACCAAGGATAGAGCCCTGGGTACACGCGCGTTAGTACAAAAAGATCTAGACAAGTGGTCGTTCAGAATAACTTTCATTTCACGATTTGATAGGAAATACCGTAACTTTTCAGTTTGTGAAGACCTGTATGCCAATCTCTGTCAAACGTGCTATATTAAGCGTATGGTAGCGAGAGAAAGGAATAACGAGGATTAGAGTGAAACAACGTTTATTGTTGGTAGAGAGTACAGGAATAGCGACCTTGTGTATGTGTACGCGTAGTGTCGGGAGCTGAAGCATTTCTTTTGACAGCGCAGCCGAGGTCACAGGATATGGTTGGTGCATGTTTGGTTGATGGAGGCCACAGTTGTAGGTCATCTTGTCGGTTAGTCGACCTCTTATGTTAAAACAGGGCGACGTCGGATTGGCATGGTTTTGGTAGCCTTGTTCTGTGGGGTCGACTGCGAAGGGAATGCCTTGTAAACAAGTTGAGTTAGCGCTTTTCTATGGAGCGGAGATCGCTGCGTCGACTATAAAGAGAATGCCTTATAAATGAGTCGAGGTAGAGCTGTTCTGTGGAGCGGATATCGCTGGTGTCGACTGCGCAGATAATGCCTTGTAAACGAGTCGAGGTAGAGCTGTACTGTGGAGCGGATGTCGCTGGGGTCGACTACGAAGGGAATGCCTTGTAAATGAGTCGAGGTAGGCCGAGATAACGGCGAGTGCTGGGAGGCGAGTTTTGTGGAACGGAAGTCGCTGCGTCGACTGTGAAGGAAGTGGTAACGGTTGTTGAGATGTGCAGTCATGTTGAATGGTAGTGGTGATAGCGGCGACAGTGGCGGCAGTTGTGCTTTGCGTGGTGTCCGATACGCAACTGTTGTCATGGTGACGAGGTCATCGCGGCAGTAGCAGCAGCGCCCTGCGTGACGACCGGCGGTCGCGCCGGACCGCGACTGGATATTTAGCACCCCCCCCACACACACACACACACATACACACGGGTCGAAAGTGGCACAAGGCCGGTTTAATGTGGGCTTACCGAGCCCGTAGGCTCGGCCAAAAATATGCCCATTAGAACCCGTATACACGGGTTCAGGGACTGTCTACCTCCCCGGACGGCACTTTGCCCTGCGGCAAAGCCCCGTCCGAGTCCCTCCCCGCCGAGACGGAGAGTTCGACAGCAAAGAACAGTTTATACAACTGTTCCAGTCACGTGTCTGGTCGTCCTCAGAGCCTGCTTTTAAGCAGGTATGGTAGTCCCAAAAAGCGTCTCTTTTACCTGCGGCAACGTTCGTGATTGGCCACCGCCGGAGTTCACTTTGTAGACCGGACATGGTGCATGGAGCCCAATGCGCAGAAAACGACTTCTGTTATTTCGTCTTCTGCCTTCGTGGTGGTCACATCCGGCCAACGTGCAGAATGAGATCTAATTGCGACGGAGTATAACAAATGCTACAGCCCGGGCTTCACCGTTTTTATCTGGAGCATGATAGACTCTTTCCGCAATTATCATCAGTACATCAGCAGTTGAGAAACGAGAACCATATTGCTTGTCTGAAAAAAGTCCCTGTGATAAGAGATGATGAACCAATTCAGCATTGATTAGAGCCTGTAGGAGTTTCCCCAAAATAGGTAGAAGACTAATAGGTCGATAGTTAGATGGGTCGGGCGGTTCGCCAGAGTTCTTAAAAACTGAAACAGATGATGACTTCCAGCAGGTTTCAATGGATCGTGATGATACACACACAATTTTGGGTTTTAAATATTAAGTGGAAGGCACGTTTTACTAGATGTCATGTGGATTCGTGACTTTTCCACACTAAAGAGAAAAAAAATTTCAAATAATAGAAATTGATTTTTTTATTTTATATTATCTCAAACAAAACTTTTGGGGGAGGCAACAAGAGTACCCAGCTATTTCGTTCCTCGGTTTTAAAATGCTTTATAATTATAATAGCACAATGGTTTTGACACTTAATTTTATTTTAATGCAACATTTGCAAATGAAATCTAATTTTGAATTTGATCTTATTACCATGAAATTAGTTTAAAATGTATACCATTTTTAATTTTTTTTACTTTTCACTTTCTTAAGCGATATGTTAATGCATCTTCTTAAAGAAAAAAAAATAATTATTAAAAAAATTAAATTTAATTGATATCCTTGTGTTTTGAACCCAGTTGCATTCATTTGTTAGAATTGAATTTATTAGTATCATTAGTCCGGGCATATTCTTTACGTTGTAGTCTTCTGTTGGTTTCTCACCGCCAGCCTTTAGTCGGTGTTGTATCAAATAAGTTTTCTTTGATTTTAAATGGATAATTTGTATTGAAGCCATTGTTCATTTAACGCTTGTTTGAAAATGACGTCATTCCGGGCAAAATTTTGGCGTCCGGGGGACGAAGATCCAAGACTTAAATTAGAAGAAGAACGAACATCAGATTCTGGGGAACAATACGTCATATTTAATCCGTATGCATCTCTATCCATCCAGCAGCAACGACAAAAATTGCCCGTTTTCTCTGCCCGGACCCATATCCTTTACTTGGTGGAGAACTATCCAACTTTAGTAGTGATAGGACATACAGGTTCTGGAAAAAGTACACAGATACCCCAATATTTACTTGAAGCAGGATGGGGCAGCCAGGGACATGTGATCGGTGTTTGTCAACCACGCCGAGTGGCCGCTGTATCTTTAGCTACACGAGTAGCTGAAGAACGTGGTACCTTACTAGGTGATGAGGTAATAATACCTTTTTCAGTGTCAGATTTGAAAAATCTCATTTTATAATAAATAAAGAAAACCTCATTATCTTATTTTATTTTAGAAAACAGATAAGTAAAAAAAAAACAGTAAAGTAAATCGTACTTTCTGCCATTTGAATTGGCAATCATTACATTTTATTTTAAATAATAACACTTAACAGCATAAAAAATAAAATTTAGAAATTTGATAAATACGAGTTTAAAATAAAGATACCAAATATACTCAACTGTTATAAATTTGAAGAACATCTTTGCTGATTAATTCTATTTTTACACAGTATTATAGCGTAATAATTACGCTTCCAAGTTAAAGGTCGACAACTATGTGGAGGTCGGATAGATATTTCAGCGAAAACTAATCGACACAACCAATAAAACTTCAAATAAAGATTTTTTTAAATTATATTTGGTCAGATTTTGCGAAGTTAGGAAGCCAAACACTTTTCTGCCTCCCACCGTGTAAGTTAATCGTGAAAGTAGAATTTTATGTAAAGTTCAGATTTATACAGCACAATTTAAGTATGGGAATGTTTTACTCCAAAAAGTGAATTTTAAAAAGCAAATGAATGATATTTCAAAATAGTGTGTCAGTTCATAGATAATTGTTCATCAAAAGAAGCATCTCCTTCAAGCATTAAAACTATCAAATTTAAGGAATCCTAAAATATTAGGACTAAGTTATTCATACAAATAAAAAGTCTTTCTCATTCTGCTAATGATGATAAGAAAACACAATTCAAATACTATTTCTTTGCATTTTACTTGGATTTACAATGTTTTGTCTGTTTTTGTTAGATTAATACAGTGTGAGTAATCTATGTGTAATAAAAAGAATTATAATGTAATTATTCAAAACAAAAAGCAATGTCTGTCATATTTATCATTAAAGAGAACTGAAATATCATTTAATGAATGCAATTAGATATGTATTCATTTTTTAATGAAGTTGATTTTGTAGACAATTGAGAATTGAAGAATTGAATTAATATTAACAAATAATTTATTTTTGTACAGAGTTCTAAAGTTAAATAAAAACTAGTAGTAGATCTTTTTTAAGTAACATCAAAGCCCTTTTATGTGAATTCATGTGAGTGCATAAAACACAGCAACATTATAAAAACTTACCTCATTTGAAATGGGCATCTGACTCAACAGCAGGTTTCATCATAGCAAAACAGATTTAAAATATGGAGCTTGCAATCAAAAATATGATAACATATTTTTAAAAATTGACACATAGAATTATTCATTTTCAGTAATAAAAAAATTGGTGGAATGAAAACGAGTGAATTAAATTACTTGCTATGAAGTCGAAGCAAATATTGATGATAATTTCAGAGATCTTAATATTTATGTATTTTATGTCATTTTGGTGAAAACATTTTTTGGATGTCAGTTGGATGTTCCCTTTTAAAATATGAATGCCACAATTCAAATATCCTTGTGAATTGTGATCTTCTCTTTGCACAGATTGTTACACTTTGACTTAAAAGACTTTAAAGAATGAATCTAACTTCTGACTGCTTTGAATATATGAATGATGGAATGTCTAGTTTTATATCAGCTTGATGTACACTTTTGCCCAAAATATATGCCTGTAGTAAAGATAGCATAACACTATATTCAGCATAATGTCCTTATCTTTTATGTTTCAGCTTTTGTTCTCCCCAGCTTTCTTCAGGGCTCCATCAGCCTGATTAACCTTTATGAAATTTCAAACAGAACCCTTTATTTAATTTATGGGAGTAAATTGTTCTCATTCCCCAACAGTCTGATAAGAACCACTTATTTCATATTGTTCTCTTTTTAGTATTACTGGTTGTTTCCATTGTCTATTCTACTCGGTCAAAGAATTGAAATCAAAATTACTATGCCACCAAATTCACAAACCAACCCTTTAATCCACTAGGCTATTTTTTCATGGGACAATCCCAATTCTAGAACTGGTAGTCTTAAACCTGATGTTCTTATTGCATGCTTGCTGTATGCTTGACCATCTTCACCTACAGCTTCTTTTTCTTACTGCTGCTGCTAAAACTTTTGCTGTCAACACTGGCTATCTCTGTTGCCATTTCTCTTCCTTTATTAATAGTACCTATATAGTATTTATTTCTATGCTATTCTCTCTCCTATAACAATTTTTCTGAATAAATTTGCACCTCAATGCATTTTCCATTGCACTGAATTAAGCCTTCATTTGAAAACTTGTAATCACTCAAATTAATAAATAAAAACAATTTTAAAGACCTGTGAATCTATACTTAAAAATGTTACAAATATTGTAATTTTAATGCTATGGTTTAGTTGTCCCTAAATCTGTTTGAAATTATAAAAATTTGATAAGTATAAAGTCATTAGACACATGTAGAGATAACTATGCCAAGTAGAGATAGCATAATTTTGAGAAACAGAAAAATATTGTATTTATTTATATACTTCCAATAATGCTCAAGTGGCTTAACATTTTTTTTATAATTATTACTTTATTATTTATGTGTATTTCTATCTGCTTATTCAAAAGTTGAAGAACAACAAATTATATGTTAATTTAATAGCATAACACTATTATTATTCGTATTCTTATTTTGGTCCAATCTCGGGATTGAACTCGGAACTACCAGGAAACTAGATACACTTAACCAACACTTTTATCCACTGGATAATGTGGTTAAGTGAATCTAGTAACTTGGTGGTCCTGAGTTCAATCCTTGGGTAGGGTAATGTAAAAAGTCATACACTATTTCAAGAGAACAGAAAAGTGACATCACATGGACAGCTAAGAAGAATTAAATGATACAAGATATCTTCTAGTATCAACAGCAGAATGAGAAGTCTATTTCTGTGGATTGAATAAAGTGTTCAGTTCCAAATTCTCAGGTTACCAACTACAACAGATACCTGAAAAAGGCTGGAGGATACAACTGAAACATGACTCACGACCAAGACAAGGACATTTGTCTGAGTAAATTAGTGTATAACAATGATAATTCCTCATTTCAAAAATTTAACCAAAGAATAAATGTTTTTTTTTCTTTTATTGCTAGATTGGATACCATGTTAGATTTGATGACTGCACTGATCCAAAGACAACTGCAGTAAAGTTCCTCACAGATGGCATGCTAGTGCGAGAGATCATGTCTGACCCACTCTTGTCTAAATATAGTGTCATCATGTTGGATGAAGCTCATGAACGATCTCTGCACACTGATATTTTAATAGGTCTTCTCAAGAAGATAATGGTCAAGAGGAAAGATTTAAGAATCATTGTTGCTTCAGCAACTCTGGATGCAGAAGAAATAAAAACATTTTTCAATACAAATAAAACAGACAACATTCAACTGGACACCGCTGCTATCTTAACAATTGAAGGAAGAGCATTTCCTGTTGATATTCATTATTCTCTTGACCCATTACCCAATTATGTCAAAGCAACAACAGAGACAATTTTGAAAATTCACAATAATGAACCCAATGGTGACATTTTGGCTTTTCTTACAGGTCAGGAAGAAGTGGAAACTGTCGCACAGCAACTAATTCAAGAAGCCCGTAAACTTGGTAAGAATGCAAAAATAAAAATGAAGGTTTTGAGAATGTATGGAAGTCTGCCAGCATCTGAACAGATGAAAGTCTTTGAAAGAACAGCTACTACTACACGAAAGATTGTCATTGCAACAAATATTGCTGAAGCTTCAGTTACCATTAATGGCATAGTTTTTGTAGTGGACTGTGGCTTTGTAAAGCTGCGTGCATACAACTCCAACACCGGAATTGAATCTTTAGTTACTGTGCCTATATCCCAAGCATCAGCTGATCAACGTGCTGGAAGGGCAGGACGAGTACGTGCAGGGAGGGCATACAGGTTGTACACTGAAAAAGAGTATGGAAAACTACTTCCTGCTACGATTCCAGAGATGCAACGCAGTGATCTATCCCCTGTAGTTTTACAGTTGAAAGCTCTTGGGGTGAACAATGTTCTGCGTTTTAATTTCTTATCTGCTCCCCCTGCTATGAATATGGTACGAAGTCTGGAATTACTATTTGCATTGGGAGCCCTTGATTATGACAGTCAGTTGACATCCCCACTAGGAATGAATATGGTTGAATTTCCAGTGCCTCCAATGTTTGCTAAAATGCTTCTCATCTCTGGAGAGTTTCAATGTTCAGAGGAAGCTCTGACTGTTGCAGCAATGATGCAAATACAAAATGTATTCATTTCACCAAGCAATGAAAAAAGAGCTGCTGAAAGAGCAAGGACAAAATTCAGTGTGAAGGAAGGTGATCACGTGACAATGGTCAATGTCTATAATGCATTCTTAAAATATGACCAGAGTGCACGATGGTGTGCTCAAAACTACATAAATGTGAAAGGGCTACGACGAGCTGTCAACATTCGGGATCAACTAAAGCAAATGCTAAAAAAATATAAAGTGCCGCTTGTGTCATGTGCTGAGAATGTGCAAACACTGCAGAGATGCATCACTGCAGGATTTTTTGCAAATGCTTCACGTATGCATCATGATGGAACTTATCGTACAGTGAGAGATGGGCACAAGTTGGCTATCCACCCAACTTCAGTGCTATACACAGAAAAACCTCCCAATTGGGTAATTTTTAATGAAGTTGTGCAAACTTCCAAAGATTATATGCGAGATATCACAGTTATTGACCCTCAGTGGTTGTATGAATTGGCCCCTCATTATTACCAGTTTGGCACAGAATCTGAAATTGCCAAAAAGCGTGCAAAACTAGAGTAAATAGAGCATTTATTTTTGTATGTCAAAATATTTTATGTACATTATTTATGTATATTTTATTCTGCCATGTCCAGCTGAAAAATTTCATCTAATTATAAAACAGCAACAAATTGTATGCACACTAATCGTAACTCCCATGCTTGTCATTAAAACAAATATCCTAAAACTTAAAAACTGGTTTCAAAATTTTAATCAGCATTCAATTCATGTAAATATTCATTAATAAAGATTTTTTTTTAATAATCTTACAAATTAGTTGAAGCATTTTCTTGATTTTCTTGGGGTTTTTTTTGTCAGTTTTCTTTACACATCTGATGGAGGACAGGAATTAATTTTAATGTGGCATTTCATTAAAAATAAAAATTGAGTCCTTTAAATCCATTAAAACCCTTTTGTTAGAATGGAAAAATACTTTTACCTTCTGTCACAGTATTCCAATATAATACTTTTACCTTCTCTTATAGTATTCCATCATAAAAGATAATATCTCTGCCTCAAATCATCATTTCTAAAAGAAAGTGCTAAGAAGATATTTGAGTTCCTATTTGTAAGTGGACAACATTTGGTGGTTTTCCCACTTTTAAAATATGTAATTAAAAATAGACAAAATTTTCAGAATATAAATCTGCGTGAACATTTAAAATATTGATAGCCAAGGTTTTTAATAATACTAAGGGAAGTAATTCTGGTCCTGAACTTCTTGTTTTGCATACATTGAGCATGAAAGAAATCTTTTTGAGACACGGATAAAAGCATTTTGCTTATGAAAAGCTTCTGTAAATCACAATCTTTGATTTTTATAATAAAAATTCTATATTCCTTACATTTAAATTGAAATTCAACTGCTGACTATATGTGAACATAAATTTTATTGATATATAACAGCAGTTTTATACTTCTTAATGTGTGGCAAAATTTACATTCATTAAAATTATGTAAAGAAAGTATTTATTATGCAAGAGGAAACTATAAAAATAAGTGTTTGTTTATGGATGAAAAATGTTTATTACAAATTTGGATAGTTTTTCTTTCTTACACAGATTATGATTAATGTGTCTCAAACGAAATTCTAAAAATCAACACCATATCATTTTTATTCTTCAAGAGAGCTGTTATTATTTATTGAAGCAGAGAGAACTTTTAATTTTTAAGCACTAATAGAAATATTTTTTGATGCTTAGATATTAACATTTATCTGAAGTGGCATTAAACAAGACATACCTTGGCTTATTTCCTCTTTTACATTGCTAGTTAAATGTGAAAATATTTCAGACAATCTTTACTTTTAATAATAATCACTATAAAATGTATATTGTATTTTTAATAGCTTCTAAAATCATTTTCTTGATAAATTTAACTGCAACCAACTATAGAGAGCCTATCAAAAAATCAACTTATATATAATGACATTGTTTTATTGTGTTTGGTTCAAATCTTGTTAGTTACCTTTTGTCAGTTATACTTTTAAAATATTCTTAATGTATAAATAATATTTATATCTAAACTATTTTTATACATTTGCCAGAAAACAAAACACATACTATGTATACAATTATATTTGCTTTCTTTTGAAACTAAGAGAATATGATTTGATATATAAATCTGTAGAAGACAAAACCCAATATTGGTTTACTATAAATAGAATTTAGTACAGTGCGAGATTTAGTAAATTGGTTTCACAGACCACTCCTTATATAGTAAGTTTAATCCTCACTATTGTAGTCTTGTAAAACTGATATCATCTACATTTTAGGACTCATCTTATATTTTTTTGTCTCTCAGGAACGAACCATAAACTTTCAAATGTTCTATTTACTTTAGTCTGTAATCCAGGTGTAATATCAAAATTTGATACTATATATATCAAATTTTGATCTAACAGGAATACTATGTAGATAAGTAATTGATTCTTTTTTTCTTTAAGCCTTGAAATACAAACAAATATTTCTTAATTAAAAATTCAAAAATCCCATTAAATGTAATCTAAAAGGTAAGTTTTTTTTATAACATGTCAAAATAGATTAATTTATTCTAAAATGCTTATACAGACAGTGATTTGGGTCAGCATTTGTAAGATAATATTTAGGCTTTACAAGGTTTTCAGTCATTTTCCTTTTGCAGGCTTTTTTGACATCTCAAATAAAGAAAAGGATAACATCAAGAGGAGAATAAGAAAACTATTCATATTAAATCAATTTCTTTTGACAGAAAGAATTAAAACAAGAAAATTTAATGCAAACTTTATGTACAACACAAAAAAAAATCAGCATAAACAGAAAATATCATTATAAAAGAAACACAAATTCATAATCATGTTTTTTTTTCTTAATATAAATTATTTTATTTAAGCTTTTAATGTTGAAAAATTTGGAATCTTCCTAAGAGATGGTTGGTAATATTGATCAGTTTAACTTGATCTTTATATAAAGATGTAATCTTCAGATTACAAAAATGTTTTTCTTTTAGTTTTATATCAAATATTTGAACTGTCCTATAATGGAGAATTTTTCCCAAAATTGACAGATTTTAAAGAAAACAGCAAACACTGGCAAAAGCACCAAACAAGTATTAAATTAGTCCTTTGAAAGAAGCCAATGGTATTCACTCTTTATTCTGGGAATGTCAATCGGAAAGTCAAATTGATCCGAGGTCCACGATCATGATATTCTTTAGGAACTCGATGCTGCAAAATAAGGGCATAAAAATTATTTATTTACTTGATTGAAATGTCATAAGCATTCTTTATCTTCAACTAATTTCACTATAAACACAAACATACCAAAATCATTTGATCAAAAGAAAAGTACTTTCAATCATTTGATTAAAAAAGGTCACTTTAAAAATATCTATATAATCCTATGCCCACTACTGGCAATATATAATTTCCTTACTTCAATAATAATTACTATAAAAATTTACAAAAATACTTAACTACATGTACATAAAGAACTTTATTCCTTTATAGCTGTTTATTGATATTTGTTTTTATATTTAATGACTTTGAAGTGTTACAAAATAATTATGTGAATATAAAAATATTCAGGCATTGTTATCTCATTAAAATGAAAATAAGAAATATAAAAAAAAATTCCCCCATGTTTGAGTAGCATCAAAAGTTCAATTAAGAATAAGTCACTCATTTTCAGAACATGGGACTAAGCTACTCAAACTATCCTGATTTGAATCTCCAGGATGTTATTTTAAAATACATTCAGATAAGTAGTTCCTATTTTCAAATTTAATTATATTGTCAACATAATCAATTACATTCGAAAATAGGAAAGTAAAAAAATTAAAATTGACCAGAATGTAAATTGCTAAGAGAAATATACCCTAAAAATAAAATAAAATTTTGAATTCATTTATACTATTAAAAATTGTACTGATTTTTCCTTTAATCAAACTTGACATTAAAAAATTGGTATGAGAATAATATTCATATATTAATCTGATAAAATATTTGTGTTAACTATATTTCATGTTAATATACTTACAGTACATTTATGAAAAGACAAAATTATTTTCTACACAACCCCACATAAAACTGATTCCAAAATATCTTTTCAATTTTCAAATGATTAAGACTTGTTTCCATTTATTTTTTTTCCCTTTACATTTTAATTTCAATTAACTTAAAAAAAGCTCACAACAAACATTGCAAAAATGTTATATCTGGATAGTAATTCTGAAGCAAGCTAACAATTATCTGGTAATATCTTAAAAACATTGATATATGATTGACAGTACTTAATATGAAATGAGTAAAATATCCAATGACATTATTTCAATTGTATATTTTTTATTTCTAAATAATGAGAGATCATTTGACAACCTCACCTGCCAGTCATGTTGCAGAGCGCCTTCCATAGTCAACAGGCTCCCATGTGTTAATGGGGCCTTTATATGTTCCATATATGTATAATCTCCATTTTCCTCCTGCAAAACAATATTAAAGGGTACTGAAAAGTTCTCAGTCTGACCCAACTCCCATATATGATCCAATGACCAAACCATACATCAAAATTCTTTGGAAGAGATTCTTGGTCAAGCTAAGAACTTTTCAGCTTCTCCTTGTATTAGTTTCGTATTTTATTTTATATATAAAGAGAGAAGCTTAATAGATTGTTTTATTATAAATTCTTGCATTTAATCCGTTTCTGAATATATTAGGTTGGTGCAAAAATAATGTCGTTTTCTCACATGAAGTTGCACCAACCTAATATTTGTTATGTATATAATGATATGTTTCTATAATAATGACCCATGTAACCAGCACCAAGCAACATTTCTTTTTGTACAGATGAAATTATAACAAGGGAAATATTTGTCATTTACAAAATTGCAAACAAATAATAAGTAACAGTTAGCCAAATGTGCAGCTATTTACATCTTTCCAAACTTTACTCAAGATTTATTAACAATATTAAAAAAAGATTGAAACATTGAAAACTGCTGATGTATGGTAGATTAAAGATAAGTAAGAGATTGTTTCTGACTCAACCTTTCATTTTAAACTTATAATAATTGATGTAAGTATCACTCTACATAATATTCAACAATTTTTCAAATATGCAAAATATAAGAAATTTTCATTCCAGAATAAGATGCAAAAATTGTTTTTAATGGACAAATGGAAAAAAGCTATGACAGAACCAACCTTATTCTGTAGCAAGAAATAGTCAAACTAGAAATAAAGCAGCAAACTGATTCTGTAGTAAGATATAGTCAAGCTAGAAGTAATCTTAAATTAATTTTAAAAAATAAAATAGCATAATGCCTAAAAATGTTTCTTGATACAAAAGAAAATCTGATGAGAAAGGAAATTACCAGAGGTGGATTCTTGCGAAGTTCAAACATTCTGCTGTCACCAAATGAAAGTGATGCAATGGTTGGTTGTTCTCCAAGTGATGGATTCTTATCTGTATGCCACCCAACACTGTCATGGCCATCTCTATAAAGATTGGCTAACATAGAATTGAAATAAATACCAAGAGATTTCTGTAAATGCTCTCGAATTTCTTGTAAAATTGGATGCCACTGCAAAACAGAAGAAAATAATTTTAATAAATATGCAAATTTTAGAATGTGGAAAGAGTAGGTATGAATTAAGTGTATAAAACTTTATCAGTTCAAATGACAAAAGTAGATAAAGGTCCAACATGAATTGAAGATTTCCAGTTGGGGTAAGAGTTCAAGCCTTAGTTTGGATTATTGTTTTAATATTAAGATTTTCTCATGCTGTATCAAAACTATGTTCCTATTTTTTAATCTCCCATATGTTTTTAAAGCTTATGCAATACACTCCATAAGTTATCTTGCAATGACACAAGCTCTTCTGAAATTTATCAAGTGCTGTGTTTGAGTTTTCTTCTACTTTGCATTTTAAAGTATCATGACCAACACTAATAGCCATCTACATGGGGTTTTATTTCAAGAAGCAGTCATCATCCTTAAAATACTTGAACCAGTATGGCCAGATACTGTTCCATTTTCATCCACATCCAAAATTGTGTGAACAGCTTTGAGAGACAGTTTAAAATAATGCTTCAAAACTACCAAAATCTCAATATTTGTATCTCCCACTATAACATATATAACAAAATGTTATAGCCGAATAGTATTAATAATAATATGATATACAGTATAAACCAAAAGTTTAGTGTTGTCCTCTGGACTTCAAAGAACTGCCTAAAAATTGAAGGTTGCATGCCTTTTTCAAAACTAATTTACTAGCTCACTTTCAGACCAGAGAGACTTTCTCATCCTGAAGGGTTTTTTCATATATTCAATAACAATAACCCATTACTGCATAACCTTTAGCTCTCTTTGCCTAATCTATCTTGCTGACTAATGGTAACTTAGGACTGGCAGATTTTCAATTTTAAGTAACACCATCTCTAAAAGAATTGGACACTATGCATTCTAAGCTTAAATAGTTTCAGCATTCTGTGCAGATGAAATAAACTTTAGAATAATTGTTTGCGAAAAATGAATATCTTTTTGATACATAGCTGTCTGAATTTTGATACACTCTAATACCAAGTTAGAAACAAAATAAAGAGCTATTTTGAACCGGTGTTGCCAATAATCAAGCAGTGAATTTATTCTATTAAGATAAAAAAAATGAGGTCACAGACAGTTGACAAACTGTTAGAAGCAGTCTGCCAACTTCTCATGTCCACAGTTTTTTACCTTAATGTATTTCCAGTCTAGTTTGTATTGATGTGCATTTGATGGCATTTAAGGCTCAGAAAAGTGGGAATCATTAGAGGACAGGGCCAATGAATAGAGAGATCTTAATAGCTAACTGTATAAGTTTTTGCTGAATAGTTTATGCAATATCGTGATCACATGTCCTATAACCTCTAAGGGGCACCATATATACTGCAGTCATAGCAGCAGTGGTGTGACTTGGGCAAGATACTCTGACAGAGCTCAAACCTCTTCAGGCTGATTTGAATTCAGAGTTTTCCTTCTCCTAAACTGATTGCCAACCAAGGCTATAGGGGCCCAGTCTGTCCCACTATTTATCCATAGCTGGGGGGGAAGAGATACTTTCACAAAGGTATTTACATGTAAGTGAATATAACAAATTCAACTGGAATTTGAACTCAATTCTCCAATTTCTCATTCTGAGCCACTATCCATTATACCACCATACATCTGCCTTATGCAGTATAAGGTCTTTCATTATCCTGCAGCAACATAGCTCTTTTCTATTTCTAATGCTGGTGAAAATGTTTGCAACAATTGATGCAGCAGTTCAAAATCATAGCAACAGGACTCAGATGTGATTGTCTGACAAAACTATAAAAGGCTGTAATGGATTCTTTCACTTGGAGAATCAATAAATAATAAAGAGGATTTGTGGATGAAGATTTGGATTACAAAAAGTTGAAGAAGTTTGCCAACCCAAAGAAATCTCTGTTTGCAATTATCATGCAGATACTACTTTTCATCAATAGCAAGACCAAATATCATTTTTAAATGAACAAGTTGCTGATCATCAGTCAAATCATGAGGCACTCACTTCAGCACTTTCTTTATCAATTTGTGTATATGGGTCACCTCCATCTTTGCTCCCAATGATTCTGGACAAAGATTCACAACTGCACTCGATTCTCCATTGTCAAATGGAGACCATGATCAGCCTTACATTTGAGATCTAGATCAGAAGAAGTGAATTTTTGGAACCAAACTATGTTCTAAGGCTGGCTCCATACCCCCTGTGGCACTGTTGACATTGAATATGGCTTCAGCACAATGGCAGAGTTTGGACTCATGGAGCATAATCAGACACAATTCACATTTATTCATTTTTGCTTCAATATCTTTAAAAAAAAGTAATCAAAAGATTCAACCAACAAGATGAAACACAGAGCTTTAAAATGATAAACAGATATATGAATAGATAAAAGTGAATGATATATAGATAGATGTATGCATATATAGACAGGAAGGCACATTAATACAATGTAAAATGGTTATATATTTTCTTCCGATCAAATGCTACAACTAGATATTTAATCATTTTTATTATTAAATTATAATCAAATGATTTTTATGTCATTAAAAATAAAATTAGTTTGTTACAATTCATTTCAATTAAATATATTTATACACTATATTAATGCATCTTTAGTTTCAGATATATCACAGATACATTAATATACTCCACAAATAATCTGAACTGAATCCATTATGAGTTGAATTCTCACAGATTGAATTTTTATTATATTCACTCTATGGATGAAACACTTTTTAAAGATTAAGCTTTAACCAAATAATTCTATGTCAATCATAGTTTTATATATCTATATTTAAGAAGGCTATTCATTTGAGTTTCTTACCACAGAACCTCACTATTTAAGATACACACATAATGTCTGAAGATATTCTCAAAAGATTTACTGACTGAAATTCTAACTGATAACTCCAAAAGCAAGAACAATGGACAATTCTATTCTATATTTTACATATAAACCACAAAATTCCAAAATGTGTCAGCAATTTCTCACAAGTAAAAAAGAAAAGAGCTATGTTCTAGGATGTTATTGAATATTGCTCTGAGGAAGAAGCTAACTGGATGTGATGAATGGAAGTGTCTTTAATTATAAAGAGCAGTGTAAGTTCTACATAGGAGTTAACGCTATTAGTGGAATGAATTTAGTCCATAGCCCCTGCAATGGACTAAATAACAGAGTAGGCAGAGCTCTCTAGCCAGGTTTGGCAACCAATCTCAGAGAAGGAAAACTCTAAGTTCAAAACTGGTTTGTAGCCCCAGCAATGTGTATACTATGCAGCCATTGAAAAGATTATGGAGTTCACAATTAACTTCAGTGTGTGATTGTGAACTATGAACCATTAGTCCAAGAGATGAGAGTATCAACAAAATTTAACAGATATATTAGAATCTCACAAGCTGAACACAAAGGTCTAAAGAAGACAATCCAAAGAATACACAGATACAGGCACCAAACAACATGTATGAGAGAAGCACATGCATTCTGAGAGTAAGATTCAATATTCCAAAACACAACAGACATTTGATGAATGGTACAGCATTCAAAACATTCAGACAAAATTAAAAATGTAGAACTTGATCTGAGCCAACCCTATACAATTATTAAAACAAATTAAATTTTAGACAAGAAACTGATCTCCAGTGGTAAATAGTTTTAAGCAAAGAATTGTGTGCATGCACACACACACACACACACACACAAGTATTAAGAGTTTGTATAAGAAACTCCAATTTAATTTATTGCTCATCATAGATATTTCAAAAACTGTTTTACCAAAACAGTACTTTACTCTTATTTACAGCCATGATACAATCTCTAACAAGAAATTTAATTTACTAATTTCCATAGTAAGCAGATGCTCTATCAGCTAGTATCATGAATGCAAATGCGAGTAGACATGCTAGTACAGACATATTACAGAAGAGTATTATTAACACACACCTTAGGATTTGGTTGATGTGTTTGTCCTGAGTAAGTGTAGGGTAAATCTCCATACCAAGCAGTTAATCTAGGTTGTAAAAAGGTACGTCCATCTGGCCAAACATCTGACCTTTGTTTCCATGGTAATTCTTTATAGAGAATATTAAAGATTTCATCTGCCTTCTCATTTTCAATGAAATCAGGGAAATAACAGATTCTGCAAAATCAAAAACAAATAAATGTACACAAAAGAGATTTTATTTTGTCAGTATTTTGTGAAGAAGAAAAAAAACTTTAAACTCAGGTTGTTTAATTTGCAATGAAACAAATTAAACGTTCATGACTTCCTTTGGACCCAGTTTCAATAAAATGGAGCCAACTGCATTGCATTTGCCTTCTGAGTGCAACAGGCTAAATTAGATTTAGAAAAACAAAACCTGTTATAAAATCATATTGCTAATAAAGGAAGCATATAAGAATTTCTACACATTACTTTCTTCAAAAAATATCTTTGGCATATTTCAACAATAATGTCAAGGGTAAAATTAACCATTTCCATACAGGAAATGTTCGGTATTCATTGACTGAACAGTTAGTGTTATTAGTATTATTATCAATAATTACTGAAATTTACAAAATCTCATTAAAACAGTTTTTCAGGAAATGAGACTTCTCAGGTCGACTAAAAGTTAGAGTACTTTCTAGTAGTGATAGAAATTTCCTTCCAAACATTTCATTATTGTTAATGTGAAAAGTAATTAATCTGTTTATAACATCATTTTCTCTTCCAGTTACATGTGCTACCAATTTTTTTATTGCTGCTGTTAGAAGTGTTCAAGTGATGTGGTTTATGTTATTTGGTAAAGCTCTTAGTGATTTTATGGGATCAGCCTATAGGGTTTGATAAAAGATTGTCTTCTTTAAGATTTATAGGATTTATATGAAAATAAAAGCTGGAACTGTTAATGATTGGAAATAGACATTGAAATGAAAACGTTCTATAAGTTTGTGGTACTGTTTTTCATTGTGCAAATTTTTAAATATTTCTAAAAATTATGAACTTACCGTGAAACCCCATTTGCACTTGTACCAATTTCATGAATACCATGTTCTCTGAAAAAGAAAAGCATTTATTCATAACATCCTCCCAAAATTAATTATTCCAAAGCAAAGTATATACAAAAGTTTTCAGTTCCTTCTAGTGCTTTCTCTTCCTCTACCCTTATTTTTTTTTTTTTTTTACTAATGTTCACCCAATAAAAGGCCTAAGAATCACTCAAGGTAGAAAGTTACTGTGTGGAGTTGTATTAGCATAAGAAAAGATGAGCATTAGGAGTATAGAGCTGAAGTAGACTTTAGAAGGAACCAGAAACCCAATCCTAAACAGGAAACAAGGGATAAACCTCTCCCCCTGTTTGAAAGACCAGGAAGGAGTGTGAACTGGATGATAGGCAAACCTGTCTACTATTAATTAGTGGCTTTGCTTCAGGTGAATTGATTAAAAAGTAAAATAAAAAAGTTTTAACTTTTTATTTTAGTTATAGTTAACTAAAATTTAAAATATCAACATGTGACATATATACTTGATATACTATTGAATCTTGGAATTAACAATGTCTGTGTCAGTAAATGGAAATAATCTTTTAAATGAGATGTCTCTAATTGTCAGAAAAGAAAAAAAATGAAATTAATTACAAAATAACCAAATATATGACTCACCACTTTTATCACCAAAAACAAAAATGATGCATCTTTTATATCTTGTGGTTATAATATTGTGGTCTGAATTGACATTTGGATGAACTGATAGCTTAGTGGGAAGACCATTAAAATCTAACCATTGCTTTATAAATAATATTATTAGTCATACATTGTCCATTGAGGGGCAATTTTCCCCTATTTCTTATAGTTACAATACATGACTATGTAGTTTACCATTCAAACATTTCTCATTTAGCCTTTGTATAATTCACTCCATATTGGGTATACAACTGTAACTAATGTTTACAGTGTTTCTGTTGAAAATTCTGTGTAAATCATTATTTAATAGAAATGTTTAACCAATATGGTAAACAATTTGTGCCAACCTTCATCTATACCTGTAGGTTGAAAGGCATAGGAAATTGAATCATTTTTTCTTTTTCTTTTCTTTTTTCTTTTCCCTTTGCAATTTGTTGGTTGGTTTGGCTAATTATGTTTAGTGGCATATCAACCTCTATGGGTTATTTAATGCAGAAATCTAAATAATTTTAACACAATTTTATGGCTTCAAGTGAATATATTTTGAAGGCAATTCTATTTCTTCAACTATATATAAAATGTATTGTTGGTAATGTTTTTATATAAAAGTGTATGGCTGATATTTTTACTATAAAAATGTATTTTTATACATTCATGGTGTTTTGTTGGAATGGGATCACTATTTCCCCATAGCTGGGACTCTAACAGAATATTTTGGAATACCATTTGATTTAAGAAATTGTAGGATATTATATGGACTAATGTCATGAAAGAGTTCTTTCATGCTTGTTGGTTGGTTGATTTTGTTTGGCAATATATCCACATCTAGGAGTTATTTAATGCCAAAATCCAAATATTCTATATGTAACCCCATCCTTTCAACTACAGATATTTTGTACATAATTTTATACTTTCAGATAAACACATGTTTTTTAGATATATTTTTGTAGATGATAAAATGTATTGTTGGTAATTTTACTATGTTTATATTCTTTTAGTGTTGCATTGATTGTCATTTTGCTATAAAAATATAATGTTGATCATTTTATTATAAAAATGTACTGTTGATTTTTTCTTTTTTGGGGGGAGGGGGAACTATTTGCCCATAGCTGGGCCTCTAATAGGTGCTACCACAACAGGTCAGGGTGGACCTGAGAATGACAGCAATTAAGAGGTGGTCCCATGTTCCACAAAACCTCCCAATCAGTGGCCTTGCTGCTGGATGTAGTTTATCATCATACCCAGGACTACGTTGCAACTTGTTCACTATTTCTAAATTTTAAAATAGTGTTGTGCTTCTCCCACTTCAATGTAAATTGGTATTTTTAACATTGTCAACCAAGAAGCTTAAAGTTAATTATTAAGTTGACTAAAAAACGAAAAGTATGCTACTTTTCTAAATTTGGGATGAGATATTTTTTTATATTATTCTTCTTCAGAAATAAAAATATTCTTACTTAATAGTTTTCTCCTCTGGCTTATGTCGTTCTACCTGAAAATAAATTTTTAAGAAATCAGAATACTTCAAATTTTTATAATCTTTAACACTTTTCTTATCACCTTTTCACATATTCAACAAATTTTTCTGTTTAACCTTTAGCACTCTGCATTCTTAATATTACTTTCCTTTCCACTGCATTCTTTTTCATGGCCTCTTTAATTGCTGTAACCTTAATTTCACTCAGTTGTTTTTTGTTGCCATAGCAGGATATGACAACACAACTATGAAATTCAAATTCAGTCAGTTTTAGTGGTAGGATAAAGTCCCATACAGAGTGATAAAGGTTCTTCCTTAAACAATCAAATTTGTGAAAAATACAAGAAATCTATTTCAATATATTTTGCTGGAATATCAATGCAAATTAATTCTTTTTTTTAATTTAGATAGAACTAAATGCTTTTTTCATGTTTACTATTGTATAATTTTAGATAATAGATGGTTAGAATAAATAAAAATTTTAAATTCAACAATCTAGCAGAAATCTTGAAAATTAATAACAGAATCTTTTTTAGCAAATACAGAACATAAGTGAAAAAATGTGAACACAGAATGTATCTACCTTAATAGGTTCTTCAAATACAAATTTCTTTTTAAATAGAGTGTCGGTGCATTTCTCTTCATTCTGAACTGAACCATCTGAAATGGTTGAGTGCAGTTTTGATCCAATGGGCATCTTTTTTGCAGGATCCTTGAAACCAGAAGTCCATCCACCTTGGATTCGAGACTTGCGTCTCTTGTCATTCATTATGCCTTATATAAACCAACCTGAAGAGTTAAATAATAACTTTTATTATTTATTTTTTTTAAAAAGAATAACTTCAGTTTTTATGATTTCAACTTGCAAAGTCTATATTTTTTAACTTCTCAAACACTCATAAATACTTTTTCCCTGATGTGAAAAAGAAAAAAAATTGTTTTTATATTATTAAAATATATATATTAAATATATTACATTTTTAAACATTTTGAGAAAGGGAAATTTTCAATAAAGAGCAAGTTTGTCTATATTTCTGAGATGAGATATTGTAACTATTTACATTATTCAGACTGTTGTCCTCATCTTTATTGTCATATTTACAATGTTTCAGCTGTCGAGTGCTGCTTTGTTCTTCAGGTAATATATATTGGAATTTTGAACCAAACCATTTACTTAGTTCACTGGATTAAATTGTTCTAATGGCCAAGTGGATAAAAGCATTCGTTGAAGTAATCGAGTGACTTGACCCAAAGAGTTGTGAGTTCAATACCTGGCCACAGCAGAGATGAACAAAAACTTGGAGAGTTGAGTTACTAAAGGGAAATAACTAAAACTGAGATATTCAGAAAAGGCATGGCATGTGGAAGTAGAACAATCTACACCAGTGAACTAAATCAAGGGTTCTGTTCAAAATTCCAACATATATCACCTGAAGAAGGCCATGGCATATAAGAGCCAAAATGTTGTGAATATGGCAATAAAGATGAGGACAACAGTCCAAACAATGTAAATAAAGAGAAAGTTGACAATAAATTAGCACAGATGGGATAACAGTTCTATTTTTTAATTAAACTAGAGACCCTAATCAACTCTGAAATGGTTAAGCATTTCACATTGCAGGGCCTTCTTTCAAACAAGCAATATGGCTTTCACTTCTCTGGGTCAACTGCTGATGCACTAACAATTATTGCTGAAAGAGTCTATCAAGCTTTAGATAAGACTGTTGAAACTTGGATTGTTTCTTTAGACATCTCAAAAGCGTTTGTCAGAGTTTGGAATACAGTCTTCTTCACAAGTTGAAAGCTTATGGCATTTCTGGACAAATTTTTGAACTGATTCAATTTTTATTATCAAATCGCAAAATAAAAGTTGTCCTGAATAGCTATTCTTCTAGCTTGTAGGAATGCAGGTGTCCTCCAGAGCTCTATCCTTGGACCTACTTTGTTCTTAATTTTCATCAATGACTCTCCTGATGACATCAGCTCTCAATTTGCTATCTATGCTGATTGTAAGTTTGATCAGTTCAATGCAGTCAAATTGACAGCTGATCTAAAAAAATGACCTACAGGCTGTTAACTGGGGAAAGAAATGGCATGTCAATTTTAATACCTCCAAAAATAAAACCTCTCTATTAATCACTTGAGATACCCCTTCCTGCCTCCCATCAGCATGACTGATACTAACCTCCATGAGAGTGACTTGTTGCGCTATCTTGGTCTAACATTTTTGGCTGACATAAAGTGGAAAGATTATATTGAATCCATTGCTAGATCTACTGCTAAAAAGTTGGTTCAGTGTTAGACAACTTTTCTCTCCAGAATCTATCTTACATATTTATAAATCTACCATTTGTCCATGCCCTGAATATTGCTACTATATATGGTCTGGTGCTCCTGCTCTCTATTTAGAAATTCATAAAAAACAAAAAATCAGCAATATTATTGGTCTTGAACTGATATCTTGGCTTCAGTCACTTTCCCACTGCCATAATGTAGCTTTCCTGTGCCTCTTCTATAAATACTTTCATGGTAAATGTTCAGATGAATTCTTTGCTATGGTACCTAGCCTTTATAAATTTAAGTGCAGCACTAGATTGGCGGCAAGGTCTCATCACTTCACAGATGAATTGGCTAGATGTAATTGTAAGTTCTGTGCTAACAGTTTCTTTTCTCAAACTTCTTGCTTGTGGAACTCTCTTCTAGCTCCATGGTTTTCAGCCAACTTTGATCATTTTTTAAAATTTAAATGCAATATCAATCATTATTTATTGTGTTCTTGATTACACTTCTATTTTTCTCGCTCCTAATAATATTTCTCTTTTTCTTATTCTTTTACACTCAGTAACCCTTTGTATCTTAATGGTTTTACGACCTTGCATGGGTTGAAAGGATTGAAAAAAATAAAAAAAGAACACTATTTGCAGTAGACTTAACAGAACCTCCATAATTTCCAGTTGATTACTACAATAACTTAATTTATATTTTTGTGATTCAGTCAGTTAATGTGCTATGCATGATACACACTTAGGCGATCATGTATCTTTCTTCACATGACTGACGAGGCAGATTTTTTTCCCTGCAGCAGGTTGCCATTTCGTTCTGCAGTACACCAGTTGCCATCCAAGGCTATAGAACCCGTTCTGTCCTGCTATTTACCCATAGCTGGGGTGGGAGAAGAAGAGGATTCATACCTTTCCCAAGGGTATTAGCACGTAAGTGAATGTAATTGTAATAGATTCGACTGGAATTCGAACTCGGTTCTCCGATTCCTCAATCCGAGTCGCTACCCATTACTCCACAGTCACCCTTATTTGAACTTAATTAGATTATGAAAAAGTAAAAACTATTATTGTTTTCTCATGTCTTGGAAATGGAAAAAAAAACTATTAACTATGAAAAGCTGTAAAAAGAAACAAGATAAATTAAAATAAACTGACTAATGAAGAAACGCAAAATAATTTTTTGGTACGTTCACTCTCAAACAAAAACATCGCTATTTGAAAGTTTACAAGTTGTTACAAAAGAAAACATTTTTCATTATGAAAATATTTTTTTCTCTAGTTTCAAATAATGTTATTATTCTAGAAATGGGACTGTGCCTTCAAGAAACTTAAAATATTACTCAAAGGAGGTGCAGAGAAAGCGAAAATTTAATAAATAAAATCTGTACACACACATTAAAAATTACATTTAAAATTTATCGAAAATTACATGTTTATTATAGTTTATAGATTAATCTGAGAAAATATTTTTAGAAATGTCTTTTTTTGTTACAACAAAAAGATATACATGCTCTCTTATGTTCCAAATATGTCAGTACACAGGCTTATCTGGAATTAAAAACATAAACTAAAAAATAAGGGTATAATTCAATAATTCAATTTTAAGAAAAAATTAGAATATTCCTAGGCTAAAAACGTTGGATTTTTCAAGTATCCGTTTTCGGTTTCGCTAATTTTATAACTTTTTTTTATTTTAAAGTTTTAACTTGAATTTCCATTACTTATTTAGTGAAAAGGTGAGATTTCAACTCTTCAACCTTATCCTTACCCGAGTCAATTTCAGGTTTAAGAAAGATTGAAATTCCTTTAAATTTTAATTAATAAAATTTAATTATAAATGAATCAAATGAAAAAGAAAATTATCGTATAATTTACTTTTTCATTTGGTTTTTATTTTTAGCTCTTGATCAAAAAAGAAAGTAAAACTTTATCAACAAATGACAAATCAAATACTTAAGTAAAAAATAGTTAATAATAATAATGAAATTTATTTTTTGAACGTGTTCTCCTTATAAAAGATTTTTCAAATTTTACTTGTCAACGGGAATTGATGACAATCGATACCCGTTGTTTGTTGGCAATTATTCGGTGCACTTAACCGAAACAGCATCCTCTCTTCTATGATTTTGAACCGTAAAAAACGGATGATTCGAAATAAAGTTACATTGTCATCAAATAATTCAACAACAAACAAAAATATTGCAATTATTCATCACAAAAACTGTTCTGTTAATATTTTTACGACTCATTTCGAAGAAAAAGTACTACACAAAAAATTATAACTTTAAAGAACGAAATCATACTGTCTTTTACAAGAAATTAGACAAAAAATATCAATATTTTTTTAATTTGAAAATACATAAGTGCGGCAATTATTGTCAAAAAATGTCAATGTAATTATTATGGACACGGGTTTTGAAATTTTAACAAAAATGTATTAAAAGAAAGCATATAATTAATTATGTAATTATTATATTTGGTGTAATGTAATAAATTGTTGATTGAAAAAAATAAAGGAATTTAAATTTACGACTACTCTACTTACGAGCAATAACAAACCTCACGACATCATGCTGTTACTGCTAATTAACATGTATCAAGTTATTCGTAGTTTGTAAGCTTTCAAATATTAGATAATATAAACACACCAAGTAAAAATTTAAAATGCTTCTAAATACGCTCTATTATATAGCAAAACAAAAAATATTCATATCTCCAAAAGATTGATTTCTTTATTACATTATACGAAAAGTTGGTCTTGAATACTTATGATGCAAGGGAGATAACTATCATTGTTTATTATTTTAATGGCTGACAGTAAATTTTCACTGGAACAATGACAAATATCTTTTTGTCACGTCCGGGAACCTGTAAATATTTCTCGTATATACACATTTTTTAAGGTATCAATATTTCACCATGGAAACAAAACCTGTTGTCACCTGTGAGTATTCTAAAAATATCAACATCAAACTTAGTAATTATCAACTTGTTTTTTTTAATAAAAAAATATTCGATTAAATTTAAAAAAATGTACACTAAACATTTCGATAGTTTCATCAAAAATAGGATCAAACAACTTTGGATTTTTTGTTGTATCAAATAACATTCTCGGTGCTAATACATTCAAGTGTTGTGAATAGTTCTTTTTTTCAATTGGTAATGCCTTTTTTAATCGACAACACCGATTATTAAAGAATAAAGAAAGATTGATGATTACCTTATTTTCAATTAAAGTGTTTTTCTTTCTTTTTTCTTTACCTTTTTTGTCAACATCGATTAGATACCATACACTTTTTAAAGAGATTTACAGTTTAAAAGAAACAAAACAAAAATCAATCAAATTTTAAATATAAAGTATCACAAAGTTTTAGTTATTGGATCTTCGATCGGAAGCACTACCTGGTTATTTTCATGAGTAAAATCATCTTTCCTTTTTGCTTTCAAGTTTTGCTACACCATTGTCATTTTACAAGATATCTAAAGAATAAATATTCAGTTCTGTTTTTCTATTCTTGTCTCTCACATCATCAAAGTTTATTTTTTATTTCGTGGAAATGTTAATACAACTAGTTATGTAAGAGCTCTATCCGATACAACACACGATCTTAGGTCATATTTTATAGCAGGTGACATAGAAGTTGTCCGGTTTCTTCGGATATTGCCGCAGACATCGGGGCGTGCATCTGACCAAGCCTTTCTTAGTGCAACATCGAGGCCTGATTTTCTTATGTATTTTTTTTATTTTTAAGGATTTTTTTTTCTCAATATTTTGGTTTTGGGGTATTTTCTTTTGTAGTCAGGCAGGTATTGTTTATTTTATTTTTATTATTCTCTGTTTATTTTTTTTACCCCAAAATGCAGCATAAATATCAGAACTAGTTTTATTTCGTTCTGATATTGTCAAGAATCAATTTGTTGTTTTGAGAAAATTGTTTCAATGCAAACTGCAAACTATCCGGCTGGATTTACTCTTTAAAAAAAAAAAGAAAGAATTTGAGCGATACAATCACGCAACACACAAAAATACTTTTTGTTAATTGTGTGTACAAATTTGTAAATGTTAATTTGTACCTTAAACTCTATCACAACTAATTTGAATTAAAAATGTGATAATTCTCTAAATGAGAGAATATTTTGTTGAAAGAAAAATGTTAGAATTAGTATGTAATAAAGAATTAAAATAAAATGGTTTTACTTTTATTAAAATGTTTACTACAGATATTTAAAAATGTTTGTATTGTAAAATGTCACTATCAAACACTTAAATTTTGTGACCAAAAAACTTAATTCTTAAGAAAGCCAAAACAATCATACTATCCACTGCTTCATGAGAAAAATAATTACACATAAGAAAATCAAATCTGTTTTAACTTTCCATAAAAGTTAAAGGCGCTAAAATAGATCATGTAAACTAAAGAATATGTCTAGTGATGATATAATTGGTGAAAAAAAAAACTTCACTATTTTTAATTTTATGATATTATTTTCAGGTTATGGGGATAACTCGTTGTTTTCTGGACTTCAGCCACTTATAAACCGTGGATTACCACAAGAGGCAACTGAATGGAGAAGGTAAGTGGAATATTGATAGAAGAATTAAAAAATCCATTTCTTTCTTCTTTTTTTTTTAAATAAATCTCTTAAAATACTTCCTAAATGAGTAACTGTATATGAAATATTCCTCTATGATATTGAACAACTAATTTTAATTTTTGTCATTAAACTACCTTGGAGGTGTTGTGAAAAAAAAATCTTTGATATTAGTTATGTCTATAATTCTTTAAATATTGCCTTCAAATCGGATAATTTTTTATGAAAACATTTTTCAGAGGTTTTGTGATTATAATTGTATGAATATTTCACAAATTGTAATTAGGAAAGTTACATTGAAAAAATCATTACTGTTGGATTTTTAACTAGTGAATAGACTTCTGCCTATTTCTCTACATCAGCATGATTTATATTGCCTGCAGTTTATAACCAAACAGATAAACAAAGAGGTGAATTAAGCCATAAAATAAAACCAAATTTTAACACTGAAAAGTTTTCTCTAATATCCTTAAATCTTTTACTATGCATTATTTTTACTTTGAACAATCTTTTATATCTGGGACATTTTAAAATAATTATATCAAAAGTTTATACTCTTCAGATATTCATTCAAATAGATAATTTAGTTAATTTAAGATATACTAAATTCATTCCACCTTCAGTTTAAATAGTTACTAACATTAAAAATTTATAATTTTTTATAAAATAAATTCATCTAATAAACTTTGTCTTGATAATTTTCCTTTGTTCCCATCAGCTTTTATTTAGAGACACTCTCTAAATCTGTCATTATCTGAAACTTCACTTCATTTTCAGGTCTTATGGTAGGCCAGCCAAATTTGTACGTCTTGAAGTCAGTTTTGTTCCTTATGATGACGATATATTACCAACTGAAAATGAAAAGACACTTATCAGCAGGCCTTTCTTTCATATATATTGGACAGAATGTGTAAGCAGATTTCATTTGATTTATTCAACACCAATTGATTTTTCTTCTGTCATATTATGAGCTATAATAAAAATATTACTATAACATATTTTTCATAAATATGAAAATTTTATCAGGATTTCTTGTGTGTGTGTTTGTGTGTGTATATATATATATATATATATATATATATATATATACACACCTTTGTGTATGCATGCATCTGCATATAAACTTCAGTACTATACTCAGTACAAGAAGTGAATTCTTGACATGTATTTTTTTTTACATTATTCAGTGGTGCATTTAAAAAAAAAAGAGATACTTTTTCCTGTTTTTCTTTTTACAGGACTTGGATAACTACAAACAGTCTGTGAGAGAAGATATGGCAGAATGGCATGCTGCTCTTAAGAATAACAATATTCCAGATTGGTTGATTGTTGTAGTGGTTAGTGATGAGAGCAAGGTCAAGTCCAAGTTGTTACCAAGATCTTCTGTTATTGATAAAGTCAAGAGTGATTTTTGTGGCAAACAGGTGGACAGGTAATTTGATAATTGTCAATATTGGGCACAATTTCCTTCCATGTCTAAAAGAATATTTCTGATGAAGTAACAATAGTTTATCTTAAAAATACTTTGTGTTTACTAAAGCAGAATATTTTAGGCTTATCAGTTGCATTACATGTTTGATTTTGATATGAGTAACTGAGTATGAAATAGGTAACAATGTTTAACTTTTGTTTGCAAAATATTGGTGTGTGAAAAGAATGGTTATTCCCTTGACACCAATATTACTGTATACACTTTTGACTCCCTCAGCAATGTTTATTGTTTTAAAAAAACAATAATTAGAATTTTAATAAAACCCAAACATGAAAATGAATGGATACATTTTCTTTATTCTTGAGAATTGACAACAATAGTTCCTTGATATTTTTATAAAATTATAGATTAAAAAAACTTATTTTCATAATTATTTATAAAATGGTAAATAATAAATATTGCATATAAATATTAACATATTTTGATAATTTTGTAATTTTTTATAAATTTTTGTATAAAAAGATTTCTTTTCAAATTTATTTCTTTTATAATAGGTAAATAATAAATATTGCAATGTACTTAGTTCACATACTTTTATAATCTTGCTGAAGGAGTCAAAAGTGTATACAGTAATAGCAGTGTCAAGGGAATATCTGTCTTTTTGACATTTTTTTTTTTCCGAGCACAAAGGTTAAGCATTGCTAAATAGGTATTTCTCCATGAAATTGGATAATTTTAATCATTACTCTACCAAGGTGAGAAAAAAATATTTGATAGATATTAGTTATTTTTCATTCATCTAAGATGTCATGATTTTGACTCAACAAATTATCATAGCAACAATATGATTTGTTGTACAGTCAAATTGACCAAACTATTAAACCTACAACCTAAACTGTAAGGATTATTTTAATAACTTCAACTTCTTTACAACAGCCAAAACATTGTGAGTATTACAACCAAGATGAGCATGCTGGTATAAATAGCAAAGTACATAATAATGATAATGTCTCATTTGAAAAATTCCAACAACAAAAAATATTTTTAATTTTCAATGTAACAATAATTCATAAATTTGGATTATTTGTTTCAGCTTCTTTCAATTAAAAAATAGCATTATTTTTTTTATTCAATTTCTAAAAACTAATTCTGTTAATCTGCATAAAATTATTTCAAATTCAATTTTAGTATTTTTGGGGGGTTTTTTATTATTATTATTAGCCAAAACCAGAAAATGTTTTTTTTTTTTTAAATTTTACAAAGAAGCTGAAATAATGATTATTTTTTTTTTTTTTTTAACATTTGATCAAATGATATGTATTTATTTTCTATTAATCTCAATTTCAATACACAGTCACATTTTAAATATAGACAAAGTCAAAATAAATTTGCAATATTTTTTTTTTCTTTGGTAGATGCATTGTTCTCACTGAACCACTAAAAGGGGACCAAAAGTGTCTTGACTCCTGGAACAATTTTTATCAACGTCTCCGCCAATTACTTCTCCAATCTTTTAATAAGCATTTGAATAAGTATGAAGAGAATATGCGTTCACTAAGAGAGAGAAGGAACGAACACAATTGGAGCTTTTCTGAATACTTCCTTGTACAGGTAAATTAATGAGATATGAATTTTTTTATTATGATGATGCTCTCAGTGAGACCGTATGTAGCATTATTGTTCTTTTCAAGATGCAATTAATATTGCTGCATTAATGTTTTGAGAATTGCAATAGAATAATTTCAATACCATCCACAAAGAAAAGAATCATTGCTTTCTCTAATTAGTAAAAAGCCATCAACAATTAGTCATGATCCCAATAAAATTGTTTCTTAACTATAAGATGTTATTTCTGCTAAGCAATCACACTAGCCTTCATTTTAAAGTTGTGTGATTGTTGCACACAACTTTAATAACTTTAAAATGAAGAAGAATATAATTGTTGCAAAACAATCAGTCACCCAATTTTTCATAGCAGATTTCACCACATTTTATCTACAAACTTTACCTGAAGTCATTTTATTCATTACTTAATTTTTAAGAGACATAACTTTAAACAAGATGTATGTTTGATCTAGTTTTAATATAAAGTTACTTATATAGGCAAAAAAAATTACAATTATTTTATAGTGTGAGTCATTTATGTGTGCAGTGGCAGGAATAAAGAAAAGCAAACAGAATTAGATTTTCTTTTAAGATATTAGGACCTTGAATAAGTTCTCGCTGATTTTTCATGAAAAGTAATGCTATATTTAAAAAATTAGTAAGAAACATGTCACTGAAAGTATTGTCCATTGCTAGCCACTACTTTTCCCCATCTTTCTGGCAGCATTTGAATTCCACATCAGAAAAACAACACATCTTTTGAGGCTAACCACGAGTCGACCCATTTTTTGGCATCTTCATGAGAATGAAAGTGCTGCTCAGCCAGGCCACGTGCCATCGATCGGAAAAAAGTGATAATTGGGCGGGGCAATGTCTGGTGAATACGGCGGGTGGGGTAGGACATCCCATTTAAGCATTTCCCAATAGGTTTTCACCTGTTTTGCAACATGTGGCCTAGCATTGTCATGTTGCAAAATCATATTGTTGTGCCTCTGCTTGTATAGCAGTCATTTTTTCTTCAATGCTCGGCTCAAATGCATCAATTGTAGTCAATAGTGATCTCCCATGATAGTTTCAGTCGGTTTAAGCAGCTCATAATAAACTACACCCAGCTGATCCCACCAAATGCAGAGCAAAAGCTTCAAACAATGATCTTCTATGCTTAGGGTTATCATAGTGTATCCACTTTTCATTGCCGGTCACAATACAATGCAAAAGCAGCTGTTCCCACGTGACAAGATGCCATTTGACATCTCTTGATTTCAACTCATACAGCATCCAATGTCCTTGCTTTTGAATCATTCCTAATGCTTTCAAACATTTCAAAATTGTTGTGCGATCAACCCTTAATGATTCTGCAAGTTCAGTTTGCACCTGACATGAGTCTTCATGAAGTAATGTCTTCAAACTTTTTTGGTGCACCAGAGCATTTTTTATCTTCAACATCAAAATCATTATTTTTGAAGTGTCTAAACCAATCTCTGCATGTTGTTTCCAATAGAACATGGTTGCCGTAAGTCTCAACAAGAATTTTGTGTGCTTCAGCTGCAAATTTCTTCTGAATAATGTAGTGCAGTAAAATTCCCCACAAATACACTTTCTTTGGCACAAAATCTAACATATTTAATGCTATGAAAAACAAAGTTGTTTACACTTCAGTGAAATGACATACACTAAATATCAAGCTTGCTTATAGCACTTCCTTGTAGATGTGTTATCTGAAACTACACACACACAGTTCTAGGAACACCATCTGTTGGAAAACAGCGAGAATTTATTCAAGGTCCTTATATAATTTCTAAGATGTCCAAATTATTTTTTATGTTTCAAGTTTTAGATAATTCTACTATTTATTTTATATTCTTCCTATGTTTTTCTAAATCCAAATCTTTCTCACTGTTGGAGAAACTGCTCTCTCTGGTTGACCTCCACCACTTCTCTGACCATGTGGGGCCAAGATATTGGTTCAGATCATTGCCTTTGGCCACCCTATAGTTCTTTTCCACTGCTTTGGTGCCAACTCTGTCACTCCAATAGTTCACCTGTTGTATCTGAGATAAGAGCTCATTTATGTTTGCCCTTCTTGATGATCTCAATTATGTCTGTCTATATTTCTGAGATGGGGTATTGTGTACATTATTTACATTATTCGGACTATGGTCCTCATCTTTGTTGCCATATTTATTACAACGTTTTGGGCGTTGTACGCTCCGGCCTTCTTCAGGTGGTTCTAGTTCCATGTGCTATGTTTTTAATGAATGTCAGTTATCAGTTATCTCCTGTTAATTTCCCTCTGAAAGTTCTCCACTGCCTTAACTGGGTATTGAACTCACACTCTTTGGGTCCTGTTACTGGATCTAACCAACACCTTTATCCATGTGTCCTTGAGGACATCTGTGTATGAATTTCTGGGTATTATAAACCTAATATCTTCAGCAACCATTTTTTACCAGTCCTCAAGGACACATGGCACAGTAGATAAAGGCGTTAGTTAGATCCAGTGACAGGACCCAAAGAGTGTGAGTTCAATACCCAGTTAAGGCAGTGGAGAACTTTCAGAGAGAAATTAACAGGAGATAACTGATAACTGACATCCATTAAAAACATGGCACGTGGAACTAGATCAGTCTACCCCAGTGAGTAAAATAAAGGGTTCAGTTTGACATTCCAACCACCTGAAGAAGGCCGGAGCGTACAACGGCCAAAACATTGTAATAAATATGGCGACAAAGATGAGGACCATAGTCTCGATTATGTCCTTCACTCTAGTCTGCTGTCATCCAAATGTTTCTCTTCTTTCTGAGATGCACATAACTGTCTACTTCCTATGTTATTAAGAATAATATGAAATTTTTTTTTTTCCAGGAAGAACTGGCTTTTATGTTTGAGATGCTTGGTATATATGATGATAGCCTTCTCCAGTATGATGAACTTGATGCCTTATTCACACAGTTCTTGCTCAACCATGCTGCAGGAGGTAAATTCTCTTTCTTCTTTCGCATTTACTTTAAATGAATGCTTATAGTGTCTTTAGTTTTTCAAAGCAGATGAAGATATCTCAATGAATTTTAAATAATGTATTAAAAATCAATTTATTTTATTTTCTGACATTGTGTCTCTCACTTTGTTATTGTTTTATTTCCATAGAAACTGTCGACTGGTTGACTCCATTTGTTGAACCTTGTACAACTTGGGCTGGTATTTCTCTTACTAAAGCACTAAACTGGGAAAAGCGAGATCTGATCAAACAAAACAAAGCAAGTCTGTTGGAGTTTCGCAATTATCTTTTCTCTCGGCAGTGTGCATTGTTGTCTCTTTTGAATCGACCTTGGGAGATTGCTGAGAGAGCAGTTGCTTACCTCCACAACACGGTGCAAGAAATGAAGACACTGGAAGTAAATATCTCATTTGCTTAAAGATTCAATATTTTTACCTGTCAAAAATCTTAATTATCCATTAAATAAGTAGATAATTTAAGCTATCATTCTTTTTTTGGTTTCATTGTATTTTAATCATTGGTAACAACTTGGTTGGTTTTTTTTTTTGGTTTTTTTGGGGTTTTTTTATATAAAGGTACTTTTTAAATGACAGTAATTTAAATTTAAATTATTAATAATACTTAAGCAAACTTGGATCTTCATGCACACAAAAAACAGAATGTCAGAAGGATGGCTTTCCCATTAACACTTCAGTTATTTTAACTACCTTCACTCCCCAGCAATGTTTATTGTTTTAATAATTAATGATTAGAATTGTAATAAAACCTAAACATGTGATGAAAGTGAATTTATACATTTTTTATTCTGTTCTTAAGAATTTACAACAAAAATATTAAACACTATTTATTTGATTATTTATTTACAAGAATAATTTTATATTTACAACATTCTAAAAACAAATACAATTAGAACTAATGCAATGCAATATTTATCATTTACCAATTTATAAAAAAATAAATATGAAAACAATTATTTATTCATAAATTTATAAACATTTACTAAATTATATGTGGACCAACTATAAGGAAATCCTTATTATTTACCATTTTATAAAGTTTGAATCAATTGACAATTTGCCAATGTTTTGCCAACCATTCCAATAAAAAATGTAAATAGTGTAAATAAACAATCTTAATAAATAAAAAATATTTATTGTTTTTGTTGGTAATTCTCAAGAACAAAATGTATAAATTCACTTTCATATGTTTAGGTTTTATTACAATTCTAATTATCGCTTTTTAAAACAATAAACATTCTCGAGGGGTGAAGGTAGTTAAAATAATAGTGCTGTCAAGGGGAAAAGCATCCTTTTAACACTCCATTTTTTCACAGGCACGAAGGTTCAATAATTTAATGACCTTTTGAATCAATAATGAATATTTACTACTGACATATTGCAATAAAATGCCCTTTGAATAAATAATGAAGCATAAAATATTAAAGTTTTTTTAATTTATTTTTCATACCTAAAATGTGCATTTTTCTTTGAAATATATTTGTTTTATTTTATTCAGATTCAACTTCCAGAAGGTTCTCTTGCTTGTTGGGTGTTCCTTAGCTGTTTAGAAGTGTTGCAAACAAGTGAAAAACTGAATGATACAAACCAGAGTAACGCTCACTCTCTCTACACTGCCAGCCTGTGGGACTATGCACGTAGAAAAGTGATTAGATTGTTTTCCAGTTTTCTTATATAACTTACTTTTAGACAACATTAATTCTTGGATTTATTTTTGTTACAAGCTAATTATATTGCCAAATCATTCCAGTTTGATTGGTTCTTTTGAAATTTAGCCTAAACTAATATATTGTTTGCTATCATTATTGTTTTCTTAAAATTTTGTTTTGATTTAATGCTATTTCCAATTATCTTAATCCCATTAAATCAAAATAAAATTTTATGAAAACAATAATGATGCATGCTAATTTCACATACTAGCCATTTGATTGTTTTTACTGTATAACAATGACTACTTTTTTTTCTTTAATTTGTAACATAAAATTACTTCAATTTTTTTTTCCTTCTCTTTATTTCAGCTAAAAGAGTTGGGATTTTTATGTGGCTTGATGCCAGGTTTGGACTCTAAACCTACATCTGAACAACTTAGTAAAGTTGTAGATCTTCTTTTTGGAATGGGTGTCAATGATGAAGATGGTAAATCTCTTTTTTGTTTCTTTGAATATCAAATTCAAAATAATGGACGAGTGGTGACATTGATCCTGACTCCTCTTTATTATAGAATATAAAGACTGAGAGTTTAACAAATAGAGATCTTTTACTAATTCTAAAAGGATTACTTTTTCTTAAATGTAATTAATTGTTGTCCAATAAAGGTAAATATCCTAAAAAAAAAAAAATGCTTTGAAAAGCTAGCATGCATTTATTTTTATTTAGTTCAAACATAAAATTCATCTCAGAATATTTGGTAGCCTTGAAAGCTGTAAAATGAAGTTAAAAGGAAAGTATTGGCTTTTTACCATTCAACCTATAGAAAATAGTAGGTCGAATAAGCAAAATCAAGGACCTTTGTTATTGCAAATGCCTACTGGGATTTTAAAATTTAACTTTGTATTGAATTCAGTTTTACCATAGTTATTTCATATTTGGCTTTTGTAAGTTTAAAAAACATAAAAATATTATTAGGAAACACAAAACAACCCTTTTTGTAAATGATATTAAATTAGATACCAAATTAATATTATATAAATTTTACTTTTTTGAAATACTTTCATATCATTTTGTTATAATTTGTACATAATTGTCCGTTATAAAAATTACAAATTAAATGCTCCATGGTAAATATTCACTTCAAATCTTTTTTAATGGTTTTAAGTTTAATTTTTGAAAATTTTACACTGCAAAAGCAAAAATTAGTTAAATATATTAAATAGACAAAAATGCTCAACAATGATTTTAGAAAAAAATTTTGTTTGAAAAATACATAGCATTGATCTTTAATTTTAGTGTCATTGTTTAAACTGTGTATAAAATGCAAACATTCTCTATTATTTAGTTAATGTATATTTGTATTATTTTTTTATTATTCTGAAAGTAATATTTAACCTTTTGCAGCAACTGGTATTGGGCCACCTCGGCCGATTGATAGACTACGAGAAGCTCTTTCATCAAAAGAATCTTTCAAGCAACATTATTTAGTATGTATTATTTCTTCATATCTTAAAACTTTAGTTAAACTTTCAAATATTAGATAAGGTGGCATGGATCTCCTTGAATTTGAAGTACCAGTTCTTTATCTTTTCAATTTTCTTTAATGGCTATGTTTGCTTATTGCTGTCCTTAATCTTGAGCTTTTAACAATGTTCAAATTGAATGTCTGTGACAATATTGCATCAATCCTGCAAGTTGAACCACATGCCATTTTGCCAATTACACCTACTCACTTTATATCACTGTGTCACATTTTGTAATTCTCACAGGATTTCAAACTTTTTCATTATTGAAAGGCTTATGCTGTTTCATACTATAGATATACAATAGACTACAATATAGTGTAAATTTTATATACACTAGGAAACAAAACAATTTGTGTGACTCATTTTATTGTGATATTGCTTCAGTTAGGTGGTCTGGAACTGAACCCACAACATCTGAGCTATGCCTCCATTTAAAAGTTTGGAAAAATATTTTCTCTTTCACTTGCATGGTACACTGTCAATTGTATAATTCATTGTTCTTTTAATTGTTAAGGAATTATCTGAATTGGCAATGGGTACATTCAAGCATATAGGACGAGTACGTTCAGCTCGGATTATTGGACATGATTTGGCCGAGTTTTACATGTAAGTATTTACTATGTAGTAATTTGACAGTATTCAATTTTATAAAATAATTATTTTTTTTAAGTAGCCATGACTTATAGAATCTGATATATTCTTAGAAAAAACTGAATTCCTTCTTAATCTAATGTTTTGACAGTCCAAAAAACATATTTTGGAATATTAAAATTAATTTATATTGAAAATTTAATTATGTAGTTGATCTTTATGATCAACTACATATTCATAATTATAAAAAAGTATAATTGAGCTAATTTACATAGGAAGTCACAAAGACTATAAATAGCTATGGATATTACTCATGAGGCAGTTGCGTACATACTACTTCCTGTGAGTAGGTAACACTGCACAACAATCGCCGATAGGATCTGTGATGAAAATGTTAGGTTATTTTAAAGCTTATGTGGGACTAAAAAATAAGTTTGACATATTACTGATTATTGTGGTAAACTGTGAAAAGAATTTCAGGCTGATAGGAAATGATGTATTGAACATAAATTTGACAAAATTAGTGAGCAAAGCCAAAGCAGAAGAAACTTAAGAAAGTAATGAGGGTGAAAGTTGAGTGCATATTACTTCCTGCAAGTAATATAATATAAAGTATTATATATAAAGTAAAAAACAATATGGTATGATTCAAAGACAGTAATGACTAAAGAGTAAGATCAACAAGATTTTGCATCAGACAAATTTACACAAAAAAGCCAGAGAATGAGCTGGCTAAAACATTATGAAAACTAAACATGAAAAAAACATTGGGGGGAAATAGTTGTGGAGTAATACCCCCAGTAACACATATGAACTAGGCAGGACACCTAAGGTAAAGAACTCAAAGTGAGTCAGAAAAAGTCCATTGGAGTCAATTGAGGAGAATTTCTAATGATGTCATGTAGCCTAAGTGAGACATAATATTATAACCATTAAGAGCAAATTATAAAAGAAATGTTTCACTTATGCAACACTACTATGGAATAAAATATTTTAGTTTAAATAAATGTAGAGTAATTTGCATATTAGGAAAGCACATTTGCATGCCCTGAAATATATATGTGTTCATGTGTTACACACATATAATCTTTTTTTATTTGCATGCGTGCATAGTCACAGTCTCTAAGACACAGGATTTTCAAATCCCACATATGAGGGGGGGGGTGCATTATCTTGCTGGAAGAAACCATTACCACAAGAAGGATTTCAAATGGTCTACAACAGAATCTGTGTCACATGTGTCACACTAGACTCCAATTTCACTAGTGGCCTTTGTAAACTCTAAAAGAACATGACATGCACAATTACAGAGCCTCCACAAGTTTACCCAACACCCTGCAGAAAGATTGGATTCATAACCTCATTCAGTCTCCTCTATACATGAACTCCATCATTTGCCTGAAAAGCTGAAAATGTAAGTTGTCCAACAAGGTATCATAACTTTAGTTTTCTATGGTCTAATGGTAATGCTCTCTGATCCAGATAAGGCACACTAACTGATGTTTTGGTGTCAGAAATGGTAGCCTTGATCAATGGCTATAAAAGCCCATGGAATGTAATGTATGTTAAACAGTTATAGACTTATTGACACTAGCATTCATTTTCAGTGTGATCTGATACAATGTTCTTGTTCAGTGGGTGGTTACCATCCTTGTAAATTGTTGGAGGTCCTATTCTTGCATTACCTGGGAGCATATGCAGTCTATATGTGCAGCTAATATCTGTCCAGAATCCATATTTCCTTGGTATGTCCTTGCTACTGTTGCCTAAGAAAAACTTAGAACATTTGCTATCTCAAAGATAGTGTCCCATGTGTCTGGCCTCAACAGTCATTCCATGATCAGTGTTAAATCCTGTCTGTGCCCTACTGCTGTCATGGCTACATAATCTCATTACCTATTACATCAAACATATATCATCTGGCTAAGTCCATTTCTACAATCTGGAGTGGGAAAAACTATCCAGTGTACTGCTGCCTCTAATTTTTGGTATTTCAGCTTATTATTTCCAATGAGCTAGACAATGAATTCTTAAGAGAACAAATGACAGAATAAATTAAATAACAACCGTTTTTGTATTTTTGTAAACTGTATTTAAAGAAAACATGCCATATTAAAATATGAATGTTCTTTGTTTGAGAATGTTGGTGAATTTGTATTTCTAAGCTTATTTGCTAACAGGAAACTTGGAGAGCCTTTGAAAGCGGAAGGATTTCTCTTGGATGCCATGAAGATGTATAAACAAGAAGGTTGGGACATTTTGGCAGATGGTGTACGAATTCTTGTGGCTCAGTGTCAAAAGAAATTGGATAATACTCTAAAGTATCCACTGATTTTCATTTTTTTTTTTAAAACATGGATTGCTTTCTATTTTTATGCATTATCTCCTATTTTTATCTTGTGCTTGTGTACATTGAAGCAGTTTCAGTTCCTTTTTTGGTGGTGTTATGATTTCACATCAAATGCAGCACGAATAGAATGCAGCCATAACAACTTTCTTCCAATAATGGTAGAACAGCTAAAGAAAGAACAAATAAACACATTTATTTTATTTTTTAGCATATTTGTATTATTACGTTATATTATAATAATAATAATATTAATTATTATATTTGTATTATTATATTATTTAGTATATATAGAGAGAATGATTTAGCATTAATTACAATATGCTCTCTGCAACATACTGCTTCTTCCTCGGATTTGTTTTGTCTCTCTTGTTATTTACTTGACCAAATATACACAGATATATAAAGACTTGCTGCCATATTGCATGCAGTAATTATTTGACACTGTCAGAACGATGCCATTACCTTGAGGAACTGTATCAACTGACCAATAACTCAGGTAAATTAACCAACCTTTCTAAAAGGTGTACATGTTCAGTGATACAAAAAATATTGGGCATATAGGAAAATACTTTTATTATTGCTACTAACTTAGAATTTTAGCTTAATATACTTAGGATAAATTGTTTGTAAGAAGAAATAAAGAAATGTTTGCCTACACATAAATTTATTGACAAGTACAACAGAAAGTAACACAAGTTTGGGACGCATATCATTATTTGATATGATGGCTGTCAGATGTTTGAAATAATTTGAGGTAAGCTTCTTGCAGAAATATACACTAATTTTATTCCATTCCAGGTGACAAATAATCTTAACATCACTCAAGTTTTGGGGATTCCTCTGATGAATTCTAAGCTTAAGATCTTTTCAGAGATTTTCAATAGGATTTAAGTTATTTGATTGACCAAGTCACTTTAAAAATCCTGATTTTCTTCTCCTCGGACCATTCCTTTATTTCCACGGCATTGTACTTGGGATCATTATCTTGATGAAAAATACAACCTCTTGATAGTTGGAGAAATTTCACATGGGAACACGTTCTCTAGTATTTCATGATATGTAGCACTATCCAATATTCCTTCAATAATATGAAGTGCCCCCATACTACTGATGATAAAAAAACAAATCATTAATACTTACACAACTGTTTAATTGTTGGAATACTATTTTTGTGTTTGTATATGTCTTATCTCAAACAGTTTGATTTTAGTTTTATCAGACCATGATAATTTATTCTAAAATGAATTAAGTTTCTTTAATTGATGATTGGTAATCTGTAGAGGAGTTTTCAGGTGCATAATCTTCAGCAAAGGAATATTTCTAAGAAACTAAGCATACAATGGTATGTCTATCTAATTCTTAATCAATTCTGTCCCAGATACCTGCAGTTCCTTCTGAAATCCTTCTCCAGTTATAAACAGTTTGTGTATGGATCTAACTGCTCATGTACTTTACAAGGATGTCTTTTCAAAGCAAATTAGTAGTCTGGCCATGTTCCTTCCATTTTTAAAAGATGTCTCTAATTGTATTAATGGGGATCTTGAGCTCTTTGGAAAGCTTTAGATATTCCATTCTAGAACTATGAAGATTAATTATCAACTCGCAAAATTCTTGAGAGAGCTTCTTTGTCTTTGCCATTGTAAAAGCTTTTACCTTCAGTAACAGTTTCAGAGTAAGTTTTTGGTTATGGTGTCTGGTATGTTTTTATTGGTCAAATTATTAACTTGAATAAAAATCAGTCCCAAACTGCAAATATTATACTGCTTCATTTATATTTTTATATTGTATCCAAGACTTTGGCATGTTGTATTTGTAACTAAATTGTAGACAAACATTTCTTTATTTTTCCTTATACATAAGATGTCATATTTACTATATTCATCTGATGTTTTAAGCTAGTAGCAAGAATAAAAAATATTATTTTCTTTAAAAAATCCTGTGTCCAATACTTTTCATGTGATTGTATATCATAATTGTTGTTAAATGTGGCAAACCTGTGTAAATCTTTTTCACAGCAACTTTTGTCGATAAACTGAAAATTCAAGTCAGTTATCCAGTGCATCTTTTAATGGCTTATACATTGTTATAAGCCTTTGTTTAAATTTGTTTTCAGCACAATCAACTTAAATGGAAATGTCAAAAAGATAAATGCTGATTACTTGTTTATATATTCTAAAAGATCTCCAAATAAACTAAAACTTTCAAAGTTATGACTGTCAGATTTTGTCTCAAATTCCGTGATTATTTTGCCAAACAGGTATAGATAATTCTTAACTAATATACTAAAATATATTTACTTTTTTCAGGTGTTATAACTTATTTTTCCAGACTGCAAAATGGCAGCTGCCTGGTAAAAGGCATTACTTTTATCATCCAACTGTCTAGTCTAGTATATGATTTTTGATCTCTTCAGCAATCAGTAACATTTTTTATTTACTAAATGCAATTGTAGCTTGATATTTCAATTATAAGAGATCAATTCCAATAATTCATATTTTATTAACATTTAAATTCTACTTCCAGTATCTTTTATTTCCAGCTTCGCTAAATCTAGACTATGAAAGTGGAGAGCACTTCAACATGATGCAATGGTTAGCAAGCTTGTCTCACTAGATCAATTATGAAGTGCTCCTTACATGTGGCCTTGTGCTATATTTAATAAATTGCTATTATGAAAGAGGACATATGTACTCTAAAAGCAGGATCCTATCTTTGGACATTTATCCAAGGTAAATGGCCAAACAGATTCAAGGATTTAATGACTGGTATGTTTTATTAAAAATTGCTCTTAAGCTTTTGGACATGAAATAGTTTGCATCCCCAATGACTAGAAAATCAAACCTGAATCCATTGGATTCTTAAGAATAGCTCACCCAAATATTGATCAAGAAGAATTTGGATGAACATTATAGGTAATAATTTAAGAATAACAAGTTTACTTTTCTACCAAGTGTAACTCCAGATCCATCAAGTGAGATGCAATACCAGCTGCCTAGTATTTGGTAGATTAGTATCAGAAATAGTATTTAACTGTAAAATATATGAAAAAATGTATAACACATTATCAAGAACAGAACCCTGTAGAACTTGCAGAAAATTTAGCCAGATTAAAGGAAGAATAAAAAATATAACTGTTTTTCTTTTCTATTTGTCTAGATTCTCCATTTTATTTGAAAACTCATCCTGCCTTCATTACTGAAGATATTATCCTCAACACTCCAGTTGCCACCTTCAGGGACGAGATGAGTGTTACTCTTGAAATCCGGAATAACTTTCCCCAAGATATCACAGTTGATTTTATTTCCCTAGGATTTTCCCATGAGATCACTGCCTCATCTCGTTCAAGTAAGAGCAAACAGAAACGGCCACTTTCCAGACAAGCAAGTCTCTACGAAATGGTTGATGAACCAATGATGAGTTTCCAGTGCATCAGACCGCAGTTGCCTTCACAGATTAGTGTCACTGAGCATACAGAAATAAAACAGGATAAAACTGTTACGAGTGGCATCATCTGCACAAACAGTAATGAATTACTCAAAAGAGTTGAGAGCGTCCATGGTTCTGTCTCGGATAATATACTCAAATTGAATTATAAAATGTCTTTAATAGTTGAGAATATCACTTTGAAGCCTGGCTTGAATTCAGTTACACTTAAATGTCAAGTGCAGGTAAGTATTATCTTTTCTTCTCATTTTTTTAACTTATTACTTTTAATTTTGTAAGTTTCTGAAAATAAATTTAATCAGACTTTAAACAATTCTAAAATTAAATTATTATTATTATGTAGTTTGTTGTTCTCAATAATAAGCTGCAGATTAATCTCAGACTGTTAAGCATTTGCATTGGATGAAAGAAACTAATGCTTTCAGTTTCCTAAAGTGCTAGCCAATAATTCATCTTGTGCTAGTCCATTTCAAGTAAGTGTTTATTTTATTTTTATAAAACATGCTACAAGATAGATTTATTTTTTTTTAGTCGTTTGTTTTTTTTTAATCAGTATTACCTCATGTAAGGCAGTAAAGCCACTAAGACGCAAGGTGTTGCATGGGGTGATACTGATTTAAAACAAACAAACAATGAAACTTATTATACATTGATTTGTTTCAACTCATATCCTCATCTTGGCTACTATCATAAAAACCTTTTTGTTGCTGTACCCTTCGGCCTTATTCAGATGTCTCTTGTAATTGATAACCATCTGGGAATTTCAAATTGAACTCATTATCCAGTTAATAAGTTGTTCTGATTCTACTGTCCATGCTAAAGGATATCTTAATTTCATCTAGTTAATCTGCTGGCCAAAAAATCACCAGGACAGTATTCAAAAGTAATTCCACACTTTGGCGGCATCTCTCCCAAGCCAAGCTTCTCTCAGAAATGAACATGACTAAGAATTGTATCTATTTAATTCCATGTAGGAAATTGTAATCAAGTGAGATTAAATCAAGTATGGCTGATCATATGTAACGTTAAAAGGGAGCGTCACTAAATGGAATGAAATTAAAATTTAAAAAAAAAAGCAATCCTCGAAGAAAGTATCAGTGCACATGCTACTTTCTAATAACCTCCTCGGTAGACAATTAAGAAAGAGAAACCATTAGACCTAAGACTGTAGATTATCTCCACATAACTTTGCGAGTTTTGTCAAGAAGTCATTAGGTGGCACTCTCAAGCATCTATATAAACTAGGCACTTCTGTTATCATTCTCTTATTTCTTTTCCTCCCAGCATGCATTAGTGACAACACCACCAAGACCTTGTTCTCCTTAGTGACTGAACTCACACACACACACAATTCCTAACTTTCAGTATCTTCATTTTGCATACATACTAGTGTATTCTCTCTTTTGTTATTCAGTTATATAAAAACAAAAATATAAAATATCGCCTTGTTGAAATTTTCTTCCATTTCCTTACACCTGTCATTTACATGTGCAAAATATTGTTGCCACTGCTTTTAGCCTGACTAGAAGTAGTGCCTGCATCAGTGGTGACCACGGTGCAATTTCAACATGCACCTATTGCAAAAACTTAAAAATTCCACTACCGGTCATATCAATGGTCATATACTCTTATTCAGTGAAAAAGACATGCAAGTGACATCCAGTTTAAGATTGTGAGTTTCAACCACCAAATTGTCCTACATAGCTTAGTGGATGAAAGCATTATTTAAATGAATTATGAGGCAGTCATGAGTTCAATCTCTGGGTTGCATAGTGCAAAATAGATCTATACTCTGCTTCAGTGAAACAGATATCACAAGGACAAATTAACAAGATTTAAATAATAAAATCCAACACTGACAGCTAAACGAGAACAACCTACCCTTGAGAATTCAATAAAGGGCTCAGTTCAAGCTAACTGCCAAGGCAAGTACACTAGTCCAAACAAATCAGTATCTTATCATATAATGATTGTGCTTGTCATTTTCTTTGTTAATTCTTAACAATACCTAATAAATAATGGACTATTCTGTTTTGATCACATGGAAAGACAAAAATCATATTAGAGATGCTACTTGGTTTCACTGAGAAAAAGAAAGAAGTGTTTAACATCTCCTGCTAATACCTCATAAATAGACTATTCTGTTTTGATTATGTGAAAAGACAAGACATATCAAAGATTCTACTTGGTTTCAGTGAGAAAATTAAAGAAAGACTGGAAGATAGAAGTGTTTAATGCCCTTCTAAGTGAAATGGAAAAAGTAAATTTCAAATCTTTTCAATTGTACCCCCCTTACTTCTTAAAATAACAACCCACATTCATATTTATGATTGTTGTTACAATATTTTGTTAAAGCTGTTAAGCTTCAATATTTAATGATGTTATAAGACAATTTCTATAGATATTTTATTATCATAGAATTTATCATGAGTTTATTCAATCATTAACTGAAGAATTAATATTCATCAGAAATTTCAAGTGGGAAATCTATGAAATTTTCACAGGTTAAAACTGGTTATTATTATTATTAATCATCTCACAAATAATAAAAATTATTTGATAAGTTAGGTGCATTGCTGAATAAGAAACAAGATATTCATTTTATTTTTGTTTTCAGCTTGATACTTCACACACAAACACACAAAATGTTTTCATCAAATTAAAAAATATTTGTTCATTTACACTATTTACATTGTTCAGAATGTTGTCCTCATCTTTACTGTCACATTCATAACATTTCGACTATTGTACACTCTTCAGGTGATATTTGTTGAAACTTTGAACCAAACCCTTTATTTAATTCACAGGGGTAAATATCACCTGAAGAAGGCCAGAGTATACAACAGCCAAAATGTTGTGAATGTGACAGTAAAGATGAAGACAACAGTCCAAACAATGTAAATAGTTACAATACCTCATGTCAGAAACACAGACAAATATTTGTTTGTATTGATTTTTATCAAATAATATTCTATATAGATACTTTCCTTATTGCAGAATTGTAAGAAAGGACTCTATAAAATGGGCCAGTTGTGCATCAAGACAAAGCAGATGGAATTCATTCGGCACAATGTGGCTCATGATGTTTTTATTGAGATTTTTTGCCAGCAGCCTTATATTGAAATCACACCAAGTCCAGAGATTGGTAAGTGAATAGGAATACTATTTAGGATTTTACTCTTGAAAGCTACAACAAATTCAGAATAGAGTAAAATATTTAGATGACCTAATAATTTACAGAAATCTGACTTGTATATGTGTATGGGGAAGAGTGAGTTAAAATTTTCTAAAACTATTTTTAGTGAAATCTAATCTGATATTTTTATGAAAAAATGGGCCATATTTAAAAAATATGGCTTATAAGACAAAAATGCAAAACCTTGGAGCAAACCATCAAAAGATTCATTTTCTGAAGACGTAGCAATACTCACCTAATGAAAAAGCCTTAGAATAATGCTTCAAACCCTGCTGTTCAGAAATGCTCTCTTGCTAAGGACAATTAAAGCTGACCTTGCAAATATAAATAAATATAAATATAAACTTGACATTACAGATCCAGCATCTCTCCTTCAACTGGAGAACTTGACTTGCAGTTAGAATTAACATAAGAGATTGCTCAAGCAATAATTTATTTTGTGTAAGAACTAAAAAAAAATTCTAATTGAATAGACATGATATTAATAGATGCTATTGTAGAATTTATGGTTCTATTAGTGATTTATTTGAATGTGTCCTTCTTTTTAGGCCAATTGGTATCTGGGATCAGGCAAGAAGTAGAAGTGACTTTTCATACAAGCAGCATCCCAATACTTGCTAATAACATTCTTAGAGTGACCACTTCAGATGGTCTTTCAGTCAGCAATGGAAAAGATGAAGAAACAAACATTCCACTTCCAGCCACTCCAGCCAATGACCTTTTCACATTTAAACTATTTTTACAGCATGTCTTCACAAAGGACCAAGTAGAGGGAACTGTAAGTCTTTCAATTTCCTTCATATATCAAGGAATAAATTTTAAACATTCACTTAATAAATTCTTTGAACCAAATGCATGAGGATCACCAGTTCAGTTTAATAAAGAGGATAATTTAGAAAAAAATGACAAATCTTTTAAATTTATCAATGAAAAATGTCATCAGGCAACAACAAAGGGATCCTTATTATTTATTTGAGACATTTTAAATATTATTTTCAGCAAGAATAATTTCAACAAATTTGAAATACACTTTTAGTTTTAAAGGATATGTGCCAAAAATGTTACTAAAACTATTAAGTATTTTTAAAAATATACCAAGCAAGTATTAGACTTACTTAGGGATATTAATATTGCTCATCTTAACTACTCGTTGGTAAATTTCCAAATATAATTACTAGTAATTTTCATTGTTACTGTAACTATTTATTTTCTGTAACTTATTCTTTTTTTTAGGTAACTTTTGATGGTGACTTTTTACATTCACCAATCAGCTGTCAAATTGTGTTTTATCCTCCCCTGGCATTCTCACACCGCCTTTATTCTTGTAAAGAAAGGTATGTAATGTATGCATAATGACATAGAATTAAGAAAAATACAAGGGGGTTGGGGGGTGCTGAAAAGTTCTTTGATTGACCAAGACATCTCCCCTCACAAAAAAAAAAAAAATCTTCTGTTTTGTTATTTGGTCAAACTTGGAGTCAAAATATGTCAGGCTGAAAACTTTTCATCACCATCTCGTATAAGCCTAAGTCTGGTCTCTATTTTTTGCTTACTACTGAAAAAATTTTCTCTGAAATTTTAATTTATCACAGTTTTATCTTTTGATGAACCTTGAAAATAATTTTAATTAGGGAATTTGTAGCTTTTTTCAAAAACCAACTAAAAGTTAATAATAAGTGATGAAAAGAATCATTTTTTGTGGTTCATGTCACAACTTCTTGCTGAAAGATTTATTTCATTCAATCTCAGAAGATTTTTTTTAATTTTCACTTTTACAGAAATCAGTAATTTGTTAATATCAACTCAGTGATTTAATACCAATATCCTGATCATTTCAAGAGTTTGGATTATGTTGCTCTTTTTCTTATCACAGTATTTCAGCTGATTAGGCATTCTTTAGAAAGATGAATTCTCAGTAATGAAAGCCAGAATGTGGCATCAGAAAAATAATAATGATTAACATATTGATAATATCGATGCAAGCAATTCATGTCACAAGCTAAGCTATATTTTTTTATATGGGGCGATATATTTAGTCTTTTCCTTACTAAGTAAAAAAAAAAAAAAAAAAATCAATGCCATACCAACGTCAATACTGTGATTAATACATTTGTCCACAAGGTTAATATATGCTGCTTCCTTCAATTTTCTCATCTTCCAGTAATGCTCTTTATCTATTATTTGGATTTAATCACAGACAGTGTGTTATCATGCCTTCTCTCTCCAGATATAGTCTTATCTCTATCAGACTTTTCTTTCAATATAAATTCCCTATGTTACTTTCATAAGACAGCTAGATTATCCGTTGCTTTCTTTTGAACATTTATATGGGATACATGCAATTCTTTGTCACCCACTTCTCTCATGGGCTACCAACTTTAGTAAAATTACAAAAAGTGGTTATGCTATTAAAACCCATTTTGATATTTTAATATCCACAAATCATTTGGATTCATTCCACCACTTTTATATAAGGTGGACTTACTTTAGCTACATAATTGATGTCCCTGAATTTCATTCTCCTATGTTTCTTGTTCCAGAATATGTGTTGCATTATTATTCTTTTGGAAAGTACTGTCTATATACTTCAGCTCTTTAAAAATTCTCAAGATAATGGCTGATAACATCTGCTTGTTATTATGCATTTTTTCTGTCATGAACTTTATAAATGATCGAATTGAGTTCACATAATCCAACAGAAATTGTAAATCTGGTAGGGTCAGAGTATAAAGTTATCATCAAAGGTTTCAACAGAATAGTTTGTAAGTTTAATTTTTCAAAAATTTCTCTGTAGATGTTAGAAATTAGGTAATGTAGCAATAGGGCAAGTTTATTTTTCACTTTTTTTTTAGAAAATCAACATTGCAATTGGTGCAGATGTTGCATACCCCTCCCTCTCTTCTGGGGAGGTCTTTTGGTTGACAGTCTTGAGGCAATCATAATAATGTTGTCTTCCTATCTGTTTTTATTCTTCTCTTGGCCGGGTGGTTGCTAGTTGGTTTGTTCGAAGGTAAAATGAGAATTTCAACAAAAGGGATTTTTAACATATCTATTTGATTAAACACGTCGATGTGTACATTTTTTAACTAGCCAGTGGGGTTGTTATCCAACCCACTGTGGAGCAGTTTCTGCACACAAAATTAACTCGTCTGCATTCTTCAACGCATAAAACGTAACTCCTTGAAAACACTTTCTATCTCTCGCTAACATTCCCACGTTTGACTCAGCCAATCAAAATCGAGATTCTTATTTTGTCTACCATCTAACCTTAAAGGTCAGCCAAAATACACTGCCGCTAAAAAATAATAGTCTGAAACTATTATTTAATACTCCTTACCCAACCATCAACAAAGATTCATTTATGAATTTCATTTCATCTATTTACTCTAAAATACCCATTTATAATTTCATGTATGCAGAGTGTTCTCCTTAGAATTCTTTTTTCATTCGGCTGCAGTTGCATGAGCATGCACATTAACAAATCCTGAAAAAGAATGAACATAAACAACAATATTCTGACCAGTTTTTCACACTTCACAAACATTTTTTTTAAACCAAAAAGCAGAATACCAGACAATCCTGTGTCCATTCTTGGTCACTAGCTTCCGTGACCCAAGGTCAATGCCACAGTCACCAGTCTAGATACAAGTCACAGTGAACTTTGACCTCTCCAATATCTTCTCCACCCAGGTCAGTGGCTACCACCCCTGCAATCCAATATTCCTAGGGAGAACAAAATTCTTTGACTCTTCACTTGAGACTACACAAAATTTACATACAATTCATTGAAAAACAAATATACTGGTCCCAAAAAAAACAATACATGCCAAAAGCCCCACACAGCAGCATCAAACAATTCCATAACTGAGCCACATCCTTGCCACCTAATTGTTACATGTTAAATATGCTATGATCTACAGTCCTTTCACACTCACAGTGACACAGCACACCTGGTTCATTATCATCCTATTTATTCAAACAACCAATTAATTACTTTTTTACTTGCATATTACCAGATTCATTTGAACAGATCTTCAAAATTTTTACCACCATTAATTTCCTATAGTTACTCTTATTGCTCATCTGCATCTGTGTGACCAAATCTCAACTCACACCATCTCCATTTCCTCCTGCCCTTGGCTCCCCCCATGAGGAAAACAACCACACCCACTTAGCATCACCTAACTAATCCATTACTGGCTCTACCATGATTACAAAGATTTCTTCCTTAGTAGTTACAGCAACTTGGCATCCCACAAGACACCTGACCAATTCCACTAGATCATTGGGGGACGCCCAAAGCTTGGCCCTGGAGGTATCTTAGGGTATATTTATTCAATATAAATATTTAATGGCACACAGGCCCCCATTTTACTCCCAATAAATCATCAGGTCCCTAACTGCAGAGCTAGGTGTGACCATTTCCAGCCCAGGATACAGACTCAAACACATTCAGAAATCTGAAACCATGCAAGCGAAATCTACTTATTCCCACAACAATTAGCCAACTTACTTTTTCCACAAAAAAATTAATTCTCAAAATTCACCAGTTAATAACTTAATTAACCAACCAATGAAGGCAAAAGGATACACACACAGCTCTTAGAATAAAAAATTCCACACTGTTACAAAAATGAAAAAAAACAATCAGTTGTCAGTTAATTACAATTAACAAAAAAAATTCTAAACTTAAAACATTGTGTGTGGCAGTAAACAAAGTAATATAATCATACTTACAGACTGTTTTTTGAGTCCTTCATTAAAAATCTTCTCCAAAATTTTCCACGTTGTGTTGCAACCATGGTTTTCTTGTACCCTTCCTTGTTGCACACCAAATAAATAAAATGTTGCATACTCCCTCTCTTCTAGGGAGGTCTTTTGGTTGATGGGATCAATTCCATAATGAAGCTGCATTCTTCTCTCTCAGCTGAGTAATCACTACCATCTGGCCCCAAGGTCAGCCTCAATACACTGCCACTAAAAAATAATAGTCTGAAACTATTATTTAACACAGAAGCCTGGGCTTGATGTGATAAGTACTGACACTAAAAATTAGATTTGTAGCTTTTTACTAATTTTTGAGCATTTAGTTTTTAAAGATCATCTGAAAAAATGTAAAGAATACCTAATTTCCACAGGTTTTTGCTTACAAACTGACTTCAAAATTTTACTATTTCTAAATAAAGTTGATATTTTTTGTATTGAATACATTGAATGGAAAATATATTCAAACCAGAATTTTAATTATGAATCACCACAAGCAAAATATCAATTTTTTTACTTTATTTGATAAATGAAAACTGTAAAAAATGTAAAAGATTATAAAAAAGACTATTCAAGGAATAAGATCTTACACTACTTGTTATGTCATAATTAATAAAAAACAAAAAATAGATAAAAATGTATATAACACCATAATACTGTAGGGCACAAAATATAAAACAAAATCTTTTAAATCTTTTGTTTATTGAAAATGTTGCACTGTATAATATATTACATCATAATATAACTAAATTGTTCAGTATAATATTTGATGGTACAATGATTTATTTAGTAATAATATGCTTGTGACTTGCTTCTTGTCCATATACAATTTGTGAAGCTTCAGTAGTTAATTTAACTGCTCTTTCCACACCTTGCAAATGGCCAGGTTAATTTGGCAAATCCAATGTTGCTCCATTCATTAGAATCTCTTGCAGTTCATTATTTGAAAAACCTTCTGCAAGCACAGGTTCACAAACTTCATTTTTTGAGAGATTAATCAAATTTGACCAGAGAGTGTCACTTCAGAATTGAGGAATGTAATTTTTTAATCTCTTTGGTGGCTCACTACTTCCGAAACAAAAAGAAATATTTTTACTGAAACGTTTACCCATACATGGTTATATTTCTGTGATGTAATTTGAATTAAATTTTAAAATTAGTCTTGTAAATTGACATAACTATTTAAGTATGAATAAATGTTTACTTATCTAATGGACAATTTTTTAAATAGCCTCTTTCTGCATTTAATTCATCTGACTTCAACATTGAGAAAAGAATATTTTCTGGGAGCTAGACAAAGGCATTGTGCTGTAAATTTTTTAATGCAACATTTTGTCTTTTGGTCGACTATTGCTTTATTCTCTGGATTATGTTGATGATATACAATTGTTGGTTATGGAATTTATTATCCCTTTTAATTTCAAACCAACTAACTGTATATATTTTAATTATAAATTTTATAATGCTGTGCTATAAGGCTTTCATTGATCACTGGAATTAAACACCAATGCTCAATTTTGAACTTAAACTTAATCTTTAAACTTGTTTTCTCAAAAAAAAGATAATGATTTGGGCAAAAATATTTTGTGTCATTATTATGTCAAACCCCAACTTTCAAATTGAGTGTAATACCACAGTTCCAAAATTGACTTTCCTTAATGTGGCAGCCTCGTTGCTAGAGCTTCTTTCTGTCAATATATATTGGCCCTGAACAGGAAATGTGTGCTGATATGATTATTAAGGATATAAGTTGTACATCTCAAAACAATAACTATCCATTCCATACCATTTCTACAATGGGGAGGGAATAAAAGGACAAATCTGATATACGCCGACTTTGTAGTTAATGTAAGTCTACCATATAGTTGATATGATTAATTATATTTACTACCCTTATTTTTTATTTATCATTTTTTACTTTTCATTACCAAAAAAGACTGCCTCAAACTACCTTTAATACAGGTTGCACACCTGCCAGAAGGCCACTGAATGAATCAGTCATATCATTGTAGTAACAAGAACAATAATAATAAAACTTTGGATTAACAATTTTGCTTGACATGTTATAGTTATCTTCATATCGTGAATTATGATTAGAAATTAATTTAAAACTTTTCTTGTATCATGATTAATGGCTGTAAATGGGGTTTTATAATGCCGAGTCACTTTATAGAATATTTAGTTACCAGGTGAAAAAAAGAAAAACATATATAGAGTGAAATTTTAACACCAATGTTTTCATTTTTTGACAGGCTAATAAGAAATTATTAAACATTCTCAACCATTGCTCATGCAAAAACTATAAACACAGCAGCATGAGTTTTTATATCTTAATTTTTTTCTGTTGACTGCAAAAAAGTCATCACTTTGGAATTTTGATGAGATTTTCAACTGGATGTTTACTTCATATGGTTAAACACAAAAAAGGATTCAGTTTGGCTAATCAAACACAAAGTGTCCAATTTACAATATAAATTGAATCCTTTGCTAAAACGTTTGGGAATTTTCAAAACTAATATTTTGAAAATAAAATTCCTATTGGTGGCCATATCTCTAACCGTCTTTGATGTGATGACAGACAAAAATGAGATGTAAATTATTTGCTAAAGGAAATTATGAATAGCATTTAATATACTTGGATTTATCTCCCTTGAGAAATTAAATCATTAACTTTATTCTTCAAGTTAGCACAATACCATTAAAATATTCTAACAAAAATCTCATTACTATGTACTGTTTTATGATCATAAATGTACAGAAATGAAAAAAATCAATACAAATTAATATTTGCACATACAGAGATTGAACAAAATGGAACAGGTGCAAATTCCACTCCTATATTTCAAAGACCTATCATATTAAGAATTTTAACTAAAACTTCGTAATTGCAGGTTATATCTATTGTAAATACTTATATTTATCTAATTTACTGTCTTTGTCTTATTTATTTTTAGAATTTAGTAAAATTTAAGCTAAAGGCGTAACCTCTCCGAGTTCGAAAAAGGGCAAATTGTTGGAGCTCGCATGGCAGGAGCCTCAAGCATTAAGGTTGCTGAACTGTTTGGTTTTTCAAGAGCTACCATATCAACAACTATGACGCAATTCAAGAAACAGAGCAAAACCACTAGCAACCGTAGCAATTCGGTCAGGACTTGCAAACTTACTGACAGGGACCGACATGCATTGAAATGCAATGTGGCAAAAATATTGTCGGACTACTGCGGCCAAAGTGACTGCTGAGTTGAATAATCACCTGAATAGTCCAGTTTCTACTAAAACTGTTCGTCGTGAGCTCTATAAGGCTGGATATCATGGAAGAGCCACCGTAAGGAAACCTCTTCTCTCCATTCGTAACATTCAGAAGAGGTTGAAGTGGTGCAGAGATCACAATGCCTGGTCTGCAGACCAATGCAAGCAAGTCATATTCTCAGACGAGTCCAGTTTTTCTCTTTTCCCAACTTCAGAGCGAGTTTGTGTGGAGGCAGCCCAAAGGAGCATACAACCCTGACTGCCTTCTTACAACAGTGAAGCATAGAGGTGGATCAGTGATAGTTTGGGCCACCATATCATGGAAATGTCTCAGTCCAATATTTGCCCTGCATGGTAGAATCAACAGCAAAGATTACCTGAACATTTTGGGAGATCATGTTCATCTAATGGCCCAGACTTTATTCCCTGATGGTGACTGCATCTTCCAAGACGATAATGCTCCAATACATACCGCTCGAGTGGTTAAGAATTGGTATGAAGAGCATGAAAGTCAACTAGAATACATGGAGTGGCCCCACCAATCTCCAGATATCAATATTATTGAACATTTGTGGTGCATTTTGGAGCAACAAGTTAGGAGCCGCTATCCTCCACCGTCGTGTCTTAAAGAGCTGGAGCAGGTGTTAATGGAAGAATGGCTGAAAATTCCTCTGGATGAAGTCAGGAAGCTGTATGATTCCATTCCTAGACGTATTAAAGCTGTATGTGAGGCTAAAGGAGGGCCAACTCCATATTAAATAAATTTTCTTTGAATTTAACAAGTGTTTCAATTATTTTGTCCAACCCCTGTATATGAAAGAAATTACTTTATAATTAAAATTTAATATGCCTGAAGTTACCTCCCATGAGAAATCTGGTCATTATATCAGGATGAACTAAGACGACCCTTTAAGGTGAACACAAACAGACCCCACACTATTATCATGTCGCAGATTAAACTAGAAATAGATTTATACTTTAATTTAGTGCAATACTGTTAAAATGGTAAAAAAAATCTTGCTGCAATCTGTCATTTTTACAATGTTAGTGTAACGAAATCACAAGCAGAAATTAGAATATAGATTTTGTGATTTCACTAAGTACCAAGTGATACACAATGATACGAGAAGATAATCAGAAAATTCACTGAGTTGAAATTTCTACTTCTTTAATAAGACTTTCTAAATATGAGCACTTATATTTCCCTAAAGAAAAACTTGCAGTGTTGCCATATATTTAAGTTATTATGATGAAAACCAATTTTTGTAATCCACAAAAATACCTTATTGGTTAAAAATAAGCAAGTTACTTACAATAATTGTATTATTTACTATATTTGTAAAAAAAAAATTATATACTGAATATAAAAATGCATTAAACTTAAATTGTTTTTGTTTTGTTTTTTATTTTGGAACTGCTTTAAATCTTTTGATTAAATTAATTAAATCCATTAAAGTCCTAATTGCTTTTATTCCAACCAATTGAAATATGAATCTGTGAGTTAAGGATCTTAATTCAACATAAATTAAATCTATGAGGATAATTCTAATCTAACTCTCCATTTCAAAATAAAATCATACTTGTCATTTTGAAACCACTATAAATTTTTATTTTGTTTTCCAGAAAGTACATCCAAGTTGAAGTGAAAGGTAGCAATCGCATTCCATTTTTAGTGTCAAACCCGCTGTTGAAAGCTGTTGAAAACAATGACGTAGAATTCATTCCACTCGGATATACCAGCAAGTGGCAGGTTTGTTGAATATTGAGACTTCTGACACAAAGCCATGAGATATTTTGAGTATTGTTTTATATAATAAAGTATGGTCAGCTAGTGAGAACATTGAAACCAGAAAGGTTTCAGTTCTATTTTCCATTCAAATTATTTTAAGGCATGAACTTGAAACCTTGTACAGATTGACAAATTTGACAAAAATTAATGAGGCTGATCAGAAAAAATAACTGATAAAAGTGCAGACAATTGTATAAATTCAATAACTGAATATCAAATGACAGAACAAACATTTAAAAATTGAATATCAAATGACAGAACAGTAATGAATACAAATACAGGTATTTTAACAGTTTTAAAGTTTTGAGAAGTGGACTTCGACACTTGTTTGAAAAGTTGAACATTTTAACAATATTTTGATTTCTTCTGTACTTAATGGCCATTTACTAATGAAAGTGATTATGTCTTGTAGGAAATTCATTGTGAACAGTCTACATGTTTCATGTGGCAACTGAGAAGTAATGCTATTCCGATGCCGTCTTCTTTGGATCTCATATTTACTGTTACCTACCGTACAATGGCTGATGAAGATGATCTCTCTAGACTATCTGTTTACAACATCCACATGATCAATTTACAGGTGAGAAACAGCAACACTAATTGCTGAATATTTAACATTGAAATCGAATTCATTAACAAATTAATCTTTCTTGATATTATTCTTTTCAATTAACTCTGACATTTATTATGATTAAATAAGGTCTAGGATATTTAATGAAGTATTCAGACAATATTTTCCAAAATCTCAGGCTCTAAAAAGTCTGATGTCTTTGATTATCTGTTTATATTGTGCTGTGTATCTAGCTTACCCATATACCAGTAAATTAGAAGAGACCAAAATATATTACTGTCGGCTCTTTACTGTTTGTTTTTTCTTTTTCTTTTTTTGCTCTGAAGAATCTAAAGTGTTGAAAGAAGTGAAACTGCTCTCACAACTGAATGCTGTTATGATTACTTACATCAAGTTGCAGCCCAATCATTTTATTAGACACTTTCCTGTTACTTACAGATTGCATATCTTTGACCACATGCATGATTTTTCTTTATCTGTTTCGAGACACATATGTCAAGAACCCCATATTCCCTACAGATTGTTCTCATGTTTGTTATTATCATGACATTTTGACTGTTGTGCCCTCCAGCCATCATCAGGTGCTTGTCAATCTGAGTAACTTTCATGGAATTTCAAACTGTCTTTGGGAATGACACCATTGAAGCCAAAAGTATGGCTGAGATACATAGATGACACCACCATACTCTGGCCTCACCAGGAAGCTTTACAAATAATCCTGGATCCAGTTCACAATAGAAGAAGAAAATAATAATCAGCTAGCCCTCCTGCACTCATCAGCAGATATTAGATTTAAGGTTCTAATTTCTCAATTTCCTCTCAGAATTGACTCACTAGAATATGAAGTTTATAACAATTCATCAGGCAATGTGTAATCTTCATGAGTTTAAAAAGACACTTCATTGAAAATGTTTAACAATGTTATCATCATCATCATCATCATCATCTCCTTGACTTTTGTAATTGTAGGCATGGGAGGGGGTTTCCGAACGCAGAAGCCACACTGAATCTCCTCCACAACGGCTTATCAATGGCAGCCATCAGCAATTCTGGTATAGTCATACCTGTCCATTGTTTGACATTGTCCAACCAATTTTTTGCGTTGACGTCCTCTCCTACATCCACCTTCAACGGTGCCTTGCATGATGGTCTTGCACAAGTTGCCTTGTAACATGCCTTGCCAAGCCATTTTTCTCCATTTGAAAGTGGCAAGAAGAGCTTCCTGGTGGCCCACAAAACTTTCAACCCTTCTCTGCACAAACTCATAGGTTTTATTTTCCTAATAGATGATGCCAAGGAGTTTTCTCTCTGTTTCTGCCAGCAGTGCCTACATTTCACATCCATATAGAAGAATGGAGACTACAAGCGATTTGTAGTCTATTATACTCTGTTATAATAGTCCTCAATAGTTACCCTTAGATTAATAATAGTTTTGTATATTACTTTGAAATTCCCTTTATTTTAGAAAAGTTAAAAAGAAGTGTTGCTTAGAATAAAAAACTATAATTTGTTTCCTAGAATTGTATGTTTTTAAATGCTCCTAATATACAAAACATGCTTATTTTGTTTCATTTTTTTTTTTTCTTTTCTGTGGGATTTATAAAACTTTCCTCCTCTGGGTTCAGATTTTTATGACTGTTCTGTTTTGTCTAATGTGTCATCATGTGTTGGTTATAATCCTTCCAGACTCTTTACATCATCACATCAACAATTCTGCCTGGGAATGACCAAAAGCAATGTAAAGTGGGTACTGTATGCCACTTGGACTTTTGTGTGACCACAACTAGCAAATCAGAATCAGCCAACAACACACAATTGTTGTATGAAGTGGTTGTTGATCACTTACTGTGGGCTGTCTGTGGAAAAGTCACAGGTAACAATTTACATCTGAAATTATCTTTTACTTTTTTTTGTCTTTTCATTATTTTTAACTTGCAAATATTAACTAATTATTTTATAACTTATTAAAATCCCTTTGTAGAATACCTAATTATTCTTTACTTGCTTTTTAATCCTTTATGAATTAACTCCATGACCTCAAATATAATCTTTTATACTGTCCTACTTTTTACTATTTAGGAATTAGGCTGTCCACTGGCACAGTTTGATCCCAAACTCGGAGAAACAAAGATCAGTTTAGGACTTGTAAATTTTTAATACCAAGATCACATTTTATTTTCCATTTCGTTTTGTATTTTCTTTCAAATAAAAATCAAGGTTGTTTTAATTAAAATTGAATACATGACTTTAATAAAAGCAAATTTATTAATCAAAATCCCTTATAAATTTTTTTTGTTAAAATTGTTTTGAAATTAAAAATTGATAGCAATAATACAAGATCATTGAATTGACTTTTTTAAGCTACTTTTATTTAATTTTATTTTTTTTAGGAGTTTTCTCACTGAATGACTCCAAATTTAAGGGTCAGCTCCAAGTAATCCCACTTATGCCAGGGTTTCTACCTCTGCCCTTAATAAGCTTGTCTAAATATAAACCAAAAGATGGGCAAACATGTAAGTAGATTTTATTGCATATGAAAATGCATTCACATCTGACAACCATCATTATTTTTACAATGGATCTTATTTCCATTTTTTTTTTCCACACTATCAGAAATACTTGTTTTTCTGTTATAGTCAGACATTCATTTAGGGCATTAATCAACAGTAAGTGGTATTTAATTCTAGTTATTCTTGTTTTGAAAGATATAATCTTCATTGTTATAACAAGGAGAATAAAAGAAAAAATATTTTGTATTTGCCTAATAAAGATCAACATAATGGATTAGATAAAATTTGGAATCTTTTTACATCATTCTTAATGCCTTTATCTCGAGTATCTTAAATCATGTCTGCAATAGCTCCAAATAAATATGTCATGCCAAGAAATTATTTTTTCACTAAGTTGTTTGACAAAATTCTCTTTGTTGGTATTTATTGATGAAATTTCATTAAGTGCTCTTTTTAGTGTCCCAGACACTAAAAACATCTAAATTTAATGCTAGTCAGGAATGATCTCAGAAAATGTTTCGTATGGTTTTATTCTTCATTTCAATGATATTAGGTTGAAAAGATTTGCATGTTTATTTACCAGAAATTATTTCATTTATGCTATGTTCTTATTTTTTGTTCAGATCCTGCCAGTGATAAAGATACAGTGAATGAATGCATCCAATTGGCCAATGAAAAGTTTGATATTGGTCAGGTTTATAACAGTAGCTTGGGTAAACAGGTTCATGTTTATTCTGAGCAAGGTAGTGGAAACATTGAAACCATTATTACATATTAAAACAGATAAGAATATTATTTAAAAAGAAAAATGGTGATTTTAATACATATACACCCTCTCATCAACAGTAATAAAATTGTAAAAAATGCTCAAATAGTTTAAGGCATTGATTATTTAGGTCAGCTTTGGAAAGAGGAAATCTGAAAGTTCACAAAATTGTTTAAAAAAAATTGGCAAACAGGTTATCAAAGAAAGAAACTCTAAAATGCAAAATAATTCGTTCAGCATTCACATCTAATTATAGCCTACATATACACATATATTTCAAACAAGCATCCTCTTATAGGCAGCCTTGCTCTCCCTACTATTGTGTTTTATAATGAAAAAAAATGACATTTAGGAGCCAAAGACAAAATTTAATCTTAATTCTTGCTAAACTTAAATTTAAATCCAAAGCTATTATTAATAGATTTTATGGGCTTAAACTTAAAAGGAGGAAATGACTATTCTGTTATTTTTCCTCTTCAAAAACGTCCGTCCTTTTTCAGGAATTAACATCCAAACCTGAAATATATGACGCTGAGTAAATTGTTTGGAATAAAAAAATGGATATTTTTCCTCTGTTATAAAAAGTTGTTTGATATAAAATAATTAGAAAGTTAACCAGCAAATGCTCATCAATTTTTGTAGAAGTTTGTTTTTTCTCTTTCAATGCTAAAATATCCGGATCTTTGTGAATATTACTTAGTGGTAGAGTATAGAGCAAATGTTTAAGAAGTACGAGGCTTTCCCATTGGTACCAAATATGGCAAAGCTTGTTATCACAGACTGTTAGAGGAAGGAAAACTAGTTTCCATTTTGGACTATAATGTCTCATCTTTGTCAGTTTGTATTTGTCAATTCCATAATACCTACAAAGTGTACCTATCTCATCTGAGAGAATTGGATTGATGGGCACAAGATCTAAGATTCAGTTACCGATGCTGAGTTAAGGAGGTTCATTATTATCCAAGAGTATCACTTAATGCACTATCAGCTTATATAAATCTATGTATGATTGTTTTTTGTTTTCTTAAATTTGCCAACTATAATCAAAATCATTCAAAGAACAGACCAATCAAAATATTATGGTAACAGCGGTGCTAGTCAGAAAGAAAGATTTTCAAATTTGGGAATCTGCCAAATAATCCGCTTCTTATAAATTCTTGTACTCCTTCATGTAATGCATTTTTAACTATTTTCTACAATAAAATGTATAAAAGCAGCTTTGTATTAGCTGTCCAGAAAAAGTACCAATTACTCTTGCAGATTTTTGTATATGCTTATGTATATATTAGTAATACAAAATTAATTTTATCAGTTTATTAATAAATTTAAAGAAAAAAATTTAAATCCTATGACAATTTCAAATCTTTTTCTTTTTCATTTTACACAAACACAAACACATATTTTTAAACAAGTTTCTGGAGCAACACCAAGATGAGATAATTTTTAAGACAGGGATCATAGTTTATTTCTAAAATAAGATACAATAGTATCACTCCAAATAAAATAACAACTTTAGGTACCTTTCGACAGACTCATCTTCAGATATCATCAGTATAAAACTAAATTGACGAAAAGAAAATTTTTTTTTCAATAACCAAATTTTAAAATAGAAACAAAAGGGGAGGGGACGGAAAAAAAATTAAATATTTTCCCTCAATTTGTCTTAGAATAATGCTCTACAGTTTCAACAAGAAATGAGTTTGTGCTTTAATAGTCCCCCTGCTTACACAGGGTCAGACATTTTGTATATTGATAACAACTGCTGCTGTTGTTAAGCTGGAGTCTTGTCCGTGCCTTGTGCAGAACAGAGAAGAAATCCTCAGAGTAGCCAGTGATTGGATTCAATAAATGTTTGCTAATAGCAGACTCTTGAGCCTGTGACCGCCCAGATGTTACAGGCGCATGTCTGTAATATGTCCGTAACTCTGTATTTGGCCAGTGACGTGTTGTGCGATTCTAACCTCCAACTGCTGGATAGTCTTACCCACAAAGTCAGCCTCACACTGACATTTATATTGATAAATGACTAAACTCTGCTGATAGGTAGGTAAGACATCCTTATGGACAGAGGGAAAAGCTCTTCTGGTAGAAAAAATATTCTGGACTACTACCGAATTAAAACACCATCTGACTGAAGAAGATATTTTATTAGCACATACCTGACTATTGGGACCCATTCACAGTAATCTCGTATATACAGGACACCTAGATGGACCAAACACTTTGATTCCATTAAACTTCGCAATTTTAAGTCCAACGGTAGTGTAATCACACATTCAAGGTAAACATTTGCCAGAAACGGCTGTTTACTTTGGTTGAGTTCAGTGTCAAGTTTGTTCTCCAAAGCGTGATGATTTTCCTGGTTTTGGGAGCGAAAGAATCCCAACTCAAGTATACCTTCGAAAAGGTGAGTTTCCTATAAACACTAGTGAGAAAACATGATGCAGTTCTCTCAACCAGCACATCCACCTCCATAATAAATTTCTAAGATGGCTGGTGGAGATTATTTAAATTTTTCTGCTTCATTTATCTCTTCTGTAGTCTATTTTCCATCTTCAAGGTGTCGTCACAAATAGCATCACCGAGTTTCTGAAATTTACTTGTGTCCTCCAAAATGCACAACATTTTATTTACATAATCAAAATAATTAATATGACCATACCTGAACCTTTGTCAGGTAATATATGTATATCTGTCTTAGATCTTAGTAGTTTGGCTGTTTGGCAAATTTATGAAATTATGAGTTAGGTCTTTTAAACAAGCCTTCATCAGAATTAGGCAGATGTTTTTCTAACAGAGAAAAGAAAATTTTGAAATTGCTAAACACTTCAATTTTCTCAATTTTCCTAGGGGGAATACAAAAATCCAAACCCCAGGACAAGACCAACTTATCAGAATCAGATAAGCAATAATTAGATAAATTAATAATATGCTTATCCGTAGTGACATATGAACTAAATTTTCTTTTAATCAAAAAATTGAGATATACTAAATTTTTAGCTTTGGTTTTAAATTTTTTTTTTTCTTTTTTAATTTGAAAATTATAACATAAATATGTTATAAAATTACTACAAAAATAACCATTGTGTTTCAACACTTCTGGTGTCTTATCAAGTGATGGTGTTGAATGAAGAAACAGCATCACTTGATAAGACACCAGAAGTGTTGAAACAAAATGGCTATTTTTGTAGTAATTTTATAACATATTTATGTTGTAATTTTCAGATAAATTATATTTGCTCTACTCTGTATTGAGCACTCTTTTAAGAATAGTATTTTTTGGTTATTGGAATTTATTCCGTATATACCAATCCTATACTTGGTATATATATATAATATGTGGTGCAGTTCAATTTATATTACAATCAATCATTCATACAAAAAGTAAATTAGTAAAGTTAATGATATAAAATGGTGAAATCCCTTCACTAACAAAATTTTAAAGACTCGATGAAGACTCAATCACTCGATGAATATTATGATCCTTGTTTTTTAAAATTGTAATATAAATTGAACTGCACCAGATATTTGATTTAAAAGAACTTATCCAACGTGCAAATTTTTGGGATACCAACTGAGACATTATTCTACTTATTGGATTATTTAGTTCATGCCACATTGACTGATAAACTCCTAATGCGAATCGAAATGTGTGTTTTATTTTTGTTTTTTTTAAATGTGTTATTGATAACGGATACAAACTTTTGGAACGTGCAACTGCATTGCTATGGTTGGATTTTTTTGAAAATTTAAGTAAGTGCGTTTCTTACTAATATGGCAATTTGAGAATTTTTTTGTTGTAAAACACTGGACGCCCGTTTCGTCCTATATTTGGAACTCATCAGTAGTGTGCATGGACGGCCGTTTTGTCATTCTGTTGAGGTTTCTTTCAGACTCAATGAATTACTTAATTATAATTATCAAATCCTCCTTACAATTTCTATCATATGTATATCATTGCTTGATCCGGCTTCTAATGCTTCAGTTTGAGCGGCTTGGTGATAGTAGTCGTGGCTCCGGGGGGCGCAGTCCTATGGTTACAGAGAACTTCAGTTGAGTTCCACCACGGAATATGTGAGCAAGCGGCGCTATATTGAGTCTGATTTGCTACCTCTTCGTCACCAAGGCCTGTTGAACAGTTAGTATGACGTTTGCTTGATAACTCAATTGTCAGGGTTTCAATTCTCGACAGTGGATGCGCACTGCTGATGTGTCCCAAATATAGGACGAAACAGCTGTCCAGTGCTTTCTGCATTCTGTTGAGGTTTCTTTCAAACTCAATGAATTACTTAATTATAATTATCAAATCCTCCTTACAATTTCTATCATATATATATATATATATATATATATATATATATATATATATATATATATATATATAGTTAAACAGAGATATTTCGATTTCATTTTTGCCTTGAAAAAGTCGGAAGACGAAACGCATCGGTAAGATCTAAGATTTTTCCAATTGTCATTTTATACCATATATATATATATATATATATATATTGAATACTTTTTAGACATACTTTCATCTTTAACATTACCAAATGACTCCATGTAGTATATCATCAATGCTCACTATTGTTGTTTCGTCATCATATTTTTAAAAAAATGGTGTAAACATTGCCTCTTGCTTTGGTATAAAGTACTTAGTTTGTAACAAATTCAATATGCTAAAATAAACAGACAGATATTCATATCTTGTTGTTTGTTGTGAAGCTGGTGAAAAAAGAAACTGAAAGAAAAATAACTAATGGAAACTCAAACTTTTGCCATCTTTATATAAAAATTACATTTCACTGTCTTCAGTGAAATATCTTTCAATGTAAACATGTTTAAATGCACTAAAATGTCTTCTTATTCAAATCTACAAAAAAATAAGCATATTTTAAAAATTTCAATTAAAACAAGAAGATACTCTTGAGTACTAAATACAAGAGCAAGCACAATTAAATTACTTTGCACAATTTCTCCACTTCCCCACCCCTCTGCCAGCTCGGTGCTTATTTGATAAAGCATGCTTATTATTTTCAAAATACTTTTCTCCACAGCACAAATATTTTGTTGTAGGTTTCTTAAATTTATATAAAAAAAAATCCCAACAACATTTATTTGAACTGGCATTTTAGAAGTTGAAAAATTCCCACTGACATGGATATTTCAGATGGTGCTTGTATTTGACACACCAAAGTACTCTGCTTTCTGTTACTAAAATGGAATTATTTAGCACTATTTAACTTTTTTCTCATCAAGAAAATGAATAAAAGACGTTTTTTTTGTTTTTTTAGAAAGTATTATTTTCAAGTTTTTCTCTGCTTCACAACAAAATCTTGTTGTTTTGTACTTTTATGCTTATTTGATTAATTTTAAAAAGTAGTCAGTCACATTTTTAATTTTCATATTAAATATATTTCTTTATCTCTGCATTTAATCAGTTGTAGTTATTGAGTTCTAAAATAATTTTATGAAGTTTAGAGAATACAAAAATGGATGACAAGGAAATGTTCATCTTTCAACAGGCAAAGGACAATTTTGACAGCTACAAGTTGCTTGTAGAAATCAACAATTCAAGAACATAGAATAAAATAATGTATTTAATATCTTTATTTCATTTTTTTAAGCTATATCATGTCAGTTGTGGAGTTGCTTTAGAATTAGTCAAATCTGAATACAGTTGCTTATAAAAAAATGCTTAATTTGAACATGGTGTCCAGTAAGACTGTAGCTAAGGAAGCTATGAACATTCCTCTTTCATTTGTCACCCACATGCTTATAAATTCTCTGTACAAGGTATCATTTTCTATATTTATTTACAAAGCAGAAATAATGCTGCAAGACAAATAGTGATTATCTAATTGTCTTTTAGTGTCAATTTTACATCACTGATTTTCTTTTACCAACTGATTCAAAATCAGTTTTTTTTTCTTCAAGGGTCTTGGAAGAATGAAGAAAATCAAAGAATGACGTTATCTCTGAATCATTTGATATGAATATCACTTTCACTTTATAGAATGTTATTCCACTTGCTTCTTTCAGGGTGAAATATTCAGCTGATAACAAGTTTCGGATTTATTCTCTTTTATCTTTCATGATTACCAAGCAATAGGACATAGGTTTCCTTCCTTGTCAGCAAAAGTATTATGAAGTATCCCTCCCCAAGAGGCATCATAACCTTGAAGGTTTCTGAAAGAACATAAAAGAATGTCAAGATAGTAGACTTATCAGCATTATTGATTTTTCTTAAATGTCAATGACAATTTATTCTGTTTCACTTTCCATGCAACTTCGTTCTGATTATATCTGAAAAGTTTGGTATCCTCTAAGTTGTTACTTAAATGATAAATGTTGAATGCTATGTATGGTCATGTTTGATTATGCAATCCTCAGGTCATCCTTTTCTCTTTTAGACACCTGTTATTGTCTCTACGTCCTATCAAGATCTCTTTGTTCTATGAGATCCCCATATATTAACCGACTCAAATGACTGTTTATTCAGCTTATTGACATAAACACTGAGCTATTTGAAGGTTTCTTCTTCTTCTTCACTGTTGATATTGAATGTTTATTTAGTTTTTTATCCCAAAAGACTTTCCAGCCTGAAAGAAATTGTCCACACAATCTCGCACGACTCCATGTAGCTGTTCTTCAGCCTTGTCATATTTGCATTAAAAGTAAATCAATTCCTTACAAACACACAGATATGACATACTTAGCTGCTTCATTGATATATATGCACATTTTCTCAACTGTCAGACTTTGTGTTTGTTTCAGAAATATATCTTGACTTTTTGCCCTTAGATATGAACTTTGGATATCTAAGTAATTGATTCTACATCCTTTCAATGCTGCTGCTACCATTTTAAAATTCATTTTTGAGCAGATTAAAAAAAACTCTCTTCTGATATTGATATCACTGTCTTTGAATGTAGCTTTTCTTTTGCCATTCTTTTCAATGACTGCGCATCACATTGAGATCAATTCTGGGTCAATAAATTCAACTTTGTTATACACATTCGTCAGTGTGTACCATTTCTTAATCTCTTTACAAAAAAACAAGGCATCCAATGTTCCTGGAGAATTTGAATTGGCAATCAAAATTGATTCAGATTTCATCTCTTCTCTCTGTTTAACATTTCCTCTTTAGTTAATGTTGAAGACTACATTAGAATTTTTGTCATAAACATTTATCCATTTTGACTTGTTGCTTCTCTTGCCCAAGAAATTATGGTATATTCTGCCCAATCATCATTTATTGTTCATGCTAGATCATGTTGCTTGTTTCTAGAGAGTTTTTCTTTTTCCTGAATAGAGGTTCCACTCAAAACTTGTGCATCTTCTTCATGGCTAAAGGAACCTAAAATCAAGTTGGATGCATGGGTGTGCAGTCCATAAAAATGAATGCACAAAAGCCATTCAGAGAATCCACAGTCAAAGTTGCGAGTTGACAGTTGAGACCTGAGAAGGGAAGCAGCAAAGGGTGCTGAGTGATTCCACACTTCCTGCCAAATACAAGAACCTCCGACTTCAACCTTGAGCCAAACTTATTAAAACAGTAAAACAAATTTTGCTAACTCTGCAAGTCAAAACTTACTAGCTTACCCAAGTGTTGTGTCTGATTTAGGAACGGGTTGGGTCAACAAACACCTGTACGCAAACACAACAACTAAAGAACCATTCTACACAGTATTGATATAAAAATAGTAGTTATTTTTTATATATATTTTGAGTGCTGTTTTTTCTCCAATTTTATTGTACAATTTTTCTCAACTTGGAAAAGCCCAACACTAAGATCACTGCAACGAATCGATCTCGGCCTCCTTCCAATCAAATCAATCACAACGTGGGATGAGGCATGTCAGGATCAGAGATCACTCCATTGATCAAACCAGGATCCAACCCGGGCTGACTGCAACAAAAGGTTACATCTGTTGCCATTTGTTGTGAACCAAGATCGAGCTTGAAGTGTTACAAATATATATGAAGGAAAAACAACCCCAAACCATCATACTTGTACGGTCATGTTTGTCAGGACGATATTTTTCTGTTTGTATGCCATGTCCTCCTTTGTACAAAGAGTTTAATTTTAGTCTCATCAAACCATGATATATCATTTTAGAATAAAGCAGAATTTGTAAGAAAATAGAGGGCACTATTGTCAACAAATCATCATGTCCCCATCTTCAAGAAAGGAATATTTTTAGAAATCTAAGAATACTGTCCTATCCAGGAGAGTGAGCAACTAATTGTATCAATTCTGTGCCTCTACCTGCAAAACCTTCTGAAATTCTTCTTTGGTTGTAAACAGTTTGTGTATTATTTTCCAACAAATGAGTTTAGCCAAGCGTTAATTATTTTACAAAGATGTCCTTTTCAAGGTACATCAGTAGTCAGGCTATGTTCCTTCCATTTTCAAGTGATGGTTCTAATCCTATTGATGTGTGTATCTTCAGCTCATTGGAGATCTTTTCACTATGATCATCAAATATCACTTCACAAAATTTTGCTATTGTGAAAAGTTTTGTCTGCACATGCCAGCCAGGTCTTCAATGACTCTTCAAAATGACATTGTATATTGCTGATCATAATGATAATATTACTCGTTTCCCTACAAGGAAACAATTCGCATTCATTAACTGAACAGCCAGTACTATTTTCAGTTGAAATTTATAAAATCTTTCTCTTAAAACAATTTTTCAGGTTCTTTTATTGCACATTCTTTTTTCATTAATGAAATTTTAATTAATTCATTTTTTTTTTCCTAAACTTTTCTTTTAGTCGTTGTAGCTGTTGATAATCTTCAACTGATGTAGTACCTGTTATTTGATAGTTTTTTGTTTGTGACTCTGTAGTACCACTTTACAATGTTCAAAGAAGGTTGACTTTTGCCAAGACTCTCTGGCATCATTCACTCAAAGCCTTTTTTCACCATTGATCTTAGAAAGCAGTTGTATATACAATTGAGAGTTTAGATATTTCTGAACAAGTTTGGCGCCATGCATGACAACCATATGGAAATCTCACTCCGACCAGGCTATTTAAGAACATGACTCAAGTTTTCAGGTTGATATTTTGGTTTTATACCAACTTGTTGTATTGGATGTAAGTACCACTAGTACAGTTTATTCTATATTCTCTTTCCTAATCTCCTATGCCAAATTTGTTATAACTGATCCATAAGCCAAGGTATTTGAAGTGTTTAGTATTTACTAATTCCACCTCCTGAATTTTTGATAGATTCAGGGTATGCGTCATCACTGCTTTCATTCCAATTCCAGATCATAATTTCTCTTTCTTGGAACACTTGGTAGAGGATATTGATTTTCTGTTCAAGTTCATTCTTATCCCAACTATGTCTACCTATGTCATCAGCATCAGCACATTGGCCTCAGGAGGTCATTGTCTTCTAGTGACAGATTCATTTGGGATGTGGTATGGAATGCCTATTGGTTGATAGAAATTTTCAAATTAATAATTTCAGGAGAGGACATGCCCAAACTACAGTTTTTATATTACATTTATATTTTCAGAATGTGTTCAAAGCTTTTATTTTCTGTTGTATTTGTTAATAGATTTACATTGTAGGCTAAACATTTCTTTATTTCTCCTTGTAAATGATGTTAATATCAGCCATTCACTTATATGAAAACACTTTGGTATTCATTGACTAAGCAGCTAGTGCTATTTTCAGTTGAAATTTATAAAATCTCTTAAAGCAATTTTTTCAGAAAAACAGGTTTCTCGCATCCAGTAACTGTTCTTTCCATTACTTATTCCTTCCTAACCATTTCTTTGAAGTAGTGTGGATCATCAACATCTTGATTATGTTATTTTCTCTTTCAGTTACATTTTATTTGTTGGAAGTCCTCAACCTGATATAATTTCTGTTGACACACTTCTTTGCAATTCTGTAGCACCAGTACACAAAATTTGAATAAAGATGGTCCTTGCTGAGATCTACAGGCTTTATTCACTCAAAGCCAGCTTTATCCGTCAATCTGAGAAAATAGTTGTATACAGCTGAGAGTTTAGACATTTTTGAATAAGTTTAGCACCATCCATATGAAAGTCTTGACAAAGCTATTTTATCATTCTGTATATGATTTCATTTGCTGTACAAAAAGGTGACTATGATTCCTGAACAATAGTGTTTGAATTTCATAGTTGTGTTGTCATATCCTTCTATGGCAACAGAAAACAACTGAGTGAAATTAACAATAAGGATACTACAATTGAGAGGCTTTAAAAAAAGAATGCAGTAGAAATTGAAGTAATATTAAGAATGCAGAGTGCTAAAGGTTAAGAACACGACTTAAGTTTTTTTTTCCTCTGTGTATGCGTGTACACACATGCCAATTGTGGCTATTTCTCCTTTTCTTATCTCCTTAACTTCTCTCCCTATTCCTTTTCCTTCTTTTAGCTGAGTGTCTAAGATATGGGTTGTAGACAATTTATTTTTATTTATAGAGTTATTCCCCTTTAATCTAGTTATTTACATAAGGCAATTGATTTCTCTAAAAAAATTGCATGGTGAAAAAAGGTACCAAACTTAATAAAAACAGTTTTATCGTCAAAATATTTATTATTAACAGTAAAGACCAAAGTATTTTTTAATTTTTTTTATTCCTTTCTAAAACGCTCGAAATTTTGGTTAAAAATCTTTTTTTATGCATCCATGGTGTAACAGAGCTGGCTATAGAAATTTGACATTGACTTAAAAATTCTTGCAAAAATCAAATAATTGTTGAAATTTAATAAACTTTCAGGACTTATTCACAAATGAATGAATTTATTTTTGAAATTATAACTTTTAGAAAATCTTGGTAAAAAAATATATATATATATATATATATATATATATAATTTTTTTTTACGTTACCCCCCCCACCTCAATTTCATGAAATTAAATTCCATCCTCTAAATTCGTTTTATTAGTTAAACACAAGACTCCTTGGAGAATGTAAATCATCTATTTTTTTTTTTCGAATAGTTACTGCATTCCCAAAAATCTGCTCTGAACAGTAAAATAAAATCTGCACTAAAACTATCTTAATTATTTAATTAGATAAACTTTTAATTACTTTTATAAATAATATATATTAATGATATAGTCTGAAGAAAAAAATTATTTTCAATAATGAATTTTTACAAGAATTTTCTTCTTTTTTTTTATTATAATTTTTAAAGTCTCAAAAATCTTTAAAACTTTCACCGCATAAGGATATTAAGTGAAGAATATATTTACAAAGTGAAATTTAAAAAGCTTAATACAAATCATCACACACCAAGATTTTTAAAATAATTAAAAAAATTTTTTATGTGTATTAGAGTATGGGTGACCATACACAACATTACCAGAAAATAAGATCAATGACGATAGTAAATTTAAAGTCAACAATCCAAAAATTAGATTACGGAAAATACTTCCAATATTTTTAAGATTACTAAGTACTTAACAATTATATAAAAAAAGCATTCACCTGCCATTTTCTAAAATTGTTATAACATAAAAAAATCTCTATAGAACTGTCAACACCTTCAGAAGCACTTGTCAAGGCTTGTAAATCACTTAAGTACTACTACTGTTTGTTTTTAAAATACATTTCTCTGTTATTTTCAACTTGAAGTAAATATGTTTCAAATCAGTTAATTATGCTTTAAATCAGCTAATATTCCTCAAATAAAGTTTCAGAAAGTATATTTTATTTTTGGAAGATTTTTAATAAAGAAAATTACACTACAATGACAGGCGATTAAAAAAGGGCACTAATCAGCTATTTTTTAGCCAAAAGAAAGTGAATCAGACTCCAATCAATATAATTCCTGTTTGAAATACATTACAGAATATTTTGGTTACTGAAAATAGTAAACTTTATCATTTAGCTTTCAATTAAAGCTAAAATGAAAGTTTTTAAAGTTCATTTTAAACCTTAGGTATTGCGAATTATTCTCAGTGCCTACTTAAATGGATTCAACAAAGACATCATAAATACTGGAGTAACATAAATGTAATCTCAAGTAATGTGTTTGTAAATATTTCTTTTGACAGAAAATAAAACCATTTTTATCTGACCTCGTAATTTTTTCTCGTCTTAATACAAATTTAAACCACTCTTATTCAAATTTCAAATCTTCAATTCCAAAAACTTTTGAGAATCACAGTGAACTTTTGATGAAAGGAATTTGTCATAGTTGATTTTCACAGAAGTTGGTAAATATCCCACTTAATTATCGTCTCAAATACTTTTATGCTAATAAATACACTAGGAAGACTCAGTGATAGAACACTCAAATAGAGGTCAAGGGTTATATTTTAAATGCAAAGCTTATGCAATAAGTGAAACGTGTGACAGCAAATTGATTTAGAACAAATTAACTGTCAGTTTTGTACCTGTAAATTATACTAAAATCATGTATAAATATCAGTTTTCATGTGGATATAAAATGTTTTAGTATATTTGTAAAATATTTGAATTTAACACTGAATGGTGTGTGTGTATATAATCTAATTGTATATAAATAGTCTGTAAATATTTGAACATCAAATATTAAAAGAATTTCTGAATAAGTTATCCACTCAAAGTCAGAATAACTGATCATAATCAGTTAATGAATTTATTTACAATCATTTTACATATTTGATATTATAATTGGATAATTGAAATAAATCTAAAATATATAAGGTACTCTAGAAAGTATAACATTGGCAATCCTAACATATGTAATTTAAAAATTAAAAAAATTAACATATTAGGTGCCATTTTTGTTATTTTAGTAAAACTGTCAACCTGCTGACACAATTTTACTGATTGAAATGGTTAGAAAATATTTTGAACTTTTAATTTCAAAATCTAAGATAAATTAAAAGATGGAAAAAACAAAACAAGGAAATATTAAATTTTCAGATGTATTTTAATAGCAAAAAGAAATCAGGGAAAAAAATAGGAAAGTCCAATCACATTTTTTGCCAATTTCTAAAATGTGATGGCTGTTTACGTCTCTGGACCCTCACTACCTGGAACCAACTGAAAAAAAGAAAAATCACTTAAATTACTACAAAATAAATTCTTTCTAAAATTAACAATTTTTTTTTATAAACAATTCCAATAAAAGATTTTTATTGACTTTCATTATAGAGAAAACATTTATAGCTGAAGCTTGGATCAACAATTTCAAGATGTAAATTTTAACCCCTGGAGAATAATTCAGTTGCAGATTTTAGCATTTTGTTATATCAGCATGAAGTATTTTTTAAATAGATAAGATGATCTTTTTTTATGAATCTGTAAAGAAAATAAAAGTAGATTTCACAATTTCAATCATATACAACTGTTTATTACATGATTCTTCAAATATCAGTTAGATTGAAAAATGGCTAATATAGTAAAAATATCCATTTTTATTTCATGTGTTTTATATATAAAGATACTACGGCAAAACTCCAATATTTATCACTTCTATATAAAAAAGAGGCAACCATTTCTTTCAGATACTAAAAACATTATTTTATGAGTACAGTGTTTTAGATGCCATCAATTCTTATTAAAAATATCCCTTTTCAAAAGTTCCACAAACAAAATATAAATTATTTAGACACTCAATTACACTGTCTTCAAATGCAAATCTGTGTAGTTGCTTTCATTTTTAGTTTCTGGTCCATACTTAAAAAATAAATTTCATCTAAAAATAATTTTTAGACAAACTTCATATAAGGCAATGAAAAGTGCTAATTTTCCAACCTACTAACTTCAAACCTAACTTGGTACGTAATGCCAGAATTAGATTACTGTAAGTAAATCAACACATTATTCTAAAGCAAACCAATTACTGGAGCTACTTATGAACAAGTAGTTAAGAAAACACTTATTTTGCAGGGAAAGTCTACCAATCCAAAACTTACCATAGTAATATTGTTACCATTTAACAAAATCTGATCAAGTTTGGTAACTCTGCGTCCCTCTGGTGTGCTCTCACTGAAATAAAAAATTTCAAATATTTTTAAAAAAGTAACCAAAATTTTTAAAAGCATCAAATTTTTCATAAACTTTAAAAATGTTTTCTTTAAGATTTAAATATTGTTAATTTATAGTTTTATAAGATAAAGCCACAATAAAAGTAATACAAACTTTATGTACATATACAATATATGCACATGTTTAGCACAACATTCTCTCACAATAACATAATAAAACTATTTCTGGTCCTTACTTAATTTAAGAATACTTTAATGAGAAAATAAATCATTAACTAATGATCATTTCAAATAAACAAAAAATGTTTGAGAATATTTGAGGCAAGATAAAAAGAATATTCCTCCAGGATAGTTATGGCAAACAAGTAATTCTTTATAGTCTTCAAACAAATACTCAAGGTTGAATTTTGTAATCTTCACACCTGGATAAAGACAGATGACAAACACCACATCTAGCCCAAGGCTAACCTAAAACAGGCAAAACAAAGTAGAAGCAGCCAACCCTACAATTATTTGTTTGTCACAATGAAGGCTTCATCTTGTCCCCACCCCATTCCCTCAGGAAGTAACAATTGTAGAATTAAAGAGAGAAAAAAAACAGTAGAGACCGCTTTCTATGAAAAGAAAAGTGACACTATATATATGTGTGTGTGTGTTCGTGTGTGCACGTGCAGAGCATTCTTTTGCATGTTAGTAGAACAAGTGAATTCTTAGTATTACTGCAAGTTTGGTAAGACACAAACATGAATTTAGTAGATTCATTAAGGCACACTCCTTCATATATTTACACATGATTTCATAAACCCACCTTACCAAACAAATCTACAAAACTGATGTTCCTTAAGTCCCATGGTGTTATTCTATTAACCATAAAAGAATAAATGTGTGTATGGTAAAGTTCATTCTCATTCCACACAAAATAATTTTCTTTTCTTTAAATCACCAAGATCTAGATCATAAACTCATTATCTGATTATTGCTTTTCACATTTCTCATTGTACGTCTGATTGCAATTAATCAAACATTTGAAGCAAAAACAGATTTATAGATTTTTTTTCAGAATGAAGCTAACTCTGAAAAACACGAGTAGGAAGTAATATTTGATTAATTGAAAAGAAATCTAAATAAAATATTGATTACCTGTAGGTACAATTTTCAGAATCATTTTCTTCCTTTATGCTTTATTTGGGGAACAAAGTTTTTTTTTTTAAGATATCTAAAAACATATCTATGTAAATTTTTATAAAACCTTTCATGAATATCTTCATAAATGAAATATGAGCAACTAAAATATATCAGGTATAATATTTAGATAATTCTGTAAACAAATACTGCTAAAATTTAATAAAAATGAGATTAAAACCTTTTAAGCGCAAATTTTGTCACAGGTTTGAATTACAGGTGGAAAATCTGGGGTTTTTTTTCACATTTCTTTAAATATAGACATTATATACAAGAGTGTCCAATGATAGAGAATTAAGAAATATTAAAAAAGTAAAAGAAAATCAAACTACTGAGTAATAAGATGTGTTCAGTATGATTCAATTTGACCTCCAAGTATTTCTGAAAATGCATTACCAATTCCTGAGAACATAATGCCACACCTTAGGTTTCTTTAGAGAACCACAACCTGAATCATCACTCTTTCTACTCAGGTAGGAGAGTGTTCTGAAGAGGATCTTTTGGCAAAGATCTGTTCTTCCACAAATCAGATTGGCTTAGATTTGGGACTGGGAGTGGTACAGCCAAAATCAAAATCTTCCAATGCACACTATGTGACCAGTAAATTCATCCTCTTAAGAATCCTCAGTGATAAGGGAAGAGATGATGAGTAGTTTTCTGCTGCTGCTGAAATTGTATCCTCAGCCAAAAGTAAAGATGGAATTTCATGATGCTTTTCCAATCTACTAGTTTCTTATAAAATTGTTGGCAAAGGAAAACAATGAAAAAGAATCTAGTCAATAACATATTGGGGAACACTCAAATAAAAACAAAGGCAACCAGTTTTCATTCTTTATACTTATTAGCATAAAATGCTTATACAGTATACCTTGAAAAAAAGTCAGACAAACAATCAAAATGTTATACCTCAACTTATTTTACATTAGGTACCTCCACAGATTTGCAATACATAAGGTTTAAAATAAATATTTAAAAATGAAAAATCTTTCTTGAAGTTTTTATTTTAGTTTTAATTTCAAGATTAAATTTAATATTACCAATAAACAAAATACTTTGCTGTATTTCAAAACTAATTTAAATTAACTAGAAGTTTTTGTTTTGAAATCACTACAATTCACCGATTTTAGCACCATTTAAGCCATATGTCAGCACAATGTAACTCTTTATTAAAAAAATCTGGCTTAAATTTAATAGAGTTATTGTTTTTATTTTTTGATAATGTCATGTATGGACATCCATATTTACAAAAATCAGCATGTTTATACACACAAAAACAATTTCAAAATTCTTTTTTAAATATTGGGCATCGATGAATTGTCCTAAGGTTTTCCATTTATGATTAGTAAATATAGTTTTTATTTAATAACAATATCATCTAAACTCTACAAAGAAAGAATGTATTTTAAAAAATTTAAAACTATATAGATTATTAAAAAATGTAAAAAAATTCTTGTAAAAATTCATTATTCATTAAAAAAAATTTTTTAAGACAATCGTGTTTATAATATATCTTATTTATAAAAGCAATTAAAAGCTTTTCTACTTTAATAATGTCTTAGTTTTATGGCATATTTTATTTTACAATTCAGAGCAGATCTTTGATAACTGTTGGTCCTGTTTTACAAAAAGAAACTGAAATTTAAGTTCTCCAAAGAGTTCTGCTTTTAACTAATATAAACATTATGCTGTACAAAATTTAATTTTTGGAAATTTTATAAAATTAAATAAGTGGAGGGGTAACAGAAGTATTAAAAAAAAAATAACCATGATCTTCTAAAAAAATAACATTTCTAAAATAATTTCATTCATTTGCAAATAAGTCCTGAAAGTTCCATTAAATCTGACAATTATTTAATTTTTGCAAGAATTTTCCAAATCAAAAGACGATAAAATTTCCTATACTAATCTTTGGCTACTATGCTGATGCAAGAAAAAAAATTTTTACCATTCTGAAAAGGATCAAAAAATATAATTTAATAATAAAAAATCCTTTGGTCTTTCCACTTAATAATAACAAAGATTTGATGATGAAACTTCATTAATTTTTTAGTGAATCAGTGGTGGTATCTAATTTAAACACTATGAACATTCATGTTATACAAAAGTTACATAGTATAAATAATTTACAGAAAACAGAAAATATCAAATGATCACTAAGTTATATTTTGGGATTTTATAGTAAAAACTTTTAGAATAAGTTTAAAATATAACATTATTCCCAACTGAGTAGATTTACTAAATAAAGATAAATTATTCAAAACTGATTTTTACTAAAAAGGCTATATTTTCAGTTATATTGTTTGTTACTAAGAAATCTCAAAATCTAATTTTAATGACATTTTACCCAGTATTTATATAAAAACTAAATGAAACAATTTTTTTTACTTAACGTTATTTCTTCATTCTTATAGCTTATGGATACAATAACAGACAAATGTAGGGAAAAACATTTGATAATCCTTCACTTAGATGGCGTAAAATAAACATTTTATATTTTATATTGAATTAAATAGATGAGAAAGTTTTTTTCATTGTAAATATTGCTTTGACCAACGGCATTCAGTATTCAGTAGTATTGAGCAGGGCTTGGGAAAATGTTTCTTAGTTGACGTACTAGATCAGTGAGCAGAGACACTGAAAGAGACAATTGTGCAGTATATTCAGCATGGAAGCCATATTGTTTCAGTTGGCTGGACTGCTTATGCTGGAATCGACGAAATCAACCACAGGATATAGTCTTGTGACATTGTTATTCACCAGCATCAATTTATGGATCCTGATGATGACACCATCGATACACATACAAAATCTTTGGATGTGCATCAAGCATAAACAGTGTCAATAGTTTGGAACACCTGAGGCATTGTTCCTGTTACAACTTCCTGAATTTGTGTGGTTTCAGCGGTACAAAAACAGTCCAGTGTTTTCAAGATTTATTTGCTACATAGTCCACCATTACCCATTGTAATAAGGTTTAGTTGACATAAACGTATATACTTTGGTCTTATTCATTTGACTCTGTTCGGGGAATAGCAGTTTATTTTAAGCCACTTAAGTGAAGGATTACCTGAAAAAGTTTTATTTCTTTAACTTCTTAGTAACAACTATTTTTTAATTAAGGTTTCATTAAACAAATCTTCCAATTAAGAATAAAAAGTATCTAACTTCATAATAGCCAAAAAGGTTTTCAAAATAACCTGCGATGACCAAGTTATCCAGAAATCTTTAAAGATTTATGCATCAGTGTTATCTGTGACAAGTGTATTTTATTACTATTATTAAATCATTTACAAATATATCACAGAGGCTCATTATCAAATTCAGTAAGATTAATACTAATTCATAACTGGCTTAGCTATTTATTAGAATATATGAAAGCAAAATCTTGCTTAGTAAACTTTTTAATTACCAATCAACTTTCTGCATTTTTGACATTTAGTAAATGTGATTAATAAAATAATACTTATGCCAGAAACGATTCATTGATTATACTATGATGGATTAGTATTGAAGGATTCTTTTCTTAAACTAATTAATTTTTGGTATCATTTACTTGCTTGTCAAAAATTCTGCAAATCATTGCCCTGTATTTTTGGTAATCCAACAATTATATAAATAGTGTTTTGCTGTTTGCAAAAAAATATGTATGTACATCAATAAGTCCATAGTCAACAAATATTTTTTCATATCTGTTTTTTATTCAGTAATGAATATTTATCGCAATAGATCAAACATTATACAGTGAAAATTTCAGATCAAAATTCAGTTAATAACTATATATCAAATGTATTAATACAGCCTCATATGGTTAATACTAGAAAGTAACCTATAATATGACAAATTACTTTTACTTTTTCCCTACTTGATGTATTAATAATTATATAATATGGCTTCATAATTAAAATAAAATTTTAAAATGTTTACATGACAAAAAACACTGATTGCATTAACAAAGTTGTTATAACCTGATTGTTGAAAATGATTGGCTTGTCATCTTTTAATCTTTTCAAATCAAAAACAAAGAATTAAAATTGGCTAGGGATTTTCCATATAAATTAAGATAATCTTAGAATTGACAAAATCAATATACAAATAGATTTACTGAATACACCTAATTAAAAACAAACAAAAAACATAAAATTTTTTTAATTTTAAATATAAGATTGCTTATTAATCAGTTTTAGTGTCAAATTCAAAAACTTTCTTGGGCAATAAAAATAATTTCAAGCTAACTTTATATTGATATAAATTTTAAAAAATTTCATTTTTAAAGCAAACTATAAGGTAATGACTTTTTCAAACCAGACATAGAAGCTAAGTTTACTCTAGCTTCAGTATGACACTCAAAGGAGTGTTTAATAAAAGCAAAGCTGCTTGAATTTATTATCATTATTATTCTACTATTAAAATGTCAGTAACTAACCTGAGTAAACTTTAAATGCACAAGTAATCAAACTATATTTTTAAGATTTATGTGGAAATATGTTGACTGCCTTTTTTTAAACAATTTTGAAGATTTTTTTTTCTATGGGAAAATAATTTCAAATTCTACATCATCAAAACATCTTTATTTAATCAAAATATAACTGGATTTTAAAAGTTATCACTATATATATATATATATTTCAGTAGCAATAATTCTTTCAAACATGTTTGGTTAAATAATATAGACAAGTTCTGTCAAAATTTTTATACTTTCTATTTATTATAGAATAAAATTTTACATATAAGGGAATTATTTTAAAAACCTTATGCAATACAGTAAAAAATCTTGACCTCTTTACAAAATTCGTTAAAAAAAATAAAAAGTATAAAAAAGCTTACTAAATACTTCCATTTACAATATGTAGAAGCAAAACACAAAAAGTCCTTACAAAAAATAGAAAAGATGGAAGGAAGAGGTATTTTGTTAATGGTGCCATGGAGTTTGTAGTGGTGTATTTTGGCAAGAATGAAAGCTACATGATAGCAAGAGAGTTGAGGAGTTAAGCATGAGGAGCAACACACACACACACACACACACACACAAATAAGTACAGCAGAATTCTGAATGTCCCTACAGGCAATAGAGGGCTGTTTTTACAACTGTAGAAGCTATCAGAATTAAATGGCTTTGCCCCCACAGAAATAAAGCAAGCAAAATAATACTGGGCCATTCAGCAGGAGCAGAGATCAGAAGGTAAAAAATAAGTTATCAGTTCTCCTTACTGAACTCAACATTGAAAATATTCAAGAGTAACATATTCATAGGTAAGAACACTGATGAAGGGTAACAGATAAAGGGTTAGTAGGAAAGTTGATATAAGATGAATATAGAATAAAGTGGACAGAAGGATAAGAACATAGAGTAGTTGATGAATGTGACTAGATAGAGAAGTAAGTACATAAATATAAATGATTCAACATGACCTGGAGGGAATATACACAGAGGAGAGTAGATGCACAATATAAGATGGATAAATAATGAATATTAACAAAGGTTACAAAGTGTGTGTGTTTATATATATTAGAAAAATAATATAAATAAAACTTGACATATGATACTAAGTAGGGCAATTCAATAAGGACCACAAGTGAAAAGAAATTATCTAAACTTAATATAAAATTTATTACAACTGCATCAAAAACAATAAGAGATTTAATTAATAGAAAACATAATAATAAGAACCTAAAACTTGAAGCTGGAATTAACACTGTAGACTAATAAATGCTACAAAAATATATATGTTAAACTTCTATGAATTTAAATAAATGAATATATGAACACAAAAATGGATCTTTTATGAAACAATACACTCAATGCAAAAGTCATAATGCAAAAATGTATAGAAATGTATAGACTATTCCATAGTAAATTTAGAACCAGGTTTATACAGCATTTCACCTTTCTTAACAAAACTACTGCTTTGGATATTTAAAAATAAGAACAATAAGAAGCTGAATGAAGTTAGCTAAGCTGTGCATCTAGACACATCAGATACCAAAATTTAAAGTAAAGCATTCCGATATCTTCAGCATTTCTCTCAATGTTTAATTATAACTGACATTTGTTTATATTTTTTTCCATTCTCAACATATGATTCTGCCATTAAAAATAGTTTGAAGAATTAATTTTGAAGGACTAAACATCTTCCATTTTGTCATTCAATTACCCACCATTAGATAAAACCACACACATACAGTGACATACTCAGCATTGATCAGGATTTAAGACAAAAAGTTGGATATTTATAAAAACCTTTTAGACAAAAATAATTTTAAAACTTCTGATTACATTATACTTTGACTTATTAAAACTGTCTACAGTTTTTACAGTACAGTCAAACTTTTTTTTTCTTGGTTGGAGGAACAAGTCTTAAATTGAAAATAAATTTGGTTAGGAAAATGCAGTGAGTTTGCAGATTGTACTCAATGGCATCTAAAGATTTTAATATTTACTGGAAAATTAAAGAATTAAACTGAAATTGCATATCCAGAAGAATAAAAGAAATCCATAGGATAAGAATAACCGAACCAATAAAGTCTATATCAATAAATTAACTGGGTCAGTTGGTACTTTGGCGTAATTCCACATTATGTACAAATGGATTAAAAGGTCAAATACTGTCTCAAACTAAGGTTGACAGAATTCAAATAAATGGATAATTGAATACAAAAGGAAACAAAAAAAATCAGGTGAGTTGTTTATGAATTTTAATTCTTTTAAACAAAATGGTATGAAGTAAATTTGTCAATGTATTTGAGTTAAAATGGATTTTTTTTCATGATGTAATGTGATCAGTTCATTAAATCTGAAAAATTACATATTTAATAGTAACATAAAAAAAAAGTTCCTCATAAAAGAAATAGAGAAGTCTTGTCTTTAGGAAGGAATTAAGACAAGATCCTCGTGTGTACCAAAAGTGGATACAGCTGAAGTTTATCTGATGTTTTGGTAGCATATGTTGAGCTTTGATAGCAAAAAGAACTGAAGCTGAATTGTAAATGCAGAAGGAAAATGTGAGTAGAGAAAAGTGGATGGGGAGGGGCAGTGTATTTACAACAAGAACTGAAGGGAATTCACACTTACTTTTCTGACTTTATAATTCATAAAAAGCCTTAGGCTTCATTTACTAACATTTAACTAAAGGAAAGTCCTAAAACCGGAAAAAAATATTATTGTTTTTCTTTCAAGACATGGAAAATAATTTATTTTAAATTTGTGTAGGTAGGATGAAGAGAATACATATGTCTGAACTGTTTGTTTTTTTAATTTTCTCTCTTCTCATTATAATTTGTTATGCACCCAGTTCATTGCTTTTATGTTTTCTTTTTGTTTTACATTAGATACTTATATATATGGTGATGAGTAAATACACACTTTTGAATTGTTTAAGATCTAAGGATGTGGAAAGTGGAAACAGCTAGCCATGTTCAAATTCCAGTTTAGTTCGCTGCATTCACTTTCACATAAATGCCCTTTTGTAAAGGCATGAATCCATTTCTCCCCAACCCCCTATCTATGGGTTAAATAGCAGAGTAGACCAAACTACCTAGCTTTGAGTGACAGCCATCCAAGAAAAGATAAAACTATGGAGAAGGCAATAGAAAATTGCAACACTATCTTACCAAAGAAGTTATGGCGAGTAATAAAGGAATCTATGGAAAGCTGTTAGTGCTTATGTCCTGAACGGACATGGCATTTAAAAAAACAGAAAAGTTCTATTCAAACTTTTAAGTTTCCAGATAAAAATAAATGACACAACAAAGAGTTGAACATGAAACTTTGAATTAACATCTTGAGTGTAATAAGTGAGGAAAATAAACAACCTAAAAAAATATGAGGGTGCAGAAGAATTCTTAGCCAAAATCACATCCCAAAATCTAACAGCTGATATTTTTTAGCTGTTTTTATTTTTTTGGATGACTTCTTGGTCAAATAGAGAATTTTTCAGCACCTCCCTTCAAACATTTGATTATTTTTTTCACATAACACCCATTTAAAGACAAACAGCTTAACCACACAAATCAAATGATTAAATACAGGAATATTGTAATATATAGCAAACAAGACTGTCTTTTTTTCTTCAGACAAAACAGGAGGATGTAATCTTACCCACATAACCACAGAGAAAACAAATATAGAATGTAGTCATTATAAGAAAAAAATAGGGACAAACAGAGCAATCCCCTGAAAATGTAGCACCTGGCACTATTCATCATTTGATAGAAAAAATAAAAATAAAAAAAAATTGTTCATTTCTCTATGGATAAATTAGTGTCACAATTACATAAACTGCATGAGACCCAGAATTCAGAAAGGAAAAAAGACAACACTTCCATGTAAATCCATCTATATAAAAAGAGTTGTACAAACATAACACTGTATGCCTAGTACTTACTTCCTGTGCACAAAGCCCCACCTATTAAAATGTCAATCATCCCATTTTAGGCTAATCATAACCAAGTACTGCAGAATGATGCATTACTCTCAAGGGAATGTCAGGAATAGTACTTACCTAAGCTATATAATCAAGGGGGAAGGGACTGGGGCAGGAACACACCCATAAAACAAGCAAGAAGAGGAATTAAAATTTAACTGATACAGACTCTTTGTAATAAGCTATGACCTCAAACTGCTGAATTTAACTATTTGCCTACATGAATTCTCTTTTCTCACAAAAACAGCAGAAAATAGGATCATCATTTGGAGAATTTTGTTATCTTTTTGAAAAGATCTGTTTTCCTCAGGAGATAAAATTATCTAATCTACTTATCTTAAATTATCTTATCTAAAATATTAGTCTAATTTCAATTTTTTTAAAGGTATCTCAAAATATTCCTATTAAATTAATTGTATTTGGGTTTCCATTTTATTTTTACAAATTAGCATCTCAAACAATTAGTGCAATACAACTCAGACCTTGTATTTATGTTATGTCAGTTAACATTGCTTTGTGATTATGGCTCAAACATAAGAAATACTTACACTTTCCTCAGTTGAAAAAAAAAATCATTAAAATGCATTTTTGACAGCACTTCAGGGTTTTCTCAATCATCTGATCAACAAAAGATTTTACAACAGGAATAATCTCCAGAATGACAGTCAAGTCAATGCTCACACCTGCTGTTGACTAATTTTAATCTATCAGAAGAAATAGATATTGCCTCTTAATCTTCAAATGAAAATATCCAAGCTATAATCTCTCACATCTTACTACATAGATTAGAAAAAGTGATTGCAAATTCAACCAGATCATTCCCACCAAACAATAAAATTATTTTCAAATTGAAAAGTAGGTTGAAATTTCTAGGACTCATAGTGAGGAAAGAGAGCTTGGGGAATTTAACACTCACAGGGCATATTAAAAGCAGGTGGTGCAGAGGAAAGCAGTGAGTAATTTACCTAATAAGCTTGTGTAAATGGATATCAGAACAGGGATTGGGAGAGATAATGAAAAAGCAAAGAATAGGATGCTGTGAAGTGCCTTGACTGCACTTGTCCTAAAGAGACATGGTACATAGAAGAAAATAGTATGGATCAAGGAAGTACATCAATTTATTTAGTCTTAAAAAATTATATCCAAAGTTAATATTTTTTCTAATACGCTCTGTTACAGTATTTAAACTCAATTAGTTGTTTATATGTAATTCATCCACAAGATTAACTAGCATGTAGCTTTTGTTTACAGTATGCAATTTTCCAGTTTAGTGAGAAGAAAAGTGAGGCACAAATCACCTACAAAATATATCAGGCTGTTATGACCTGACAGACTGTTTATAATACTAAGTACACAGGCAAATTATCAATAATATCAAAAAATAGTCCAGTTTTTTTAAACCCAATTATTTCATTTTTATTGCATTGTCAGTGAGAGGACTTAAAATAAAGTTAAGATAATGTGTCAGATTTTTTTTTCTTTTTTGTCAGTGCATTTTAATTTTACAATGACTGCTTATACATTACACACAACTGTGTATTTTATGGATTTACAAATCCAATCTTATGCACACTATGTATTTTACAATTCTTACCCTTTATTACTTCATGTATTGGATAACACTAACATTTCAAAGTACACACACATTTCAATAGCTATTCAATAGATTTCTATAATCAACATAGAAACATGTCCTTTTATACTGATTTTTACAATACTTATTTCATAAAATAATCAAAAGCTTAAACTTCACAAGTTTAGTTGGTCTGTTCATGACTGTTACACTTATATATTTGTAAAATCCACACCCAAATTAGCATTAAAATTTGAGGAATGTAATAGGAATTTTAGAAAATAAAATAAAATCTGATGATGTGTATGCATATTTGTATATATGAACAGTGTGAAACTTAATGCAACCTAATTGAACCAAGTAGCAAAAAACTGTGTGTGTGTGTATATAAAGTCTTGTTTTCCCAAAATAGTTACTGATTCAGCTGAACAAAATTCAAGGCTTAAATTCTCATGTGAAAAGCAACAACTAGAACCAATAACTAGTTTCTTATTTCATCAATTTCATTCACTTGTTCACCCAAGATTCTAAGTTTATTAAAATTTACCAAAACCATTACAGGATATATTTTGTTACAGACATGTCGTTAACTCAGTTTTAATAGTTTTGAGGACTGGGCTACAGTAGGCCATGTGTGCAAATTTAAACCAATGACAGGGAATTAATTTTGCTAAAGAGAAAAACTTTGATTTGAAGTGAATTTTTTCCCCTCCATTTTACATAGAGCACTTAGAATTCTCAAGTAGTAAAATTTAGAGAAAATAATTCCTGATAGGGCTTACATATTCTGCTTTCTTTGTTTTTTCAGTATTTTAAGTAAGAATATCATAAAAACAAGAAACACCACACACAAACAACTTAATATATGATTCTGATGTGTAAAAATCGACAAATAAAATTTACTTATACATCTTATTTTTATTTATGCTAATAACTTAGAGTAACTATAAAGAGAAACTGCCATCCCAAACTTTCGTTGCATATTTACTTAAAAAATAAACCTACATTCTAAATATTCCTATCTTTTTACTAAATTCTTAAGTCACACCTGTTTTTTTATATGTTTAATCAAGGCAATAATGGCACACAAGGGGCAACTCAAAGTGAAAGAGAAAGAAAAGATTGTAGAAAGAACCAGAAACCCAATCCTAAACAAAAACAAGGGATAAAACTCTATTCCTGTTCAAAAGATTGGAGAGGAGTGTGAACTGGACGATAAGTGAACCTATTTTTCTTTATAATTATTTAGTATTTCTGAAAATGTACAACTTAAAAGGATATACATTAAAAATCAATGGATTGTACCTGTGGATATATTTAAACATGAATATTCACGTAATAATTTCTTTAAATACCAGAATTCATCAAATAAGGAAAAAAGTAGTTAATTGGTAAAGGTTTTGATCTCCACACATTGTGAAAAGTAAACTGTGTGGATATCTCAATGGCTATTGTGATAACAGAATTTCTAATCAAATAACAAATGAGATTACATACAATTACTGTGATTAGTACATTTGCTCAATTTTCAAAGAGGATTTGTATAAATGTGCTTTCACCCTTCTAAATTTTTTTTGTATAATTGATGCTTTAAACAAAAAATATTGAATCTGTATCTGAAGTTGTAGGTATAGAAGAGATATGTCTTCAACATTAGCTCAAAATCTATATCTGTGAAAAAAACAGATGACAAGTAGATGTCAGTTTGTAGTCATGACTAAAAATAAATGACCAGAATTGTTAAGATCTTTGATCAACTCTTCTTCATTTTTACCTATACTTTTATAAAGTACAATATTCTACCAAGAATAAAAAAAGAAAATATATAACACCTCAAAGGAACCAAATTCACAACTGAAGAGAAAATCATCACAAGAGGCAATGATAAAAAAAGGAAAAAAATCAACTCTATTCCTGTTAATATCTACAATCATTGCGAACAATCATCAATAAGACAGCTTACTAACTGTACATATTTAAACAAAACTATTTTGACTTTTACATAAGCAGCATGATCCTTAAAATTTAAGTTCAAATCAATTTAAAGTTTTATTTTTTCATCTCCAAGTAACTTTTTCATAAAGAATATCTGCAATGTGCATAAAACACTTTGGTCCTTTGAACAGTTTTTTTTTAGATAATTTCAGGTTATACTTGAGCTTAAGTAGCACTAGTTAACATTTTTTTTTAATTATTCCAGAAATTACAACAATCCTAAAATGGTAAAAGTTTTTTTTTTAGAAAGAAGACTATCAAATTATAATAATGGATCATAGTAAAAGCAAGTTTCTCTATAGGCTTGGAAAGTAACCATAAAAACAAATTATGATGATAAAAAAGCTGTATAATTCTATCCACCCAGTATTCCTCGGCTATCCCCAGGCATTTTATTAATTATTGTACAATAAACTTACAAACATATTGACAACCTATTTGAGTTATTATTAGCTTGAAATAATCGGTAATAAGCAAATATTTTGATACTAGAAATAGTAACTTAGAACATGCATTTTTTGATATCTAATAGAATAGAAAACTAAAGCATAGATTCTCTCTCTCTCTCTCTATATATATATATATATATATATACATATATATATGTATATATAAACAAAAAAGAATCAGTAGTCAATGAGTAATAAGTGCAGTCAACTAAAATTTTGTTTCCTAAGAAGTACCTTAATTATATATACTGAGTGAGCAATAAATAACTAATTTGTGAAATCTATACAAAATGCAATTGATATCTTCAGTGCAACATATTTTGGTACTGAAACATAGAACTAATGACGGAGCCACTGTACTGGTGCATGAACGCACAAAATCCAGTGGATTAAACATGGATGAAATTCCTTATTGTATTTTTTAATTTCAAAATTATGCAATTATAATAATCGTAAATAAGTATAAAATTATCTGCCTTTCTGACATGCAACATTGTAACAAACATAATATTATTACTACAAATAATTCACAATAGCAACCTCATCTTTGTTGTTTGAATCATTACACTTTCCCTGCAGAATCTTTCACTGGTTTTCTTCAGGTGTATATCTTATTTGGTTACGTACATGAATAAAATCCTTTATTGACATTGTTTAATTATAAATGCAGCTTGCATCTTTGATACTCAAATAAAAGCTCATTTAATATTAATGGGTGTCATATATACTTGTAGGAGATCAAAGAAAGAAATGACAGAGATGAGGTAGCTCTTTTATGTGATAATCACAATTCTTCACAACTTCCTGACTTTTGTTGTTCTAAGATTCCTCTTTACCACTTCTCTTTGTGGTCCTTGTTCTGACATTCAATCACTCAAAACTCATCAAGTGGGTTAATCACTGTTTCCTCCTAGCTTCTCTTGTTTTCAATGAGTGTTAAATTTTCCAGGCCCTCTTTCCTTATTACATATTCCAGAAATTTAAAAAGTTTCTTCCTAGTTCCTATTTTCATTAAAACGTCTTTGTTGCTCACATTTTGTCCACAATATTCACAGTATTCATTGGCAGAAGTACACCTGTTGCTTTAAGTCTCTTTTTCAATTATAATATTGTTCAGCATTCACTACCAAACAGGAGATTAGATATTACATAACAGTTCAACACTCTTTTCTTTTAAGTACATCTTTCTATATAATAATATTTTCCATAGGTTCTGAAAACATCCTTCACTATTTTTATACACCTTAAGATTTCAATCACACACAGTCTATTACTATACTAGCAGCTTGCTCAAGATAAGGATACAATGTGCAAATAATTCATTAGAATTTTTTATCTTAAAACTTTAAATTACACAAGCAGAACACAACTTTAAAAAAAATCAAGTTCAAACTACAAATGCTGTGCTTTATGGATTCCCTAAATGGGGAGATTTAAAAAGAAGAAAAAATTATAGTTCAATTAACTTTAAAAATAAATAAAATCTAGACTTAATAAATAAATTTTTTAAAATTCCAATATTTTAATTGGTACACAGATTTTGAAAATACTATTAAATCTATTAATATATAGCATTTTTCACTCATTTATATATGCTGTATTAATTAACACAAAAATATATATGCAGAATATTTTGTGGATTACTTTAAAATAAATTTAACGCCATAAAAATAGCTATTATGTTTCTGAATTTCAAATATATTCCAAATATAAAAAAAGACAACAAATAAATTTCAACAATCATTTAAAGCTATTTAGAAATATTCTATCCAACATTCCCTAATTTAAAAAACGAAATAAATAATTCATCAACATTATTTTGGTTAAAACTTATTTTTTAGAAAAACAGAAGACATAATCCACTTACAATTCCAGGACATCTTCAAGCACCATATCTGAGAACCTGTTAAGGAATACATGTCAATAAATTGCAAAGTTCAAAAGAGAATTTATAAATAAATTATGTAATTTGTGAAATATATACAAAATACTAAGTGTTTATACTGGAATCCATCAAATTGTGTGCACTGAAATTTTTATATACCAAAATTCAATTAGTGCATGCATAATACTCAATTAGTGCAGAAAGAATTCTTCAGTTTAACCATAGCAATTGAAAATTGATTTTTTGTATAGTTACAGATATACACATTAGCTGTACTAATCAGGGGATTCCTGTATATTCATATATCTCCAAATGTAACAAGCCATACTAAAATATGGAATATATATATATATATATATATATATATATATATATATATATATATATATATATATATATATTAGACTAGCAATTAGTAATTATATGATAAAGTGGAAAAAACTCCTACATTACATGTTTGTCTCTCAAAAGGAACCAACCATGTTGTTGGATATATCTATATAAGGGGGTAGAAATGCATCAAATGCCTATTACAATTTTACATTGAGGAACACAGAAGATACAAAGATACTTAGCTTTAGATTTAAATTTTTGATGTTAAACATATCTAGATTAAAATATATAAATGTAAAATTTGAATTTATTCCAGTCATTAATTCCCATACATCATATTTAGCTGTTAGAGCATTTAGAACAAACAAGAAAAAAATCAAATAGTTACTCTATTCTTATGCATAATTTTGCTAATCCTTGTCAAGGTGCAACAACTTTTTACGGTTATTATTACTTGGAGTGTATAATTAGGAGAAATTATGCTCACTCATTGATCAATCAACAGTTATGGCATAGCAGACAGAAGACATTTTTGTCAAGATAGCTTCTGATGAGATAGAATACAAGGATGTAGATTCATGCCTTTCTTAAAGGTATTAAAACTAAGTGAAAATAAGCAGCTTTGAACAAAATTTGAACTTAGTTTGCTAACACCATTTTTGGCGTTGATAACTATTAAACAATCTAAAATCACCTACTCACTCTCTCTCACACACATACACACACAAACTTTCTAGCACCTCAATACTATCTACAGGAAGTATATAAGTATTTCCTGTTCACAATTGTTACTTATTTTCCTCTTGTTCCTTTTAAAATCTAACTAAATGAGAACCATCTATTAGCTTAGGAAAAAAGTCCTGTCATATTTGAAGAAAGTAACATTTCTTTGTTTTTTATTGATATATTTAATCAATATAATATTTCCCCTCATAATTCCATATATTTGGCAAATTGTTGATCTCTCAGGCAGAAATTTATTTTGGTTTTGATGCAAAGAAACACTCCATATCAGTTTTAAGCTCTTCACAATTAATAAATTGTTTTCCATCTAAAAACAGTTGCAATGATCTAAAAAGATGATAATCAGATGGAGCAAAGTTAGGAGAGTAAGGGTGATGAGGCAAAATATTCATATTTAATCATTTCTAAGATACAACAGTTCAAAGCTTAATCTAACAAACAGACAAGTTTGCTGTTACACCTGGTATATATAATTAAAATGAAAGATGGTCCACATGTGCTTCTTATAATAATAGGCTGGCTAATAAAATTTGAGGAATTTTGTGCTTCAATTTAGTCAAAAGGCTAATATATAATAAATATCATCAATCTTATTGCCAATATTGTTATCATTTTTATTCTTCAAATTTTATTAAGAGGCCTATTAAATCTACACACACACAAAATGTTTTTGCTTTCTTTTATCCTTTTATGTCTAATGTTTGTACCTATTTGATGTATTAGTTATCTCTCGGACTGGTGATTTAATTTTTATATTTAAAGCTTCATATGTGAAAACCTAATAATAGTAAGGACTTAAAATATCCTGTCATTTTTTATGGTATGTGTAAACTAGTGAAAAGACATTAGTATTAGTATACAAAATCATAATTATATTTAAAATTTATCAATTATGTTGTACAAGATCACATATCCATTAATTATACACAATTCAGATTACAGATATCAAATGAAAATAATACTCATACATTTTAGATTACATCTTTTATACCAGAAATTTTATTTTTTTTAAATTGAAAAAAGATTTCTATTTTAAATCAAGTCAAATCAACAAGTGAATTAAAAAGCTTAACAAAGAATCCATATTGTTTTATTTAAAATTTGCACTAATAGTCTTAATCTCTAATCCCACAGTGAAAGGAATTAATCTTAAGCTCATCCAATAATTTAGCACAAAAATAGATTGCTGAGATAATATGTAAGTAAAATAAGTATGTCAGGAATAGAACAAAAGGTCAAACAAACCTATTAGAATTAAGGTGACCAGGGACACTTTCTATACACCAGTCTACTGTGGACTTAAATTTTGAAAAAAGATATTAGTGATGTTTCATTGGTTGGTGATCCTAGATATTCCCCAGTAAAAGGAGTCTCGAAAAAAATTAATTTGGATAAAATTAGATTCCAGTAAATAGAAATACTGGCTTTAAAAGTTTGCACAATTAAACAGATAAGTATAAATATAGACATGACAGCACATAAAAGAATTCATTACAGGAAATTTTTATCATAACTTATTCTTCAGTTTTGAAGTTTACTTCATTTTATTTTCTAATATCAAATGAATTTTTCTAACTTTTTTAAAATAATTATTTATATAATTTTATATTTTAAATTATGATAACTTCATGTGAAAAAAGTTGATTTAAAAAATTCAACAGTGTAATGAAGAAATAAGTTATTTTATAAACTAAGAAAAAGAAGAAATTATCATACACTATTTTTCTTCTCTTTTTTTATATATATATATATATATATATATATATTTTTGACACAAGAATTTTAAAAGTTCTCCAAAATAGTCTGACATTAATTATGCGATTTAAATTCATTTTCTCATGGGAATATAAAAAAAAAAAATTAAATATAAAAGAGTTCAAATATGCCGACAATCTCCAAATAAAGGCTTAGAACATAATTGTAAACCTGAAAATTACAATATTATACTTATAATCTTCCAGTATTAGTTTTTAAAAAAAATGCGATCAAGTTAAAGAATTCCTCTTAGCAATGAGCCAAGATTTTCTCAGATATTCCAGTTATATAATTATCTATATGATAGGTAATTGATTATGACCAGCCAAGGAGGCACCAATGTGATTTGTCAGACTATTAAAAGCAAATTAGGTTTAAGATTGGAAGAACAATAAACAACCTAACCTGTTTACAGAACAAGCAACAAAAGGGATATTCAGCATTAACCATGTAATAAGGCCAACCACACCCATAACATTAACACCCACTACTGCAATACATCAATCATTTGTTCATTTGCCTACAAGTAATGGATCTGATTTGATTGGAAACAAAAGACCTCAAATTAACAGACAACTCAAAGATAAAGGTGCAAAAACTGAATGGATGTTAAATTTAACAGGGATAATCTGTATTGTGATAGGAAATTAGCAAAGATCAAGTGGATTATCCATATTAGATTATGAATTGTGCAACTATGTTACAGATGTTGAATGCAATATGTAAATCGACAAAAGCAAGCATTTCACACAAAATTAGTATAAAACAACACTTCATTTTCTGAGATATCAATACATATTTTTAAATATTTCTGATAGCATTTACAAACTTTTTGAAGTCATAAAATGTAAATCTAAATAATTTAGATGAGTTTTCAAGATCACAATAAAATATGGAAGTCATTTTTCAAATTGTCATATTTTTAATATTCATAACTCAGAATTAGCTATTACTTCTTTTTGATAGCTGTCAGACAATTGTCAGAATTGTTTTCTATTCCTAATCAAATGAAATTTCCATTATTTGTTTTTTTTTTTGCAGTTTCAAAATAACTAGTAGTTGCAGCAAACAACTTTAAAAAATCTTGGAAATATGAAACCAAAAATAAAAAACTGCTGCTATATTTATACTAAATTAAAAGATTTAGAAATTTGGCAAGTCCTTAAGTAAGCTTCCAAGATTGCTCTCAATAATACATTTAGCAAAAGATTAAGATATCTCTTTCTACAAGATATGAACTGAAATATGATACACATTTTATGGCATGAAATGGATAGCTACCTTCACTAAAGTAGGCTGTATTCATTTATTTTTAATCATACACACACATTTTTTCACTACAAAATTTGCAAATAAAGAGTAAACTGAGAAGAGATTCTATTTTTACCAGGTAAGTCTTATCAAAATCCTAAGACAAAGATCTATGCAATAATCAATGGAAATCATCATCATTAAAATATTTATACATCCCAGTTTTATTAAAAAAAGCAAAAAAAACCAATAGCATCAACAACAGACCACCAATGTACATATCCACTTTATTAGGTGAATATATTCTAGAGTTACATAATTATTTTAACTTTTGGTATACAAACTATTCAACAAAATTAATCATATTTTTTAAAATATACTTAAAAAGCATTTAAAGATATAGCAAATAATTATCAAGTACCACTTTATACCTGATAACTATATATACATGGGAGCAACTTGTTCTTCTTTACAAGTAACAAACTGGGTTCATTCTTCACCATCAAGTTATGCTAAAAAGATCAATAAATTTTATATTAAAAGTTCTATCAATATTAAAAGAATCGATAGCAAGTAAATGTTCATATAGATATGCATGTAAATTCAGAAAGCATAACAAAAAATATATCAATATATTGATTCCTTAGTTTGTATTTTCTGGTTTATATTATGTAACTATGCTTAGGAAAGTAGTAAGTTAAACACTATTTATTAATACATAACACAGTTCAAAATGAAAAACTGTGATATTATAAATGATAGCATGAAAACAAGTGTGACAAGAAAAAACAAAGGATAAAAGAACAGCAGTCATCAATCTTAAGTATTACATCATATTTTATCATATACTGTGTATCCATGTATATGTGAGTGCATTAAAAAAATAATAAAAAGTAACTGTCTGCCAACAATTGAGAGAGAGACAGAGAGAGGGAGAGACAAGCAATCAGCTGACAATAGAAAAGAAAGAAGTGATGAAATGGTCAATTATTGTAGCTGCTGCTGCTATAACTACCATAAATAATACTAGTGGTCTGCTCAACCCCAACATAGAAAAATATAATGGAAGGAGAGGGTAAGCCGAATGAAGAACAACTAAATAAACAACATAAGAAGAAGACTTTTTTTTCTTTTTTTAAATTTTGATTCAAGTTACCTATTCATTTAATATGCACTTTATAATTAAAAAAAAACAACTTTGGAACTATTTTAAATAGAGGATATACACAGAAAGCTCAAATTTTTATGAAAATATGAAACTTAATATAAATTCTTATTCAAATCAATAGATAGTAATTCATTAGACATAGGAACATCAACAGGAAGAATGAAGAAAGCATTCGACCACATTTAGCAAAGAAAGAAGTTAATCAATATCAAGAAATTTTCTAAGATGACCCAGACGTTGAGAAATGCTGCAGACAAATTTCATAATTTTTAAATTCACTCAAAATTCTTCTAAAATATGAAAAGATCATAATGTTGGTCTCTGCACCCAAGAAGATGATTGATTGTTTGCAGATTGCTTTCAAAAGTATGACAATTTTAAACAAAATATCTGCAAGGCAGAACATTAACAATAATCTTCCTCCCTCATGAATCAAATATATAGATTTTGATAGGAGCTCTGTATCTTTTTTATGCATTCCACAAAATGTCAACTACAATAACTCTTCAGCCATTTGTCAATATAAAACAAAGTTATAATTTTCTTAGGTCAATAAATTATGTATGTGGTAAAGCAAGCAGTGTAAATTGGAAATAAATAAGTAGGCTTTGGTGAGATATGAACTTACATGTTGCATCCTGGGAGTCCACCTGACAGGAATGTCATGTATACCAATTTGTTCACAAAAACATAATGATATAGAATAATCAAATCTACAGTGATGAGCTGCTTTTATGTAATTATTTTTGCTATGCTGTCTGTTTACTACCTAGTAGTAGTAGAAGATATAATAGTCTAACTTTTCAGATGTATTCCCTAAATGTAAAATTTGAGTTTCAGTCTCAGAGCCTATATCATTTCTCATTCACAATGCTTACCATATTTCCTTGTCTCTAAAATGTGGTTTAGTAATGTTTATTCAAGAGAACTTATTCAAGTACCATCACTGATCATTTTGGGCTTCAGTTGACAAGGAGAAACTGTTTTTCTGAATAGTATTACAAAAGTTATTTATATTTTTAAGAAACAGACAAGGCCAAATTTTTAACTTCTTGTTTAAGAACAAAATAAGAAATGTAATGATATATAATGTAATAGAAAGTTAACATGAAGGCATAGAAATATCAAAAAAATGTTTTAAGCCAACATTTTTTAACATCTGAGAAAGTAGATAATTGGTACGTTTAATAGTTTTTAAACATATGGTGAAATATTACGTAATCAACAACAGCTAAAATAAGGAAAGCTTAATAAATTCCATTGCAAAAAATTGTGAAAAGTATGAAGGAATCAAAGGGGTTTTAAGTTATAATACTTATTTGTTATAACTTAAGCCACAAGTCACATTGTAGATGATAAAATAAATCAATACTTGAGAAGATAAACTTTCTCTACTTTACTACTCAGTAAAACTATTTCTGAGTAGTAAAGCTAAAGAAAACAAATAATAATTTGGTATTAACACATGAAAATATTACAACTAACAATTGTTAATGATTCATTTCTAAGAGGTAAAATGTGTTAAAGATAGCAATTCAATAATAATCAATTGAAGAATCTTGATTGATTAATTGATTGATAAAAATATCTTGCTAAATGAATCAATGATCAAACTAGCATCAACAAATTCAAAGAGAACAAAAATAATGAGGGCTGTTTTGCATGAAAAAACATTGAAGAAGAGTTAGCTTTTTTTTGTTTTGTTTTTTAACCAAGCCATGAGAAAACTCATTTTCTCTCTATTAGATAAATGAATGCAATTCAACCTTCTCTGGGGAGTGTAATATTTCATTGAAAACTTTCATGCTAAATTTTTCCCCCCAAATTGATTTCTCTGAATCATTTACATATCTAGAAAGTAAAAAAAAAAAAAACATTTACATAACCTTTACAAACATGTGAATATGCCTTAATAGTAAGTCAAAGGACTGGTAGCATTGAAGTGTTGCAGTGATAAGGTTGACAATAAACTGAATACCAATAAAATCTTATTTCAAATCAAGATAACATATCTTTCTCTCAAGTGGCTGATACTATAAGATTAAGCTAACTTGTTTCTTTGGTTTAAAATATATTTTCTTTTACTCATGCTAATTTTGTGATGTCTCACACACCTGATTCATTTTGAAGGATGCATTTTTGTATCAAGGAAAATGGCTAACATTTTGAAAAGATAACAAAAATTGTTAAATAATCCACTAATTTTCATATAACCAAATTTGCAGGTATACATAAGGCACTAGCAAAATTTATTATCCTTCTAAAAAAGGTTGAGTTAGAATGTAATGTTACACATGCCTTAAGACTTACAGTAAAATTCATTTGAATAAGATGGCTTATTATCATCCTTTTCGGCTAGTGTTTTGATTTCTTGCATTTTCTAGTTTGTTTATAACTTGTTGCACATCTAAATCAACAAAGTTCATAATGCTTTTGTTAGAGTACTAGTCATTATCAGAAATGTTAATGTTATCGATGTCACAGAGGAAAGTTTTATTTTTTATTAGCTTCATCCTGGTATTTTTAGGAACACTATAATTGATTTAAATATATGTGTATCAGGTATCAGTAATGTCATGTGTAGAACAGTTTGTTTCTTTTCTTTAATGGCATATCAACTCCTAGTGAGTCATCCAAAGCAAGTAGGGTTGGGATTTTATACTTGTGTATTATTATTATTATTTCATAGTGAAGTTTTGGGTTTTTTTTTAACATTATAGTTGGATCAAAAATAGTATTTAATTTTTGTATTTATAAACTGTACTTATGTTAAAAGTTTTCTCTTTCAGATTTTGGTAAATAGGTGTGTTTCTTTTAAGAATGTTATCCAGATTGACCCCGGTAAAGATTTCTTTCAGGTTATTTGGTAATATTTGATTCAAGCTAGTTTCAGATTCTTACATGTCAGAATATGGCTTACTGTGTACTCTTCCTGACAGATTTAAAGAATATAAATTTTAATTTTTTTCTTATATTAGTGCATTTGGGATCACAAAACTTGACAGTACCTGGGACAAATATATTTAAATTTTTCAAACATATTTAAAAAGTGGCAAAAGATATTGTGCATAATGTGGAGTTGTTTCTTTTATGTAATAATGGCTTCAAGTATTTTGAATCTTTTTTCACACTAAGCACTGCATAGTATTTTAACATTATTTCATATTTCTCTTATGTTTATGTTCTTAAGTCATATTTTGGTAGTTTGTGATGTACTGATCATGTGTATGAAGTGCACTAAGTTTTAATGAGTGACAAGAGATTATGGTGTTTGTATGATCAATGTAAGAATTTAACATTTTTTTAAATTAGTGTTGGAGATGCAATCTCCCACATGGCTTCAGAATTCATAAACATTGTTTTTACATAAGTGATTTTAGAAATCTCATGTTATTAATAATGATTAGGTTATATGTTCGAATTTTTTGTAATAAATGATAAATTTTAGGTATTTATTACAATCCTTAAGTGATATGTACTGACAAATCAAGTTTTTAATGACGTCATGTTATTTATTAGAATGCATCTGGTTACAATAGAATAAATGTTTTTATTGTTTTTTTATATCAAGATTTTACTAAAATTCCTTAAAAGATAATTTCATGTGCTAGTCAGCCACAATTTGGAAAACTATTGTTAATAAGTGTTTTATGTAGCTTAATTCTTTATGAAGTATTAATGTATGTTAAGAAGAAATTACTTTTAATGTTCTTTATAAGAGCTATTTTATATCTTTAAAGACACTCACTTTGATAACTAAGTAAAGAATTTTTGTTATATAAATATAGTGAAATAGTAAAATTATAACTATTAGAGTTTACTAAAGCATCAAGGAAAAGGATTCTATTATTAAATTAATAAGCAAAGAGTAGAACAAGTTTCAAGGTTTTTTTTCTTTCATCTAGGTTTTTCAATGTCATCAATATATAGAACATATATCATAGGCTTGGTAAAATTGTTAATGATTCGAATGAATTCTTGCTCTGTGTGTGTATACACAGGTCCTGAAAAGTTCTTGTTGCAACCCACTTCCCAAGATCTAACCAAATGATCAAACATCATAATTTTTTGAAGAGGATCTCGGTTGGGCTGAGAACTTGTCACCACACTCTTTTATATATTATTCTGTTATGAGTCCTAAACAAAATGTATCTAGTGACAAAGACCAAGAACAGCCAAGAAAATGATGACTTTCAGAAACTACAAATCCTAGATAAATCTTGAAAGAAAGTTTTACATTCATTGATAGATTCCATATTCAATATCTCCAAAAGTACCATACAAGACATAAGGAGAGAAAATGCTAAGGGAAGCAGTGATGAGTACTGATGAAGTTCACACTGTAGTTTCTACATGATAAAAAGCAATGCTAAAAATGGATGATCAAGGAGGAGAAGATTAACAATCAATGAACAGGTGCGGCACTACAATACACAATCACTGAATTGCTTAAGTGGCTCAGATGAACTAGCAAGCTGAAAGGTATCATGAGAACAAAATAATTATGAAAGCTGCTAAAGATTATTATTAAATTATTTGGGAAGCGTTATCATCATGTTTCTCCTCCACTTTTATGTTCCAAATACAAGCCCTTAATAAAACTTTTTCATGACTTAATGTGATTCCTTATATGTTTTAGTGTGACAGAGAAGAGAGTTAGGGAAATACACACGCACGCACGTATATATTTTTTATTGAACTTGGAGTGGATCTAAGTAGCGAAATTAGATCAGAGCATTTTTGTTTACTGATAGGAAATATGATCTAGGGAAGGAGTTGTACCCATTTAGAATTGGGTCATTAGAGAGACAATGAAAGTGGTCGAAATAATTTTTATCAGTTAAAATTATAAATAGAACTTAGTAAGCTATGAGGAATTTTGGAATTCATGTGATTTTGGTTGAAAGTAGCCAGAACCATGATAATCGCGTGCGAAGTAGTAGGGCCAAGGGTCGATTATGATCAGCCAGGTTTATCTATATAAACATGTAGTTATGCTGAAAAAAGTGGTAGTTTTTGGCTCTGTCTTCAAGTGCAGTTGAGCTGAGTGGAGAGATGTCGGAGATTGAAAGTGAGCAGTGTTGAATTGAAGCCTCAAAGAAGTACAAAAGTGACGTCAGAGATTGGAACAAAACGCCCGCTAACATGTGCTGTTGATATAAGAAGCGAATTACTCCTCCAACATCTAAGACTACTACTGCTACTATTATTACTACCACTGGGAATGGAAACGTTGAATAAGCCACCCCTCTCCTTTAATGAAATTACACAAAGTATTTTCTTTTGTTTTGTTGATCATCGTTCATATATGAGAGACTGGAGATAATTCTTGGAGAGGAAACAGAGAGAATTTGGCCCGAGTAAGACAAATTATTCTCTCCATCACCTTGCAGACGGAAGAGAGAGACAGTGGAGAGTCGAGTTGGAGACTCGAGGGGGAGAGGAAGTGACGTCAGAGATTGGAACAAAGCGTCCGCTAACATGTACTGTTGATATAAGTACCGCTGCTTCTGCTACCATGAAGATTACTACTACTGTTACTACTGCTGAGGCGGAACACAACTATAAACTTTAAGCTGCGCACAGAAACTTTTATCTCTCCATCGTAAGAGTCGTATATCGTTCTGCGACGATTTAACAAGTTAATCACAACCCACTCTCTGTCTAGAATCCAGTGTATAAGTTTTTACGTCAATTACTTTTCTTTTCTGTAACCTGTTTCTTTCTATACTATTCTTTTCTGCTATATAAAAGACATTAACAATTCAACCATTGAATAGTTGTTTGTCTGGCTTTCTGCAGATATATATTTATTTTTGGTGCATTCTAAATTTCTTAGCACAGACTCTCCAGCTGTGTCTACATCTTCAGTCAACTGTGAATAGATGAACATCACTTCTGCTTTCTGGATCAAACCAAACACGTGGGCAGGAAGCAGGATTAAACCAGGGGACCGGTTGAATGATCTACGGACGCTCAGGGGACCTACGGCCACTCCCCTAAGTTTGGTTAAGACCGAGTAGACACCTCAACCCTGAGAGTAAGACGTCGGAGGTTGAGGGGCTGGGGCTAAAGTGTTAGATTATACAAACCTGCAGTACTCACAAGCAATCACTTGTGCCTCCGCATATAAGAAATTTCTGAAAAGTTCTCAACCCAACCAAGACAGGATTCCAAAACAAATTCTGATATTTACTCATTTGGTCAAGAACTTTCATATTAACATGTAATTATGAAAGCACATTTCCAGATTATCTTTCTTGTCATTGTCAGCACATTGCCTAGGTTGCTGAAGTTGGATTCAATCTAGAAATGGAGGTCATTAGTTTACTGAAAAAATTGGTAGTAAGTTTTCATAATTCTGAAGTAACCAATGCTGTACTAGTCTGACAGATTATGCTTTGTCCTGAAGTATAGAAGAAAGTGGAGGGAAATTGTGTTTCTTTTAAATTCATATTTTCTTAGATGTGCATGTGTGTTCATTACAAGTCTCCTTGCAAGATACAGCAATATTCATTCATTCAAAAAAATTCATCATGTGTCTACAGCAGAAAGGTTACAAGTCAATATGGCTTCTTTCAACCAACTACCCACAAACACCAAATTTATACAGATGCAAAGTAACTTTTTGTGCTTGCACATATGTTTTTATAGATATTGCCTAGATGCCAACAAAATGATGTATTAAGCAAAATTACTCATAAATTTCACTGGCTGAGTATATTCTTTATTTGAAAGCCTTATTTTTAACAACCAAGTGTTTTGTTTGTAAAAAAATTCCACCATTAAGCTTTTTCATTATGTCCTAAGGATTTTGGGGCTAATAGTATTTAAGTAAACAACTTTAGTCATTGGATAACTTCTAGTGACAACATCAAAGCCAAAGGCATTCAGTTCTATTTGTCATGTCAACCCACTTAATCAAAAGTAGGAGTGAAGTCAGTGAGATGAGAGATTTACATATTTCTGAACAGTTTAATACATACATTTTATTAAGTTAACCACTGGTTCAAATCTTACCGTGGCCTCAGCCTATTTCTAGCTGATTTTATCTATTGTAACTAATTAACATTTTTTAATTATTTTTTCTCTCACTTTAATCCAATTCAGACTTAGTCGACAATTTTTCCTTTAGTTTTCTTTTCCAAAATAAGCCTTTACATCATTCATAATTCACTAGCTGCTTTGAGAATCTTTGAGGGAGGGGGATTACATTTTTCAACAGGTGAAGAGTCACTCTCACTTAGTTACAGTAATAATTACAGGTTAAATATGATCCTGATTCAACTTATGATTTTAACAATAGAAACAAACCTTTTACTATAAACTCAGTCCTGATTTTGTGACCTAATCTAGTAAATGGAAATAAGTGATTTTGTTACATTTTAAGCTTGTCTTCATGACATTTCCTGCTTTGGTCCTAAACACGATGTAACACAATTGCAAATTTCAGCCCAAAACTCTACAAATGACTTCCCATCAGTATATCTAAAACATGACACAGATCATATCCGTGTCATATAAGTAAAATAAAAACTTGTTCCAAATATGAAGTTCATTGATTGATTCATTTTCTATGGCTTATCAACCCCTTTTCAGGTTATTTAAAGCCAGAAAATATTTTTAGATGGTAAGAATTTTTTTGGGAGATAATAATGGTTTAGTGATACAAGTCTTACTAATTAACTCATAGCAGGAGGTAGAAGAGGTGGATTCATAACTTTCCCAAGAGGGTCATTCCAGCCAGATTCAACAAGAGTCCATCCTGAAGGTCCTCAGATATCATCCAGATTTTGACCATTTGTTAACATTCATGAGAGGAGTTGATACTGAAAATTTCAGCATACCTGATTTCAAACAGATTTTATGCCACTTTGAAGGTTCTGAAGATATTGAAAATTTTGAAAACATTGAATTTTCTTTTTTTTTTTTTAGAGACCTCTCACTGAAAACAACTTTCATTGCTTGCCTTTGGAACTCCTATCCGTTTTCATTGTGATCATTTCATCAGTTTTCAAGATGTGACATTTCCTTGACCATAAAAACTGACATATTTGTTATTGATTGTTGCTTCTGATATATTTCAGTTTTATTTCATGTCACTGACCATCAATCAGACTGACATGCTGGCTGTTTTTCTGACATTTTTTAGACTCACTTCATATCATCAATATTCAGAGGAAAGTATTTCTCCAGAAAAATTTATTTCTGGGCATGTCCATGCTACATATGCATCTTGAAGAAAATTATCTCCTTCTCAATCTCAGAAATGTAAAATCCCACTAAGCAAATGTAAAACAGTATTTCCCAACCATATATATGTTTTTGCGCAGTTCAAAGGTAGATATATAAGTAATTATTGTTTCAAATGTTTTTCCAAATGGTACACATTACTTTTTGGAGTTTTGACTTTGCTCAAAAATTTAAAAAATTAATTTTTCACCACATGCTTATGACTTCTTTCAATGATCTAAGACATTTCATTTAAACTTTTCTGCACTTTTGTTCACATTGTCTTTCAGAAAATGCATAGTTTACATGGTTTTAACCAACTGATAATGTATTACAATGGCTGAAAAATGAAAAAGAATCGCACTTTCCATTTTTGCTTTGTGCCATCCTATTGCTCAGAAATTCAGCATGAGGGGATCTGTTTTATTGGGGTTTTTTGTGAAGCTTTTGATACAAACTGCATGCTATTAATAGAATTTAATGTTTTCATAGTAGGTGTTGAGGTGTAGTCCAGAGAATTTAAAGTATGCATAAGATATATAAAGGAAAAAGATATGTTAAAATTCATGCATATCAAAAAATGCACAGCACCAAGATGTGATAAAAAATTGAAATAAGGGCAACTTTTTGTAAACTTAGCTGAACTTGTACATCATAAATGAACTGTAGTTAACTAAATTCATTTAGTATAAAAAGGATACTGACAAAATCATCAAATCCTTGTAAGGACCCAACAATTTCTTTGTCATTCTTCATGATAATATGAATTCTTGAACCAATACATTTGTCCACCAATTCTGCAATGAAAAAAAATATATATAGATATATATTAAATGAAAAAATTCTGAAAGTTTGTATTACTTTGTCTTTGAACTATGGAGTAGAATCACATTTTATTAGTTTTTATTCAACAAAGAACATGGCAATACACATGACAGCAATTTCTGTAGCTTTTCAGTTAGGAAAAAAATGTCTATTGATTGACTGCATATGAGAAAGCAGTACACACACGATAAAAATATAGTTTTATGATATGCTATATTTATGGATGAGAGTGCTCAATATCAGAAATAGAGTATATGTAAATATAAAAATGAACACTGAGGTCAACACCAAGAGGTGACAGTCTGTTTCATACTTGAACACAAACTCCAGGTCCAAAAATTGCATTCAAGCATGAAAGACTGTCAACACTTGGTTTTGATTTCAGAGTTCACTTTTTACATATTTTTCCAAGAAAATATTTTTCAGCAAACATATAAAACAAATATTAGTTAACAATTTCCCCAACTACATTATCATTAAGCAAATAGGCTTATTTCTACAAAAATTAATTCTACAACTCTAAAATATACTAACAATAAGCCCCTTGAAAAATGGCTAATGAATTAACCAAAAGCAACAATAATCACTGTGGACAGTTTGTTCAGGCTCTTAATTCTTATAAAAAGGTTACCTGTAAAGACACTAGAAAAGCTGAATAAAAAAAACTTATAAAATTTTCCTTATTTGTCACATTCAATAAAACATGCATAAAGAGAAGGACTGCTGCCCATATATATATATATATATATATATATATATATATATTTCAGTCATTATGCTAATTATCCTACACTGAACAACTGAAACTAGGATTCTTATGGTTGTCCCCTAGGTTAAAAAAAACTGCTTTGCAATTCATCAGTGGATCTGTAGGTGGCTCCACAACCCAAATCTGGATGCACAAAGTCTCAAGCAGTAGGTACACTAAGAGTTGGTGGTTGTGATCAATGGCTAAGTTACAAGGTGATGCTGTTCTCTTTGACAAGTAAGTTTTCAATGCTAGGTTCCTTTGGAGTTTGCAGAGGTCCAATGGAGAAAGTATCCTTACAAAATTAAGAAGTGAATAGCAAATAAAATCATCACACTCTCCTCTGTTGTTAATTAGAAATTATCAGCATAAAATAAAATAAAACACACAGAAAAGCCTCAATTTAGTATCTCCAACTAAAAATCCAAGTACAGCAATACATTACAAAAGTCATGAGTTCCTATGTGTGGGTGTTGTGTACATGTTCAGATTATCATTTAGGAAAATGAGTTTCTCTCATCTGAAGAATCAATGACTGGCCAATAAGAAAAATAGAGTTAGTTTCCTTCTGCTCTGTACTTTGATTGCAATGTTTCTTATGACTTATCTTTCTATCTAATGCATTCAGGTTACCAGGGTTTATGACTTGGTCCTAAATTTCACACAGGCTCTTTCAGAAATGATGTGCTATGGTTAAATCCCTGTTGTCTCTTTGCCATTATAAAAATGAATATGGGTATTTGCTTTTTTTCAACAATCAGGCTGTATTTTGATTGTCTGACATGGCACCTCAAAAGTGAGGTCAACCATGTTGAAATACAGCATACATGATAAGTTTTAGAAATTAAACAATCTTTCATGTGAAGTGTTGTTAGTAGCAGTTGACAGCAGAGTGTGAATTGAATGCAATGCATTCTGTTAGGCAAGCACCCAATAAGTAATGGGCAAGTATTACTGAAGGCCAATATAATTACATTATACTGTTCACATTGTCCATTGTCTTAAGGATTATCAAAATTGATTTGGCTAGTAGAAATTCCATGAAAAAAGTTCCTCACATCTGGTAATGAAATATGAATGTTAACATGCCAAAGATAGCAAATAACAGACTGAAGGACTTGATCACAGAAACATCATATCTGGAAAAGCAAAGCAAAAAAACTTATCTATCATAATAAGTATTGTTTAATTGAAGTTAATACCAAAGGAAATTTAAAATCAACACCAAGTCTCTTAATGGTACAGGTGCCTCAATTAAATTGAAGTTGAAATTGTAAACATCATCTATACTGAATCATAGATTCCTTATAATTTGATTTAGCCATCTTCATATGACAAGTATTTGGGTTGATAATGTCTTGTATGAGTTGATTATTTACATTTTTTTTCTCTGTGATGTCATTTTTTTGTTAATTCTTGCTGAACCAAAATATATGGATTTCAACAATGGAATTAGGGATTGAAGTCACAACAAAGTTCCTTATTCTAAGTGCAACAGTCATGTAACACCTGAATGATGAAAAGTTGTGTAACTCACATCAGAACCAACAGTCAAACACTTACAGTTATATTCTCCCTCGAAAGGCAGTACTTTATACCAAAACTAGCAAACAAACTCAATCCTCTATCTCTGAATATTATCAGTCTTAACTGTACTTATGTTTAAAATTAAACATGAATAACACTGATTTCTGATCAGTAAGAATGGTGAATTGTCATCCACTTACATTGTGTCCCCATTTTGTAAAGCTTTGACTATATGGATACGTATTCTCTTATTGCTGCATTTTTTTTGTTCAATGGCATTTAATGTCCTTGAAAAAAAGCTTGATTTAAGGCAACAGTAGTAGCATGATTCATCTGCCTCAAAAGAGTGAACGGTTTCATCTGTAGAGCACATCATAGTATTTTGTGTCTCAGCTTTCAAGTATACAAATGCCTTTTCATCTATCTTGAACAGTGGAAAGATTTTAATTTGTATAAGCAACAGGATTAGTATGAAAACCTAACCATAGCATGGCATAGTGAATTCATATCCTGAGGAAGTTATTTTAATGAATGAAGTCTTTTAGGATCAAGTTTAATTTTACCCTCAGGAATAATATAACCTAGGAGGTCAAGTTAAACCTCTCAGCAGCCTCGTAAATCTCCTGAAGTCAATTTATATTTTTGCCTAGCTTTCTCCCAAATAGTTACGTTATCCAGGAAAGCAAACATAAAGATGTGATTTTTGCAACAAGTGACAGAAGAGAGTGATTAGTTGATCGAATTTGAGAGACTCATAATGGTTGTGATGAAGGAAAAAGTGTTCCAAAGGCAAGCAATGAAAGAGGGTTGTTAGCAATGAATTTGTCTATAATGTGCTGAAAGAAGGCAACTACACTGCCAATGAAATCCAAATGGAATCCATTGGAATTGAGATAGCCTTAAAAGCAGTATAAGTATTGGAACTTCACAGTAGGTAGATTTTATGACAATTATACTAAAGAATCAATAATATATCAGTATTCACCAATTCACCAATGCTTGGTGGGAGGGAGCAGTAAGCATTTATCATGTGAAATAGTCTAAAAGTAATCAACTACCATTCTGGTGTTGCTCATTAGTGTTCACCGCTGCTTGACCCCATCAAGGGTAAGTGCTTGGCTAAATTTTGTCTTCTGCAATTGACTTCATTTTAACTGCAATAAAAAAAATTATTCCCAGTTAACTATATTTTCTTGATTTAGTAGCTACTGGGCTATAATCATTAGTAAGATAAGTAAAAAGTCAAAGAGAAGAAACAGAACAGGTAGCGAATCCATATACATTTTAATAGGTTTCTCCCCACTGTAATTTACACAGATACTCTGATGTTGCTTGGACAGCACAGAGAGCTTCACATTCTGGTAGTGACATCCCCCCAGCTTTACAGTGAAAAAAAAAAAAAATTAATCTAGAGTTTTAAGAGTTCAATGAAGTTGATGCCATACATAAAGAATTAAAACACAGATATACATGCAACTGTAGCCTCCAAATAAGGGATTGACATAAAAAGTTCTTGGCATTACCAGTGTCAATAAGTGTTCTGACCCTCTCCCCATTTAATTTAATCCAGGTAGTAACAGTAGGTAAAAAGTCTGGGGTAGCAGTTGCTTTAAGCTTTGCTGAACAGCATACCTTTGCAAAATGGCCCTTTTCACCACGTTTATTACATGTAGCTTTCCATACTAGACAGTTTCAATTGACACTGCATTTTATTCCCAGAAAAGAAAAATTTATGTCCTTTAAAGACATAAACCATGGTTTTTTTTTTTTTATCAATTTGTCACTACTAGTACATATTTTCACATTATCACTGGAAGAAGCTGCTGCTGCTGCACTGAAGGTTACCTGTAACAGGGAGTAAGTTTCTGAACATTTTGAGCCTCTTCAAAATCAGTTGCAAAACCAAGTGACTGATTCTCAAGCAATTGCTGCTTATCTGTAATGCAGAATATGATTCCAAATTCTTCTGAATTTGTTCCAGGGCTATTGTAAAATCATGTTTTGCTCTTTTTAACATTGACAACCCTGTAATTACAGTTTTCACTCAAATGATTTTGTACCTGCAGATATTCATCCAGTCTTCCCTGACTGTTGCTGTCAGAGGACTGATATATACCTTGCATAAACCTTATTTTTAGGTTTTCCATATAAGTTCTACAAAGTACATACAATATCATCATAAACTTGACAATCAGAAGTGTTCTCATACACAGGAGTGGCAATGTAGCTAAATTCAATTTTGGAGAGTGTTGTTCAATAGTCTGAAGAAAATGGTTGAATATACTATACCAATGTTACCAATCCATAATAGCAAAACTTGAATTAGGGACATTTTCAAACTTCTCAGGTTACAGAAACTTATTTATGGTTCATTTGTACAAAGTCATTTACCTTTCTTTGTTGAATATTTTGGAGTAGAATCCAAATGTACATTTTGGGATTTATTCAATAAAGACTATAGCAATCTTTGTAGCATTTCAATAAAAAAACAAAGTCAGCTGACTTCATACAATAAAGCATCTATATATATATATATATATATATATATAAATAAATAAGTTGCCTGACGATTGCACTAGCATGAAACAGACTGTCGCCTCTAAGTGCTGATTTCTATGTTCACTTTTATATTTACACATGCTCTATCTCTGATATTGAGCACTTTATCCCATAAATATAGCACACTTTAAGACTATATATATATATATATATATATATATATATAGGGAGAGAGAGAGAGAGAGAACATTTGTTTTGTAAAAAAATTTCCATGACTACAACAGATAAAATTTTTCAAATTCTAAAATAACTATAACAGAGAGTATTTATGTGTGTTTAAAAATCACTATGACCACGAAAAGCAGATTTAAAAAAATTTTTTAGCCTAACTACACAAACACATGTTTAAGTGTGTCTTTCAGTTTATCACAGTTACAATTGCATGCTTGTCTTGTAAATTACTTCTAATAATCCAATGATAGGCAGTATCAAATTTCTGTTTGTGATACTTTTTTTTTAATACCATAAATTTTAACCTTATTTTCTCTATTTCATAGGAATCATTAGAAACTTAATTGGTTTGTTATTTTATAACGTAAGTTTTAAATTCATTTGCTTGTAGATATTTGTTTACAATAATAACAAAAGTCAAAATATTATTATTGTTGTTATAGAAATTTCTAAACAGAAAACATATTTTTTGCAATGTAACATATACCCTAATTTTTGCCTAAATTCATGAATAACTAAATAAAACAAAATAAACTGTTTTAAAGCAAAAAAAAATCATCGCAAGCACAAAAATTCAGTTGTTAAAGTAAAGTTTATGTATTATTACCAGAATCTTTGAATTTGTAAAATTCTAAAAGCATTTCAACTTTAATTACTTGTCCTACACTTCTTGAAAGACTTAATAATATCTTCTAAAAATGCATCCTATTGATATATGCATAATAGTGCGTCATTCATTTGTTCTGTAAGGGTAAATTCATGTCAATTTGCGTTAATCATGCCTTATGTCTACACACAAAGGTCTTGAATTTTAGATATTTAAAAGGTGCAGTTACAATGTAATCTCACCAAAAATTACAGCAATTTACCATTTTTGTTGTTTCAGTAGCATAAGATCTTGAGAAAAGAAAACATATGGCACATACCAGCCAGTAGAAAAACATTGATGCATCAGGTGCATTATTAAAAAGAAGCCTGGATATATAGGGGAAGATAAAGTTTGTGTTGACAAACTCATTATTTTGTATTCTTTTTTTAACAATTCAAAGTAATCTACCACTAAGGGTATTACAAGCTATGTTGGTACCTTATGAAGAACAGTAGATAACAAGTCCAACCTAAAGTTGATACCAAAATTTGACAGAGCAAATGCCAACTAAGGTATTTAAAAAAGAGTTGGTTTACAACTAGGTAACAAATTTCAAACAACTATTTCAGCTATCAGATAGATCATATGCTGCTTATCAGCAATTAAATACTGGGGGAGCAGAGACACAAAATGCATAAAGGATGTCTTGTATAGAGCATTCATGACGAATGTATTCATAGCATACATACAGTTTGTTGCAGGAACACTGTGTTCAGGTGAGTCAGTGAGTATATTCTTAAGGGAGTTACACAAACTGCCTGCCATATTCAACAGAATGTCTGAACTTAGATTACTGTGCACATTTCTAGCAAGATGACCAGATCATACCAAGCAGATTTTTTGAGTGCCATCTTGAGTGGACACACACTAGAAACATTGACCAGCTTTTATTATGGGCTTGAGTGATATTAAAAAATGATCTTGGCAATGGAACTAGTAGTGGTAGCAATGCAAAGTGTGGTAAAGCAAGAGGACTAAGCAACTTATCATAGGTGCTATGGGCCAAATGTTGTGAGGGATGTTAACACAAGCATTAACAAGGAGGAATAAGTTGAGGATAAGGACCATGCTGCTACCAATGTCACAGTCTGGGCCATATTTATTCAGTGTCCATGAAACAAGACTGGAGGGAAAAGATGAAATAGAATCATAGAAAGGTGTCACATAAGCATGAAAAGGATTTTTGTAAGGAAATAGTTTATTGCTATAACATAATTCTAAAAGATAACGCCTCAAATCTGAGAGCATCAGCTAACGGTTGAATGAAAGGCATTGTTGCATTGACTTCACCAGCATCCATGATAGAGTATGAGGTATACAAGGTAAGAGACATAGTGTAGGTTATGCCACTCCAAAGCTGATGTATAGTGCATAGTCCATTCTGGTTGATAACATTACACCACATTGATGACCTTTGACTCTTTTAGGATAAGTGCAATTATGGCCAAAATTAATGGTACACCTTCTGTAAGTGAAAATGAAATTCACATGCATTTGAGCCCATTTACTGATGACCAAGTAGCGACTGACAGTCAGTAATGAAAGTGAATGAGAGATACCTCCTTTGTAGACAAGTACCAAAGGGAAAAGTTTCTGAGATTATACGATCAAGGTGGGGGGAGCAGGAACATAGGACATACTGGTCATTGGCAAAAAACATCTAGATATTGCGTATATTATTAGAAAAAAACTTGAGAACTATCCTCATCTATCCAACCTTTTGAATGAACATGAACATAAACACACCAAGTTGTTTTTCCTTTGATAAAGTTTACCTCCGATATATTGAAAAGAGAAGTAACTTTTTGACATTAGTTGTACATCTGAGGACAACTGTGTATTATTTTTTTGTTCCAATTTTAACAATTACTTTTTGTACAACAGCTTTGTTTGATGAGACGTCAAATGTAAGATGTATTTCATCCTGAAATGCTCCATTTCAGAATTTTCACTATTCCTAATCTTAATAAATTTATGAAAAGTAGTTTTCTTTTTATGATCATAATGTGTTCTTTGTGCAATTCTTATCTATGCTAACATATGTAAATCATGAGTTTTAGACCTTTAAATAATTTATATATGCATTGTTGGTCAATGGTTATAGTTTTCATAATAATCATTTTAAGTGATATGCTATGTCTTCTAATATCAATAAGCCATGTTTTGAACATTGAAATCTTCTTGAAGTCTTGAATTTAGCATTTTCTTCTTGTCATTCTCATGTCATATACATTTTATTAGCAATCCACTAAAATGTTTTATTGTAATTGTATTGCATTCCATTGAACTTATTATATAGTATAATTTTACCAAAATGTATCTAGAACTTTGACAAAATGTTTGCCTGAGAAAGGAATATCCAGTAGGTATCAAATGTTGTCACACTATTTTAAATGGCTCCATTGCCAAGGTAACATGATACAAATTTGGTTCGAGTGCTGGCAAAATATTTACTCATCAGGAACGCTTTAATTAACCCCTAAAAATAAGTGTATCATACAATGTGAAATGCAAGATACAGAATATATTCAAAGTCAATTCCAAGTTTATTAAAACTAAGTAAATGCATTTATTCATTAATATTGGAAATGATTATTGGATCATCTTATTTTAATCTAATTGTTATAAGTAAATTTCAGTAGGCATATTACTTTAAAATAGATAAGTGGAAAAAAAGTTTAAAATAAAAACATTAGGGGTTGGAGAAATTAACAAAAAAACAGAGCATAACAAACATGTTTTTATAAATTAAATATCATGGCAGATATAAGATTAAAATTTTCAAAATATCAATTTTTTGTAAAGAAAATAAGAGAAATGCATTTAATTCAAACAGTGTAAAGTAATAATGTATACAAAATAAATTTCAAAAATCAAATGTTATAACAATTAGTTTTAAAATAATTATCAGAATGTCCTAAGTGCAATGCAAATAATGAAAAACTTGGCCTAGATATAGAATGTAATTCTTCATTGTGAGCCTGAAGTAGTCATTTTAGTTTTTGTTCCTTTTAAATTAATTGTTCCTATTTCCAAAGTAGTCTCCATTTCTTTATTTACCCTTTCCACTCTATTCTACAAAGAATTTGTAGGAAAATATTTGCTTAGAATATAGGTTGGAAAGGGAAAATAAAGAAATGGAGACTACTTTGAAAATAGGAACAATTAATTTAAAAGGAACAAATTCTTAGGACATATTCTTTCACATTGTTATATATTCATTAGCTTACATGCTGCTAGCATGTTGTAGTCTTGTCAATTTGTGCATCTAAAAATAATTTGGCAGTTAATATATTTAAGTTTAAAGGAAAAATAAGCAGATTTTACAAAAATTATAAATAAAGAGAATTAAAAAAAATAAAAGGCTGCCTTAAAAAAATATGCAATCAAACCTTTTGTATTTTTGATAATCGTTTACCATTAGAAAAAAAAAACACTTAAGAAAATATTAAATATGGTTTCTGTTCTTTTCTTTCTATCTCTTATTTAAATGACAAAAAAGTAACAAATCTTTTAAAAGAAGATTGTCAGTTCAGACCATATCAACAGTAAAACTACTGAAACAAGCTGAAATTTGACATGCACATGTACAATGTTGTGATTTCTGTGCTGTCCTTAGATTATATGTAAACTCTGAAAGCTAAAATAAATCCTTTTACTTTATTAATCACACTGAAGACAAGCAAATAATCAAGAGGTTTGTTAATAAAGGAAAAGATAAAACTGAAAGCACAAAACAATATAATAAATGTGTAATCAAAAACTATAATAACTGCTTGTAGAAGTCAGTGTAAAAAATAAGACTGTAGGTGATGTAACAAGGACATATCTAATGAATACAAGTGTGACTACAAAGGGACATAAGCCACTGAAATTACAGTCTTAAAGGTCTGTGAAATGTCCTTAATCAAGAAATGCCATTTGCCAACTCACTTCTGAGCATATGCAATTCCATGAAAGCTCTTTCCTGTAATTAACAGGAAAGAGGTAAAGGATTTGAGAGAGAAGGATGTATGAATGACCAATGAAAGTTCTGTGTACTGATAGCAAGTTTCTATTACAAGATATATACATGGAGTAGTAAGAGAAAAATCAAATTAATAGAACAATGAGGCTAAATTGTTACTGAATATAAAAATTATTTTCACTTGTATACATTTTATAAATGGTTATCATGCCCATAACAATTTCAATTACTTTCCCTTAATGTTTTTTAATACTTATAATGATCTCTTGTTGAGAACCTATTGTGACACTGTAAGAATGCTGTTAATTTGAAGAAAGGGAAAAAAGGGCTTAAATTGAAAATGAACACAAAGATGAAGGAGGTAGTAGATAGATTGAAGGACATACTGAAAACAAAAGAAAATATACTTTTATTTTGTTTCTCATTTCCTGAATAAGGCCCTTGCTAAATGATAGCGCTGAAATCCATTCGGGCATCTGGTTAAAGTAAAGCCCAGGGTACAAGGTGAAGGGAGTGCGATTTTGGACAGAGACCACCAACCTAGTTTCAGATAATCATTTTATGACTACAGGCTTGCAAGGAAAAGGGAAAATAAATGATGCTACTTGTTGATAGGGGTGGAGGATGCATGTCATTAAAGGAACAAGATTTTCTTAGGCAGGAAAATTTCGATAAAGTGGGATAAAAAGGAAAAGTTACGGACCAAATGTGATAACTAGGAATAAAAAATGCAGATAATAATTTTATGGTACCATTAAAAATAACATCCATTTTGTGTCGGGCACTCATGGGTTGGATGGAGCAGTGTGAGAAGCTAATATGAGGAAGTGTGAGAAAAATGAATATGCCCACTGAAAGATACTGGTGTGAGGTGCAAGCAAAAGAAGGGTGGAGCTCTCCATATTTGGACATACAAGGACTACCCAGCAGCATCCATGGAGAGATTTGATTGGGTGACAGGAGATTCAAAGACATCCCAGAACAACCCAACCCAGTTTTTGGAAGTTGGACTCCATAAATAGCCATGCAGAAAGTGAGAAGAGAAGACAGAGAGAGCAGCAGTTGAGGCAGAGATGCCCTTCCATTACACCATGTGATTTGCAGCCATGAAAAACTCCTGACTATTAGATAAATTGAGTAGAGTGCCCTGATGAAATTGCAAAGTGAAAGAATTGAAAAGTCTATATAATGACAAATAGAAAACGAGGGAGACAAGTGCTTCGTCAACATTCTGTAATTTGCTGCCTGAAAAAATATCTGACTTAAAATTTGGAACCTCAACTGACTTGGAAACAAAGAACAAAGTTTCAGAAAATTAGACTACAAGGGAATGGTTGTTAGCCTGCATGCTTATAGATTCTTATAAGAAAAAGTGTTCCTATATAAACCTTGTTGATTTACACAAGTTTTTTTTGTTGTCTTATAACATCATCCTGCCTGAACAACAACAATCCAGCAATATCTGGCCATGATTTGATCTTTGCCTGCCTTGAGATCAAAACAAACACAATGTGGGACAGGGAGAGGCTCGGATCGAAGTGACCAACTTCACGATTAGCTGCAGGATTCAATCGCAGACACATTGGTGACTGAGGACGAGATGGCATTGTCATGTAGCGCAGGGGCCAGGACACCCCACAGCATCATATTATACTTTACAACCATAGTACAGGTGATATTACAATCAGGTTAAATTGTTTCAGAAATCAAATGTACCTCCAGTGGGACATATAGCCATTAATATTTTAAATAACAAACTCCAATGTCCGAACTAAAACTGGTATTAAAAAAGATCCTCTGGTCAAAATAGTCGCACATTCTTCTGAATAATGTAGATTACAAGGTGTGTGTGTGTGTCAGAGAAGCAATAAAACCAGGGCACTCTGTGAGAATGGCAGTATGATGATTTGAGTAATGTTCTGCAGGGAAATACTAGTTTCTGTCATTCATGTGGAAGGTACTTTGTTGTATACCACCTATCTCAATATCACTGAAAGAATTTCAATTACATCTGCCAACAGTCATCTATGGTGGCAGTGGCATCTCTCAGCAGGACAATATGCATGGTCACAATCTACAGGATTTAGAGGAATAATTTCAAGAACATTAAAACTTCACTTTGTTTCCATGGCCATCAAACTCGCTAAAACTCAATCCCATTGAGTACTTATGGAATGTGTTGAACCAAAATGCTTGCTTTACAGATACTTCACCATTTGCAGCAGTTAAAAGACCTGCTGTTAACACCCTGACACTAGAATTCTTTTAATCATTTCACTCCATCCAAACCAATAATGCCAATGGTTTGCAGGGGCTACAGGGAGGGAAAGAGAGTGAGGATACTTTAATGAGGAGAAGTAAGAAAAGGACAATAAAAGAACAGGCTTCAGAAAGACAGAAGATGGCAATTGACGATCTCAGAGAAAATCCTTCAAGGTCTTGTAGAATCCATGACTGATGAGATAAAAGCTGTTATATGGGCACATGGAGAATTAACAGGTAGATGGTCATAATGATTTAGCTCGGTGTATTATATAGATCTCTCTATAATTATCTCAAATTTATCAAAGCAAAGAATATGTATGTCCAAACTTCTATTCTAAATATATTTAGAATAATATATATTCTTATATTTTAAAATACAATATAAAAAATACATCAATCATTTATTTATATGCTTTTTAGGGCAATGCTAGGTAATTCTGTAAGTATGAAATTATTTCATCAAAAATATAATTATCTTGCATATGTAATGTTTTAATATTTAAATGACCAAGACAACCTGAAAAATGTCAAGTGCAATGCAATTAAAATGACAACTACTAATTTTATCTTTCTTTTCTTCAAGCAACTCCAGACAATGTCATTGCATCCAGGAAAAGATTTATTTATAGTATTGCAATAAAGAGATAGAACTGTATACTGTATCCAGGCAGATTGACTGAAATAGAATATCTTAATTGTCTTACTATGAGAAGTCATCTTAGTATGAATTCCATAAGAGTAAGTAAATAAGCTGAACAAGAAAAGAAACTACATATTATCCAACACCTGATGCACAAGCCAGACATATAAAGAAAATGTATCTTATATCCAACCTGCAGATTTTGCTACAATTCAGTTTATACATTCATACATACCTATGCACAAAGAAACATTTTCTCTTTTTCTGCTAGGAAGTTTTAACAATACTAATCCCCACAATGTACAGGCAAAGAATCAGTTTTGTGTTTACCCTTCAGATAAGGATAATACTTAATCAACAGCTCGGAACAACAACAACTGCATGTGATATTCTTTTAAATATCAAATGCATCTACTGGAGTAATTAGGCACAGCTTCCACATTAAATATTATTCTAACATTACTTTCAGATCAATATATATTTGATCAAAGTGATAAACAACTTAAAATCTATATGACAGTCTTTACCAATAGTAAGTGAACAAGAAACTTAGATTAACATATATGCTCAACAGAGAGAAAGAAATATGCCTTTTAGTTTACCTTTTCATACAAACATTGTTAAATACCATGTATTCTACTTTACCAATTTTAACATTTTTCAAGATGTATAAAAAATGTTTTGGTGTTAAAATTTGGAAAAAGTTAATCCTGTGTATGTACACATTAATAGCGCTGTCTAGATCAGTGTTTCTTAACCATTTTTAATTCAGGGTGCACTTGTAGAATAATTAAAACTCTGGGGCACACTTTAAATTTTAATAAGGAAAAATAAGTCATGAAATCTGAAAATAATAAAGAAATCTCCTATAATAAAACATTACATCGTATATTTAAGTGGCAGTTTTCGCTTAAATGACTTTATAAAGAATCTGCGAATTTTTTTGGAGAGACCGATAATGACATATTTAAATCTGTTGGAGAAGGAAAAAGGGAAAGGATTATCCCCTCTTCCTTAAAGATCAAGGAATTTAGCATCTAGTTTAAAATATCAAATGACAAAGACTTGAATTAGTGCTTGGTGTCTCATGCTTTTTAAAAATAAAGAATTTTTTTAGATATAAAAATAATTAAATTACTCTTCTGTTAACTTGGGAGACACCTGGCTACCTTTCAGGGTGCATTAATGCACCTAGGACAAGTGGTTGAGAAACACTGGTCTAAATCAAGATCTGTGAAGTATACATAAAACATGAAAAGGAATAGACTTTGATAGTTTGCATTCTGCTTCAAGCAATATTTGCTCTAGAGAGTGAGTGCACACAAAGAGTAAGAGATTTTCAGAAAAAAAAATTGGCAAACCATTATTTTTTTTTTTAGCAAAAATTGTCATTCCATGTTATTCAAACTTCATTTTTGTTGTTTTTAATACAATTTAAGACAGTATATACTTTCCTAAGATGTGTATGGTGTAATTGGCATCAGCTTGGAATAAGATAATCAGAGAGCCGAGTTCGAATTTCAGTCAGTTTTACATTCACTTATATGCAAATAACCGTGGGAAAATATGAACAGCTCTTCACCTTCTCCACAGCTATGGGTTGAATAGCAGGACAGACTGGATCCTATAGCCTTGGTTGGTAGCCAGTCTACCACAGAAAGAAATGGCAAATTACTGCAGGAAAATATTCTGCCTAGTCAGTCATGAATCAAAAGAGACATGATCGCCTAAGTGTGTATCACATATGGCACTTAAATGACTGAAGGTGTATGTAAGACTAAATACAACATATATTTGAAGAATGTATTAGCTGAAATGTATTGACAATATGACGATAATAGTACAAATAATATATTTGTTGCTGTTGTAGACTCTCTTGTGGAGCATAGAGCCACAGCCTCACCTCATGAGGACAATATATGCAATAATAAAAATACTTAATCTAAGAATTTGAGAAAACAAACGTTTTATCTTAAACAACTTATCCAATGAATGCTTAACAGTTTTGTCTTCTGATCAAACTTAATACCCACAAATTTACAAAAGGGAAAGTGTTCCCTATACATTTGATCTTCATCTATAAACAATTTACATCATTTAGGATATGCAGGTGGTGTAATGGATAGTGGCTCAAAATGAGGAAGCTGAGATCAAGTTCCAGTCAAATTTGTTACATTCACTTACATGCAAATACCCTTGAGAAAGGTATGAATCCATCTCTCTTCCTCCAGCTAAGAGTTAAACAGTAGAGCAGACTGGGCTTTTTAGCTTTGGTTGGCAACCAGTCTATAAGAAGGACAACTATGAATTCAAAAACTGAAGTACATGCTATATGTAGTTTATGAAACTAGTGAGGAGATCACTATGGCTACAATCCTGACTGTGGTCAGCCTTGCTATAAACAATTTTTAATTATTACTTATGACACTGATGATTTTCAATTATCTCCTATAATTTATATAAACACACAAGACTATCAACATGAAAAAAGTTTCTTATATTTTGCTAGCACACATATAAAAGGTATATTTTCTTATACTATAATACTTCAGTAAAAGACAATATATTTTCCAAATGGAAAACACATACAAAGTAGTATACATTTGTAACCACTGTATGCCATGATTTTTCAAAAGACTATACCCACAAAATAAAACTGTTTATTTTATCTAAACACAGTTTTTCATGTCATCTAAAATACACAAAAAAAGGAACATTTCTTAGGGTCTATGTTTTCAGTTATAGATAACAGCAACAAGATATATTCAAGATCGTCCACTGAACACACTTCCTAGCCCTTTTAAAAAATTATTAATGTATAATTAAAATGAATTTATTGATTTCTTAATAAATATCAGTTTCTTTTAGTCAACCTCTTAATAAAGTACTCAAATCAGACAAATTTAATAACTACTAATTTACACCCCAGCAACAACAGAGGCAAGAAATAAATTTCAACCTGTTTTTAATTATTTTCTTAGAATTTTTACTTCAAATTACATATTTAAAACAAAAAATTAAAAAATAAAACTATCAAAAAAGACTGACAATGTTAATAGTAAAAATAAAAGAAAAAATGAAAATAGATTTCATACATTTAATAGATATGGATTTAATAATATATTGAGTTGCACATCATATAAGCATCTACTTATCTTTATTGCCATATTCATGACATTTTCGCTGTTGTACATTCTCACCTTCTTCAGGTGATAAACATTGGAATTTCAAACCAAACCATTTATTTAGTCCACAGGGGTAGATTGGTGAGAATTAACTGAAACTGAGATATCCAAAGAAGGCATGGCACATGGAATTAAAACAATCTATCCAATGGACTACATAAAGTGTTTGGTTTGAAATTCCAACATATATCACCTGAAGAAAGTTGGAGTGTACAATGGCTGAAACATCATGAATATGGTAATAAAAATGAGGACAACAGTCCAAACAATGTAAATAGTGTAAATGATTTCTTGGTAAGTAGTTTTTTAACATTTTAGTAGTTCTTTGATAACAAATGTAAAACTTAAAACTCTCAAGAAGAAAAAAAACATTTCTAGAAAATTTCAATGAGATTAAGAAAATACGATGTGACAGATTCTTAAATATGTCAAATATTTCTCAAAATGCTTATGCCATTTTTAGAATTACTTTAACAGACAACAACACTAACTCAACTAACATGATCATTATAATGTATATATATCATGAGAGAGGCATTATTACCACTGTAAAAGTTGAGATTGATGAAAAAAGAAATATTGATGTGTTTTATTATAAATAGTATCTGTACTTTGCCTAGAGGATTCAGTACAAAAATGTGAAGTCATAATAGAATTCAAATTTTATTTCTTTTTCTGACATCTTCTTGATATTACAGATTATATGTAACACTTAAAATGAATAAAGGTTTTATTTTTGGTGTTTAATTAGGCAAGGTTAGCTGTATCAATTATATAAGAAATCACTACAATATTAGCTATCAGCAAAAACAATGTAGAAAGTAACAAATAATTTTATATCAAATATTCTACATAACTATTATACAACACTTAATTCCACTTATTCATCAACAGTTTCATTGTTCGATTCAAATCCCTAATCTTGCTGTTGTTAATACAAATATAAAAATATATATATGAGGGAGTACTGTAAAGTTTTCAACCCAAATTCATTTCTCAAAATCTAACCAAATATCAATTTTAAAAAAAATGCCTTCTTGACTGGATTGAGAAGTTTTCTGTATCCACTTGAATTCTGTATCTACCAGCAAAACAAAAGTTTAGATAACACTTTCCTGCTTGTCACAAATAAAATCAAATGATTGAAAAATAATTATAAATTATTAATTTCAATTAATTAGATATTTTAAAAATATGTCTAGCAATTGTTGCACCTGTATTAAATTCATTTTTGCTAAATTTCACTTATTATAAAAAAATAAATAAAAAAATAAATAAAAAAGTAGATCATTATCTAAATTTGTACATTTTTGAATCTCAATTCAAATCCACTTATAGTATAAAGAATACATATTTAATACTTTATAAAAATAAATTTAAAAAAAAAAGAAAGTCTAATTAATAATATTCACAACAACCAGCGACCAATAACCACAAGAAAGAAGAGAGAAAAAGAGCGAGATACAAAATCTGATACTCGCTTGCATCCACGTATGTAGGCTTAATGAGAAGAGAAAATCTTCAAAAGAAAATATCAATAAAAAAAACCTCTTTAAGAAACAATTTTCTCTCGATTTGAACACTTGAAAATGATTGCTCAAGAGACTGATAGTCACAAGCATCCTTGTGCTTACCATTAGCTAGCTCATGACAGAAAGCACCAAATTACAGATGAACAGAAGAGAAAGACACATTTGCACTCAATTTGAAACCAATAAAAACACTTTTACCTCAATTCATTTCAGTTTAAAGAGAATGGAAGAAACTGAAAGAATTCCAATGAGCATATGAACAACTCTTACACTAACAAGAAACAAATTGTTCACAAGAGGCTAAAGAAAACATCTTTACTCATAGTCTCCTATAGGTGATTATGGTTGCCCAGTAAATTTTTGTTTTGATGAGTTCAGAAACTGCAAATGTACCTTATTATTATGCAAATCTTAATAGAAATGCTTTAACATGAAATTTTTCCGTTGATAAAATATATTTCTGAATTATAATCAACAAATTCTGGCTTCTATCTATAAGCTAAATCCATAAGCATGAGTCTTAACTAAATAATTGCCTTGTCACGATATAACATCATTAAGCCATATTTCAATAAGCAATATTTAAATTTTGATATCTTATTGCTTTTTATTGTACATATGAAAAATTTAGAAAGGATACAATGAGTTCCAATATTGAAAGCTATGGCTATATAGTTTACAAAAAATTAATTGATGGGTTTGAACAAGTCAAAAAACTCTAGAGAATAGAAAGGATTCAGATAAGAACATTTCAAAATGAAATACTTATGTAAAATCATTAAGATTTTTTAGTTATTTACAAAGTAACAAACTGTTGCATAGGAATAAAGCATCATTGCCAATACCATAGTTTGAACACAGATCACCAGTGAGCAAATATGGACAATTCCATTATTAAAAAAGTCGATCATGTGATCGTAAAGGAAACGCCTAAATGGAAATTAGCATAAATCTAAGTGATCGCCATTCTCTATACTAATCATTATACAAATTACTATTTGGCAATTACTATTTGAACAAGTATTATTAGTGCGAGTATTATTTGAAGGTATTACTACTACCAGTATCTGCATTTACAAAGTCTCGGCTACAACAAACTTTACGAATGTGATAACGAGCATTCACTGACATCGCAAAAGTGATGATGACAAAAGCGTATAACATCACAAAACAAACATCACATCAAATTAATGTTTGATACTATATACATTCAACTATTGGTAATAAAAATATAACTACATAATTAAATGGATTAATAATGATATATCTATTTTTGTAGGAAATTCAAGAAGCATCAATTATTAGATTTCATAAAACTTGAACCAAAGAGTAATATAACAAAGGCAACAATAGTGTAAGAATATTAGAATATTTTTTATTTTACAGATTTTTAAAGCTAACTTTGGGTTTAACTGACAAATTACAAAAAAATAATTTATCTAATTAAACTATACTAACAAGCAAGGCCATGCTAAGTTTGTAAGCCAACTTCATTCTATATGTTACATTTGTGATACTCAATAAAAGTGAATTATATGAAATAGGAAAAGCATGATAAAAGTTCTCAAAGTCAACTTAAATTCATTATGTTATAATGAAATGTTATAATGAAAGATCAGCCCATACTTAATAACTCAAATTTAATAAATCTATTTTCAATACAAAAAAAATTCATCAACTAAATTTAGAGCACTTAAAAAAAAAGAAGTTCACCCAGCACTTCTCAACTAACAGTTTGCCTATATCTTTTTATAAAAAAAATATTGGAATCAGAGATTAACTATATTGAGTATATTCTAAATAAGACAAATCCATATTAGATTTTCAAATATTTTCAGAACATTGTAAAAGAGAAAGGTATGGAAGATCTACTTGAACTGATTATATTTTTTTAAATCTATCAAAAATTTCAACTCTCACAAAGTTTCAAAGCTGTACTGATATGAAAGGAGCTATAGAAATCAGAACTTAGATGAAAGGCTCATTTGACAAAGTGCATAAAATTGAGTAAAAATTCTAAGATCTTTAATTTCAGAACTATTAGAGAAACAGTTAATATTTGTTTTGTTTTTTCACTTTTGTATAGGAACACAAGAAAATTTTCAGGAAAATTTGAGAGGGTGACCTGAGGAGCAGAGGGTAATTGATATGGAATAATCCATATCCATATATGTTATCTCTCATTCCTATAAAATAACCATTAAATTGTAAATCATTGATAAACTTGAAAAAATATCTTTTAAAACTAATTTTAAGTCAACCAACCTTGGTATTGCAAATTCAAAAACTTATATTAAATACTTAAATAATGGAAACATTCATTAAAATAAATTTTATTCTCATGCTCCAATTGATTGTTATTGAAAATAATACATTTTTATTATAGCTGACCCCATTCATAAAAAAATATGGTGATTTTTTAAAATTTAAAACAATCTTTTGAACAACTAAAACATTAAAATATAACTATTACTAGTTCTATTTACTAAATTTTGTTATCAGCTAAACTGACTGGATTTATCAGTTTATTTTATATTTATTTTGACTCAGTATACAGTGATATTTTAAATAATATGTGACTTATCTTACTTCCTTCTGAAAACCAAAACAAACAACTATGTGCAGAAGGAATAGTCATACACTTGAATTTTTTAAAAAAATGATCATCATTCCGTCTGTTCATGAAATATATTTTAAAGAATTAATTTATCAAATTTAATAGGAACCAAATAAAGTGATACAAAGTCAGTTTATTTTATGCTTCTTAATAGCATATTACTTAATGCAAAAATATTAACTCTAATATCATTAGAATGTAACAAAACTACCTTATATGAATGAGGTCAAGAACAATTGATGGATAAGATTGGCAATTATTAAAAAAAGACAAATTTGAATGCTTTTAAAAAGTTATTGGATTATTGAATCATGTTTGGAAAAATCTATTCTCTGCTAAAATTACAATAATAGAAAACTATTACATCTTTAACTTGGATAAGCCTAACCACACAATACATTTCACAGCTTTTGTTCTACTTATCACAAGAAAAGGACAGAATATCTATTAGATGCTTTCTATGTCCATAATATTCAATTCAGCTTTCATAAAAGGAGATTTGATAGAGTTGTCTTCATTGGCGACCTCTTATATATGATTAAAAAAAACTATATTAAAAATTATCAAACAAAATTATTTAACAAAAAGGTTTTAAACTGGGGTGTGTGTGTGTGTGTATATATATATATATATATATATATATATATATATATATATATATATATAAAAATCAAACAAATCCTTCTACCTCATATGGGGAATAGGCTATTGCAGCTGACAACGAAAGTGGTCATCTGTCTTTTCAACCCCGGTGTTGAAATGTAACACTATTTAGGAATGGCAGGTTAATTAATCAATTAATTAACCACAGAATTAATTACGGGGATACTTAAACCGATAGATATAACGAAAGACATACTGAGCGATATTCTTTTTGTTTTGTTATTTTCCCAAACAGAGCATCGGTGAAAAAAAAGATTTTTTTGTTTTGTTATTTTCAAGTGCGATTCAAGATAACCACTTTATTTTCTCGCGGAAGTGTGATGCTGAGATATGCCAAATTATCTGCGAGGACAAAAGAAGGAAAGAGAGAAAGAAGAGAAAGAAACAGAGGGACAAGACTTAACAACTTAGATGATAAGAGAAGGAAAGAATGCCACCCACAAAAGCGATGTTGTTTTGGGTGGTGGAATGGCGAAAATTCTGATGGTCATTTTTTGAGGGATACCAGAGCTTCTGGGCAGATAAAACATTGGCTGTGTCAGGATGACGAACTTGTGTTATCAGTAGTTGATGGGTCGTCTGCCGACCGCACACAGGGCCCTGGATTGAGATGTCGCCTGGACAGGACATCTGCATTCTGTTTAAGTTCGTTTGTGATAACGAAGGCTATGTTAGGGTATTTTAATTAACCCAATTTCGCCAAAAAGAATTGTCCACTTAATGTTGACGGAAAAACCTGGTTGAGAAAAAACATATCCCGTGAAGTTGGATAAAAATTGAGATTATCAGTTGACGCCTATTGGCCGAATAGCCAGGCGGAGATGATCATGTGACGCAGAGAGGAGGCCTGCCACCGCCCATTGAGAGGATAGGTATGAGATGTTACTGCGAGGAAGTGGAAAAACCGTTGACGCCCTCTAAAGTATGGTGAGATACCCATATGAGAGCAGAAGAGGGTGGGAGAGGAATAAGATTTCCAAATACGGAAAATGATAATTATTTTTGTCCGAAAACAAAGAAAATCCTTATTGGGGATTTGAAATCAACGTGGTGGCCACACCACGTCCGACCCCACGCCAGGTTTTGATCGGCGTCCATATAAGCAAACATCTACGGGTGTTTCAGAGTCGAGTCGGGTCGAGTCCAGACAGTGAGTCAGAAATCGAGACAGAGAGAGTCCAGTCAGTGAGTGAAGAGTACAACCAGTACAGTAAGAGAGAGACGCGCCTCGCACAGGTGACCGCATGATTCCATGCCTTCCGACTTAGACTTCTAACCAAGAACAAATTTGTTGAAGTCCGACTTTAGATTTTCCACCAAAACAAGTTTCCGACTTAGACTTCTAACCAAGAACAAATTATAGAAGTCTGACTTATATTCGCCATCCAGATATCCAGAACTAGTTAAGGAACGCAAAAGTGTTACAATCCACATTTTTTTTCTCTCTTTGGGCTGGGAGAGAAAGAGAGAGACGCACTCCTGTAACTCAACAAACCGACATAAAATTAATCACTATTCCTAACCAGTCGCTCGCCTTGAAGTTGTTGTTTGTGCTTTTGTTTTTTTTGTCTACATTTATTGTGCAGTATCACCTTGACCCGGATTCGGCTGGCACTACGGCCCGACGTTTGATTGATCTCGTCAACCTAAGATCAAATCACAACATGGGTAGGTTGAATCGAGATCAAAGCAGTTGCTTCGGTGACCAGGCGTTGGAAGCGAGCCGAGTACGACAAGTTGGTGCTAGAACCCAGCAAGACTTCAACCGATGTCCCAGGGTTAGCCCGTCACAAAGGACCAACGTCACATTTTGGCGTCGTGACTGGAAAAGAAGTCGGGTGTCACAAGTGCGCCGCGACCAGTACGGGTGTCACAAACGGTGCCCTGACCAGAACAGAGGAGGAGTTGGGTGTCACAAAAAGACAGATAACAACTTTTGTTGTCGGCTGAAATAACATCTTCTCCATATGAGGTAGAAGGATTTGTTTGATTATTAATTATATTGCTCTGTATAAATAAAATACATCAAGCTCTTTTTTGTGAATCAGTTCTAATATTTTTATATTAGTAGGATCCACTTGGATTATATACCAATGCGATTTTTTAACTTACTATATATATATATATATATATATATATATATATATATATATATATGAACTGATCATTCTTCGATTTACTCTTGGGATTTTATCAAAAATAAATTGAAAGTACATAAGCTATAAAATCTAAATTGGGCCAACATTTGAGGTATTAAGAAATAACAGGTTTAACAACACCAGGCAAAAAAAAATAGTTTTTATCTGCTACCCAGACAAATGATGCTGTACTAGGCTAAATTCGGTACTTTGATTTTGAACCCATACTAAAAGCATGTCAGTTTTTGAGATAGGCATACAGTATAAGTAAATAGTACACTGATTTAAGAAAACTTAGATGACAATGTGAAATAACAGAAAAATAATATTCACTTTATTTCTGATATCTTCAGAAATGTTTGAGACACTTGCCATTTGTGTGTTAAGTTTATCTCCCATTGTAGGATCCAGTAAAAATCACCCAATCATATCTGGGTTAAATAGGTCTTGATACCACAATTCACTCTCAGATATTTTCTGGTAGAATCTCTCACTATTGTCATCATTTGTAGTACCCAGAACTGTTGGCGGTGGAAGATCAAAAGGTGAATTTTAAGAAACACCATCATCCTATTTTTTGATATTGTTATTATGTTGTTTATTAAAACAGTCTAGTTTTCACTTCCAGGAGACCCAAGAATATAGTATATTATTAATATTTACCTTGAATATAAAGATGTTAAAATATCATATCTCAAAAATCCTGACATGCTATTAAAAGTGATTTGGAATTTGTGTACTCAGTTTAGTCTAGGACAGCATTATTTTGGCTGAGTAACAAATTTTTTTAGTTGCCCATTATAATTAATGTAAGACATGGTCTCCCAAATCATATACAGTGTACAAAATACTGACATGCTAGAAAAATTCTGAATACAGATTCAGAATCAGAATACTCTAATCGTAAACACACATTTTCAAACCAAAAGTAAAATCTTTCTTACTCAGTGTAACCTGACATCAATGGCAGTTTAGAAAGGAAAGAACAGACTTCTATAAACTTTTCATTTTATTACTTCTGTTACCAAAATGTAAGTGTAGAAAATCATCTTAGCATACAAAAAATGATGTAGTTTGTTTTGTTTTTTTAGAGAAAAGCAAAAATATCAATAATAAGCAATGGCTATCAAGATAAAACAATGGCACAAATTATGTTCAACTAAACCCATTTTTCTTCATTGCTTGTTAGTCGCAAAATATCAAGTTCAAAATAATACATTTTATGCCAGATCTGGTTAGTATACTACTAAAATTAAATCTATTTTAAATGTTTATTTGCAGGGTTTAAATCAGATCTGTCACAAAACATGTTTTAAAAGCCAATGAACAAAATACATATCTTTTTCATTTTTAAATACAAAAAGATTTATACAAGCATTTTCACAAACTTTTCAAGTTCCATATTAAGCAAAATCTCATGAGAAAAGATTTTTTGATATGCTTAAGAATACACACATCAGTGGAGTAGAAAAATTCCAGAATGCATAAACAAGACTGTTGATCAAATTAAATATTGATTAAGAAAAAAGGCTAATACATTTTTATCCATCAAGATGCTAGAAAAATATAGTACACAAAACAAAATACATTTTCATGTAATACCATTGACTTTGTTAAATATGACTGACCGTAATCTTGCTTGTCTTTAAACTTAACTAGATATGAACATTAGCAACAGACGACAGAAAACATTTATTTTTCTAAGTAGTTGGATCTGATCAGTATTTCTAGAATTAACATTTTTAAGTAGATAGCTGTGTTTTTGTCAAATACAGAATATGATTTACTCAGTAAAGTACTTCTTGCATGTCTTCAATTTTAATAATGAATTTATAAGTTGTATAATGGAATTTTGAATAAATTAGCATCAGACTGCTTCAAAAATTATTAGAGAATGTTTTAAACATTGATGAAAAATAACTTTCATCAAGTCACAAGGCATGATAAAATAGTTTTAAGATATACTATATTTATGGGTTAAAGTGCCAAATATCAGGGATAGAGAATATGTAATTATAAAAGTGGACATTGAAGTCAACACTCAAAGTCAACAGTTTGCTTCATGCTAAACAGAAGCAGGCTTGAAGATTGTGTTTAGTATGAAACAGACTGTCGCTGCTTGGTGTTAACCGCAGTGTCTACTTTTATATATGTAGATATAGTAGTGGTAAGTCAATGAAAGTAATTTGAGAGATAAAAAAACAAAGAAAATAATAATATTGATAATATTTATTGTATATTAGTAAGCCTTTTAACCAAATAGAAACACAATGAGAAAAGATGTTAAAAATTGAAAGGACACAAGTGTGTCTGAAAATTCTGAATATCAAACACGCTTGTATTTTCTCAAAAAATGAAGCTGAACTTTTTGAGAGTGAATTTTTTTTCTTCCACATGTTATATTACTGATGAAATCTATATCCTAAAAGGCCATTGTATTAAAAAAAAAGAATCTATTGCTTAAAATTTAAAAAATAAATAAACATAATGAAAAGTAAGAGAGAAATTCTAAGTGTAAAAAATCTGTTAACCTTAGGTAATTATATTTAATTAATAAAATACAAGTCAGTGGTTGGTTTATTATAGGTGCATTTTTTTAAATAAACAATATTGATGTGCACTAAGACATTAAAGTAATCAAAAATTAATATATTAGTTATATATTAAAAGTTCTTGTCAAATTTGAACTTGAAATACAATTTTCACTTGTAGAAACTTTAATTTCTGATGATGAATTTGAGAATTTTCTATTTCTGTTTTTTTCTGTATTATAAGCTCTTTTTAAAATGGGAAATTTAATTTTTATTGGAATTTTACTCTTTAGATAATGCTCACTTTTTCATTTAAATGTTTCTTATAAAGCCAATGCCAATTTTATGGCATTTACTTTGTGTTAGGTAAAGATATCCATATTTTTGACAATAACAACTGATGAAGATGACCTGAGGAAATGGGGGCGGGGCAGCATCTCTTTCATGCACTTAACATTTACTTCATCTTCTGGATAAATTAAACCATTCAAAAAATATAATTAGGGCTGTAAAATCTGGGTGACAGATATCCTCCAAAAATGTCAGAATAATTAAGAGCACTTTTCCTTTACAGTCTCATCATTTTCAAATACAGATGTGGGTGAACATGTTCTTTTTTGACTTAAATAGAATTTATAACACAGTAGATCAATTTTGCAATGTTATAATAAAGTTTTTGCTCAGAATTCACAATAGTATAAAGCTAAAAAGTCTTTTTTTGTTTTTGATTGTCATCAAATTCATCTTCATATATAATGAAATAATGATACTGAAAATGCTGGTTGAAGCAGAAAAAAACATCTTAAGACAAGCTTACAGAATCAATCCTGACATCCAACATCCAAGGATTGAAAATGAACGCTAATGTTAAACCATAATGTTTTAAAGATCATTTTTTCCAGTAACAATAATACAAGTAATACATGAAGTATTAAAGAGTAGTTAATAATGAGAATAATAATAATTCAAATCAATCTAAATGAATCACAACTCTAAGAACAATCACCACATCTCACCAGTGAGTCATGTTTTGCTCCTTATCCTTCAGATAAGATTTCTCAAACCAGAATATCAAGAGAAATTATGGGGACACAAAGTTTGTATGTAAAAATACCGAAATTTTAAAATAATTTGTGCAGCAAATAAATGCAACTCATGTTCCTTGTAAACCTGACACAGCTGAAATTAAAAGGATCATTCTGCAAAATCAAACATCTGTGATTTGCATATATATCTCGGTTCTTTTCATGTCCATCCTGTGCTATGACCATTGTGAACAATTTTTTTTCTTAGGAATATATAACCAAAAGCAAATTTCATGCAACAGTATCAAGTGGGAATGATATGCATGTGTACTCTCAGAAATTGCTTTGGCTAAATCTAGTGGTTAGAAAAAGCAAAGACTTTTCATTAAAAATGTAGCTTCAAATTAAATTACTAAAATGAAATTTCTACCATCTACTATATGGTAATATATTTTTTTAAATATTTTTTCATAAGGGTGGTGCCATCACTGGTGGACAGAATAAACATATGGTGAAAAGAAAAAGTCTGAAAATAACAGCAACAAGAGTGTTTTAACAACAATTCATTTTTTTTATCTTACCAGATTTTTAACTCCTTACTTGCAGATTTGTAAAAAGAAAAATATTAAAATCGGTTTTAGTAATTATAAAATTTATATTTCATATCTGCACTCAATTTTCTTGTATAATGCTTTATTTATATAAGACAAAATTCTTATTTAAAGAATATTATTTGAATTTTTTTTTCTTGTTAGCTAAACTTAATAAAAATGAAAAAAATGCTGATTACAAACACATAGTACAATTATATATTAAATATATAGTTTAAATCTTAGATTTGGATTGGATCAGGTTTCAGATTAAAAAATGTTTATCCAGTAAAAGTATGATAGTGTGAAAATAAGCCTTTCCCATAGAGTATTAGGTATCAAATTAAAATATACATCAATAAATAGATTCCTGAAGGCCAGCTGTTTCTTTTTGCATGTGTGAGGGATACTTCGGAATTTTTTTTTTCTTTCAGATCAAAGAAAAGATAACTGAGGTTCCACAGATAAGAATAGAGACAAGGTTTTTAAATTAATACATTAGTCATTGTAAGGTCATATTTTTAAATTTACTGACCTAAAGTTGGTAACTGCAATTGTTTCATGTAAGAGCCTTCACTTAAGATGAACATTGAACTTATTTTATGTTTTTATATAGAGATTTAATAATAACCTGATTGAAATGAAGAGAATATTCTTACTTAACTATTTTTTCCTTTCTGCTCTCTGGATCAGTTGCTTTGAAAATGATCTGAGGTTCATTGGAATTTCAAATACTTTGGTATTTTCAAATTGCCACCACTTTATGCATTAAAATAAATAACTTGCAATGAAACTTCTGAATCAGAACTGATAAGATCAAAAGCTTATAATTTTATGGTAATTAGATTTTTAACATTAAAAATATAAAAACAAGTGCAAAATAAGTGACATAAGTTTTAAACAGAGATATATCAAAGTTAAATTAATTTCTTAATATCAATCAGTAATATTTACATAAAAATGGGCAAAAATATTCCTAAATATAAATTTTGCTGTAACAATACATATTAAATATATTTAACATTAATATACATTTTCCTAAATTAAAAACCAACAATGGTTGACTTGAAGTATTCTCTCACGTCTCTAAATCCCAAATACAGATTGTTGCAGTTAGTTCATCCAGATACTTAACATGTCCAATATTTAATTTACCTCCTTATCCAGTAACAAATTAACCTATTTAATGTACTAAACCTAACAAGTTTATTTTGAAATTAACATTTTAATTGCTTAATACATTGTAACTATCCTTGCATTAATTAATTAGTCTGATGTTTATAGGAGTCATAACAGTTTCAGTCTAATTTTACCAAAAATAGTTACAGAAAAATTATAGTTTAGGGGTATACATTGGTGTACCAAAAGTCATGGAAAGCAGTATGTAAAGGTAATGGTAGGTAATGCCATTGTACCTTAGTGTCATGTAAATGCCCTGATTTATATCAATTATGACAACTGATGAGTCAGTGTGAACACTGGCTAAGGTGCTTCTGGCAAGGTGACATGAATTATTAGAATTTGAACAGGGCATGATAGTGGATGTTAGTTGATATATTCCATTTATGAAAGTACAGAGACATTTGAAATTCCTCAATCTACAGCTTTACATGTGTACCAGAATTACATGATGGAAGGCATTACTATCAGAGCAGTTACTGACAATAGGTCCTTAATGATCATTACAAGAGATATCAGATACATATCCAGTAGGTCAGCTCAGCATTCATTAGCCTCTATGGAATATGGAAGTAGAAAATCCATAAAGAGCCTGTTAAAACCACAAAAATAAATACAGCTTCTCACCTTAGTTTGTAACATTGCTAATTGGACCCTGGTGTATGCCCACCTTATGGCATCATGTGAAGAGTCACTGTTCCAGGTGTCAACAGTGCATCATGCAAACTGGAGGTGGTTCCATAATGTTGTTGACTATGATCACTGGTCTGTCTAAGCACATCATTGATTGGTTGCTGCTATATTGCACTGCTTCATGACCATTTTAACATTTATTGACTCTCTATACCTGTACTCCAACAACAATATGTTATTCCAGCTGGATAATGCATCATGTCAATTGGCAAGGAGCCTTCTAGAAACTGTATGCACCTGATATGACCCATATCAAGCCTTTATGGGACACAGAGGAGAAATCTAGTCTTCTACAATTATCAAGGAACTGTGAACAACTATCAATATGGCATGGTTCAACATATATCCAGAGGTTTTCTGACAACTTGTGGAATTGATGCCACATCAATTTGCCGAAGTAGGCTAGAAGTGACTACACAATTCTAGGCACCTATCTTAAGGCTTTAGGCATGTCAGTGTATTTAAAGTTATTGCAAAATATACAACTAAACATTTACAAACATGCAATTATTTAAACAACTTTGCTACTTCTTCCCATCTCAGCACTGACGAGTCAATTGTTAGTACTTTGACCTTGAAAACTAGAAACTTTCAATTAATTCTTAAGAGTGGCACATAAATGCTAAAAATAATGAGCTATAAACTTTTATAAAACAAAATGTCACTTTTCAGCCATGATTTCCTCAAGAAAAATGATTATAAGATTTTAATCTAGGTACATTGAACACAGTAACTGTCTTTTAGCAAAGATACTTCTTAGAACAAAAACGAAAATACTTATAAGAACATTATCACTTCCTTATAGAGATGATTCAGAAAATACTAATACAATAGCCAGGAATAAAATTAACATGAACAAAATATAATTCTCCATTAAAAAAAAACATTTTATGATAGAATATATATGTGTGTGTGTGTGCAATTAAATTAAAGCCAAGAAATACATTAGTTTTATCATCATAATGAAATGCAAAATATTTATTTACAAGCACCAGAAAACTATTAAATATTTTACAATTTTATATTTACTCAAAAAATGAATGACTGGCAGAATAATTTTGAATTATGGAAGATCAAAACTGTTTAAATTTGAGAAATACAGCAAAATTATAGAAACACTATGATAATACCATTTGAATGCAAATAGAAAAGATTATTCAGTAGGGCTTTGAGGCTTTATGCTGGTTAAATGTTTTACAATGGCTATAGTTTAAATCTGCATATAGCACTTTAAATTAATTTCCATGAAATGTTTTAAGGTGATGGTGCTTGAAACTTAATTAAAATTATTAAAAATTTTAAATTGTGTATTGTGATATTTATAATCATGCTGAGAAGTCAGACTCATTGTATATGGGAAGGAAAGAAGAATGAGATTCACTACCAATACAATAGTGATTTTCATTCTTCTTCTTCTGCTTATATACATCTTTTCTTTTAAATGTGAAATATATCAGTCAAGTATGACATACTGGCATTTCAAAATGGCTGCAAGTCTTGATGGACTTTGGTCAATAGAGGAAAAAGAAATACAGTTCAGAAGGTTAAAAGGGAAAAAAATAACCACACTTCTCCAGGCAAGCTAAAAGATGAACACATTTATAACTGTAACTATACTGAAAGAACAAAAGTTTGTGCAATATGAGTGTTAGGATAATTAAACTGTTAGGATAATTAAGAAAATTCTACTTTATTTCATAAAAATAGGAAACAAACAGAATCTTTTAAAATAGAATTAAAAAATAAAATTTTTTTTAAATTTAATCTGTAGTGAGTATGAAATAATAACTTTACCCACTCCCTTCAAATTCAGGTGAGCTGAGGAAAAAGAAGGAAAGAAATTTATGAGCCTATGTGAAATTGTTTTGAACCAATGAAAACCTTGTCATCACAGAAATTAGCCATGGAGTCAAGAAAGAAAAGAAAGTAACAAGCCTATGCGAAATTCCTTTTAATATAAAATGAGGAGAAAAATTAAATTAATAAGAGTGTGTGAAGTCACGTGAAAAGTTTTGGTTCTGTTCACTGCGTCCAGCATTGAAGTTTTCGCCAGTGTCAAATTATTCGCCAATTATATTATCGGCTTTTAACCAAGCACACCCCACTTCAAAGAACTTTCTTTCAACAATCCAAGAAAGCTAAGTACTTCAAACTATCTCTCTTCATCTACTTTTGAACACAAGCAACTGTATCTCCCTTCTTCTGTTAGCAACAAACTCTTACCTTTGTTCTAAACATTTCTTTTAATATTATTTTGTGTCAGGTCATTTAATCTGTTGTATGAACCTATCCTCTTCATGACAATTTGTTAAAACTCTGGACTTTAATAATTTCTGATTTATTTTCCTGAAACGAGCTACAGACACAACTTCAAGCATGTAAATTCATAAACTCCTTATCTTGTTTTGTTAAAAATTACCCGTGCTTCCTCATTAGAATCCACATTAATCTTCTTGGCATGGGTAAATCAGCTGTTCATAATAAACCTGAAGCCCCACGGCACTATAAATCCAAACTGGAAAGCAAATGTTTACCGCTTTACTGCACCATTGCAATTTACAAAATTAGGTGATTTTCTTCTTTCTGGCAAAGTCCTTTAATGTGTTATATTCAGTTTCAATAGCCAGTTAATAGATACAATGCAAATTTTGGTTAAGGCAAAACATTAGATTATTTTATATGTTTGAGCATAGATTGAAAAACTGAACTCACTAAAATTTACTCTCTCAAAAAGTAAATAAGGCCAGAATTTAAATGCTGTGACTGAATTATTCTTTCCAAATAAAGTATGGGCGACAAACAGTCAAGTAGCTAATTTGAAGGATTCTTCAATACATGAATGAACTCTTCATTCCAATCTTCAAGAAGGAAATAATTTCCTTTAACAACATTTTTCCCAGTCAGGCAAAAACTAAACAGTCAAGTAATTTAAGTTAATCTCTTGAAGTCCCTCCAAAGCAACATTTTTCTGGCTGGTAGAAAATTTGGGCTTAGAAATAAGCCAACCACTCAATAGTAACTTATAAAAACAACCTCAGAAAGAAAACACGCAAAGGTCACTTCAGTTATTAATGAACTAAAAATCAGCAGTTTTAAGTTTAAACTAAATTGAGGAAGGTGGGGGAGGAGGCAGATAACTTCATAATATAAAAATATCTTTCAATCTTTAGTAGCCTTTAGTACATCATATGCTTGTTTTGAAACTTGAATATCTGATTGTGTGTGTGTGTGTGTTACTTTACAATATAACTACCCCAGCAAATAAAGTTGTAATAGGACATTTAAAAGAATATTTGAAATATCTCAAAAATGGTTATGCTGGTCGTTCTTTTAGAGGAAAAAATATTTTCCCTTTTGTTTTTTCAATATTTCCAAAAGAATTGAAACATCTTAGTGTGCACATCATATCAAGTGAGGATGAGATTCATTAAAAGATATGTACACTAATTGTTACATGCTGTAAATGTATTATTTGACTAGTTTTATTCTATATTGTTGCTTTTTATCACAACACTATAAATTGACACTTAGACCACTACAGCAAATAGCAATAATAAGACAAACTAAAACTAGTAATAAAAAATAATGAAAATATTTATCTAAAAATGAAAAATCTGCATATGTATCACTGCTAATATTCAACAAATATGCAAACTCTCCAGAGAACCTGATTTGAAAATTATATTAATGTGATTGTAACTGCTTTGAGAGCATATCAAGGACACATTCTTTCTCATTTTAGCAGCCAGAGAAACAGTAGGAATAATTAGTAGGAATGCAAATGTGGTGCAAAACTTGAAACTACTTTCATTAAGATGTTTTTTTATAATTAGCAATCAAAAATAATGACACAGCAATGAAAGAAAAGGCATCACTAATTAATAACAAATTTCACAATGTCCTGTGATTAGTTAATCTAATTTTAGTTAAGTAAACTTTATTTAGAAATCATTTGCTTCTTTTGTAAATGCAATAGTTTCACAATTGAAATTATTATTCAAGTAGACTGAATTAAAACTGAAAGAATCAGTCATTTCTTTGGATGCCATATTAAAAAAAAACTTTAAACATAACAAGCTGTGGGCAATATGTAATCATATCAAAAGTCTAATTTTCAGTGTCAAGTAACAGACTTATAGTAATTACTTTCAACCAAGAAAAGGAAAACTAAATTCAAACCCAAGTCTTTTAGATAGCAGTTAATAAAATATTTGCAAAGTCTATAATAACCACAAGGTATTTTCATGCCATTATTATTTGTAATGCATGTATGCACAAATTAAAATAAATCATATCTAACCAACGACTTGTATAAAGAAAAGTTTCTTTCACAGAAGAAACATTAGTAAAATATTTTCAAGATATATTATTTACTTGAAATCAATTACAGTTTTAGTTGCTGTGGTAATTATATGAAGTAACAGATACAATAAAAATAGACATTGGGACATTCATTTTGGATAAGTAATAAAGTTTAAACTGCAACTAATGGCCAAAGAGTAGAATTTGTTCTATCAATGCCTACAACTACAGATTAAATGCATTGCTGATCATTTTGCTATAAAATGTATTGTTGGCCATTTTGCTTTAAAAATGTATTGTTAATTTTACTATAAATATGTATTAGTGGTAATTCTTTTTATATAAAAATGTATTGCTGGTATTTTTACTATAAATATATATTTTTATACTTTCATAGTCTTTTGTTTTTTTTTTTGGAGGTTCACTATTTGGCCATAGCTAGAACCCTAGCAGGCTGGACCTGCAAACAACAGCAGTTAAGAGGTGGTGCCATGCTCATCAAAACCTCCAATCTCCCAATCAGAGGCCTTGCTGCCAGATGTAGTTTATTGTCATATTAAGGACTATCTAGAAAAATGTACAGTATAGTCAAAATTTATTTATTTAATTACATTTATAAATTTTAAGATGAGTGATTCTTAAGAAAAATTCCCATACTCTGAAGAGAATTCTTATCTTAGCATGTTTTAAATAGAAAATTATCAAATTAATGACTAAACATGATTCTGTGTCTAATCAATCAAATTTACTACTAGTGACAACCCAATTTGTTGATATAAAGCATTTCATTCTTGGCAGTTAGAACTGATTGTAGAAGGAGCATGACATTATATAGTATAAGTATAGAACACCATGAGGAGAAATGAAATTTCATTATTTTCTTTTTTTGTTAGGACTTATAATAAAAGATTTCCTGTCCAGTAACAAAAACTCATATATGCACAGTGGCCAGGTTCACATACAAACATTCCTGACTTATCTATAAATTAGATTTGACATCAACACAGAAACAAGTGCACTTGTGTTCCAAAAATTACCTACTAAAATATCTTTCTGGGAATTCAACATGAATTCCCAAAGTAAATAGAACTTATTCATTATCATTGTATACAGACAAATTGAAACACAGGAGGAGGTAGACAAGAGATAATAAGATGGAATAAATAAATATAACCTAAAAGCTGTAAAATTGCTTGATTGGACCAAAAAGAAAAGCTTAAATTTAAAACCCGACTCAGATTAATAGCAAAGATTGACTTTGAAAGTTTAAGCGATATTAACATAAATTTCATTTATTTTAATTCCCAGCACACCTTTTTAAATTTGATAGGGATTGAATCATTTAACATATAAATAACATTCAGTGAGTATATCAAGAAAAACAAAGCAAAAAGGCATTTTTAATTTTACATGTAACTTGTTTGGATAAAATAATTTAAACACATTTAAGTTATTTTTATTACCAGTTGTTTATTTCCATTTCAGCTGATACGATTCAATCTTCTCAAATTTAGCAAAAGCTGAATTACAAGCTTTACTATTCGTCAGATACACATCCAGTCCACTTTTTAAAGTCAATAACAGAAATCAGCTTAGAGAGAAACTCATTGAAAAGAGGAAACCTTTGTTCTTCTAATATGAAATGAGTATAAAGTCCCTCATTCATCTAATAGTTGTTGATGATGATAATCAAATAATAAAAAGGTTACAACTTGTCGATTTGCACTTGGAAACAGTCACAGAGACATGACTGCCTGAAAAACAGACGATGCAAAAAAAAACACACCGTATACAGAAGAATACAAATACTCTAAGCTTTCAGGATAATTAAAATAGATTAAGTAAACAAAAATTTTAAAAAGAAAATGTCTGTTGTAAATAATAAGCACAAAAAACAGAGTGGATTGTGTTTTTCACAAGAGGTGGAGAAAGAATAGAGGTATAAACGAATATGATGTCAGTTATAATCAATACATGAATCCCTTGTTTAAGAGAGATCTAATCTGAATCTAGATAAAAGACTCTCTTTGGTAATGTCAGAGTCAACGTGTTTGGGTCCATCTCTGAAAATGAACTGATTTCGAAGAAACTTTATAGGTATTCCAGTCATTATATTCTGCAAAAATTAGCTTTTAGAACATTTTGAATTACTTTCAGAAGAAAAGATAGAAAAAGGGTGTCAATAAAATTTCAAATATACAAGAGATAAAACAAAGTTATAATAAATAAAACAGGAATAAATTTTAAAAGAATTTATTATATAACTCACTTTAATGGATTTGTAATGAACCAACGGTGCTGATAAAATGATAACATGAGACTTAATTACTTAACATACTATTCACTCCAATATTCCATCAGTTACTCTCAGTCATTTTGTGGTATGTAAGTAACCCCAGACACCTTTCATCTGGCACATGGCTTTACATTCTCTCTCTGCGGAGTGTACAAAACTGGAGTGATTGTTTATACATCCACCTGTCCAACATTCTTGTTCTCATGTTTACAATATCAGATCCAAGTTCTTCTGGATTCAGTGGCTGGAACTGAGTAACCAAACAAAGCAACTCACCAACACACACACAAATTATATACATATATATATATACACACACACACACACACAACATACATGTGCATGAGATATTTGCAAAATTAAAATGCCTCATTAATTTTAATGGAAAGAACACAACTGGTAGCTGTTCAAACACTTGATACATTACCTAAGAGATTCAAAAAATTTAATGCAAAATTTATTTCTTAATGAGAGCTTTAAAAATTATAAATTACCTATCAAGTAGCCTAAAAAAAGTTGCCTTTTTGTTGCTCAATCACATTAGGAGTTAAGCTTTAACAAACTCAATTAAAAAAGATTGCTTTTGATTCTATTGAGGTAGGTGTCATATTAGAGTGACATTTTTTTTTTTAACTTTGTCAAAATTGGTATGATTTTGTTTTCAAATTCTAATTTTTATTATTTTAAACTTTGATGCTTACTTTGATATAAATTATTATTAACAATGTACATGTGATATAGCATTTTAAAATGCAAATTTTGTTCTATTGATTTATACTAATGGTTTTGTTTTCATTGTTATTTTAGGATGTCAAAATAAAGATGGAGAAAAAATAAATTCAAGTTTAAAATGGGATATAAAGTAACAGTAATTGCTCACAATATCAATGACTAATGTGCTGTCAAAAAAGCATACAGTTCAACATCAGTTCCAAAAATGTCAGCAATAAGAGCATTGAAAATAAGGAGGGTCCTGAACATTCTTCTGCAATTAATGACAACCTATTAAGGGTCATTACTGAACTGAAGCCATGCAAAATATGTTGTAGAACTAAACGTTAACCAAATTGGAAAAATAAAAAAAATTCAACAAATTGGTGTTGCATATTATGATGTTTTGCACTTCTTTTTGTACAAAAATCATCTATTTCTTCATGATATTGTGATGTGATGAAAAATGAATTCTATAAGACAACCAAGTGTGTTCAATGTAGTGGCTGGGTCATGGTGAAGCACCAAAAACTTCAATAAATCAAAAGCACATCAAAAGAAGGATATGGTTACAGTTTGGTGGTAGTCATGTGGAACCACACATTACAATTTCTTGAAGCCTGCAAAATCATCACACCAGTGAAGTAATGCCAAGAAATTGAGTAAATGCTTTAAGAAATGCAATGTTTATGCTTAACATGGACCAATCAAAGTAACCAATTCTTCATGACAACACCTGACCGCATGTCTTGCAAAAGACTGAATAATTGAACAAACTGCATTATATAACTACTTTACCCAGCTTGCTTGTCAGGCCTCCCTCTATCTGACAAACTGTCACTTTTTCAAGCATCTTGAAAATAGCATGCAAGTGATGGTTTTCTAGAACATAATCACAGTTCAAAATGCTTTTGAAGAATTTAGCAATTCTAAGATTAGAAATAAAAGAGCAACAGAAACCTACTGGACTGTATTTTCATCAGTGATCTAATACTTTAATACTTTCCTTTATTTAAGTATGATAAAAAGTGGATTGATGAATTCTAATCTGTTCAATTGTGCCATTAGGCACTGTGAAAATCACATTACTTTAGCTCTTCTCAAAAATCCTACACAGCAACAAAGATTAAAACATAATATAAAACACTTTTTATTAGGTCCAAAGTGCATCTTGTATATATTTTATATGAGAAAAATGCAGATCTAAATTTGCAACTGGTGTTAAACTGAAGAAGTTTTTCAATGCCAGTAAAGTTTAAACTTTATATCTTAGATTTGAATTGTGAATGTCAGAGTTTGCTCACTGTAAGTTAGTGTAAACCTTTATGTGTGCATATATATTAATACATAAGTAACTAAGTATAAGAAGGTCAATCTTGGGAAGTGTATAACCATCAGTTTGCTATATTACTCTCAAAGTGGATACTACATCTGATAATACATGTGGATACTGCTAATATTTTGTTTACGACATTATGTTCCATAGTCCAATAGACTGGAATATGTATGGCTCCTATTTAGACCAATTAAAAGGCAACAACCAATGAAAATTACTTTAGGGAAAAGGTGTAATATTCCATCAGGTTTGGTTTGGTTGTTTTTGTTTAGCGGAATATTTCATCAGGATAATGTTAGACTAAATGTTTCTTTCATCACCAGGTAAAGTGATTTCTATGTGTGCATATATTAAGTTAGGTTCATAAAAGAATATATAAAAATTCTCAGTTTAAGAGAATAAGACTGTTTAAAAAGCTACAAATGAAAAAAAAAAAAAGTATTTTCTGACACAGCAAGTAAGTAGGTCATGTCACACATTCCTTTTTACTTTAACAAATAGACATATATGCCCTTTTATAGCCTGAGAGATGCTTGTAAATCAAACAAATATTTTTTCATTATAGATGTACAAGTACTGAGAGATCATGATAAAGACAAACTTCATAATAAAGAGAAAGACTTATAAGATATTTAGTTGTAGCTTGAACAGAAAACATGCAAGGAAAAATACATAAACTAAGTAATTTTATATATAAAAGAGCAGTAGATTAAAAGCAGTAATGCTCTCTTGGGTAAATAATTCTCAGCTTAATTGTATTTATATACCTGTCTTCTGCTGGTTCACCTAGGTAATGATAATTATGCCATCAAGTCTATAGAGAAACAATTTTCTCTTGTAAATAATAAGCAAATTGCTTTTATTCACTTGTTAATAAATTATATGGGGGAATGGTATGAAAATAAAAGTCAGTCAGCACTTCAATTAATGAACTCTTTACAGAATATTCAACAAATACCTTTTGACTATAACATATTTGTTGTGTGGTAATCATAAATATCCATTTTCAATCATAAAATATATCAAAATCTAACTCACTTATATCCATAGCTAAACTTAAAAGGAACACTCATACTATGAGGACCAGGTAAAATGTTTCATTTCTTTCAACAAATTCACTTTGCTTATAAGTAGTAAAACAGCAAAAGTAAATATTTTATAATCATAACACAAAAATTCCCCATATACAGTATATGCTGGCCTACAAAATGCATGGTTTAAAATGGAGAACTAGTACTCACTGAAAATCATTCAAGACCAATAACTATCCATTTCAAGCTTTAATAGAATGCCATAATACCAGTCAAATGCAGTGTAATATTTGTATAATTATTAGTATTAATTCCTTTGATTTCTGTTGTATACACATTTTCTTCTGAGACTAGAGACTTAAGGTCAGCAATGGCTTCATGACATTTTCCACTGAACATTTTTATAAAAAAAACAAGTCCTAAATTTGCAAGGATTTATTCTCAACTTTTAGTATGAAACCAACTAGAAACAACAATTTTAGCTACATACGTCTTTCATCACTGCTGGTAAAAAGAATAATTTTTTGGTCAAAGATATGAATGAACAAATTACAGTTGTGATTGTAACAAGTGCCTTCTTTATATACAGTGATATCACTTAATTTAAGGACATGAGTGTGTTGGTTTATAAATTCTCATTATTTCATTTGATTTATTTATCCCTCTGAACAATGCAGAGATTCAAATGCATTTCCTGCTCTTTTAATTGATATTTTAATGTGAATGATTTAAGCACAATAATTTGGAAAAAATACCACAGTCAAATAGTTTAAGAGTATTTTAATTATCTGCCATTTTCTCTTAAATAACAAAAATGAGTGTATAAAAGAATACTAATATCTAAGATAGTCAAAACTTTAAATGCAGCATCACATGTAAAGAGTATTGATGACATTTATTGCTTCCAATTATTTCTTTCTCTATATTTTATTATATTATTGTACAACTTGTTTACTTTGATGGACTTGTATCAGATATTAATTTCAACCTTTTGCTATGGTGATTGGGTCATCAACCATAGCATCTGATTGTTATTGCCGTCAGTGTAGGATTCCACTAGTCTGGTAATATGTTTCAAGTTGTTGCCATACAGAAAAATTTCATGTCTAACCTCATATGATTTGTGATATAAGGTTCTAACCTAATATTTCTTTTAGACAAGAGTTACTGTCAATAATTCTTTGAACCAATACTATTTCCAAACCTATAACTCCACACCATTACACGCTGCATTACACGTTTCATTGTTCTTCTAATACAGTGCAAGTGTTTGTTTTTTATAATTCCAACCATCAAAACTTATAATGATGCTAAATATCACTTCAGCACTTTTTATCAAACTTCAAACATTCTGATAAAGTGAATTCCTCCTTACCCATTTAAAGAAACCTGCAGCTTTTAGTGGACTATACATCCAAAGAACCAAAACTGCTTTAAACATTTTTTTTGATGGTCATAAGTATTTTCAAACAATTTTTTTTTCTTCCATTATTTTTTATACTAACAATAGTTATTTTTATGTAGTTTCACAATATTTGTTTTAGTTTCTGATGGCACATTTTTTGCCCATTACATTAATGAAAAATGTAATTTTACTTCACTTTATCAAAAAAGGATAAAAGTTTATTTTGAATAGTGTTCTTAAACTGATAGTGATAACATTAATGATAAAATATTTAAAGAGAAATTTATTACTATATTCAAATTGATACTCTCAAAATATAAATTGTTTAAAAGAGTATAAAATGTGCTTTAGCTTTAAATCTATTATTGTCTATAAAATTACAGAGAAAATTATTAGAGTATTCACATCTTAAGTAATGACATTGTATATATTTCTGGCATATCAACATTTATGTGAGGCATGTTATTTTATAGCAAATACAAATCATCATCCTTTTATCATTATTAATGTCAACTGATTTAAGATTACCAGAGTAATATTTTTTGTGTAACCCAGTTACTATGACTCCATAATATTCTCAAGGATTTGTCTAATATATTTAATATTTTAATAGACAATATCAAAATAAATAAGAGACGTTTGTATTAGAATACCAATCTTCTGTTTCCTCTTCTGTTCTTTTGAACAAGCATTTTGTGTCATGAAAGATCAATATTATTTTAAGAAATGGTTTTCATTGGGAACTACATTTTTCTGCTATTACAAATCTGAAAACTATGAAGGGGAAAAAATGCCACTTTAAGGCTTTAAACATACCAAAATTTATAACTTATTTATTTACTGGAAAACAAGGATGTGAGATCAATAAAATACACAAACAAATTTTTAAATATTCAATAGGGCATTTAACAAATTGTTTTTGAGTTTGTAATCATCAGTTGCCTGCTTTTAATCTGCTCTCTTGATTATTAAATATGTTCTTTATTAAAATTTGCAAAAAAAAACTGAAGACAACACATTAAATTATTATCTGATAAAGTTTACAAAGAAAAATTTGTGAGGGGAAAAAAATTTCTATCCAGGCAACAAAAGACTGATAAAGTGACTACTTGACTTCCTCTTTTGTTATGGCACAGATTCTCCTTAGAAATAACAGTGGACATTTGGCACTCTATGTTATTCTCATTGTAAAGTAATTAAGCTATTCATGGCACAGTCACTTTATTCAATCAATAAAATTGCCTTCTCTCACATGCTCATTTTCTATTCATATGAATAATATGAATATCATTTTTTTTACAATTATATATTGCATTCATTTTAACATGAGGTTCTCAAGACCTTGTCAAATTCTCCCAAAATATGAAGTAAGTAAATTAGAGGGGAATTTTAGATTTCACTAGTGCACTCTATACTTTGAAAATTAGTGATTTGAACCTTGTGTTATATAAGAAAAAAACATAAATCATATCCTCAAAATGTTATTAATGATACATTTCTTCAAATAGTAAAAAAAAACATCTTGGTTAATGTTTAATAGCATGTCTGATATTACATAAGGTATATCACATTTTTTGTAGGATAATCCATAAATAAGTTATACTCAAAAGTCCATTTTTTTGTTTTATTAATGAAAATATGCATATGTCAGCATTGAAAATATATCGAAAACTCTTCCTTCTGCTGCTATCAAACTAATCATTTTTTATCAACCCAAGTGAGTAATTTTAAAGATTTACCAGTAGTACAAGTTCTTCACTGAGAATTAAGAGATCAATCTTTTTTTTTTTTAATAAGAAATTCAGTTCATCAGTAACTTGTGGGTTACCTAAAATTAGAGGAGTGTTACCCTAAGTTAAGGAATTCTCATCAGGACTGAATTTAAAATCAAATGGTTTCCTTCTTTTAGCATTATTATAGCTATATAGTGATTGAAACCAGAGAACCTTCCAATACTTCATTCAAAACTTCAATAGCTAAATAGTAACAAACTGGATTTCACTGAAGTAAAAGTTATGAATTAAATTGGGTATTATAATTAAAATTATTGAAAAACAATTATAATCAAATGATAGCCACTTTATTCACAGGAAGATGATATTTCTTGGTATTCCATATAAATAAGAAATCTTAACCATTAGAACATGTTTACTCTATTAAATAAATAATATATAAAAATGAAACATTATTAGTAAAAAAAAATATTTTGAGATGTGAGTCATAAATAAATTAATAATGAATTATTGCTATGAAATTGTGATTATTCAGTTATTCATTTTCTTTATAACTGAAACAAGATGTTCAGAATCCAAGTTGTAGGAAAACCAATACCATTTACCTCATTTTCAAAAGAAATAGAAATAATCTAAATTCCATTATATTATTCAAGTTATTACACTGATAAAACTTAGTTTTTACATTTTCTGTCACTATAGAAAATTCCAGAGTCAATATAGACAAAGGTATATAAAACCCTTTAATCTAGGTTTGCAACTCACATACCAAAGGCAGAATATTTTAAAAATGAACACACTGAAAGAATATAATACAATTAAATGCATTAACAATAAATAAAGCATAAATTGAAGTCAAAGTAGATACTCTTTCAGGAGTTTCAATGTTTTTAAAGTTACATTCATTGGAAAATTTTAATGAACTTAAAAATAAAACTTTGTCAACACTTACTCTAAACAATAATCAAGCTATCTACATATTCAATAACATAATTTCTTATTAATTTTTTTACCCTGTTTCATATATAGATTAAGACTTTATTTTTGTAGTATTAATTACAATATTAGACAATCCTCAACTGGTGAAAAAGGTGATTAAAAAAAACTCACTATATAGTCATTTTCTATTTTAAAGTATTGAAATAATTTTATGTGATGAACAGAACAGCCAATAGTAACAAACATTTTTCTTTTAGAAAAAAAAACTGCAATAGCTAAAAGTTTATAACAAAAATAGTAAACTTAAAAAGAAAAGAAAATTTAAATGTATTCTTATAGATTCAAAGACAAGTGCTGAGCATTTTTAACTATCTATACAAGAAACAAATTGTTGCAATGATCAATGTTAATTTTTAACAAAAGCAAATCCATAACAAGTTTATATATGAATAATGACTCATTTCAGAAATAATAAGAAAATATGAAATGCTAAAGAAGCTTTAAAAATCCTTTATAACTAACCTCTGGTGCAGATTAGGTCAAATTCAACCTCTGAGGTTACCAGAGACCACTGTTGGTAGAATTTTTAGCTTATATTAAACAACAGAGCAGAAAAGGATAAATGATAGGTGCTGCTGGTCTCTAATATCACTGAATGTCATCAGAGAACAATTTAAGATTTTTTTTAATCAGTTGAGAATTTTAAGAGCTAAAAATACTTTATTTTTTTCTGATTTGTTTATAATACATGCAACCCTGATAAATATTTTCAAACAAAACATTCCAGTTTTTAAGAGTAAACTTTATTTTTCAATGTCAAATTAAAAAAAATGTCTCAAACTACTGAAACTACCAGTGGTTCTGTAATCAAAGCATTCTTGCTGCAAAGAATGATGCAATGAAAGAAATAATGCTGTCAGAACAAATTCCTGGAGAGATCCAACTATACAAGTCAATTGACACAGTTCTGAACACTTTAGCTGTTCAGAACCCAATTGAATTCCTCAAACCTCTTGAGCCGTCTAGTTTCCCTCCACACAGTCTTCAACTAGAAGTTGAGACACTTATCATGCTTCTCAGAAATCTCAATCCTCCAAAGTTGTGCAATAGAATTCACCTAGTCCTCAAGCAGTACCTCTCACATACCCAGTAACTATACTAACTGAAGTAAGCAAAAGGAAGATGTGTTCATTCCCAGAATCCACATAATTCTAACAAATGTGCCCTTTGAATTCAAAGGATTTCAATTCCCAATAAATCTTAATCACATCTAAATCTTGTTCATTTAATTTCAAAACAATTTCAGCTTTGGGAAAAGCCACAATTTGAAAGCAGTCAAATCAGAAGTGTATTGGGACAAACCAGGATAATGCCAAGTTTTGACAAAAACCTGGACAATATATGAAGAATCTATTCAATCAGGAATTGTGTAAATGCAATTTTCACAATCTCACTGAATGGAGTTTAAGTGCCAACTGAGTAACTCTAGAGATTGGGTGCCAAGTTACATCAAGGAAGGCTACAAGAGGTTATAGATAACACATTAAGATTTTTAACCATGAATAGCTAAAAATGACATTGATATTTAACATTAGCACTAAAAACTAAACTTATTAAAGTAAAAAGATAATTTCTCTGTTCATTGAAAACACACATCTGCTAAATAATCATTACCAAATATGGGGAAAATTTGAATGACTATGGTAACATCTGGGCTAGAGATTAAAAGGAAAACATAAGAATGCACCTAAAAGCAGAGAGATAAATATATCCAACTTTTATTGAATATCAGGCTTTTTACAATCTGTTATAAACTGCTGATATGTTTCATTTATTTTAAAAATGATACTTTCATTAATTGCATAAGCACAAATAAAAGCTTCTTTTCTTTCTAATAATTGCTTATTGGAAAATGAGATACTCCAGTAATAATGAATATATATATATAAATAAAAGTCATATAAAACAAAAAGTCAAGTATAAAATTTAAGAAACAGATAAGTTAAATTATTCAGGTAATTTTAGCTAAGATATTTGCAGATTTTTTTTTTTTTTTTACAGTGAGGTTTCCCCTTGTACAAGACCTGGGAGCCAATCAAGGTAAAGGGTTACAGAGTAAGGGGCACAGTTTATGCAGATAGGTAGGGAAGATAACAGTTAATCTTAGATCAGGTCAAGATTGTAGTGATCAGGAAAACATCTTATAAGTCACTTCCACAGATCAGTGGTTTGCAGAAAGGAGCTGTTTGAATGGAACTTACTTCTCACCAATGGGATGGAATGAGGGTGGTTCACTACAATGTGCCTAGCATGGGGCAGGTCCTAGCCATGAAGTTTAGAACTGGTAGAACTAAGCAATGTAGTTCATCTGAGCATTTTCCATGGAAGTAGCGATAGAGAAGTGAGAGGCTTACTATATCTCGTCCGTGAGAAAAGAGTTGCAGGGTGGAAAATAATTTATCACCCACAAGGACCCAGAGAAGTTTTTGAACTCTATCGAGACTGGAAAGTGAGGACTGGGCAGCTTCTACCCAAATATCCATTTCAGGCTTGATCTGGCTTTTGTAAAGGTAAAGGATAGCATGCAGAGTCAGGTATTTAATGGTGTGGAACAGGGAACAAACCATTTTACCCGCATCTTTAGTGGTGGATCGTGCGTACAAGTTCCATTTGAGGTCTGAGTTGAGTTTGAGACCTAATAGTTGCTCAAAGTATGGGGCTTCCCTGAAGGAACGTCCATCCATCATGACTGGTGGTAGTCAGGGGCTGATTAGCAATGATGGAATGTAACTAGTTTGGATTTCAAGGCATTGAATGTAACCAGCCAGTTCTTCATCCACTTAGATGTTAGAGCTAGATCAGAAGAGAGATCAGCTGCTAATCTCTGATCCTCACAAATTTTGAAGTTGCACCTATATATCATTGTATCATCAGCATAGATATTTACAAATGGCTGGAGTACACTCTTAAGCAGATCATTTATGTAAATTAAAAAGATTGTTGGTCTGAGAAGTGACCCCCTGAGGAACATCTACACTGATTATAGAACTAAAAGATTTCAAACAAATATTTACTTAAAAAAAACAAAAACACATGGCAACAAATACATTGAAATTAAGGAGTATGTTTTGCTAGAATAGAATAAAACTACTATATCTCACATCATTAAAGGTTTATTTTCCTTAAAAATACATTGTTTTCAACATTAAAATTTGGGATACTTGGAAGCTGAATATTAATTCTTGTATACAAAAAAAAACATTCATTTAATAGAAATATTTAAGACAAAACTTAACTAAGTTTAAAAGTACTATTTTTTTTTATTCTATGCCATAAGAGAATTTTGTAATAGATCACAATAAAACTTTTGGTTGACTTAGAAATATACTAACTTGAATGGTTTTCATCAATATAGATTGCTTCTTTCAGGCTTCTAGAAAGTTTGTAAATTTTTAGGTTCCATATAATCATGAATATCAGGAAGTCTTTTAAGAGCTCTTTCTTATTAACTGGAACAATAATACAGAAAGTTATCCTTGGATTAAATTTTCAGTACTTGTAATAATATGTAACTATTTTTATTAAATTGTATGACAAGATACATAACCAAAATACAGTAAAGAGATCCTTTATTAGTATCATACAGTTGAACATAAGAATTGGTTAAAGTGATCCCTCACTTAATAAAATTCATTACAACATCTTAATCTAGGAAAACTTTAGCTCTTTTTAAAGAAGTGAGATTAAGAAATTAATTTTTTAAATTATTAAACTACGATAAAGATTGAAAGTTATATAAATCTGAGTTTAAAATTTTTAAATCAATTTATATTTCAAATATTCAATTTAAGAAAAATAAACTCAGAATTTACATTTTTTTTATATCAGTATTTTGTGATAAGTCAACAAGAAATTGTGTGAAGGATAAAAATTTGTATAGATTTTTCACTAATTTTATAAATAAAAAATTAAAGAAAGTCTTGTGGCATATATCCCTTAGAACAAAACTAGAAGTGAATTACTATAATTGATAAGATGAAAGAGAAAAGGTATTGCTATCAATAGCTACTATGAATTTAGTTTCTCCTCCTCCCACCTGATTTACTTTTTCACCTCTGGTCAATAATATTCCTTTGAATGCCATGCTGTTCAAAGCTAATATCAATAAATAACAAACAGACTAGTTTTAATGTTAGTTTAGCAATTTTATCATTATAGGCAACCATATGACTAAAAGGCTACATTTCTTTCTGAAGGATTGGTTTTCAGGTTACAATAAATACCATACAAATATCAAGATGTTTCTTCAAAGTTTTGGTCTAATAATAGAATCATGCTTCATAGTTGTAAATATTTACAATTCAGTCTCCAACAATTTTCAGTTTATATATATATATATATATATATATATATATATATATATAATATTAGTGATTAATATATATATATAAAAAAGCCACTGTGTGTGTATATATATATATATATATATATATATATATATATATGTCATAATATAATGAAAAATATTATTTTTTAAAAAGAAAAATAATTTAAAAGCCACAATAAAAAAAACTCTGCTTATTATACAATTTTCCTAAAGTTATTAGTTTTTAAACTTTTAAAATTTTTAAACTATTTTCATATAACACTTTTAAAACATAGAAATCACAATTTCAAGTTGAAAAAAAAATCAATAATTATGATAGATATTTTAACCATGAAACACATAAAACTAAAAATTTTTATCAAAGAGAGTGACTTAAAAAAATTAATTACAATGGAACATCAACAGACTTTAAGAAAAAAAATCAACCGAAAAAAACAAAAATCTTAAAAACTTTGGAAGATTCTGGTTCACTTGAACTTTGTAGCAGATTGGTGTGTGGACCTAAGCAAACACCAACTACATTTATAATTTTAAATTGACTAATCTCTAATTAGTAGCAGTTTAGAAGAAACAAAATTATAAAATCAGCTATTTTTTTAAAATTATTTATAGTTTTTATTACTCATCGGTATGTCTGAGTGTATAATAACTAAATAAAAAAAGTGGACGATTATTTGGTAGAAAAGAAAAAATGTTAAGGATAATTCAGCCTTACATAATCCAAAAATATTTTACATATGTACACGCATACCCTAAACTGTTTTTAAAATTATATAATACATACATTAAAAGCACTGTTGAGATGGGGGCAGGTAAATTTATGTCTATATCTATAGCATAAAACCTTTTGAAGTAATTTGTTTGCAATTAATATTTTTAAGTTGCTTCAAAGAAGAGAAAATAAGCTGTACTAGTTAATCCACATTCCCCAAATCTGACAAAATATTAGGTGTGGTGAGTAGGCCAAAAACTTTTCACCCACCACCATAATAAATCATTTTTTTCTCTTTTGTCTGCCGAGACATAATCAATAATGGCCACACTTAGCAATTGCGTGGTTATTTAATCGTAACAGCTGAGCTAATAGGAAATGCAAGCCTAATTTTATTATAAAGTTTGATACTTTGTATATTTACATAATAATTGTAGTAATAGAAGAAATAATCTCTTCTATTTTAAAAAAAGAAAGTATCTTTTGATGTTCATTTTTACACAATTTGGGTGATTATATATATATATATATATATATATATATATATATATATATATATATATAATCTATTAGCAACTAAACATTCAATCAGCTCTTGTAAGTTTAAAAAATAGATCATGCTATCAAAACTCACTGTTTGACTTATTTTAAAAAACTTTTTAAAAAGTTATATAGATATTTGTAATGGTAATTGTTTGGATTGCATGAACTAATATCAAAGGGCATAACATTAGCATAAAAAAATGATTGCTACAATCCAGTGTTTCTCCAGTGAGTGTGCATAATTCATATATACCAACATATCTTGATCAAATTAAGAAAAATGAAAATGGTAAGAGAGTTTTCTATCAGGTCTGTCTCATAATCTGAATACTGTAAAGCAAGCAATGCATTTATGAAACTCAAGACAGTGAAGGTATATATGAATACCTATGCAAAAAACAGGTAATGATATCAAGTTTGCTTTAAAATTTATGCTGTTTGAAAAATAATTTTATTGATTCTACCATACAAGTACATTAAAATGACTTTTACTTAAGTGTTTAGGTAAGAAAGACATTTGTATACAAAGCTTAATATGCAATAAGAAAAGAAAAATTGTACACTTAAAAATACAGTTACTTAAAAATTAATTGACTATATTTCATGGCTTTGGAAAATCAAAATGAAGTAAAGTTTCTTAAACCTGATTGTTAAAGTTAAGTTTTTAATTTACCATTTTCCTATATGCAACTATTATATTTTTATATGTTAAATTTTTTTTCTTACAATTTAGTTGTTTATGATAATTCATACTACCGACAGATATATAATTTTCAATGTCAAAAAAATATCGTAGTGTCTCTATACATTGTATATTTTTCTCAATCTATATTCATTTTTTGCTAATTATTATATTTTTAACATATTTCACACAAACAAGGATTGGAAAAATGACAATAACAGTAACAATATCAAACAGTTAAAAAGAAAAAAAAATCACTCCAATCAATTTAAATTAATTTTTGCTTGTTGGAAATATTACATTTAATTTATTAGCTTGAAATTAAAATAGCTTCAAGAAAGATTTTTCATTTTAAAAATGCATTTTAAACCTTAGATATGCCTTTTCTTTGGCGGTATCTAGTTATATTCTATGCATATTATCTCCCTTGTTTGCATTAAGCATTGAAAGAGTTCCAAACAACGAGTTACAACAAATTATGCTTACCTCCATACAGATCAGTAAGCAGATTACAATCATTATACATGATAATAAATATGTAATAGATGTAACAGTACTGGTATTGACAAGTATTCAATCATGATATTTAAAACTATCTCTTACAATTGGTAACCAATAGTGCTTATATGATACTATCTACAATCATTATTAAACACTATGTAGTAGATATTAATTATAATAATATAGCAAGAGATATGCAAGATTAACATTCAAAAATACAACAAAGAGTTCTCCAATTCAGCAGCTATGTCAGGCCAGTTGTTATTTTTGTGATGAAAGATGGGAAGAGCCTAAAAAAATAATTGAAGCAAGGAGACCACTCCTAAAGAACAAGTCATTGTGCTAGAATGGTTACCTCATGATACCTACATAATCTGAAGGCTTATTCATGATGACAAAAAAAGGAATCATTAAACAGGAATTTTACCATCCTAAACTACCATATATTCTGGAACACAGCAACCAGTAAGTTAGACTGGAAGCTAGAAGTGAGTCTTTAAGATTAATATAGCAGTTTTGGTAGTCAATTGTAAGAAAATTTAAAATTGCAATTTATTTAGATTTTACAAGGTTTTTGTATGTAAAGCTTTGGATGCATTGACTTTTGTATATGTATCATGTAAACAGTCTTATTTGAAAGAGTCATAAAAACAGATATGTGTCTGATATAGTTAATGTCATTACACAGTTTATAGGAGAAAGCATATTGGCATAGTTTCAGTTGTCAGTGATTATATTTTGATCTCTAGTTGTTTCACTTATCTCTTTGGGGAAAGGTAGTTGTTCAGTTGATTAGTTAACCTTTTTTGAGTTGACTGACCCAGACCTCTTGCAAAGCCCCATATTTATGTTTTCAGTGAATACAGACACAAAGGTATTTGAATTTACTCAAACTGACAGTGAGTAATTGAACATTTTGTTTACATCTCATGATCTGTTTTCTACTACAACCACAAATTCATAATTTTATTTTAGATTTTATTTTTAGTGGCATTTTCATGGAGTCTGCAGTTTTGATAGGTGTTCTCTTTTACTTTTATGGCTTTTTAACATGCCCCTGAAATCTCTAGCTATTTTTATTGAATATTAATACAATGTAAAAGAAATGCATTTAATTATTTTAAGTGTGTACTGTAAAGAAAGAGTAATTTAAATTCACAACTATAGTAAAGAAATAAAAAAAAAAAAAAAAAAAATTAGTTTATTTACAATTTTACAAGTAATATATTTTATGAAATTTTTCACTCGTTCTTTATTTTTGTTGATAACCAAAAAGGAGATTCGGAAAATAATACAGATTTTTTTTTCTTTTGAAGAGGAGGGGGTTAAAAAAGGACAACTTCCAGCAATTGACTTTAATGAATGTCTTTAAAAAATAATTTATAACGAATTACAAATTATTTGCGTCGTGAACTAAAGATTTTATATAAAATTTCAAAGAAAAATTAACTTCTAAAAGTGCTTCCATACTTCAACTATAGACAAGAAGCGAATGAATGACTAGAAAAGAATGAATGAAAAATTGCATTAAAGTACTTTTACACCGCCAAGATATATCAATGCTGCACAAAGAAACGACCAAAAGGTAGACAGAGTGAAAAAAAATCAATAAAATATATGATAAAATTAAAATCAAAAAGTAAAAGTTAATCATGAAGCTTGCAATATTACGCGGTTGTTAAAGCACTAGTAACACGTGGTCGCAACATGTTCTCAGTAGTAAATTATTGATACAAACAAAAATATTAACTACCAGTTTGAAGAAAAGTGTAATACCGAGTTTTCTGAGTTACTTTCCCATAAGATAAGTTTGAACAAATATCATTTTTTCCTTAATTAATTCTTAATTTAAATTTAAAACGTTTTTTTAGTTTTACTTTGTTTGAGAGAGGAGGACATTTTTCCGTTTATTGAAACCTTGTTGTACACATTTTTGAAGCAGTAATTTAGTTCATTTTTCGATTCCACAAACATGTAAATACAAATGTTTAATTAAGAGTAACAAATTTAATAAGGTGAGGATAAAGATACCCACCTAAAGGTAGCAACTGCGAAGGATTTGTAAATGTAGCCGCCATGTTTCAGGTTGACAAAGTAAAAGACAACGCCACCTAGCGGCATTATTAAGCATTTACAAAAATCGTTCAGACCAGAAAAGAACATTTACGGAAGCTCAAAAATACCGTAAAATTTCTTTCAGTTTCATGGCAGTTTCGAGTCGTAACATTTTAATTGCTGGTTTACTTTCGATCTTGGAAATATTTATCATAAATGATTTATTTATGGGTAATTTTTTTACTGGACTATGCATTATAGTTAATAAACTATGACAATTGTTTCAAGCCATACAATTATTACAATTACATCACGTAATTAATTATTTAAAAAAATATAATTCCTTAAAAATGCTAAGTAAGACATGAAGACGATCCTACAATATTTTTGTTAAACCATGCAAGTTGTTAATTTTTACAGTCATTTAGGTAAAGTATCTTTTTTACCAGAATGTGGCTAAACACTTTTCTGTACTTAATTTTATTGATGATGATGCCGAGAAATATTGTAAATTGTATCTAGTAAAAAAAAAAAGTGTGTTTGTGTACGTGCGGGCGGGCGTGCGTGCGTGTTTATGTTTGTATATGTGTGTGTGTGCGCTCATAGGTGACAAGATGATTCTAAGACATATTTTTATGATTTTCCATTTTTGCTCATGCTTTTGAAGTCAAAAAGCGAAGGAAGATTTATTCAGTTAAAATATGTAATAACAATAAAACTTTAACTTCAAATCTATGAAAAACAATTGAATTTGGATATAATCGGTGATGACAGTGAGAAAACTAAAAAAAGTGTAAAGTGCAACAAACGAAAAACGAAAATTATAATGAGGATTTTTTTTTCAAATACTAAAAAATCCATGAGAAAAACCTGTACTGGCTCACACACATATACATACTTATTATTTACTAAGTTTTCACACCATTAATAATTAGTGGCTTTTCATTGGAGATCTAGTGACAGCAAGTTTCCTCAAAACTGCAGCACTCTTCTCTCGATATATTTTAAAAATCAATTCACCCCAAGCAAGGCAACAATGCCACTAAGATGCAAGGGTTACTGGGAGAAAGAAAGAATGAAAATACTTTTTAGAAGGAACTGGAAACCCAATCCTAAACAGGACACAAGGGATAAACCCCTACTCCAGTTCAAAAGATCAAGGAGGTGTGTGAACTGGATGATAGACAAACATATCTACTCCAAATTGATTCTAGTGGTACTTTCAATTTTTATTAAATTTCAATTCTTTCAATCTCTTTGCAAGGCTATTTTGGACCGTTCCAAGTTATCCATTATTGATGGAAACAATCGACAACCTTATCTTCTCTGGTAAATTGTAATCATTTTTCTAGCTTTTCTCTTTCTTTCAATATTACAGCAACATGTCCCCTATCAAACATCAAAATTTCTTATCTTTGTTTACATTGACTATATCTAATCTTTTGACCTGGACTGGGAAATCCATTTGAATTTCAAATTCCTTAAAGTTTTACTATTTTTAATCTTGAGAACATCTTGAGATTTGGTTTGTACCACCAGATCCTAGTTTTTTGTGTAATTTCCAGTAGACCATCTTCCCTACACAGCCATATTTATTTTTTTATATTTCTGACAAAATTTGCTGCAATTCCTTATATTGTTTTGTAGTAACTTGAAGCAAATCTAAAAAAACAATTATTTTCTAGTCAATAAGAAAAGCTTCTTTTGAACTAAAAGCTCTTCATTTTTACTTCAAAGGATTCAGTCAACAACATCCAGATAAGTTGCTATAAAAAATGCCTTTCTTATGGACCAATCAGAATGACTCTCAAAAACAATTTATCTGATCTTTATATAAAGGATGCTGTCCACCAGTAGAGCCAAAGTCAAGTCCATTCGTTTGTTTCTCTATATGTAGATATGCACACATATATATACTCTCTCACCAAACACACTGGCCATTACTTTCTTCAACACTTGACTCTAATATCTTGTTCAATAAGAAATATTCATTTCACTTCACACTAAATTCAAAGATGAAGATTTTGTATACATTGTTAAAAATAATTATTTTGACAGTTATTGAAAGCACAATTTTTGTTTTCTTATTCTTTTGTTCATATTTTGTTTGAATTTAATTTCACCATTTTGTTTTCATTCAATTATCACAAGGCTATATTTTTGTTGGTCAATTTTGACAATTTATCTGGAGTCAGAATTAAATGATTGTCAACTTTGCCAGAGTTTCTTAGAATTTCTGTGCAGCTATTTTCCCCAATTTTTTCTTCTTGTTTCAGAGTTGTCTGATCCCACAATTTTCCTTTTGTCAATCTTGTTGCAACATTTGGTAGTCCTAATCAATTTTTCATTACGATCTTATGTAGTCTTCAAGTCTTTTGATAATTGAATTAGCACAATTGTTAATGCTAATGACTTTTCTTCCTCCCTCTAGTGTTCGAGGCTCTAAGCATGTTGATCAATTTTCTTCTTTGATCTAAATCTTTCAGTTCTCTTATCTCATTTAGGAAGGGTTTCAAATATCTAACTATGGATACTGCCTATGTATTTATGCTAATGATAATATATTCTATTGTTATGTCTATTTTACAGAATTTTACTTGTTCTTCTAAAGTAATTTTTTCATTATTATTTGAATATGATTACAGTATCCCTGGATATTTATAATCTTCTTCCCATTGTTGGGAGTTGAATTCTTGCTGTTGCAACCTGTTTTCCTTTGCTTCTCATTAACATTGTACATTTCTTGATTCCAAACTCCATTCCAATAACCTGGCTGAAATTGTGGTTTTATACCAGAGTTTTCAATTCATTTTTATTTTGGTAAAATGTCTTTAGATCATCAGATTCATTAAATCATTGAATCTTTGCACTGAATTACTGAATTTACAGCCCCCTTTATGATTCCACAAGATGCAACTGAGCAGTCTCATGACTATTATGTAATGGAGGCAGAGAGTAATCTTGGAAAAATATCTCTTTTTATGTTGTTCTTCATTAGTGATTGCCTTCATGCAGTTAGCTCTCTATTTCTTCATTGTATTAGTCATGCATTTGAACACATATATTATGAGTTCTAGCATAATCAAATATTCAAATATTCATGGTTGATTATAATGAAATCTATCTATCTATGCAATTGTTAGTCTTTTTTGTTTTAGCCTCTTTTAAGATTTTTTTTTTATCAATAAATAGTAAACCATTTCTTCCTTTGGTTATTTTTTCTTTTGTTGTAGCTTTTTTGTTTCTAAGATAAAAGTCCTCAACTTGTTAATGAATCATACATTTTCTTTCCAAATTGTCCTGTTAGGATTTCCATTTCAGACACAGGCATTCACAGACCTGTAATTACTTGAATTTTGTACTTTTTGCATTAACTTTTTATCATTAAGAGCATCTTGTCTTTCTACATTATTCGGACTATTGTCCTCATCTTTGTCCGAATAATGTAAATAATGTACATAATACCTCATCTCAGAAATATAGACAGATATCTTGTCTTTAGTTAGTCATTTAAAGTTACTTCCATTAGACATTAATGCAATTATTGGGTTAATCTTTAAATGTATAGCTATAATTTTTTTTTATTTAGAACATATGCAATCATGGCCTAAACCTTTCCAATTGGTTATTTTTCTAAGAGTTCACAAAATATATATATTGATTTTTATTTTTGTGAATCTTCACATTCCCATACCATAAAGATTTGTCATCCACTGACATTTCATTTTATTCTTTCATGTACTCCCATAATTTACTTTTAGTTTCATTTGCATCTGATTTTCCAGTTATTTTTTTGTTATTTCTCCATTTAACAATCTATAGAATTTACTTTCATTATTTTAGAATATCTTATTTTGTTGCATTGCTTAATTCTGTATTGATATTTTTGAGTTTTCTTTTTTGGTTAAATGTTCATGATTTAATTTGGATGCAGTAATTACTTCTTTTTGTTGTTTGTTTATATTCTAGGTCATGAAATCAACCTTTGTCTCCAGGTTAATGTGATATACCCAGGCCTCATCACATATACTCCAGAAAGTCCCTATCAGCTTGCTTATACCATTCCAAAACCTGAAAAGAAATGCCCATGCACAGGGGCTTGTGTTCTTCAGTCGCTTACTTTGAAACCAAACATTATAACAATTTCTAATATCCCAACTTCTCATGGAGATTTCATAGGCCATTCAGATGGTCAAGTTCAACGGCCTTATTACAAATGAATGAAAACTTCATTGTATGCTATATTGTCTTCTGTTGGTGAACAGAGATGTCCAATACCAGCTTCCTGCTCATTACATGTCTACCATACACAGCAGTATGTTTGTAGAGAATTTATGTTGGATTTTGATCACTAAGAAAGTAAAACCCAAAATAAAAAAATCATCTGCGCAAGGGCTCCGAGCATCACATCCAGTTCACAAAACAAATCCCCACAAAAATCTAAAATACAATAGCTAATCAGGAACATTGATGAAAAACAAAAGATGAACCTAGGAGCCACCAGATTTGTATAAAAGAAATCCCCTCATAAATGACTGACACAGTACTATATCGACAGGCCAGCTGTCGACACTGGTGAGCTGTCGACACTGGTGAGCTGTCTACATCACCACTATGATCAACCCTATCATCATCACTACTAGGACCTTGATCAATTCAATGTAACAACAACCAGATTTCTGATTCCGCATAACTCTTTACATACAGGATGCAGCCGACAGGCTAGCTGTCATCACCAGGCATGATTTCTAACATCTTGTCATCACCATGATTTCTAACACCAGGACAGCTTCACTATTACACTTCAGGCCTCTCACATCATCACAACTGTGACCCTGTTTTCATTTAATCTCCCATTTGAGCAGAATCCAACAGAGACATTGCACTTGATCAAGCTTCACTAATCCACTCCAGGTCTCTCTCATCGTCATCACTGTGACCTCAATCAACTGACCTGCCAACACACCTCACTAGACCTTACCACAGCTAAACCCTGCAACAACACATTACTCATGCTAACATGGATTCACTACTTCATGAATCCACTCCAGGCCTCTCTCGTTGTCACCAATTTAACCTCAGTTAACCGACCTGGCAATACAATGCACCAGGCCTTACCAGCAACAACCTTACACCTAATTGATTCCCTTACCAACAGCAATTAAACTAAAGAACCACATATCAACAATTTTGTCATTTTTCCACAAAATTATGTATATATTCTGAAAATTGATCAATATACGTTGTTGAAACTTTAATCCTTGTTTATTCTTTCCTTTGCAAGCATACACTGGTTATAACATTTATGCATCTACATATTTTTCAGATATCTATTGTACAATCATCTGATTTTACAGGCTTTTTTATTCTTTTTTTTTAATAAAAACACAGAAACAATTTGATGCAGAATGCTCACAAGCAGTTAATTTTTATCTTGATAAACTTTTAGTGATTATACAATAAAGAGAAAATTATTAAAAATGTTGTAAAAAAAAACCCTGTCGAAAGGCTAAATTTTTATAAGAATGCAAAGAATTTACGCTTCTCTATTTATTTGTATTTTAATATTTAAAGTTACTATATAATTCTTTTCTATAGTACTAAGAATAAAAAATATAAGAGACCTTTTAAAAGCAATATGACAGAATTCAAGCATTAAGTCAGACTTTTATTGCCTGTACATTTTCATGTAGATTTTTGTCATTCTATTAAAAACAAGTTTGAAATGCACAAATAATTTCAAATCATTTTATTTGATTTTTTGCATAGCATTTAACACATTAAGTATCCATTTAATAGTTTTTAATTTTTGTTATAGTGGCCACTTCACTTGACTCCCTTTTAAGTAAATAAGTGGTTTCCATTGTAACATTAAGAATTTATAATGAAAAGTTTTTTGTTTTTATATTTTCACATCTGCATTGCATATGTGAATTCTCATTTTAAAAATGAAAGCTGATATAATTTCTGTGTAAAAGCAATAATTTGTAATATCCATTTATTTTCAAAATCTGAAATAAACTTTTTTAATTTATTAAGTAATTTAATGTTTATTTTTATATAATAACTAGCCAAATTACCTGCGCCTTGCTGCATGTCACACATTTTTTTGTAAGAAAATGATGATTCATTTTAAATCATTGTTATAATTTGTGGAGAAAAATGATGCATTTCAATATTACTCAATGATCTTGCTGATGTGACCTCCATCTTCTGGCTTTCTTCTTATATATTTTGGATAAGAGTCATTCCCTTGTTCAAATTTAAATTTAATTTAAATCAAAGAGAAAAAAATTTTGGGGGAGGGGTACCCACTGGGGGCCGCCCTTTGATCAAAATGAAATATACTTATCTAAGTATCCTGGGTAATGTAGTTTCAGAATATATATGGTTATGGGAGTTTATCTCCAAAACCCTAAGAGAAGTTCGATAACAAACAGACAGACAGAGGCTACAACTTTATATATATAGATGTAAAATTAACATTTATTTATTTTATTAAACTTACTTTTTAGATAAATATTCATAAATGTAATGAATTGTGTGAATATGAAGATAAGCTTAGGACATACAATTTAATAAAAGTGACCATGTTGGAGTGATTTTTGAATGTTTATTATTGCACAATATTTTTACCTCAATAATATTGTACCTACTTTATCATCTACTTTACCAGTATTGCACAATTTCTTTTAATCATTGTATTGATAATATTGATTGTATAATGGCTGCTGATGTATTTTGTCCAGTTCATCTTGTAATGGAAAGCTTCATAGTTCACTTCACACTTTAAAGATCCTTGTTACTTGAGTCAATAACAGGCAAAGAATTTTCATACAGCCAAAGCAGCATGACAGTCTGCAATGTCTGGCAAACCATGAATTGCAACAAGAAGAATTGGTTTATCTGTGGAGAAATAGAACAAGGCTTACCAACTCACAGGAAACATAGATTTAATACAAAGCTATAATACTGTCTGCATAGTACAAAAAGACTTGTATAGTTATTTAAGATTATCAAATACAGCATACCTTAAAAATATTGAAGGGAACATGTAGTGCAATGGTAAAGATACAAAGATATGTATAAGACAAAAAAGAGCAAAAACCACAAAAATACAAAATAAATTAAATAATGAAAGCACCAGAAACATTGTAAATGATTTTTTTTAAATAGATTCACTATGTATAATGTTATTCTCATGCCAGCTAATAAAAACACAAGTTTTAATCTATGTTGTATTGCATTTTATTTCATTCTGGACTTTATCAGTTATCAACCATTCTGTATGTAGCCTTTTATCTGAATGTAGGTCTAAAAGAGAGAGCTTTCCTGCTTCTTGGCTCAGTATTTGTATATTTACACCACATATTTTTTTCCACGTGCACATATACCAAGCACAGCTGGGCTGATTATGTAGATCTGCACTTGGTAGCCAAGAGGTCATCACCGAGTGAAATCTGCACCGAGCTTCTCTTAAGGACACAGTGTGTAACATCTATTCTGGCATAATCTGAAGTGAGAAATAATATATGCTAATATATACAAAAATACTTCATGAAATATACTACACTATGTTAAGATATCTATATTTTCCTGTTGTCTAATTACATTGTGCTGTTATTTTATTCTGTTGTGTGTATCTTTTAAATAATATTCTACTAATTTCAGTATACCAATAAAAATGTTATCAATATCTAATTATTTTCATATTGTAAAATTATTGTACCACTTTCAATAACATTAATATCCTGTTTATAGCTATTGGATTCAAAATAATATATGTAAGAATTTCAAAATTGATTAATAAGGAACTCATAGAAACCCCATTAGAACAGGTAAGTTCATCTGTCTTTGGTGATATCTCTTATTTGTATGCCCCCAACCACCTCATTCCTAGTAATTTACCTATGCCCTACCAATTTCAGTCATCTTCTATAATTCTCTCTGCTTTAATGTTGATGATTTTCAAAGATTTTACTCAACCAAGTGGAACAACATAAAATATCTATGCTTTTTAAGTCATAAGGAATGTACATAGAGAAACAAGATTGTCATAAGAATTACATTTATTCAAATATGAAACAAAACTTAAGTTAATTTGAACATAATTATTAATTCTAAAATGATGACAAGAGGCAATTTAAATTTTGGTAAAAAACTTTTTAAATGCCCAAATAGAAAAGAAAATATAGTTACATATATTTTGATTAACTGAAGTTCAAAGTTTTTAGTTTGAATTTTTGTAAAAATTTAGAATTTAACAAATAGTAGATTTATATTGCTTTCATTATAGATGTGTGTGTAAGTTCACACACACACACACACACACACACAGGGGAGGCAAAGTAGGAGAGGAGTTTTCACAGCACTGTTATGGCTTAGAATTATCTCATTGGTTCTTCCTTTTTCATTTAAGGATGGCTCCATGATGATTTCCTGGGTCATTTCCTGGTGTATATGGTACCAAATTGGTCAACGAGCATCAGGTATACACATGTGGTTGGGCACCTCGTGACAGTGTAATGGTTAGCAAGTTTGTCTTGCTAGAACAATTATGACTGAATAGTGAGTTTGATCCTCACTGGGTGCCACATACTTTCGGCCTTGTGCCACATCTAAGCTATACAAAAAATCGCTGTACACTTGTGGTTATCTCTTCTCCTGCCAACTCAAGATCAACCAAACTCAGGTGGGTTGATTGATTCATTTTTTTATGGCTTATCAATTATTTGCAGGTTAGTTAAAGCCTGAAAATATTTTTAGATTGTAAGAATTTTTTTAGAGATAATAATGATTTACTGATACAAGTGTAACTAATTAACCCATAGCTGGGGGAAAAGAGGTAGATTCATATCTTTCCTGTGCAAGTGAATATAACTAATCCAACTAGAATTAGAACTCAGCTCTCTGATTTTCAATTCCAAGCCAATATCTATTATACCAACTGCACATCCAAGCTCACAGTACCAGGCTCAGTGTTGCTTAACTTAAGTGATTGTTTCAATGTGATATGACCATAAGCCTTCCTAGGATGGTAGCCACATCCTCAACTTCAGTTGATGCCAAAAAAGCATTGGACAGCTAAGACTTATTGATGTGAGAATTAAATAGAAGTTTTTCCACCAAGTATGAGTCAATAGAAATGCTACTGTGATACATATTTAGATAACTTTAATCAAAATGAAATAAGGGTTATGTAACAACACACACTACATTGATCCTTGTTGCATGTAGGGCAGTTTAGCATCCATGTTAACCTATGACCATTGCTGAAAGTGCCTTCTGTGGGTACATATGCATCAAAACTGAACCTTATATTAATAGAAGGTCACCTGATCATGGCACCAAATTTGATGAAATAGAAATGTGATTCAGAGGTTGTTTTGTTGGCTATATCTGGTTTTCATTCATGCCATCAGTTTTTTGTCTTGTGTTATTGATCCTGGTCTTTAATAATAACAAATTTGATCAGGATTCTGTTCAATTACTGTATTTTTAAAGTTTCTAACACCACACAACAATGGTTATTGCATATGACTAGTTAGATGAGATTTTGACCAAGAACTTCTTTGTCAATTGTCTGACCCCATCATGTTTACGTTTCCACAGAGATTTCAACAAAATGTGGGCAGGGGGAGTATTGTTAGAGTGATACTGTGTAACTGGATGGAAACCTGACCCCATCAGCTATATACCATCACATTTGTTGCAGGGTCAATAACATGATGTAATGAAAAATAGATACAATCAATGACCTACACACACACACATGAGTTACATCCCTACTATCACACACACACACACACACACACACACACACACACACACATAAATATAAAGAAATAATTTTCTGATTTATTACTCAAGTTCTTTAAATTTGGATTGAACAAAAAGATATTACAGTCACAAGCAAGATGAGGCATTGGCTTAAAAAGAGAATTTTGCAAAAATTAAAAGATTGTAATGAGTAGATGCCCTTGCTTTTTGTCATATAGAACAAATGAATGGAATTGTTTATATAAATAAGTGGAGTTAAGCAGAGTTGAGCAGAGTTAGCATTAGGTCAATTGCTAAGTGTACTTTTGAGTAGTAAACCTTCTATTTCATTACTTACCTACGAGTTTGTCTTCCTTATTTATTTCCCTCTGTTATCTCAAAAACATGGGATACAACATTTTATACTATTAAACTAAAGATAGAAGATAATACACATGGATCAAAAATAACATCCTGGAAATAAAAACTTTGCTTTGTCTTGTTAAAATAACAGATGTTAACAAAAACCCTGAGTTATTTTTATTTTATTCTCTTTTCACTCTTTAAATGTAATATACTTGACAAAGTAAATAAGCCTGTAGAGATACAAAAGGCGATTATCTCCCTTTTGATAAAGTCATGTGAGTCACATGATGGCTGGTGAGAGATATCAGAAGATAGAGTGATGAAGGACAATTGTGATTTAAAACCTGCAGAAGGACATCCCTAGGCCACAGTAGAAGGTCTTACAAGAAAAATCACTGGCCTCACCAGGTTCATAGAGAAACTGCTGTAACTCCAGTTTTCCCTTCGGGAAATATTATAAATAAGGCTCCCCTTTTTTTACACACTGCTTGTTGTTGTATACATGTTATAATTTCTGTGTGTGGGACAAAGGTATATATCTATGTAGAATTATATGTACGACTTAGCATCATAAGACTCTCAGAGTACAAAGCATGTTTCAGATATTTTGTTCTGTCTGTGAAATATGGTTAATAATAATGCCATAATGGGGGAAATGCAAATGGGAAAATAAACCTTTCTTCCATAGTGCACACATGAAACTAAAGTTGATGGTTATAATAAAAGTTATATTAACCTAAAAACTACATTAGTCTATTATTTTGACAATGTATAATAACCATTAAAAATCATTTCATGATTAAAAGTAAAAACAAAAATTATTACTTGCCAAATTGAAACTAAAGGACTGTTAAATTCATTCAAACCAATCTTCTTACCTTTGTTTTCTTTTATCACAATATTTCACCCAATATATAACACTGCAGGTCATCCTGGCACTACATGACAACACCACCCTGTCCTCAGTCACCAGTGTGTCGGCAATCGAATCCCATGGCTAACCATGAAATTGGTCACTTTGATCCAAGATTCACCATGTCCCATGTTGTGTTAGTTTTGATCACAAGGCAGGCAAGGATTGTATTGTTGCCAGATATTGCTGGATTGGTGTCATTCAAGCAGGATGATGTTATAAGGCAAAAAAGAAAGTTGTGCAAATCAGCAAGGTTTATATAACTGAGGCTTATACAGGAACACTTTTTCCGTGTAAGAATCTACAAGCATGCAGGCTAATGACCATTCCCTCATAGTCTAATTTCATGACACTTTGTTCTTAGCTTCCAAGTCAGAGTCAACATTCCAGTAGCAAATTACAGAATGCTGACAAAGCACTTGTCTCCCTCTTTCTCTCTTGCTCTCTGTCATTATATAAAGGCTTTCAATTCTTCCACTTGGCAATTTCATCAGGGCACTCTGCTCAATTTATCTAATAGTCTGGAACAAGGCATGAGTCAGGAGTTCTTTGTAGCAGCAAATCACATCAATAGAAGTGTGTCTCTGCCTCAACTGCTGCTCCCTCTGTCTTTCTCTTCTCGCTTCTCACTCCTGGCATTTCTGCATGGCTATTTATGGAGTCCAAACTCCAAAAACTGGGTTGAGGTTGACTTGTTCTGGGATACCTTTGAATCTCCTGTCACCCAATCAAATCTCTCCACTGGTGCTGCTGTGTGGCCCTTGTATGTCCAAATATGGGGAGCTCCCCCTGTGGAGGGGAGTGTTAGCAACAGGTTGATCCATCATCTTGTTTTCCTTCCTTCTCTTGCTCACACCTTACACCAGTACCTTTCAGTGGGCATATTCATTTTCGTCCCACTTCCTTATATCAGTTCCTCACATTGCCACCATCCAGGGAATAGGTGTTCCACTGTGAACACCTGACCCAAAATAGATGTTATTTTTAATGTCACCATAAAATTATTATCTGCATTTCTTATTCCTAATTATCACGTTTGGTCCGTAACTTTTCCGCTCTGTCCCACTTGACCAAAATTTTCCAGCTTTTAGTGACATGCATATCCTCCTCTCCTATCAACAAGTGACATAGAATCATTTCTTTATTCTTTTCCTCACCCACCTGTAGCCATAAAATTATTATCTGTAACTAGTTTCGTGGTCTCTGTCCAAAATTGCACCCCCCCTCAACTCATCCCCTTGGCTTCACTTTAACCAGATAACCAAGTGAGAAACAAAATAAAAGAATATTTTCATTTGTTTTTAGTATGTCCTTCAATCTATCTACTACCTTCTTTGTACTCCTGAAATGAGAAAACAAGATAAGAGTCTATTTTCTCTTGTTTTTGGTATGTCCTTCAATCTATCTACTACCTTCTTTGTACTCCTGAAATGAGAAAACAAGATAAGAGTCTATTTTCTCTTGTTTTTGGTATGTCCTTCAATCTATCTACTACCTTCTTTGTACTCCTGAAATGAGAAAACAAGATAAGAGTCTATTTTCTCTTGTTTTTGGTATGTCCTTCAATCTATCTACTACCTTCTTCATCTTTGTGTTCAATTTCAATTTAATTTAAGCATTTTTTTTCTTTCTTAAAATTATTAGCATTCTTACGGTGTCACAAATATACCCTCTCGCCTTCATTACATGTCTGTCATATTCAGTAATCTTTCAAGGATATTCAATGAAAATCTTTATTCAGTCAACAAAAATATGCTATTCACATTCCTATAACAGTTACATTCAGTGTCCTTCTTTTCAGAATTTATCAATTCTTCGTTAATATACAGATATATTTCTCTGTTGTGCCACTGTATGTTTCTCTGCTGCCACACACTGGGTGTGCTTTACTAGGGCTTTTGCCCATTAGACCATGTCCTTTAGGATATTCAGTTAGTGATTTATCTTTAATTTAATATTTAATCTAATGACAAGGAAATTGGTCCAAGTAAACCAATTTATAATAGTAACAATATAATTCCTCAGAAATTCAGATAAAATAATTGTAGCTGTGTAAATATTTAACTAAACTGCTTGAACTTTTCAAACATGAGGATTGTGGATTTAAATTCTTTTGCTTTTCATTGTATTTAGAGCAAGAAATTTTGTTTTGAATAAAAGCTTTTTCCATATTTTTATTTATAAATAGACACAACTGATGCATAGTGTGACAGATTTGCCACAAATTTAATAATGTCTCAAAGATATTATAGATATAAAACTGACTGCTTAGCGTGAAAATTCTGTGCTTTAATTCAAAGCTGCTGTTTCTTTCTCATGATAAATCTGAACAACAATATTCAAGAATTTCCCTTCAGATACCACTATTTTCTTTCCTTCATTCTCTGTTGTAGTTGGTAGTATTTTAAATGGAATTCTCAATTTCTGTTGCTGTCTTCATTTTGTTTTTCATCTTGCCATGAGGTTTTCACTTTTTCTTTTTTTCAATTTGTCAAGCATCCTAAAGTAGTCAACTAACCACTTCAAAATATGATTGGTTACGAATGTTCAACTGAATGTTTTGCATCTGCTGAGAATTCGATTAAATGCACATAATCATATGACTATGTCACTAGTTTCTCTGCAACTACCATTTAATGGTCTTTGAGATACTAATTTTAATAGAACAACTAATATTGTATGCAGATATGTTAACTCTGTAGCTTCCCCTCTAGAATATATGGCTACAGCCTCACCACACAATGTATAACAACTTATACTACTCAGATCAAAATGGTCTTGAAATTATGTTTATAAAGTAATTTTGGGTGGTATATTTACATTCTCTTTCTCTCTATATATATACATACATATATCAAAATAAAAAGAAAGAATAGTCAGATTTATAATCCACATTTCTTTAGCATAAATATTGCAGTGTATCTTATGTATGCCCTTAAAAAACAGACAGGATGACATGTCCTCATATAAGGAAGCCAGTATTGACAGGCAGAAATTACAAATGCACACCTAACCCATAACCTATATTTACACTTTGTCATCTTAAATTAGACTTGTATCCTGATTCATCAAAAAAAGGCAACACCATTTTAAAATTTTGTAATCCCTTTCCCCCTCCAACTTAAACTATATAATACTATTTAGCTTAAAAAAAGTAAAGTATTTTTTAAAAAGTTATTCAACATTGTTTGAGAATGGAATAAAAACTTTAATTTTAAGTTTAATTTAAAGTTTAGTTTTTAGTTCCAAAACATGGTAATTTCTGTGTTGCAATGAATACATATTTTTAAATAATAATATTCTAATATATATATATATATATATATATATATATATATATATATATATAGTAATACCTTGAGATATGAGCATCCTGTATTATGAGATTTTGGAGATATGACCCAATTTTTTGTCTTGTAATACAAGCAGAATTTTGAGATACAAGCAAGTTTCAGTTAAGTATCCACAGTATACATGTTCACTTCTGCTCTGGAAGAATTTCAGTTGTACTGTGTTGTGTCTTTTTTTGTCATTATTTTGTAAAATTCCTTTAGTGACACCATGGGTCCAAAAAGTAAGTGTAATGAACAGTAGTGAATTTTTAGGGGCCTATAACATATTGGAAATATTCCCATTAATTTCAATGGGGAAAATTGATTTGAGATACGAGTCTCTTGAGTTATGAACTAAACTATGAATTAAACTCCTATCTCAACGCATTACTACACACACACACACACACACACACACACACACACATATACACACACACACATATTTTTATCACTTTATATGTTATTTTTAGTGGATAGCCATATTTGAGTAGATGCTCCATTTATTTTTTTAAACAGTATTTATTTTCATCAACTGGCTTGAATATTTGTGAAAGCTTATTAAAAATAATGCACCTTCTGGCTTTAATAAAATTTCTTGAATATTCAGGCCAATAGATGAAAATAAATACCATTTAAAAAATAAATTGACCATCTACTCAAATATCTGCTAAAAATAATGTTTAAAGTGATAAAAATCTGTCAGATAAATAAATAAAAATCTATAACTTTTATATATACATATATATTATACATATATATACCCACACACATCTGTGTGTGTGTGCGTGTGTGTGTGTGTGTGCGTGCGTGTGTGTGTGTGTGTATCACTATTTTTGGTTGAAGAATGGACTTTGATACAATTATTGATTATTCTCAAGTAATGTCTTTATTTGTTAACCCAACTGTAGAAAAGAAATCTCCAACAGAAAACTTTACAAAACACTTTTGACATGTTCTGTCATTCTCAAAACCTTATCAATAACATTATATTGTAGCCTTTCCTAAAATAAAAAGAATGATATGCTGAAATTGTTGCTTTTATTAATTTTCCTCCATTTTCAATGTTAGCATCAATAAGCAAAACTATGCCAGTTTTGAGAATATTTTTGAAAATGCATGCAGTTGTCAAAATATAATCAAAAACAAATTTTGGAATTAAACTATTTAAAACCAAATGTTCCTAATATCATCTAATGGGAAAAAAGCAGGAGAATATTTTTAAATTACCAAATATATATATTAAATATAATGAAGGTTTAAAATTTTGACACGTTTTTTATACTTTTTGTTAAATACAGTAGCCTTTTACTGACTTAAAAGTACAATGTATCACTATTCATTATTTTAGCTATGTACCAGGCATTAAGCTTGAGATAAGATCTTTACGAAATATATTTCCTTTTAAGTACTAATGAGTAATGGTCTATTGGTGAGACAGCTAGATAAATGTTAAATGGTTTCTAGTCACATTCTAAGAGTATACACACCCATATTCTTGAAGAGCTCTTAATAAAGTTCGCTCATTTTATATATTTGATAAGGACAAAGACACTTCACAAATGTTTAATATTTTTTTTAAGTAATTTTTCATAAATAAAAGGCAATATATATATGTGTGTGTGTGTGTGTGTGTGTATGTGTGTGTGTGTGTGGCCTGACAATTACTTTTAGTATGAAACAGACTGTCCCCTCTGGGTGCTTACTTCAATGTTCACTTTTATATTTACATACACTCTACTCCTGATATTGAGCACTTTAACCCATAAATATAGCATACCTTAAACCTATATTTTATTGAGTTCTCTCAGTCACTGTGTGTTTATCTAAATATAAATACACTTAAATTCACCTTCTTCTCTACCATGTGCCAACAGCTTCAGGGTAAAATTTCCGACTGACGCGAATTCAGTCAGTTTTCGATTCTAGCCAGAGGCAACCGGACGTCTAGCCACACTGATGAGCTGTGATACAGCGAAACAGTCTGTCTGTGGATGGCAATATATATATATATATATATATATATATATATATATATATATATAATTATCAATGAAAATAACACTGACATCTCATTTTAACAGATATATCTACCAAAATTACACAAAAATATCATGAAATACTAAAGAGTAAATTTATTCAATAAAATCGCCATTGGCTTCAACCACTGCCTCCAGATGACTTTGAAATCTCGTGCAACTCTTCTGGATGGTCTCCTTGTTTAAGTTGCTGCCATAATCCTTGCCTTCAGATTGTCTTTGATGTTACAAGGCATTTTGTTGGCCTCTTGCTCAACTCCACTCCATACATAATAATCAAGGGGATTGCAGTCTGGGGAATTAGGTGGCCAGATGTAAGGCATGTTGTGCCACCCTCTTGACCCAGGTCAGCACTACCTCCTCAAGGAACTTGATGTAGGCCTCCATGTTGAGTCTGAGGCCCTGTGGAAAGATGAATGTAGACATAACGTCGCCATCACTAGTGATCACCCCAAACACCATGACATTGACTGGATATATCATCCAACTCTTTCTGAATCCTCTGCCCTGCCCTCAGATTGACACCCTAACACTGAAATGTTTGTATTGGGGGCTTCCAGCACAAATGCCAAGCAGTACAGCATGACATTTCCAAATTTCTGGCAGAGTGAATTGCATTATAGTGTTCTTTTTCTCATAGATGGTGCCCAATTGTCCCTACTATATTGTGCATTTGTAAATTTACTAATTTAAAAATATGGTTCCATTGCTACACAGGAATTACTATGTTTCAAAAATAGAAACTAAAACCTTCAAATTTAATTATAGAATTAAATTAAAATCCCTAGTACTGTTTCATTTTTAAGCAAATTTTGGAATATATATATATATATTGGTCAGTACCAGAACATCAAAGCAGTAAAGATTTTTAAAAAATGAAACATTTTGTATAGATATTTATTAGATATAGACAACTTGCAATCAAATTTACATCTTTTGGTCACTGTGTACATAAAGCTTATTGTTAATGGTTTGCAGGTGCAGCAGTGTAATCATTGAACTCCAAATGCTCTTAAAACATTTAATCTAAGGTAGTTGACTTAAAAACTGTATGGACGATTACACTTTTTTTATTCATGAAAGGATTTTAAAATGTGGATTTAAAATTGAAAAATATATTTCTCTTGATCTGCCAAAACAGTTACTACCACTTGATTCAAAATAAAATTATTTTGCATTAGACATTTAGGAATTTAGATTAAAACTATCAAAGCTTATTCTAACTTATCTATAAACATTTGTTGGTTAATATATTTTTAACTTTTTGAACAAGATTTAATTAAAACAAATTTAAGCATTTATCATTTAATTTTTCCCCTTAAAATAGGTCCAAGTGTAAATCAATAAATCCGTAGCCACATGTAGTTATTAACTTAACATTGATCTGTAGTTTTTGCTGTATAGTGTTTGGTGCAAGTAATTAATATTCTCCACTGAAAGAAGTGCATTGACTAGGAAGGAGATTATGTTCAAAATTGTCAAGCCAATTTCACTCACAAGGTTCGGGTCAATCCATGGGTGGGTTTTCAGTCACTTCCCAATTGTGATATATACTGTGATCACTTCTCCAGGCTGATAAATTATCAAGAATTAACAGATCAATCACAGTGATATTTGAACTCTGGTTTTATGGTTGGGATAATCATCTTCTAACCACTCAGCTATACACCCATTAACACACATATACATTTTATTGTTATTGTTATATATTTTATAATTAACTCTTCTCAAATCAGTCAGTTTACATGTAACATGTACTGTAAGGCAAATACTATTAAAAATAACAGACATTTTGTGTCAATTAATTTTAATGATTGACTTTTCCAAGTTACAAATAATCCTTCTAAGACAAGGAGGAAATTCAGTCAGAAATTGTCTGAAGTTCATTTCCAAAGTAAAGTACACTATAGTATTTATTTGAAAGTAATAACATCTTATTACACGATTGACAACAATTGATTACTCTTACCAGAGAAGTTTCATATTATTTCCTTGTTCTTGCTGGCTGATTATAAGACCGTTATTTATTGATGATAATCGAAGAGTGTTATAGTCCATTTTATGAAATTATCTAAAACTAACAGAATTAAATATTTTTGTGTCGTTAACATTTAGAATGTTAAATAAACCTTTATCCCTCACCTTTTTCTTCTTTTCCAATTATCAGTTAAGATAAATACATAAACTTTGCTATGAGCAAAAATAAGTCGAGTTTAATGAAATATCATATCAGTTAAAAATTATGTGGGGATAATATTTTTGTTAATTTTTTTCAAACAGAAGCATTAAGACATAATGTTGTCGATTTGTTTTTCCTGATATTTCTTTCAATTGTTTTTCAATTCTTTTATTTCATTTTTTTCTTTGCATCTTTTGGCAACATTTTGTTTCTTGCTAAAAACTTTTTGTTTCCTTGCTGAGAAATTGTACAACCAAGTATTTATAAATTCTTTTTTACCAAATATTATATGGAAAATTATTACAAACTTGTTGAATATAAAATATATACAATATTTTCCAGGCAAATAAAAAATCATTAATATTGGCACTCATGATCAGCACCAAATTAGAGATCTTTTTATATTACTGAAAGTGTCATTAAAATTCATTATATAGCTTTGGAAATAATTTTAACAAAATCTCTCATTATTCCTCTTATTATTGTTGACAGCAGTAGTTTCTTTATTTTATTTTTATTAGATGAAATATTGTCAACTATTATTATTAATTTTGACTGGTACTTATTTGTATTTTAATTTATAAATATAATTTTGTTGCAACTAATAATACTAATGTAAAACAAAAATGAATATAGTACTTATAAAGATTGTAGTCTACAATCTTTCTATGTACTATATTCATTTTAGAGGGCTTGCAGCAAATAGCGGGTTTGTAGATCAGACTTGATTGTCTGAAAGGCCATTTAGATCTTATAGTTTAGTCAGTTAAAACTGCTAGTGTGTTTAATCATTCTTCCCTGAAGCAAAATAGATATGAGTTTGAATCTCACTAAGAGCTAAGTCTTTATTTCAGATCTGCACAGTCACCTCATTGCTGACTGAGTAAAGTTATAATAAAAAGTAACTCCAAAAATTAAAATGAAAGTAAACATGAGACAAATATTCAATTACAGAAAGCCAAATTTTATAAAAATGATTCAGTAAAGAAATGTGAAACGTGCTGTTTATTTTGCATGTGCATTATATTAAAATTATTTTATGATGCCAGAAGTTTAAAATAATAGATTTTCAACATTGGAAGTTGATATCTTCATGCAGAATGAATCCTTTCATTAGAGGAAAATTGATAAAAATTTGTAATATTCAGGAAGTCATCATAAAACATTCAAAGAGAGAAAAATCAGGTACTCAAAGCCTGATTTATTTTTTCTTCTTATTTAAAAGATTTTTGTTAGTGTCCTTTCTTTTATTTTAAGCAATTTCAAAAATATATGTTGATATCAAAAATAGTGAATAAAATATATTCATGAAAAACGATTTTCTAAAAATTTAAAAGAAACTACTAGAAAGACCTGAAATCTCAAAGTCAGCTATTTCTCTGATATTAAAAAATACACTTGAGGTTTTATAAATGAACAGTTTTACAAACAAAAAGCACTCAGTACTCAATGTGAAATAGATAAAACTGTTAAATAGCTTTATTGTCTTTCTAGGAACAGAAAGGTTATGATTAAATATGACATGACTATGACATGTTCTTTAAGATTTAATAAAGATATTATGACTCAGATCCTTTACTTACTCATAGTACAACCTCCCCATAAAATGGGTACCATGAAGTATTATATTACATTTTTTTTTAAATATACTGGGGAGTAAGTACTAATTAGATATAATGCTTAAGAGGCACAAGCAGTTACTATTACCAGAGAACCAATTCTGACTATGTTTTTGCTATTCTTATTTTTTTCATCCTGACACTGCTGGCCACTGTATTAGTTGAGAAATAATTGGTGTAGAGGACATCTGTAAAAACTTTTGATGTCAAATTGAAGAGTGACTTCTGTAACAGCCATTCCCCTCTAAAGGAGAGGAAACAACTTGTTAAAAAACACAATGATTGAAAACTGAGGCAAAAAAAGTTTAAGGGTTTGAGGACATATGTTTTTCTCAGGTTGTATATATGCACAGATATTAATTTGTATATATGCATGTATATGTATACATACATTTCTCTACAGGTGTATGCATGTGCATACATATATCTGAATATATACAAACATATATAGGTAAATACATATATGCTCTTTACATAAACTTGACAAATATACAAATGTACATATTTGTGTGGATACATGCATATGTCAGTACACAAATGTTTACGTATCTATCTACATATATATGTATGTATGTGTGTGTGTGTGTGTGTGTGTGTGTGTGTGTGTCAGAATATATGTAAAAATGTAAGCATATGTGGTCTATATTCATATTTTAAGGAGGAAATTCTACTCAGACAGTTTTTTCCCAAGAACTGCTACTTTGTGTAACTCACTCCTGCATTGATACTTCCCTGAATATAACAATCTTAACCTCTTCAAGCCAAGGGTCAATTTTTATCTATCCTCTCTATCCTCATAATCTTCACTTCCTACAATATCTTCTTTTACATTCATATCACACGCCTCATTTAGTAACCCTCCACTCTGAATGGCTCTTGAGCCTTGTAGTGGGTGAACTTTAATAAAAAAAAAAAGAAAAAAAATATGTTGTAAACTAAAGTTTATATATAAATGTGTGTATGCGTTTGTGCACACGTGTGTGTGTGTGTATAAATTTATGGATGAATTGTATAAGTATATAAATATGTATATTATTGTAAATAATTGTGGAATTGTGCATATCATGTAGAAATGTTGGTAACCTCAAGTTACAACCAAAGATCAAACTGGAAACAAATCCTTTTTTCAATTTTAAGTCTCATTTCGCATAAGATTCCAACAATTAGCTCCTGCTAAAATAATGTAAAAGTCTTGTACACTACTCCATGACTGATTTAAATTTGTATGAGAATCTGATGGAATGGTAAATATATCAGTCAGTCAGTTATGTGCCATGTGTGATACATACTTAGGCGACCATGTATCTCGTCAGTCATGTATCTTTCAATACATGACTGACGAGGCAGATTTTTTTCCCGCAGTAGGTTGCTATTTCTTTCTGCAGTAGACCAGTTGCCATCCAAGGCTATAGAACCTGCTCTGTCCTGCTATTTATCCATGGTTGGGGGAGAAGAAGAGGATTCATACCTTTCCCAGAGGTATTAGCACGTAAATGAATGTATGGATCTGACTGGAATTTGAATTCAGAGAGCCGAGTTCAAATTCCAGTCAGATTACAAGTTTTCCAAATTGTTTTATATATTTACAACAATAACTTATACAAATGAAATCATGCATACATAGTGTTCTCTCTCTATATTAATATATATCTATCATAACACATAAACATATAGTATAAAAAATATGCACACATATATGAAGGTGGATCAATTGGTCCATAGATGACAGTTCTAACTGAATTTTGTACTGAAGTACATATACATTTTATCTATGTATGTCATGGAGAAATACTAGGTTAAATGAGTTAATAGTGAAGAATATTATGTTGAAAATAAATATTTGTGTAAAATAAATACTTTTTTATCATTGGACTATGATCTTATTGATGAATTCATATATTAGATATGCATTGACCATTATATGTAGGCCCATATATAATAATTAAAATCACTAATTTGTTAACTTCACAAAACATGTGTATATATATATATATATATATACATATCTGATGACACACCCAGCACATCTTTGCAATATTTATATAATTCATAAATTCTTGCCTAAATTTTTTATGTTGATTTTAAAATTCATAAGTATACATACCTACTATATACAGGGAAAAATTGTTGATATTTTATATATTTAATTTCACATGTGTGCATTGTTTGTTTTTGATTTTGATGACTGCACAATATAGTAAGGTCAGTTGGACACCGTCTGTGAGAAAAAGAGCCCCATGATGCAACTCACTCTGTCATAAATTTGGAAATGGCATGCTGTACTGCTTGGCATTTGCACCAGAAGCTTCAATATGAATATTTCAGGGTGTTTGGGTAGAGGACAGTGCAGAAGATTCAGAAAGAGTTGGATGAGTGTAATGGTGATTACGAAGGTACAGCAGCTTAGAAAACTCATTCTGATCATTCTGATAAGAAAAGAACCCTCAATTTTGTTGGTGAAGGCTTCAAACACAACACATAGACCTACATCAAGTTCCTTGAGGAGCTAGTACTGCCCTGGGTCATGAGGATGGCTGCTGGAAGACCCTCTGTTTGGCAATAGGACTCTATACCATGTCATACAAACAGGAGAACATGGCTGTCAGACAATTTCTGTGACTACATCACTCCTTACATCTGGCCACCTAACTCCCCGGGCTGCAACCCCCTTGATTATTATGTGTAGGGTGCAATTGAGCAAGAGACCGACAAAACTTCTTGTAACATCAAAGATGATCTGAAGGCAAGGATTATGGCAGCATTCATCAATTTAAACAAGGAGACCATCAAGAAGAGTTGCAGGGGATTCTGAAGTCATCTGAAGGCAGTGGTTTAAGCCAATGGCGAATTAATTGGATAAATTTACTCTTTAGTATTTCAAGATATTTTTGTGTAATTTTGGTAAATATATCTATTAAAATGAGATGTCAGTGTTTTTCATTTTTGTGTAATTTAGATGACAATTTATCCATCGCATCTTGCATATGCATGTGTTCATATATATATATATATATATATATATATATATATATATATATAGAGAGAGAGAGAGAGAGAGAGAGAGAGAGGGAGAGAGAGAGAGAGAGATGGAGAGACAAAGAATGAGTGAGGGAGAAAAGAAAGGACATATATAAACATATGTACATCTACATACATTGTGAACCATGAATTCCATTTCATTTTCATGATAAAATAGTAATATGCAATTTATTAATTAAAATTTTGGTTCACTACATTTTTTATGTTGTATATAATTCATGGAATTATCTTTTAAAAAATGTGAAGAAATTAAAAAAAGTATCTTCCATGATATTTTTGACAATAAATCCTATTTTTTTAACATTATCATCATCAATTCAGTTCATGGTAATCAAGAAGTTTTCTCAACATGCATTAAAAATTACTGTCACATACTCCTCTTGATTATAGATATTTAAAAATACTGCTAAAAAAAAGAAATTAGTTTTTTTAAATTTCTACTGCTCATTTTAAACTGTGAGCAAGATGTGCATTTTGCATTTCTATAGTTAAATGTATCAGTTAAATTTTAGAAAGTAACAAAGAAACAGAAAAGATATACTAATAAATTCAGAGTTGTGCAGTAAATATCTGTATGAGAATCATGTCTCCAGTTTCTCTATTGTATTTACTTAATTTGCAGTATTGGCTAAAGAACTAGATCTTTATGAAAAGAAATGAACTGAGGAAACAAAGTGTAAAAATGTTATAGATTAACATATTTCAAACAATCTTCAAACCCTGTATAATAGATTTTTGCCTGGAATTTTGCCAAGTTGAACTCTAGTAGATTGGACAAATTTCATATATATATATATATATATATATATATATATATATATATATATATATATATATATATATGTCTCTATGTGTATGTGCTTGTAACTGAGATACTTCAATATTGACTTGTTGCTGTAGAACCAAGCTTATTATAAGTCTGCATTGAGTGAAACAAAATCTATAAAATGCATTCTAATCATTGTCATTCTGCTAGTAATATAACCATTGCATTGGAAATAGAATCATTTACTAATTTCCTATATGGTTCATTACATAACAATGGTGGGGAAATGATTCATTGCATAACAATGGCTGGAAACTTGAATTTTATCTATGTTATAACAAGTGTTTGCACATACACACACATACACACACATACACACACACTCTTATTTAAACTATTTTGCTCTCAAGATCATCAGAAATAAGTTTTACTGTCATGATTGATACCTGGAAAATGGAATTCTTCATTTGTTTATACAGGGTGTGGCAAAAATACCTCCCACATATACCTCCCAGAAATACCTCCCACGTAATGGTAAGATATTAGCTAGAGGAAGATACCATTTCCACTAATGTCTTACCATTATGTGGGAGGTATTTCTGGGAGATATATGTGGGAAGTATTTCTGCTACACACTGTATATCTGTTACTTTAATTTTATTGACTGTTTACACATCTCAAGAAATATATATTGCAGCATTTGTTTTTGTAGTTAGTAGGAATAGAAAGTTGTATAAGGTGCAATCAAGACTCAACTTACTGCATAAAATTTTAATGGACAAACATTTATTACAGTATACAGTATACAGAAAAGGGAAAAAATGCAAAAATTTACATATAAGACTCTTGCACAAAAAATTCCTTTTGTGCATTGTATAAATAATTAAGACAGGATAACATTTAGAGATATATTACAAAAAAGGGATAACCATCGAAAATGAAAAAAGGATTACAATTTAGAAAAAGACACAAGGATTCAATTTAAAAAATGACAAAAAGAGAAAGCACATTCAAGAAGGCACTAAAACAAAGGTGCAACCACCTTTTAGCAAAAAATGAAATAAACCTACTTTTACTTGTCCCAAGAATGTCTCTGGGACATATAATAGTTTTGGAAATGTTTTTTTATATTCACACTGTTCGTGCTTTACTGAGGCTTTTGAAAAAATTTCTTTGAATTCATTTTTTGTTCTTTGTTGTCCAACTGCAGGATAATTTTCACTTGAAATTCAAAATTCTTTTGGGCTCTCTGCAGCTGGCTTGTCACTCTGAGCCTTCTTGTCTGAACATCGAGATGTTTTCTTCTTGATGTGAAAAAATGCCTTTTCCTGCTAACCTGAGTTCTATTTATGCCAAAAAAATGAGGCTCACAGAAGGTTCAATTCCAAGTTTTCACAAAGGCTTCAGACCATATCTTTTATTGGCCAAAGAATACAAAAAAACAATTTTCCATAAACTTGAAATGGATTTTTAACAATTCTGGTGGGTTTTAATTGCTGAGCCCAAATGATATATAAGTGTTATAATTTTTTCCACAAACTGTCTAGCTTTGTTAAAAATAGACTTCTGTCAAAAGAACATGTACAAAAAATAAACCTGGACAAATAAACATTTATTATTACCCCAAAGACTAACAGTAATAAAATTTTTATAATTATTCTTCAGAAACAGGTGATTTTTTTTATTTATTTACACTATTTCGTCATAACAAGGACCTGCATACTTTTGTGGATGAATAGGTTGTTTTTGTTATGCATGTGGTGAATAGTAGGATGTTTTTGGACATTGAGGAGGCACTACAAATGTTATGGGGGTTCACTCACATCATAGCAACAAAAATTAGCCTCATGTTCACAGCGATAAAAAGCATACTTGATGAGAAATAAAACATACAGAAATAACAGGAGAAACATGGTAAATTGTATGTTAATTTCATACAATTTATTTATAATTTTTTGGTATATATTGGTGTGTGTATTTTTTAGGTTACAATTGTTTTATGGTACATGTGATAAAAGGGAGAATTTACTTCACAGTATTACCAGCCATATCACAGAGAGAAGTTACACACATGTTGCCAGTACCAAGGTTTCTGGTGAAAAGATTGAATTTAACATCTTTTGGCAGGATGTCTCTATTTCCAGCAGGAATAGTTTTTGTTGCATGCTGGGAGTATTTTTATTATTTTTAATTTTTATTTAATTTATTTTATACAATGTTTTTTTTGTTATTGTTTTATTTTATTTATTTATTTATTATTATTATTATTATCATTATTATTATTATTATTTTATATTTATTTATTTATAATAATAATAATAATAATATCCCTACACTTTCTTATTGATTATATAAGGACATGTTTTGTACAAAACTGGATTAAAAATCCAAATAATTCTAATAAGTTTATTTGATTTGGACTTATACTGACAAGAATTACAAAACAACAACAACAACAACAATAATAATAATAATAATAATAAAGGAAATAATAAGTACAGTAGTTGAACAAATTCTATGAGAAGAAAATTCTATGAGAAGCAAAGAGAAAATTAAGCTTCTCAAATTAAATTGGCAAAAACAAAAACTTGATAAACTTGATTAATGTTCAACCAATTTTTATTGCTTTTGTAAATGTATAAAAGTGAGGCAATATTCACAGACGTTTTACAGTTGTTGAAAACAAATAAAAAATAGATTTATGGATAATTTCTCAGTTAACAACTCAATAAACTTTTAACATTTATCAAAATGTTACACAAGGTCACTGGATGTCTATTGTTTTTTTTATTACAACCTCCGCTTAGTTTTAATCATTCTGTTGGGAAGCAGGTTACTTCACTGTCATTTATAGATTTTTACACTGATACAATTTTTCTTGTACTAGTGGATATATCTTTATAAACAATTTAACAACTATGATGATATGATAATCTTATCTGAAAAAATTAACACACTAAAGATAAAAGATTTTTTTAATTATTACATAATCATCAAATATCTACTTTGGCGAGGCTGTGGTCCTATATGTCACCATGGAATGTACAACGTTAACAGCAACAGTTATCAAACATTGATTTAAGAAATTGTGTTGACAAAAAATGTTTTTTCTAGTTTTGTTGTTAGGTAGCATTAAGAATGTTTAGTTTTAACATTCACCCAAAAAGATGGCTTTTGACTGAAATGTAACAACTGTCATATGAAAGAACCTTTAAAAGAAAATTAATAAAAACTGGCATATTTTTGTTTATTGATTCTGACATTGAAGATGGAAGAAAATAAGCAAGATTTTAAAACAGGTGTAGTGGTTTATAAATTTTGATGTTGGAAATTTCTTATTGAATAATGTTTTATGGTCAAATTAAACTTGAGATAATCAGTTTTAGATGATACAGGAGATACAATGTGCTCAAAATACCAAAATCAACTGCTGAAGGACATTTGCACCAGTTTAGTTATATTAGGTACTTTAATGTGTGGCTCTTGCATGAATTAAAATATAATATTCAAATGTTTGTTTTTTTTAGACAAGTGATATGTGATAAAAAGAGGATACTTTACAACAATGGAGAATAAAAGTAATCATGGGACAAGATTTATTAACCATACCAAAATTTGGTTTTCATCCTAAGAATGTCATACTGTATACATAATACAAGGAAGACCTCTATTATGTGACTTTTCTAGAGAAACAATTGGTTGATTTGAACAATTATTGAGACCAATTTAAGGTAGAAGTTGATGAAAAGCATGTAGAATATAAAAGGGTATAATATTCCATCAGGATAACAAAAAAATGATAATATGTTTCTTTTGAGTACCAGGCAGAAATTGTTACAGTTTGGATGGCAAATTTCCTTCATCCATGATATTCAACAGCTATTAAACCTTTGGATTAACATTTATTCTGGTATCTACAGAATAGTCTTAATAAAAAGAAAATTAAGTTCCCTGAAAGACAACAAAAGGTATCAAAAGTAGTTCTTTGCTGAGAAAGATAAAATATTCTGGGAGGGTGGGTTAGTGCACTAAGAACATAATCTTTAGAAGAATGGTTCTAGGTAACACATGTGTTTTTACAACTTAATGCCTTTAGATAAATACTCCTTCAAATTAACACATTTTTTAATTCTGTGCCTATCATCATTATCATCAAATGTATTTATTTATTGGATATGTTTTAGATTTCAAGTGTCTTTTGTAAATCTTGTTTTAACAAGGGTGTAGAGTGTTTTTTTCTTTTTATATGTTGTATTTACTGTGTTGAATTTCAACAAATGATCATGAGTAAATTTTTTTACATGTTTTATCTGCATTCCTGCTTTTTCCAAGCATCAAATATGAGTACAAAGTAAATTACAATGCAGATTACATTTACAGTATGACTTCCAAAAATCCTCTCAATACAGACAAGGTAAGATATGTAGAATTGTTTTATTTGATATTCTATACAGATCATTTGCATGTCAACTCTTGTGGATTTAACAAAACAATTTAAGGAGATCTCTGCTACCCGTCCACACAAGTTAAACACTCTAAGATGGAAGCTTTCAAGCAGCTTAAGGTGACCAAGATAGATTGTCAATGTTACTAATGAGTACAGAAGTGCAATCAAAATACAACTGTGTTTTCTTTTCATATATTGGATTTGCCTGATTGAATTTTCAAATTGTAGTGAATGATTACAAGCAAACTTTTTACATGTTCCATTTTTATGCACATTCCTGCTTTTTTTCAAACCTCAAATATGAGTACAAAGTAAATTACAATGCAGATTACATTTACAGTATGACTTCCAAAAATCCTCTCAATACAGACAAAGAAAGGTATGTACAGGTGATCCGAAAGTCTTGTCACACCTACATAATATAATTTTCTATTTCAGATGGCTGACATGAGCTCCTACACGAAAATGATAATGTTCATACAGACCTTTTTGATTTGTAACAGTATTAATGAAAGTGAATAAACTGAATCCAGCACATGTGTTTTGAATTACTGTATTACTTGTTCTTCTATTGTTCTCATTACTTTTTGGTAGTGGGTGACAAGTCTTTAGGACCACCGTGTAGAATTGCTTTATTTGATATTCTATACCATTTTATATGACATTGATCATTTGTGTGTTGACTGTCTTGGATTTAAGAAAACAATGTTCATTAATTGTGGTGATCTGCAGAACTTACTTTGAAATGAGGGATTTTTCTTAAAGCTTAGTTTTTGGGAGATGGGATTTAAGGAACTATCAGATTTAAGAAACACATTCTCCACCTCACAATTAGTTCTTTAAATTAAGGTTTTACTGTACATACAATGTAGATAGTTTGGTTAGAATGGGAGATACAGACAGGCTCATAATAAAAGTTTCCTCAAAACAATTAGAGCAAATTAATCATGTATGTCAGATGATAAACTTCAAGAGAATGTATAGATGAAATTAGTTGTACTGTAATAAAGATGCTGAAATTTACAGTTCTTCAATTTCAACATTTTCACATATATTAAACAATTATTAATCTTCTATTATGATTGAAGTAAATTATTATAAGAAGTAAAATATTAAAATTTTCAATGAATTGTTTTGCTATCTCTCTCTATATACAATTCTATGACTTCCATTAGTCTGTTCATCCATCCATCAAACCCTCTAAATAGCCATACATTGACTGATCAAAACCAAATTTTGGGGGGAGAAATACAAACAAGTAAAGGGATACAAAATACAGTTGGTTTTACTAGGGTGCATAGCTTAGTACAATAAATTTACATTAATTTTTTTGGAAAAAATAAGTTTTATTATTTAACATACAAAACTGGATATCAACCATTTCATGAACTTATGATTTACCATATATGACAAGTCATAGCCAACATCTTTTTTCTTGAGTTCTAAGCCTATATTGACTTCTTCTATGTGCCTACAGGGTGTTGGTGATCATGGCTCTTCACAATTTCCTGTCCTTTGTAGCTCTTAAAAAATTTTGTCTTTTTGTTATATCTCCTAAACTCTGTTCTGCCATCCGTTCACTGAAGCTCACTAGGTGGGTTATGCATTGTTTTCCTCTGTCCCTCTTACCTTCAATCTGTCCTGTGAATATTAAATTTTCCAAGCTTTCTTTCTTCATTATGTGCCCTAGAAATTTCAACTATCTCTTTCTGATGTTAAGTATAAGTGTCCTTTTTGTTTCCATTTTCTATAAACTTTGTCTTTGTCCACATGTTTGGTTCGTGGTATTCTTAGTATCCTTCTGTAGAACCACATTTCTGTTGCTTCAAGTTACTTCTTCATCTGTGAGGAGATTTCCAGCTGACATATAGGAGGATCAACTAGGCACTTTGATGTGATGTAATGGTTAGCAAGCTTGTCTTGCTAGATCAATTATGACTGAGTAGTGAGTTTGATCCTCACTGAGTGTTCCATACTTTTGGCCTTGTTCCACATCTAAGCTATGATTAGTAAATTACTATAGGAAGACTGATATTATGTAATGGTTCAGTTTTCTTTAACAAAATTATCCTGTTTCTTAACTTTTGGAAAGCATCTTTCATTATCCCAATGCCCTTCATATTTCAGTTACACACTTCCTATCTTCTGTTAAAAAACTTCCCAGATATTTAAATTGTTATAATAAATTTGGTATCTCCAAATTTGCTTGTTGGGTCGTTCCTTTTGTTAACAACTATGCATTCTGTCTTCTCTTGCAATTGATGTTTAGTCCTTTTTTTCTCACTTTCCTTCACAAAATTTACAACTTCTAATTTAAAAGCTCACAAGCAAATAAATAACCACTCAGAATGAGTCAGTTCTAAACAACAATAATCCAGTTCTATCAAGAATCAGTCAAAAGTAAATCTGCTTTAGAGCCTTTGTTCAAACATACCAAAAGACACTGAGTGAAGATCATTCTCAACAATTCTTTTTTCATTATTTCTCTTCCCCATTGTCTATTGTCCAGCACCTTAAGAAAATATTTCATTTCATGTCATTTATTTCTTTCTTCATCAGTAATTTTGCTAACTGCTACTAATTATGTAATATTATCCTCATACAGACGAATAAAAACACCAGATTAAATCTCTCATATGCAACATTAGTGTTTATTCAACTCTGAACTTTGTCAGTTACTGTTGTCAAGTGGCTTTTCTCTCAATATGGATTCTATATACTCACAAGCAAGTAAGCAACTTTTTTTTCTTCCCTCTCAGGTGGGTGCTTACATATCTATCTATCATTCAGTTGGGTTGGTCACCTGTTCACATATCAGAGACAGCCACTGGCACCTAACAAGTGCTTGGATCTGCACTTGGTAGCTAAGAAGTCACCTCTCAGATAAACCTGGTGATGCACCTGGCTTCTCTGATGGACGCTAGTGCAAAGTCATTTTTAATATCATTTGAAGTGAATCACATAATACAATTAGACCAGATCAGAATTTATTGCTCCTACAGAGATTCGTTTAATGAGATTAGTCGTTCATTGACAAAGATTCTGAAAATGTTGAATATTTTAAAGCAGCATTATCCTTTAAGTGACTTTAATTTCCTTTATTAAGGGTATCTAATATTCTATATAAACACAAAAGCAATTCAGCATTTCTCATATAAGTGCATCAAGAAGTTTAGAAATAAATTAAAACTCATAAAAAGTGTCATCACTTGAAGTTTGGAGATTTGCAATAAAAATGTAAATAACAACTCTAAAATAAGCACACTATCTAAATAGCTAACTTTCTGCAATGTTACATTTTAATCATCACTAAACTTACAAAATAAAAGTTTTAAACTTTCAAAAGCTTAAAAAGGAATTTGCTTTCTGTTCAAATTCTCTGTTGACATTAAATATTCTTTAATGTTGAGAGAAGCAACTTACAGTTCTCTTTTTTGTCTCAGACTAAGCAGAAATTTATTCAGAATCATTTTTATGATAATCTCAACAAATGAACCAGTCCTTAAATGCAATAGAACAGTGGTATAACACCAGAAAATAATTTCAAATAATAATCAACCAATCCTAACCAAGAAAAAGGTTACAAATTTTCAGAAGATAATGCATCAATATGTGCGTATTATGGGTTAAATTTTACAAGTGTCATTCACAATTAATATTGCTGAAGGAGTCACAGTAATATCTTTAGGGTGTGGTATTCTATGGATTGTTCCCATATGCATGCAATTCCTGGTTTTATTAAAACTTTCAAGCTCTGAGTCATAAGCAAGGAAATTTAGGGAAACATGTCAGCCAAAGCAAAGTATTTACATGTATTTATAAAAGTATGTGCCATGTGATACTGAACCTTAGCTGACAAATGTTAGATTTTTATGGCAATTTATTACATCAAAATTCTTTATATTTGATCTTTTTATTTTTACATAATGCTAAGAATAAATAAAATACATTTTTTGAACACATTTACTTTGTGTTATCTGTTCATATTTTCAAATGCTTTTTCAGGGAATTTTACATGCATTGAGACATTGCAGTTAAAGCAACTTAATTTCTTTTTCAAACTTCTTCTATGTACTGTGTCTCTTCAGGATGTTGGCGATCATAGCCCTTCACAATTTCCTGTCCTTTGTAGCTCTTAATAAATTTTGTCTTTTAGTTATGTCTCTTAATCTCTGTTCAAAGGCCATCCATTTATACAAACTTAGTAGGTAAGTTGTGTTGTTTTCCTCTATTCTCTTGCCTTCAATATTTTCTGTGAGTATCAAATTTTCTAAACCCTCTTTCCTCATTATGCATTCTAGAAATTTCAACTATCTCTTTCTGATGTTAAGTATAAGTGTCATTTTTGTTTCTATTTTTTCTAAAACTTCATCATTGCTCACATGTTTGGTCCATAGTATTCTCAGCATCCTTCTGTAGAACCACATTTCTGTTGCTTCAAGTCTCTTCTAGACATTTTACTATCTTTTTTTCGATGTTGTATTTTGTATATTTCACTAAACTAAGAATAACTAATAAAATCTTTTGCTACTTGGTAAAATTGCTATTAGGAGTTTTTCAATTGCACAAATTATAAATATATTATAAATTCAAATTAGCTGCCCATTTTATTCATATTAAACAAATTTGGAAATTATATCTAAATTAAGGATTTCTTTTTTTTTGTAAATATTTACAGTGTTTTCAATATTTAGATTTTGTTTTTATAACTTCTTCAGAGCAATAATTGATTTTATTATTTATATTTTATCATTATTTTATTACTGTTTTCTATTAGATTAAAAACATGAGCCCATAATAAATTATTTAATGACATTTTAGTAGGCTCAGGTTTAAAAGCCAATGAGCTTCTTTCTTTTTTTAGCAAGTATTATTTACATTTTTTTAATTTAATTATTTCTGTTCTATTTTAAAGTTATTACTGAGTGAGATTGAGTTTTAAAAGACTTCTGTATTACTCTTTGTTGTAGATGTATATCTTAATAGATATACATCTGGTATCACATGGCTATACCCAGACAAAGAGAAGGAAAGAAAGTAGTAGTTTCATACATGCTATATGGAAAACACTAACAGAAATGCAAGCTACACAAGTAGTTAATTTAGTAAGAGGTACTACTGTGATTTTAAGATAAAAGAAACCATTTCAATTTTTGTTCAACGCTATTTCTCTACTAAAATTTTTCAATTAATGTCCAATTAAATCAATTAAAGTTCACTTATTTAATTAAATTGAAGTACATAAAAATTCGACACAATGCTACATTGGATGTTTTCACCATCACTCATTTGTAGAAATAGCCTCAAATGGATGACGTATGTTTGGCATAAAAGGTAGTTTAACTGTGGCAGTGATGGTGTTTGGATAAGATTTAATATCACTTGACCATGGGATGATTAGTGTTGGCCCTATTTCTGGGTTTTTCTTGGGAAACAATAGTAAGAGTATACTAGGAATATATAAATTCTGGAAAGACATCACCAACATATGAAAACTACTGGCACTTACACATGATTCAAGAATGGCTCTACAGGTGATTGATAAGGAGAGTAGCCACACCCAATACACCTAGAAATATTATATCAAATCTCAATGTTAATGCCACTCAACCCATAAGTCAACATACTGTAAAGCCTACATGGTAATCCATGAGGTTTGTTAGTTGTTGACCAACTAGGGAACAATGACATTAGTTACTGTTACTAAGTCAGAGAACATTGCACACTGGATTTTTAAAAACTACTGTCTGATCAGATGAGTCATACTTCCAGCTTTTGGGGGTAGAGGGAGTTGGGTTTCTGTGTAGCAGAAACCACAGGAAGCTGTAGATCTACCTTGCCAGCAGTGTGTTGTGCAATCTGGTGATGGCTCTGTAATAGTAGAGATTCACACAGACCACTAGTTATGACAAGTGTGACATACACAGATCTTATTGCAAACAATTTCCACTTCTTTATGATCACTATATTTCCCAGAAGTGATGGTTTATTCTGGTAAGATAACACATCATAACATGGGTGACATGAAACTTGTTCCAGGAATGTATGGCTGATTTCAGAGTACTGCATTAAATCCCACACTCACCATATTTAGACCCAGTGAGCATATATTAGACACATTGCAAACCTAACTAAATTCTCTGCAATCACACCCAACAAACTCACCCAGTTATGGACAGTCCTGTAATATGCTTGAATAGATATATCCAGTGATGGGATTCAAGGGCATAACAACAGTTTATGCAATTTGTTTATTAAATTACACAAGTTTACAGAATCAATTCTTAAGTCCTTTGGCCTTTATATCCAACAAAAAAATTAGGGATGTAAAAATAAACAAAAATATAGCATGTAAAAGAAGATAGATCCTGTTTCTAAGAAATTTGAATCCTCCCAATTGGATGTACCCATATAATGACCCCAGCACCTTATAGATGCCAATCCTTGTCATATAACCGAAAGCAGCAGTTACATGTTATTAGGTAACTCTTACCAATCTTTTGGAACTTTATTAAAACAAAATAATGTCAGTAAAATGCAAATGTTCTAATCCAAATAATTGTTTTTCTCTGTCATTTCCAGTTTCTTATTGTCCAAATAAATCCATTATAATTTTCATTTTGCTAGAAATTGTAAATGATTTAATATTTGTAAGATTTTTAATTTAAGTTTTATCATTTACAATTTCAGCAATTGAGATATTTAACTAATAATCAAACTAGATGTATCCTTATGTAACAGCTAGTAAAAACATTCTATCAGTAAATAGTAAAGTTAAGATGACTTGCTATAATTTTAGTGAATTATTCTGTTTGGAGAGAAATTAGATAAAATCTGGTCAGTGCTGAAGTTTACATAAAAGGCCAAAAAGCAAATATAATTCAGCATAAGGAGTCATCTTATGTTTTATCCTTATAGGTTATTTTTCTTTGTATTTTTTACATTTATTTTTTATATATAAACTAACTGAGGTACCTGGCATTGCCTGGGTGTACATGGCTGCAATTGTATAAACACACCTCCTGTATACCCACACCCCACTCTCTGTCTGCATCCCTGCTTGCATGTATCGTCTGTTGGTATACTAAGCTACTCTCCCCCTCATCTTTTTTGTGGTATGTCCTTCACAAGTGTTTGATTGTTCTTAATAAAGGAATTCTATTGTTAAAACTTTGTGTGGTCATTGCTCAGGGTTAAATTGTTTCAATGTTTTAGATATTAAGTAAATTTCCTATGGCTGTAATAACTTTTAAATAGTGTAGCATTATTCACAAATCTAATAATCAAGAGCTTGATTCAACTGTAAGTGCAAATGCATGAAAACCTCCCCCTCCTTCTTTGCATGTTTACTGTAAAGCTGGGATTAATAAACGGTTCTTCAGGAATTTTCTCTTTTAACACTTCAATAATCCTTCTCAAACAATCTTTGCAACAAAGGTTGTTTGAATGACAATTTAGGATCAAATCATATGAAGAAACTTATTGATAAAAGTCAGTTTTGGACCTAGTTTGTTGCAAATTTTGTGTTAAATATAATGTAGTTGAAATAAAATTCATAAATGAATCTTTTTTGATGGTTGGGTAAAGAGTGTTAAATAATAGTTTCAGACTATTATTTTTTAGTGGCAGTGTATTTTGGCTCAGACATTCTGAGGCTGACAAAATAAGGAAGTTGATTTGGATTGGCTGAGCTGAACGTGGGAATGCGTTATAGATTAAGGTCTTTTGTTGAGTTGCTGTTTGGATGTCAAGCTAGCTAGAGGTGGTAGATTGTGCTCCCCCCCAACAGTGGGGAAGGGTCTTTTGAGAGTTGGTTGATACATTTTAAAAAAATGGACGTGCGAGATTTTGTGTTTGAAAGCAGCTTCCTGATAGGGGTGTAGTAACCTCTACTTGATAGAATGTATGGCAGCGACACTAATAAAATAAGTAAGTTAAAAGTTCTCTTTATTGATGCTTTTCATCTCTGAACCCAAAGAACATTTCGCAACACTAAGTGAAGAAGAGGATTGAACTAAGACGACCAGTGATCACCGGCCAGACGAGATGAGACCAACCAACAACACACCACACTCCCACAATGAAGAGTATACAACATTCATCCACTTAACTGAAATAATCTAAACCAAACATTCTCGCAAGACAATCTGTGTGTCACATGTAATTTACATGGCAAATTTAGAATGCATCAGATGAAAAACCAGGGTGTTATGACCAAAAAATGGGCTTTTTGAACAGTTTTTTGTGGTTTTTTGTTATATATGTAGAAGCAATCAGGACTAAAAGCACACTATCTTATTTCTTGTATGATGGCAAATTTTTTACAACATGTTTGAAGAAAATCAGATAAAAATATTCAAGTTTTTATTTTAAGTAGTATAAAAAACCCAATATTTTGTGTGAAGTTAATGCTGCAGGAAAACTATCAGGCGCTCTACATAAACCTCATAATGTGATCTATGTTTTGCATTAAGTGCAACGAATATCAGCTCATCCAGTAAAGATTTTGTTTGCATGTAACTTTGTGTTGGTTTTTGCAAAAAGTCATACCCACCTTCAGTTTTATTCATTTTTTTCTGCCAAACCCAGGGGGCCTGTAGATTGAAAAGTTGGTCTTGACCTATCTTTATAAATTTACAGCATCAAAATCGGTCAAGAAATGGGGACATGCATAAATAGCATACACACACACAGACAGACATAACACACAGATAGACAGACATCTTCTGTTTTTAGTATCTGTCTACATCTCTGAGATGAGGTATTATGATTGCTTGCATTATTTACATTACTCAGACTGTTACTCTCATATTCACAATGTTTCGGCCATTGTATGCTCTGGCCTTCTTCAGGTGATTGGAATTTTTAACTGAACCCTTTATTTCTATATGCTAGGCCACAAAAAATCTCCTGAGCCAACCAAGCATAGAAATGAATACAATATGGGAACCAGTAATAAGGAGTGCTAGAGAAATGTAATGAATAACAACAAAGAAATTGCAATATAAGCTCAGTTAAAAAATACAATAATAATAACAGAAAAAATTGCAATATGAGCACTGGTAAAAATTGTTGCTGAGACATTAGGTTTATAAGTCCCAAAAATTCACACACAGATGCCCTCAAGGACATATGGCCCAGTGGATAAAAATGTTGGTTAGATCCAGTGACTAGACCCAAAGAGTTGTGAGCTCAATACCAGCAGTGGTGAATCAAAAACTTGTAAAGGTGAGTTAAAAGGAAGTAACTGAGACATCTGGAGAGGCTTGGCATGTGGAACTGGAACAATCTACCCTGGTGGAAGAAATAAAGGGTTTGGTTTGAAATTCCAATCACCTGGAGAATTGTGAATGTGGCAATGAGTCTGAGTAATGCAAGTAATCTTCTTTTTTATAGATATAAAAGATATATCTTCTTAATGCAATATGATGAAAGAACTTAATTCCATCCCATTTTTATATATTCCATGTAATTTTTGACTGCAGTTATGAACTTATTTCAGTAAGTTTTACGTACTCTTGTTTTGAAATTAGAAATTTCCTTAAATAATTCAGCTGTACATTACATAATAAATATTATTATTTCCAGTTTAATTTCCTACTACAGACTTTATTAAAATAACTAGACTAAGAAAGCAATGATAAAATGCAAACATTAGATATCTATCAGTATGTATCTTAAATAGGAAGTGAGTATTTAAAGCATGCATCAGTAAACGTTAAACGAGATGGTAACCTACTATTTCCAGGTTTGCATTTTTAGAACATGTTAGCCTTTCAAGTGAAAATAAGTGAAAAAGTCTGTCATGTATTCTATAACTTGTATAACATCTGTCACATCTATTCAAGCATCTGTTCAACAGAGTCAAAATATATATTCATCCCCACATTATGTTTGGTCTTACTTTTTCATGCGTTTCTTCGGTATACTAATGAGGAAACTGGAAAAAGTTAGTAGAGACAGTATTGCCTAAAATACAGTATTGTATTTCTGAAAAAGTTGCAAGACTGTAACTCACTGGTCTCTTTGGGCCAGTGGTCTAATGTTTGTTTTCATTTTGAAAGCCTCTTTTTGAATAGGCAAACCATCACTAGAAACATAGCGCAAATAAATGCAATGGATTTTTCTAAAGAGGAGACATCAGTAAATACATTACATTCCAATGAAAAACCCAACAACCAATGCATTTGGTCTATAAATGACATTTCCTGATTATTTATATATTTACTATCTATAGTATTAAAATTTAAGAAATTGATAGAATGCTTAAAAGAAAATCTTACATGGATTGATACAGTTGATTTATTCATGAGGAATTTTTACATTTAAAATAATTCTGTATGAAAATCAGTAGGTAAATTAGAGTCAAATTCAAACAATGCTTCTCTCCTTTACTTTTTTAAGGAAAATAATAGAGAATTCATTTTAATCATTTTAATTAATCATTAGTAACAAAAACTAGAAAAAAAGGACCTTTATCCACTTTGACTTATTTAAACTTGTATCTTTTTGTTTTTATAACAATGCTTTAAAATTTCTTAGTATTTAATTTCACAAACATGATCTTCTTATTTGAGAAATACACGTGGAGTGAATAACCATGGCCAAATGTAATAAGTAACAGAACTGGCTAACAAACAGAATTGACAAAGTTTGCAATAAACATTAACAAGAAAAAGAAAAGAAAAGAACAGGGCAAAAGATAATATAAACCAAACAAACAATATATGCAAGGCAAATTAACAGTAATAAGGCAAAGCAACATTAATATGGTAAAAAGTTCACAAACTAAAAATTGGAGTTGATACAGAAATGCAAGTTTGGACAAGCAAATGTAGCATTCCGACTTCAAGACAAGACAGGACTAAACTGGATGAAACTGAGAACCACCTTATTTTATTGGCTAGACAAAATTCCAGCCTGCATTTGTGTGTCTATAAAATGGGGAGGGTCAAGTATTTTGCAGTCGTTCCCTATTAAGATACAACAACATATACATGAAACATTTTCATTGGTAATTTGCTTTAAATAAATTCAATGAGGTATATTCATATCTGTAACTTAAGCTAATGAAGCTGAATTCAAAATGTGAATAAAAATTTGCTGATGGTGCTTATATTTTGACATGACGTTTGAAGTGATGATTAGAGACAAAAAGTTAAGAAAATGTGTAATGGAAGAAGCAACTTTGGGATGTGGAGCATTCATTTCTGAATGATGAATTAAAGAGAGATGAATTTTAAAGCAAGCATGGAAAATCATCAGCAATATATAACAATCTAATTTTATAAGTCATTCATTGATAAATACATGATATAAATTTCAAAGCTCTTCTGTTTAATTTCCTCTCTTAGCTCAAGTGTCTTTGTTCTTTCATAGGAAAAGCATGTGAATCCATTAGTATAAATGATATTCAATTTGGCAGACAAAATAAGGTCATATCATATCATTTCCTTTTTGTCAGTTACTTCATTTCTATCAATATATGTAGGGTCTTCAATAGCAAATATAATAAATAGCAAATGTTATGAAATGCTGACTAACAGGTTTTTGTTATTTAAACAGACACAATAACACAACTTTGAAACTTACAAGAGTAGACTTTTATTTTCTTCTGTGATTATGAGATGAAAAATGAAATAATTATGAATGTTTGATGTGCACATTCACCTTTCTAAGGTGAAAACTGGAAAGACAGAATTTTTTTAATACTATAATATTGTTAGTTATTTTTCAAATATTTTTAGCAATGAGAATAATAAAAAATGTTCTCATATTTGATGACAATTTTATATACTTTTTCTTATTTATTGTTTTGTTTCTATTATTGTCATAAAAGTAACATTTGATGACAAACTGTTTACTCCAACATCCAGTAAAATATGTGTGTCTATGTGTGTATGTTTCTATGTGCTTACCTCTTATGGCTTCTCCTTATTGTGGTGGAGGGGCTTGCATGGTTCAATGACTCTGAGAACAATTCCATCAAGAGTTCTAAACTCCTGGTAGGTCCACCTTTGGTTGTAAGGTTGAAGACGAAGACTCGGACTAAGTTCAACCAAGCCCAAAGACTACAACAGTGGAACAATCAGATGATAATTACAACAGATCTCAGTGGTTGAGCCAGTGGATGAAGAGGGCTATGCATGATGGACATACTACAGAGTCGCCATTCAAAATTAAAAGAGTCAGTGGCAGTCCATTGTAGTTGCATAACTGGATTCTGAATGTCTCATTCCATATGTACTGCAGAGGAAGGTCATGAAATCAAGTGTCTGGGGAACTTCCTGGCAAGTTGAGGTCCACTTTAAACAAATTCATGTCATCAGCACTTTCTTTTACTCTGATTTTCTTTCACCTTCAACCAACTCTTGCAAAGCCAAATGGCAATAGGGAATGGATGACAGGAGCAGGTTTTGGTGAAACTGGAAGCTTCTAGTCCTGAACCTGCACATTGGTGGTGAATTTAATCATCAGCACCATCATCATAAAGGAAGTGATCAGCAAAGAAGAAATTAAATTCTTGCAGATGAGATAAAGCCACCACTGATGTTATTACAGTTTTTAATATATTTATGGTTATTATATTTCATTAAAGAAACAACTACAACTATGATATATTATTTTGACCATATTTTGGCATATTTGCTGTGATTAAAATATTTTCTAGTTTTAGTTTGCATTCATTAAAAAATACATTTTTATATTTATGAGAATTAAAGCTTTTTACCAGTATTAAAAATTGTTATATAGACAACAAATAATTTGCATAATTTCTTAGACAGTCATATACAAAATAGACTCTACCTCAATAATACATACATACATAAGCATATCATCATTATCAGCAGTAGCTCTTTCAAGTCCACTGCTTTCTGAACTCATTCCATGATGACTGTAAATTTGCTATTCTTTGCTCTGTCTTACCAGCATACTCCTTTATCTTATCTGATCTTTTCCTACTTTATTTGCTGTCTATTTGTAATAAAAATAGTCAAAAATTATTACAGCTTCAGAAACTCTAGTGAACTAATTTTACAGGCTACTGTTAGAGACTTAAATAGTCCACCTTTGATTCCTTCTGGCATGCAGGGAGTGCTTCGTTGTCCAGGAGTTCCTTAAGGGCTGATAATCTTATTTTGCTAGGGAGTTCCCTAAAGGTTATTAATTGTTAATATTAACTATTGAATATCAAACAACCTCTTGCTCCTTCTGTTATCTTTTCTTCTTGCTATGTGTCCTGTTCATCTCCATTTTGTCATTTCATATCTGCTATGATAATTTGGTTTGTTTTCTTATCCATGTCATCTTCTTTTTATCTCTTAGTGTTATACCTAGCATTGCTCGTTCTGTTGATGTATACATGCAAAATACAAAGCACAGATAAAGACTATAGACTGAACCAACTAATAATATCACTGAACAACATCACCTGACATATCATAGATATTAATAATACTCACAGGGAATAAGAAAATATCTTACATCTAAACATAAAGTCACCATCTCTTTTTTATATGGTAAAGTTAAGTGGCATTAGAATTTTAGTCAATACTAACAGTGTAGGCAATGTTGTTGGTGTTGACTCAAACAGAATAGGCTGGATAGTAATTAGATTATACAACAGATATATTTTCAAAGTAATCCTTTTCTGTGCATCACCCTCCAAAAGTACAAATGAGGAAATTGAAGGGCTTTATGATGGCATCAGTATGGAATGGAGATAAAACTAATTACACCATTTTAATGAGTGATTGCCATGCAAAAGTAGGGACAAGGAAAAATGCAGAATCTAGTGTAAGAAAAAAAACAAAAAAGAGGAAATGTTAGTTAACTTCCTCAATGATATAAAATGACAATTACGAATACAATTTTTAAAAAGTGAATGGGCAATAAATGGACTTGGAAAACCCAAATGGAGGATTAAAAGATGTAATTGATTTTATAATTGCTAATCAAGACAATATCATTAAAGATGTAACAAAGTTAATATAGGAAATGACCACAGAATGTAGAGTTAAAATTGGCTTTAAAACTAAAAGAAAAATAATTCTCAAAAAGAAGTCATGTCCTAATAAGACCAGAGAGAATATAGTCAAAATTAAACAAATTAATCATCAAGAAAGAATGAGAAAGTAAAAATGGTAGATAAACATAGAAAGGGTAGAAGAAACTACAAGGAAAAAAGAAGGGGTTGAATAAGGCCTGATTTGCAGTAAACATAGATGCATGTACTGAAAGATAGAAATGGGGAAGATGCCAAAGAAAAGTATGATGTTAAGGATAATTGAGGAGTAATATGCAAGCCTCTATTCTTCAAAAATAAAAACACCACCAACAATCAAATGCTAGCATTTCACCACAGATAAAATAATTTTTTGTTTATGTTATGGTCCAATATCCTCACACCACGGTTATGGTCCAAGGTTAGGACCAAGGAAGAACAACACGAACACAAGAGTAGAAAATAACAAAGATATATTACAACAGAAATATAATACAAGTTGAAGGTGTTAGTATTAACTGTCAGTCTGGTTTAGAGTGAACTAAATATTGTCGTGACTCGTTAGGTCTCAACTTGTTCCTCTCCTCTCTCTCAGAGAGGCGCAGTATTTATAGAGTCAGGAAGAGTCCATTATCGTTATAGGTAAGTTCCCATAACAGTTTAAAAAATATGAAACATGGAAAAACACCAGAAGAAGATGGCATAGTAACAGACCCTTTGAAAGATGTTGGAGAAGATTTCCACAACTATTTATCCAGTACATACAGCAATGAAAAGTATCTCAAAACTTCAGTTTAAGAATACTAACTCTATTTTACAAAAAGCAGCATAATGAGGACCTTGGTAATTATTATACCTTAAAATATCTTCCAGAGAAAGAATAGGAGTAAATATAAATGGATAATATAGATGGAGACTATTTAAACCACTTACAATTTCCTGATAACATTATATTAATATCAGAATCAATATAGGAATTATAACAAATACTAAATAACTTGAACAAAGAAAATCTTAAAGTAAATTTAAAAATGAACAGAAATAAAATAAAATTAATATTCAGTTGCTATTCCCCCAAAATATCATAAAAATAGAGAATAAAAAATTAGAAGTTCAGAATATATCTACTTAAAACAAAATTTTAAATAAAAACTTTGAAAATGAAATAAAATTATATATAATTGTTATAAATGTGCATATGGTAGCAAAAGAATACAAACAAAACAAAAAGTACTGGCGTTGAGGCAAAAAGAAAAGAAGATAAGAATTGTTAAAATAAAATTTTTTGTATTGCCAATATAGAGGATTGTGGGCGAAGGAAATGATTTGGAGGAAGAGACGAGTCAGTGGGGTCTGGATGTCAGGCTAGTTGGCCAAGGTCACAGGTGGTAATGTTAATGGCTTGTCCATTCACCTGCAACTCTGACAGTGTTGTGAATGGTGTTCTTAAAAGCAGACTGAGTAGATCATGACTCAGCATTTTTCGTCATTAGTGACAATGTTCAAGATTGGCTCCTTTGATATTGTATTTGTTTTTGTGCTGGACGTGATGCTTGAAATCCCTGCACAGAGAGCGACTCTTATAATGTTTATTCTCGCTTTCTTAGTGTTTGTATCCAGCCAACATGTAGAGTAAATCAGAAAGAGATCTAATTTGAAGCAGAGTATAACATAATGTTAGGTTGAAAAGCATTGAATAAATATAGATATAATGAAGAGCACCTTGTTAATATGCTTAAAATGTAAAGTGCATAATGAATGTTGGTTGGTTGGTTGGTTGTTTATGTTTAGTGGCATATCACCCTCTGCAAGTTGTTTAATGCCAAAATCTAAATATTTTGTATGCAATTGTTTTTTTAGATAATAATGTTTATTTGTTATACAAGTCTTACTAATTAACCTATAGCTTGGGAGAGAAGAGGTGTAAGTGAATATAATGAACCTAACTGGAATTGGAACTTGATTAACAATTACAACTGATTATCCATTACACCACCCACACATCCAGGCTTACCTGGTATTAACAAAATGTTACCCATCTAGGTACTGACCAGGATAATATGCTGCTTAACTTTGATGATTGTATGGGAAACGGTTTTTCAATGTGATGTGTCCATAAGCCCATAATGAATGTATGATATCAGCTAAGATATACAGGTGATATATATATATATATATATATATATATATATATATATATATATATATATATATATATATATATATATATATATATATATATATATATATATATATATATGCTTTTTAGAAAATGTGATCTATGCATTTATTTTAATCAATATATTTTAAAATAATAATTTAGTATCAGTGATAATTTTATACAGCATTCTCTTAATGCCAATTTTTTTTGTCTGCAGTAAAAATCTGCTTGGTATGAATTCTGCAAGCCTTCAATTTGCATTTGGTCATAAACCAGAATTTTCTAATTAGCATATATATTTGATTTGCAGTTTCAATTCAATGGTCTAGATGATGGCATTCATTGCTGATAACTTTACAACATGAATAATATGTCTTCATTATAAAACCAATAAAACCAATCTCACACTCTAATTCAGTCTGGGAAAAGTTATTTCCAGTTCTATCAAGCCTTGTAATTTTGATTGACTGATACAAGGACTCACTAAATTTTTATTGGATTTAACTTCTGTAACCCATAAATATTCACAACTCACATTTTTAATTTTTCCCTTAACTACAAATATTATCTTTGCATAATAATTTTTTTTTCTAAATGTAATCATTGTTTGTAAAACAAAAAAATAAATTTAGGTTTGACCATCTGATTTACTTGAATTTTTGAAATTATACTTTGAGAAGTTATTTCTTTTTTTTTTTTTTAAGTGTAATGAAGTTGCTTAGTATTTTGATCAATAGTTTATCATTATGGTCAGATTGAATTTACAGCCTCATACACTCTTTTGTGTGTGTGTGTGTGTGTGTGTGTGTATGAAAGAGAGAGAGAGAGAGAGAGAAAGAGAGACATTAGACATAGAGAGAGACATTTCCTTGTCTTTGTGATGTGCATGTATGCAAGTTCAAAAACTGAAAAGTCATTTCACATATTGACTTGTTGAAATATTGTACAAAAGGGTCATTTTTTCAGTCTGGCCACATCAACATCTTGACATTTTAACTCTAAGTTGGAAAACAAGGATTTTTACTGGATTGTGAACAGACTTAGAGAAATAAAACTACTTTCTATTTCTCTATTATATTCTTTCATATTCTACCAGCTACCAGAAAAGTGCACAAAAATAAAATATAAAATAATTTATCAAAGAAATTAACTTTATGAAATTCTTGCAGGTGGTATATTGGCCTGCAAACAGATACTGAATGACAGAAGATTGGTTGGTTGATTTTGTTTAACGGCATATCAACCTATAAGGGTTATTTAATGCCAAAATCAAAATATTTTTATGTAATTTTATGCTTTCAACTACTGATATTTTGTACATAATTTTATACTTTCAGGATAAAGGTACTTTTTTTTTAGATATATAGTTTGTATATCATAAAATGTATTATTGATAATTTTACTATAAAAAATGTATTTTTATATTTTTAGTGTTGCATTATCATTTTGCTATAAAAATCTATTGTTGCTCATTTTATTATAAAAATGAACCATTGATTTTTGTTTGGTGGTTGACTATTTGCCCATAGCTGGGACTCAAACAGGAACTATCACCCTGGGTCAGGGTTGATGTCGGAATAAGTGGTTAAGTGGTGATTCTATGCTCCTCAAAACTTCCAGTCTCCTGATCCGAGGCCTTGCAGCCAGATGCAGTTTATCATCATACCTAGGGCAATTGACAAAATACAACAACAAACAAAATAAAGACTTGCATAAAGAATATATATTGCCAATTTTATTGTCATTAAAGAAAATACAGTGAAAAAAAATGATGACAGTTCACTAGGCAAAAGATCTCTGCATATTTATGTACAATGTTAGAAGAGCATTATCCTGAAAAGGACAGTTTTGTAGTGTGATGAAGAGTGTTGTCCTGAAAAGGGAAGTTTATTGCATATTGTTGCTGCTGCTGAAAGCCAGCTGGAGCTGCTGATGGTGAGGGCTGGCTGGAGCTACTGCAGGCTGGCTGTGGCTGGAACAGATATTATACTTTGATCACAAGCATCTTGGTGGTAGATGACATGTTTATTTGACACATGAATACATGTATTTGTGACACAAGGACTTCCTTTTGGAAGTGGACAAAGGCTTGTTAACGCTGTCAATCCTACTCCTAGCTAGTCTGACTCATGACCCATCCACTCTAACAGTTGCCACAATCACTACAAGAACTCATCCTTCTTCATCCAATTCCATCATGTACCTTAATAAAACATTTTCACAGGGTGCATAATAAAGCATCAATGCCGATAAAATTTTGAATATGTACAATTTAAAAATTTTTTTTATATGAAACATAATGGATAGATTTTGTTAGTTTGCAGTTTCTTGGAATTAATTAATTTTTGTGTAATTTATCTTTGAAAATCAATGCAAGATGAACAAAGAAAATCATTGACTTACTGTTCCTAAATATTGTAAAGCAAACTTCATTATTTAATAATCAGTACAATGTATCTTTTATATCAATATCATTATAATAATTTTTTATTGGTTATAAATATTAAAAATAAAATATATCTGAAAAGAATCTACCTTTGTAGGTTTCTAGATTTGTGTTAATATATTTGTTGCAGACTACAAAGACCAATTCATGTTCAACTAATTCATTTACAAAACAAAATACTTAATGAATAGAGATGGCACAAACAATTTGTATTTCCTGTTCTATTAACTTAAATTGATATTAGCACTTTGAATATTCAGTATTTATTTCACATGGAGTTCTTTTCATAGAAGATGTCTCTTCATTCAGAAAACCTTATATTACAAGGTAAAACAAAGAAAACAATTTTCTTTTTTCCTATTGACATCAATATAAACTTTTTTGTTGACAGATCAGAAAACAGTATTTTGTGCAATTAAAGTAATTAAACAGATTTTGTTTGCATTCAAGAGTAACTTACAATTAATTTGGAAATTGTTCATGAATACTTTAAGGAAATGCATTAAATTTTTATGTATAAATAAGATTCTGAAAATGTAATTTAACAAGAGATAAAATTAGTTGTAAAGTTTATAAATTTCTATAAAAAATGTATTGTTTAGAATCTTTTCATGTGATAGAATCATACTGAAACTATTAATTCAAATGCTTCTGTTCAATTGACATCTATTATAACAAAACCTTATTTTTTGTATTTGCTTGATAGTGTATTTGTATATTTATGTTGTAATATATGTTATAAAAATTATTTATAAATGGTGTCTTTTAATATAATAATAAAAATCTAATAGCATAAATAATCAATGTTAACTGATATCAATTACCTGATACATATAGTAGTATATTATCACAAGTATGGCTCTGACTCATCCTGCTAAATTTTAAGAAAGACCTGTATCCTGTGAGAATTCCAATTCTTTAACTCAAACGGAAGTGTTCAATTCGACATCCACAGCTTATATAACAAAATCAGAAACTTAATTTCATCCAACTCAAATATACCTGGGTCATAAAACATTTGGCTCAAAAATGGCTCATGCAGCTTTCACAGAAACCATTACTTAAAAAATCCACCGACTATAAAGCCAATGCTGATTTCACCCATGAGGGCAGATCTGACCAGGCTGGTGTTAGTGACAGACCCAACAGCAGGCAAGTTTAGCTAAACATGGTAGACTACATGACTGCCCAGGCAATCAGTAGCAACACCAAAGAACTTCCATCAACAATGATGCCTTTGGCCATTGATGAAAACAACAGCAGCAGAAACTAACTCTCAAACTACTAACAATGTGATAATTCATGGAATATTTCTCCCACAAGTCTATCTCACTCAACCATAAATTTGTGTTGATTTTTTCCCATGAATCTATCACACTTGACTGTATGTATATATGAATATTGATTTTCTTCACATGTCTATCTCATTTGACTATATATTTTTGCAGGTATCAACATTTTTGATGAGATTTTTATGCTCCTCGTACACTAGACCCACAAACAATTTTGGTAGACTTGTGTGAGTACACAGGAAAAATAAGACAGAATTTAAAACAATAAATATTAACAAATATATTGATAGGATGTTTTACGAAGGGAAAAAGAAAAAATGAAATTAAATGTGAAGAGTTCAAAGCAACCTTCAGTATCTCTAGTTGAGGTTCTTACATGTTGGCAAGAACGAAAAGAATACATTTATTCACTATGAAAAGTCACCAAGAAAGAAACGGATTCTTTCAAATCTTGCATCACCTGTAATTATTGTCAGGGGGCAGTAACTCAAAATATCACTCCCTGTGATTAACATCAGGATATGCAACTCCAATAGTATGTATGTTCATTTTCTTCACATGTCTATCTCAACTACTACCTTGTGTTGTACTCTGTACAAACTCTCTGTCTCTCATGATTGATATATGATACCCTGGAACAAGCAAATGATCGAACCTTGTAAATAAATATTTCTAACAAACAATGGATACAAACATTTTATGAAAGAGGAAAATTAATAGTAAATATACAAGCAAATATCCAGTAAAACCTTTTTTGCTGTAATGGAGATTGATTTAAATGACAATAGAAATTAGGAAACAAAACATTTCAATGAAATTCCTTAATAAAAATAATAATAGTTTTGTTTTTGTATAGTCAATATTTCAAGTTTATAATTGCATTCACAAAACTAATATTATTTTCTTGTGTTCTTTATGATATTTTTAAATGAAATGTTCAATTAAGTGTAAGGGTGTAAAGGCATGAAATGTTTCTTTCTTGATCAGAAAAATTTTAAAGAAGTTGATCTCTGAGTGAGAGTGAAAGATGACACCTTGGTTGAAAGTGGGTACTGAGACTTTTACAAGCACCATCTTGTGAATTTAAAGAGATAAACTAATGAGTAAATTTTAGTACATGTTATGGTTGAAATACCAGCTAGTTGTAATAGCATAGCAATAATAATTGCTATTTTTACCCTTATTTTCATCCATATTCTTTTTTGCTGTTAAATATGAGTCTCATTCTAATCCGAATACAGTCAAGAACTAGTATGCTTGGTACCTACTAATCTTTGATGAAAAACCTGAAAATATTTTTCTCAATTATTAATTAAAAGCTAATCTTCCAGAAAAAATTACCTTTTTCTTCCTATTCATTTTCATTCTCTCTTTTTTTTTGTTTCAAACTCATTTCATTCATTAAGGAATTATTTGAATTTCTAATTTTTAAAAATGGATTCTTCTCTTTAAATTAAAAGGTCTCTCTAAAAATTCATGCTTACCATTCTAGAAATCTTTCTACAGGATTGGTTCAAAATCTCTGATGAAAAAGGCTTTTCAAATAGTATTGACAGTTGGTCAATTTGGTTTCAATTCCAAATCTTGTTTCATGAATTTTCTAACTGTAGACTACATAATACTAAGCTCAGAAAATCTCTTTTAAGATATTTTAAGAAAATCAGAACTTTATGCCACCACTGGCCCCACATGATGTTCTCTTGCTGCTAAATTAAAACATTAAAAGTAAAAAAGACTTACAGAAAAAAAAGCTTTCTATTCCCACATTATGTTCTTCCAGTGGAGAGCATGTCCTCATATATCTTCTAAAAGTTGTTTAGTTCTTTAACATGATCACATACCTAATGACTCACTATTTGTTAATCCTTCTTCTATAGGATAGATAATAGGATCAACAATAAGATTAGATATGAAAAAAATATATTCAAAATAAGAATAATAGTAATTATAATATTATGTTTGGAGAATTTGTAGCTACTCTGTTTATCTACTTTATGAAGGTTTTCATTGTACTTTCCATATTTACATCTTATAAACAGATACAAATTGATGATCAAGTATTAAAGAGATTAAAATTTTGTGGTATAACATTAACATCTTATAAACAGATACAAATTGATGATCAAGTATTAAAGAGATTAAAATTTTGTGGTATAACATTAATAAAAGATGTTTTTTAACAAATATGGAAAGATAAAGAATTCTTTGGTTAAGTGCCCTGTTTATTTTCCATATGCAGTGAGCCTGTAAGCATGTAAATTATTATTAACAGGTTTTTATACTGGCTGAAGAGAGTCAATTCACTTTGTTACATGTGCATAAATGAATGTGTAAGATGTAATTGTGTGTGTGTATGCACATGTATGTATTTGTTCTTGGTAGGAATAATGTAAAAACCTAACCTTGAATGGATTTAACTGTTGATTGAGATTCAGCACAGAGACATGGAATCTTAATGGCAAATTGAATTGAGTACATCTCTTGGGATTAGGAAAGAGATACATTGTGTTCAGAATTTCTTCTTAGTAGTGAAGAAGATAAAAGAAAGCACAAATCAAAATGTTGATGAGTAATCGGATTTATGGCTTGTTGTGCCATCTTTGACAGCTATTGAATATTGGAAATGGGTTTGCAGAGTAGTGATGAGTTTTCATTTCTGCAATCAGAAATGTTATATGCTGAAAAGATATGAATTATTGTGTAGTTCATGTTGTCTCTTTGGGGACAAGTAATTCACTGAGTTTGGTGCACATTGTGAGTAATTTAGATTTGATGTTTCTCATCTGCAGAGCATCCAAATAGAAAAGGTTTCATGGAAAGTTGAATATATTATGTTAGTTTGGAGGTGACTCCCAAGAAAAACTTTGAAGTGCTGTATATTGATTGGATAGGTATTTTTCTCTTGATGTATTAGAAAAGAAGAATGGTGAAATATAGATTTTCTTGTGCCATTGAAATAAATTTAAAAAAATGCTCTCCTCAAGTTTAAAATGTCTCATAATGTTCTGAAATTTAGTGTAACTGAAAAATATTACTTTTTCTTCATTTAGAATTCAGATATTCTGTTTTTCCCTGAAGGTACTTCAATAATTCAAAGTCATTATCTAAGAAAATAGATTTTTTTTATTTTGGCAATACAGATATTGATATCTTAAAAGCAATCTCTGAATTGATTTAAAATATCAGTCTCCTATCTTTTTTAAAAGTTTAATTTATAGTCTTCCAAAAAGAGTAGTATTTAGTGAACATTATCAATCTGGCATTTTACGAAGATATCTGTAAAATTTGGGTAACAAGAAGTGCATGTAATATGAGTTATTTATATCATTTATATTCAGACTAATGTTGTCATCTTTGTTGGTATTATCACAATGTTTTGTCTATTTTACCCTCTATTTTTTTCAGGTGTGTGCAAATCTGGGTAACCTTTGCAAAATTTCAAACTGAAACCTTTGTTTAATCTATGTCTAAGGTTATCGCATTTTGTTATTATTTAGTTTGCTCACTTTTTGCTTACCCTATTCTCACTGTGTCTCAGAGACCCAGAGATTGAACTCACAATTAATGTGCCACCAAATTCACAAATCAACATTTTAATCCACTATGATATTGTCCCATGTGACAATCCTTATTCTACAACTTGGAGCCTAATGTCCTTTTTTTCCTTTCTGCTGCTGACTCTGCTGTTGCTGCTGCTGCTGCTGACTTTGCTACTGCTGCTGCTTTTGCTGTCACATATTTGCTTAACCATGTTCACTTGTCTTAGCGCTACTGAATATGAATTACATTGGTAAAAAGGAACAGGTTTTGATGAAGTGTAATGTCAAGATAAGTTTTGTCTTTATGCAAATAATATATGAATTCTATAGGTTGGGTTAAATGTTTCAGGATAATGTTATTGGAATTACATAAATATAAAAATCTTGATGCTCTATAAATTTAACCTTGCATCAAACTTAGCTTTGTCCAACAGTTAAGTATAAGAATCTCTCACTCTTTCCTTCCTTTAGTATAATACCACCAATGTTTATTTGAACTGGATGGTTATTTTTATCAAGTTTTCTCATGCTGAGCACATTCAGCAGATGGTTAGCTTGTGGCCAAAAAATGTTAAAGAATTTTTTTGTAGGCTAGCATTTAGATTTTTGTTGGAACCTTTTTCTGATAGAAGAAAAACATTTTACATAAGGTAGAGTAGATGTAATAATTGTTGTTTGTAAGAAAATTCAAAATATAAGACTTTTTTGAGATTCTACAAAATAAGTATAAAACATAGAGATTAAATAAAGCTCAGAAAATATTTAAAGGTCAAATTATGAAAAGAATTATGCATGAAAACATGATTAAGTGACCTTGCTAAACTTTGTATACTACTAAAATTAATAATAGCATTCAATATGGTAAGAAAAGAAACCAATCTTATCTATATCCATATTTTTCATTGATCGCAGTGGCAGATCTACTATGAAACATATGAAGCTTAAGCTTCAAGGCCTCTAATCCCAGAGTAGCCCCTGAATCAACTTTTTAATGAGTGAATTTTTCAATAAAATCAATTTTTTTCTTTAAGTTTTTCTTATTAAAATAAGGACATTTTAGTGATAGAATCTTAAGCCAATGGGTTGAAGGAGCTAATGTCAGCCTTAGAATATGCTCTAGTTTCTGTTTCATATGACCTCAAAATTCCCCTGTAATTTTGGTCAAATTTCAAAATTTTCTTGTGGATTTGAAGCACCTGAACCTCACATGTATGGGGTCATTGAACTTGCCAGAATCTATTCATAGCCTACATTTTGGCAGTTAGATCCTCGAATCTATTGTTCTGGTGGTGAAGCCCCCACCCCCTATCTGTTCAAGCATCAGGGCTCAAAAAATTTAGGCCCACCACTGGCTGAGCAGATCATTCAATAAGTCTACACATGAAATAAAAGAAAACAAAATTATTCTTTTAAACAACTTAGAGTTTAATCACAAGAAAATGTCACTCAGTTCTGGTGGCCAAAATAAAAGGAAAAAATTTCAGTTCAATGAAAAACCAACTACTCCAGTTGTGTCCATTGGGCATGTGTACACACATACACACACACATGTATATAAATATTCATATCATCTTTTTACAGATATATTTTTTATTTATATCTGAATTTTTACATATGAATATATACACACATACAATATAATCAATTAATTTATTTTTGTTAATTCAATGAATATTCACCTACATGTTTGTGTTTCATGGTTGGTAATTGCTTCATTCTACTCTTCATGTGAGGACAAATAGTTACTCCTCATGGGTACAAATATGAGTAATAAATGGAACTGACTTAATTTTAAGTGTTTGACATTCAGTTCTATCACATTTAGTGACATGTGTGCTTGTCACATTTTTATTAAGATCTGAAAAACATAACATTTACATTATGGATAAATTGTCATCTAAATTATACAAAAATGAAAATAACACTCATATCTCACTTTAACAGATATATTTATGAAAATGACACAAAAATATCTTGAAATACTAAAGAGTAAAGTTACTCAGTAAAATCGCCATTGGCTTCAACCAGAGCTTCCAGATGACTTCAGAATCTCCTGCAACTCTCCTGGATGGTCTCTTTGTTTATGTTGGTGAATGCTACCATAATCTTTGCCTTCAGTTCCTCTTTGGTGTTACATGGAGTTTTGTTGGTCTCTTACCCAACTGCACCCTTCAAATAATGATCAAGGGGGTTGCAGTCTGGGGAGTTAAGTGAATATTCATCGAATTAACTAAAATAAAATTCTCTCATATACATTTTTTGGCAGCTATCTGGAGGTACGGTTGTGTAATGGATAGTGGCTCAGATTGAGGAATCAGAGAGCTGAGTTTGAATTCCAGTTGAATCCATTACATTCACTTACGTGGTAATACCCTTAGGAAAGGTATGAATCCTCTTCTTCTCCCCCCAGTTATGTGTAAGTAGCAAGACATACTGGGTTCTATAGCCTTGGATGGCAACTGGTCTACCACAGAAAGAAATGGAAATGTATTGCAGAAAAAAATCTGCCTTGTCAGTCATGCATCAAAAGATACATGATCGCCTAAGCATGTATCACATATGGCACATAACTGACTGACTGAACTGGCTCCAAATTTGTTCACATGTCTATATTTGCTAAATATCTCTGCTCTTTTATTGAGAAAGGTGTGATGTGGTCACAGAAATTGTCTGACAGCCATGACTGGGTTCTCTTGTTTGTGTGGTATGGTGCAAATGCAAATTTAAAAATTTTTGTCTTATAATTTGTGCCCAGCAGTATTATTGTGTTATACACACTTTTATTTATTTATTGTTTTTATTAATCCAACAAATCTTATTCATTGAGGAGCCTTTTTTGTAATCTTTTCTTGAAATAGTAAAATCTGAAGTCATTTTGTAAGCAAAACCTGTGGAAATTAGATATGTCTGTACATTTTTCAAATGATCTTTAAAACTAAATGCTCAAACATTGATGGGAGCTATAAATCTAATTTTTAGTCTTAGTAATTATCATATCAAACTCCAGCTTTCATACTGAGTGCAATATTGATTCTCTAAATAAAGGGAAAAATCAACCTGTCCTAGTGACTTGTTACACCTTGAGCTGGCATGAAGTGTAAACATAATATTGAATCATTTGTTAGGTCTGCTGCAAGGAAAGTTGGTTCACTGTGTCATGACAATTTTTCTCACCAGAATCTTTTTTACGTATTTATAAGTTTACGATTTGTCCTTACTTTGAATATTGCTGCCATATATGGTCTGGTGCATGTATATTTAGAGATTCTTGATAAAATCCAAAGAAGAATCTGTAATGTTATCAGTCCTAAGTTGGCACCTGGGCTCCAGTCACTTTTGTATTGCTGTAACATAGCTTCTCTGTACCTTTTCTATAAATATTTTCATGGTAATCATTTTGATAATCTTTTCTCTTTCATACTTCATCTTTACAAATTTAAATGTGGTACTAGATTGGCAGTTAGGTTTCATCATTTTATAGTTGAAATGGTTAGATGTAATCATAATTTCTATGCTACCAGTTTCTTCTTTCAAACTTGTGGAACTCTCTTATGGCCTCTTGTTTTCCAATTAACCTTGATTTTCAAAAAATTAAATGCAATGTCAATTGTTATCTTCTGTCCTTGTTCTTATATTGTTTTATCTCCTTAATAATGTTGTTAATAATGTTGTTTTTCCTTTTAAATTCTTTCACACTCAGTAACCCTTTGCATCTTAGTGGCTTTATTGCTTGTGGTGAAATGATTAAAACAAAAAAGATTTGACACTCCCTCTGCTTGATCAAAAACTCATTGCACCTATTAATAAGCTGAGAGAAGTCAA